>OY720206.1:11753337-12953337 GCA_963082605.1 Rhodophaea formosa | reverse complement strand
TTATTTTTCTAACAATTCTGTATTCTATTAGAATTCTGAACCCGAGTTCACAATACAATTCGTAGGTTCAAAATCATCACAGAAGTTTTATTTTTGTAGTATACATTATTAAGAAATTTTTGTCTTCAAAAATTTTGTATAGGTTCATCAAAAAGGAGAAGTGATCTTTAATCTTTTTATTACTCTTATAATCTAAATATACACACTTCTGCGACAGCCCCATAATTATTACGACCTTAACGTGTATTTTTACTTCACTGTTATTTATCTAGCGCACCCGGCACCCAAGTATTTTAAATATTTACTTGAAAAACAAATTACTACCAAGGTCCGAGCGACCCTTACGTTTCCGGACACAAGTGTTAAACGAAACGTCCTACAAATGCTTTATGCCTATATGTATATAAACCACTTAGGGATATTGTTTAAATATAAATATTTATTAAAAGTACATTTTTGATATCATTGTTCACGCCCACAAAAATTATCCAGGACTGATTTTTTTTGGTGAAAGGCCATATCAAGGTTAGATGCTTCCTATCAACAAAGAGATTAAATATAAAATAATATCTTCGCTTTTTTAATTACCCCTTTTTAAATTTGTTTCTCAATGTCTTATTATTTACGTACAGTATGTTTTTTGACATAATTTGACAAAATATCTCGAGCTCCTCCGTGCTTCGGAAGGCACGTTAAGCCGTAAGTCCCGGCTGTCTTAATTGATGGCAGTCGTTAAGTTATGTTAGATGCCTTCAAGCAGCTTGAAAATCTGACACCAGTATTGGCCACTCACACATTCGGAAACAAACAAACATAATTTTCACCAATGATTCCAGACAACGGACAACTACGAAATATGGCAATATTTATTTAACTATAATATAAATAAATGTCACTATGAAAACATTACACTAAATGCTTGCGTTTCTAGTTTTCACATATTTCGTCGGCCATTACAACTCAGCTCTGTGCAAACAGTAACAACATGTTCAAACACATGATGTATTCGTACATATAAACGACGATAAATTAACACCATCATAGCAACAACGAAAGAAACATCTAAAAGAAATAATAATTTGGTGCAAATTATTTGCGATTAAAGAAAACGAAACTGTCATGTGTATGTTAAGAGGCTTACACCTCCGAAACTAGCGACACCCGTTATTTAATTTATGTTCTCCGAAATAAGAACAAATTGAAAAAATCTACGTAAGTACTTCCTTAGTAAATTACTTGTAGTATTTTTAGTAGAACTTTTCATCGACATCAGCATTTCAGATTAAGAGAACTTTTCATTACCGCCAAAAGTGGCCGCTTTTGGCGGTAATGCGTAGTTCTCTTGATTTATCAAATGCAAAATAATGAAAAGCAATACAAAAAATACTAGAAGTCATTTACTAGTGAAGTACTTACGTCGATTTTGTCATTTTGATCTTATTTAGTAGTAAAAAAGAATACTACAAGTAATTTACTAGGGCATTCAGCTATTAGATTTTTTTAAATTTGATATGATTTAGGACTTATAGAATTAGCATTTAATTCTATTTGTGGCGCTAGTGTGTGAACTCACTTCGCCTTAAGGTAAAAAGTGGAATCAAAATAGTGATGGGTTGCTAGCCTACTCGCCTATTGACGTGATTCCCTTTTTAGGGTTCCGTATTAAACTAGGAACCCTTATAGTTTCGCCATGTCTGTCTGTGTGTCTGTCTGTCTGTCTGTCCGTCCGCGGTTTTACTCAGAGACTATAAGTACTAGAAAGCTGTAATTTGGTATGGGTATGTATATTAATCATGGCAAAAAATGGTAGAAAAAAATCTGGGTAAGTAATATAACATATAAACACAAAATATATATGTTTTAAGATTTATACCAACGATATATATAATTTTGGTGAATATAATTATCAATCAAGGTAAAAATCGGAAGAAATAATTTTGAAAAAAATAAAATCTTTTGTTATATCAATTATTTAACATAACAAACCTTTCATATACCGTTTTATCGTTATAAAATTTAACATATCGAGTTGTTGTTACGTATAATAAACGTAATGTATACTATTATTATCATATTGTCATATATTATTAAGCATAATAATCATTGGTTATATAAATAAAGTGATAGAAGATCCTAATCTACGTTCTGTGACTAAGTCGCTTTCGCACCCAGTCGTCGCTCGCTCACTTCGCTCGCTCGCTCATATAGTGGTCTATGTGTAACCATAACCTAACCTACCTTCTGCTACCAAGTCGCGTATCCAAACCAGTCGCTTTTGCACCCAGTCGTCGTTCGCTCGCTTCGCTCGCTCGCTCATATGCTGGTCTATGTGTAACCATAACCTAACCTATCTTCTGTTACCAAGTCGCGTATCCAAACCAGTCACTTTCGCACCCAGTCGTCGCTCGCTCATGTGGTGTTCTATGTGTAACCATAACCTAACCTACCTTCTGTTACCAGTCACTTTCGCACCCAGTGGTTGCTCGCTCGCTTCGCTCGCTCGCTCATATGGTGGGCTATGTCTAACCATAACCTAACCTACCTTTTGTTACCAAGTTGCGTATCCAAACCAGTCACTATCGCACCTAAGGTCGTCGCTCGCTCGCTTCTCATAATCAATTTGATTGATCTAGATTTTTATTGATATATATTTTAAATAGTATTCGTTTTGATTGTTATATTTTATGGCATGAATACTGAACGAGTTGTATGACAGGTGATGTTTAGTGCTCATAAACGTTATAATAAATGAGTTTATGGTTTACGAATTGAAAATTTTATGAATATTATAGCTTTTAAGAATATAAACAGTAATAATTATATCAAGTAAACGTAATATCTTTTGAACTTTATTGAAATGATAATATATAATTTGTAATTATATCAAACAATACGCACCCAAAAAATCTTGAATAAAAATTTTTTTTTGGGTAGCTCCCATACAAGTAAAGTGGGGAAGTAATTTTTTTTCTCTATTTACCCATCGCGTGGGGTATCGTTAAAAAGGTCTTTGAAAAATATTGTGAGGTTGAGAACACCATTTTTCGATTTAGGGATCCGTTTCCGAAATATTTGGTTATAAAGTGAAAAATTTTGTTAGAGGTACGTGTCCCCCCCCCCCTTTATCTGCTAAACAGTTATATATGGATACGTGAAAAAAATTACAGCAGTAGTATATATACTGAAGTTGAAAGGAAAACTATCAGAGCTGGGTACTAAGTGCAAACTAAAAAGTGCCTATAACTTATAAAATGTACTGGAAAATGTAAAATTTCATAAAATCTTCATTGTAAGATGTTTTTGGTCGTTAAACTGTGAGGTGCGAGTGTAAACAGTGTGAACTCAAAGTTGTCATTCGCAACTACGGAACCCTACACTGCGCGTGGCCCGACACGCACTTGGCCGGTTTTTTGTAATTACTTTATTTCAAATGATTTATTTAAAACAGCTTACCTCTATTTATCCCCTTTAAATTCTTAAAAGCTTAAACCCTTAAAATTCTTGTAAGTGGCCCTTTAATAAGTTCATAAGGATTATTCGAAGATCGTTTCAGTTCATCCGATGAAAATCAACATCCATTTCAATGATGACTTACATGCTCATGTAATCAATACTTTTGAAGTTAGTGACGGAAACAATTTTCAGTTGTGAAATTACATACAACAAGAATAAGTTATCAAAGAATTATACGCATACCTATATCTACCTATATTCATCATTTGAATCTTGAATCTTTCAACTATCGGTAGCGGTACGCCGGAAAAGAAATTATGGCCTTTTTTGTATGACAGTGTAGAATTTTGCAACATGTCTGTTTAGGGTCGGAGGCAGCTTCATGATACAATCAACTTGTTTACTAACAATGATTAAAATAATAATATATAATTTCCAATTTTGAAGGGTTTTCTCCCAAATTGGAATCCATCAAAAAATATTCCATATAGGTATATCCAAAAGCGTCATCTATAGATGGATTCAAGTAATATCTCTTAGACTTACAGCAGAAAAGAAACCGGTTTTGAAATCAAGTAAGTCTTGCTTAAAATGATATGTGCTGTTTCCAACAAACACGCACAGATGGCGCTGTTACAAAATACTTATTTTTTCTGTTCAAACCACTAGCTAGGTTAATTCCATTTATCACTAAGAAAAATATGCTATATCTTAAAAACTTCTAAATTTAATGATATCTACAACATTTTAGAGTGTTATAAGGAGTTAAAACCAATAAATAATGTCACGCCATCAACTATTTTGCTTTATCAAAAAAAAATTAGATTAAAGTTAAAACTATGAGGCTAATTTCTTTGTGTTTTTTTACAAAATGCTAACAATATTTACAAAACTGTGACGTCATGCGAATTAACGTAAGTACCTATCGCCGTAAATTTCTGAATACCTAAAAAAAATAGAGTAATTTTTCACTAGGTATATTCGTCTTATATAAAAAAAATAAAAGTCATCAACACAATCACGTAGTTTAGATGTTTGATAAAAAACATGAATAGGCATATACATACACATGAACCGCCATTGCTAGGTTTTACTTTCGGTATAATACGAAAAAAAATATTCATTGCCTTTTGCCAAACCATTCCATGTAGCCTTACCGATTAATTGATTTACCTTATTGCCTGTTAGCTTTGATTAATCCTCGCCGGAAGCCAATAACACATTCCTATCTTTCGTAATAATATAAACAATTTTCTCCGCATACCGGCTTTGGTATTTGTTACAAATTACAATAATAACGTAGATACTTAGGTGACCTTTTTTGCAGGGTCTGTATCATAAGAAAGAAATAGAAAAAATACCATTGTATAGCTTTGAAAACCTTGATTCTGCATGACGAGCAGATGAGAGAATGCGCTAGAGGTACAGAATATTCTGGAAAAATGGCAGGAGAGATTTGAGAAATTAAGATTAGAAATTAGCAGGACCAAAACAGAACACATGTTTGTAAACTTCGGTGGTCCATCCAGTTTTTCTCCTATTGCCTTAAGAGGTTTACATCACCGAAACTAGCGACACCCGTTATTTAATTCTTGTTCTCCAAAATAAGAATAAATTGAAAAAATCTACGTAAGTACTTCCTTAGTAAATTACTTGTAGTATTTTTAGTAGAACTTTTCATGGACATCAGTATTTCAGATCGAAAGAACTACTCATTACTGCGAAAAGTGGCACTTGGCGGTAATGCGTAGTTCTCTTGATTTATCAAATGAAAAATAATGAAAAGCAATACAAAAAATACTAGAAGTCATTTACTAGTGAAGTACTTACGTCGATATTGTCATTTTGATCTTATTTAGTAGTAAAAGAAATAAAACCAAGGGTGGCGCTAGTTGGCTGGTGTAAGCGTCTTAAGTGGTGATTCCTTACCAGACTGCTCCAACTTTAGGTATCTTGGCTCTCTTATTCGGATGCACGGTCACATTGACCGCAACGTTAATAACCTTATTAGCGCAGGATGGGCAAAGTGAAGACAGGTCACGGGAGTAACTTATGATAGTTGGATGCCGTTAAACAGGAAAAATTTACAAATCTCTATCAGACCTTACTGATTGTATGGATCAGAATGTTGGGCCGCAAAAGGAACGGACGAAAGAAAACTGCATGTAACAGAGATGCAAATGTTGAGATGGATGTGTGCAGTGACACGAATGACTAAAATACGAAATGATTATATAAGGGGAAATATAAAAGTTGCGCCAGTAAATAAAAAGGTCCATAGTCATGTACTGCGTTGGTATATGCATGTGATGAGGAGAGAAGAAAGTCATATCCTAAGAAAGGCTAAGAAAAGATTTGAAACTGGATGGAACGCGTAACAGAGCCCTAAGAAACGGTGGATCGATTGTGTTTATGAAGAGTTGAACAGGAAGGGAACTCCACCACTAGTGATATCTACAAGTTTATGTTTGGTGGATTGTTAAATAAGCGGACAAATATGGTTGATGTGCTGCTATAGGCTAAATCTACTTACCTATGTTAATAGCTAGGTAGATACATTTTTTATTAAGCAAAAGTATATTACAATATTGTGAAATATATGACTTTGATCACAATTGGCTAGTACAAGTAGCCTAGGGGTGTAAATTGCATACATCGCGAAACGAAAAATATCTGATAGTAAAATAGGTATCTTTTTGATCTTTTATTTTGAGCGCAATGTTTTCAGTTCCGAAAAATTAAATTACATTAAAGAGTTGCAAATGGAGCATGAAACGGTGCAGATTGACTTATTAACATCCAAAAGACTATAATTAATTGGCGCGGCTATTAACTGACCATAAACAATTGTAAACAAACAATTAATTACAGTAAGTAATCGGGGTCACAATCTTATCAACAAAGCGAAATAAAGGATATAAGTAAGAAACATTGTGAAAAGATTTACCATTAGTGTTAACAAAATAAAAAAAGTAGGTATGTAGTCATAATTATTGTGAGTCACATGTTTTCTTTAGCTTTTCTGTGAGAAATATGTAGCAGTGATTTTATAAAACGGGACAGATCAGTGTAAATGGAAACCAGGGTAGCACGCGCCTCTCATTTGACCAATGAACATGCGCTGTGGCAGAATTGGCTGTCAGAAGGTAACAACAAAAACAAAAACTGTGTGTGAATAAAGTGAAGGTTCATTTTATATGAAACTTACTTTTGGCTGCTTTGTTCTTGTTAAAAACAAACTTTTTTAATACGTTTAATTATTTTTACTGATATGGTGCGTTAAAAATTTTCGTGTGATACTCGTGAGCTATTTAAGTATTAATCATAACAACACACATAGTTTTATTCACCTCGTGTTATACTGGTCTCCTTAACTCACTTGTATTCTAAACTCTCTTCAGGTCTTTCTAGTCTCCACTGCAGGAGCACGACCCTCTCTGTACTACCAGAGCCATATACTAGCCTGAGTAGTCAGAGGATTTGGCCTACACTCTCCACGCTGGCCAGACGGGTTGGAGAGGCAGAGGTATTCTAAACTATTACACATGTATCGTTACCTATAAATCGGTATTATGAATTTATTATTTTTTTCATTATTTACATGTTTTTCTTGAAATACTTACTTCTAATTTTCAGGTATTTCAGAAATAATTTAAGTTGAAATTTTAATTAAATAGAATTAAATCCTTGATATTAAAAAAAAAAACAAGTAACACGATGTCAGCCCAATTGTAATTGTACAAAACAAATTTGCAATTAATTTAGGTGATCGTTTACAAGTCGCTCTTCTTACGTTGGTTAACTGAATCCTTATGTGGTCACAATGAGTCTATCACGCAAATTTAAATGTATACGTAATGTTAGTACCTTAATATTTAAATACCTAAACCTTATAAATAACCTGAATCTATTTTCTATAATAAAGGTGTTCATTTTGCTCATTGTTGAACGCAGTCAATATGTAAATGGGAGGAATTAAACTGCCTGCAGCTAATTATTTGGCAGTGAGGACTCTAGGAGCGGTCGACTCCTTAAATTACGTACTCGTAATATCGAGAAACTGCGTTCGTTCAGCGTGGAATAAAATCAATTCGCTAAAATATTTTCATTGCCTTTAAGACTTTTTGAAAATAAAAGAAATTCATGTCATTTAATATGAGACACCATAGTTTAAGATGCTTCCATCAGCGAAACTAGGTACACCCGTAATTTTATTCTTGTATTTCTAAATAAGATCAAATAGAAAATATCTACAACAGTGATTCAGTAGTAAATTGCTAATGAAAAGTTAGACTTAATATCATCATTTCAAATTAGGAGATCTACTCAACTCATTACCGCCAAAAGTGGCCGCATTTGGCGGTAATTAGTGTAGTTCTTTAATTTATCAAACTCAAAATAGAGAAAAGTAATACCAAAAATACTTACTACCTACACGTCATTTACTACCTAAGTACTGACGTATTTTTTTTCAATTTGATCTAATAAAGAGTAAAAGAAATAGAATAAGAGTTGGCGCTAGAATGCTGATTTAAACCCCAAACAAGTCGCATTATTAAAAAAAAAATCTCGCTTATGGTTTCTAAGATTTTACTTCCGCCATATTGAGTTTTTGCTAACGTTACAACATGGCCTATAACACTTCGGGGAAGAATACAAATCTAATGACACCTCACACTTCAAAATCGGTAAAGCCATTTAGGCTACAGCAGACATACTAACATACATACATACATATATACATACATACATATATACATACATACATATCCCTTAGAATCATGACGTTTCCGGCCATTGTTATATACCAAGTAGCGATATATGTGTACCAAAACATACTGACATTCCCAAAAAGAGGTGACAATAACTTGACCATGAGAACGAGGAACGCTGACAAATTAGCTTCCACTCCATGCACGTTAGAAAAATCTGGCAAATTAACGCACATCATGGGGCCGACAGTGTACAACCGCATCCCACAGGAGATCAAATTGGCCAAAAATGTAAAATCATTTAAATTAAAGCTGAAAAACTGGCTCATTGATTAAGCACCATACTCATACGAGGAATTTTGTCAAATGTAGGTTTAAAGTTGTATAATTTATTTTAATAAGCTTTGTTTTTATTTTTCAATCAAATGATTTAATGAATGTAATGAAATGATTTAATGTGATTTATAATTTAATATAATGTGATAATTGTAAAGAGTTGACATGTAACGAACGTTATAAAGATAATCAATAAACAATAAACAATATACATAGATATTTGCACACATACGCGCGAAAAACATTAGCCTCCTTCTGGGTGACTCAACAAGAATCACAAGGCTTTCATAAAGTTTTTAACATAACACTTATTCGTTTTAAAATTTACAGCCTGTAATTTTTTAGATGCTACACTACAAGACGTTAATTGTGCTCTATTGTTAAACGTGATCTGGATCTGAATGCGGCGCACTTAACCTCTCTCTCACACTCTCTTCCGGGCGATCTATTGCGGCGAATTAAACAGTCTGCAGAAATTATTTGGTGGTGACGAGTTCAACTGTTACGACTACGAAATATCAAGGAGGGAACTATGTTCGTTCAGCTTGTCACATAACCTATAGCAATAGTTTGATGTCGAATCAGAATCCCTAAATATAGACCCGCAAGAAAAGAGGTGAAAAATTAAAAATGTATCAGACCTCCCATACAATGAACCAATCAGCTGATCAAATTTTTAAGGGATGTCCAAATATTTTCTTCAATTTTAACCGACTTCGAAAAAGGAGGAGGTTCTCAATTCGTCATAATCTTTTTTTTTTATGTATGTTCTCCGATTTCTCAAAGACGCCTGGACCGTTTTAAGAAATTCTTTTTTGTGTGATAGGTAATACTTTACAGATGGTCCCATTAAATTTTAATCGAAATCTGTTGAGCGATTATTGAAAAAAAAAAACCGGCCAAGTGTGAGTCAAACTCGCGCAATGAGGGTTCCGTACACTATGCTTCGTGTACACACACACAATGTGCAAAAATGTTTTATTCAATTGACTAGCGCTATCTAGTGGTGTTTTAGTGAACTATTTCCCCAGATGAACTTATTATAGTGAGTTTACCACTTTATTTTCAAGTGATAGAATTCTTATTATTTTTCCTGTAATCTTCAAGGAATGAACTACATTTTGTAATTTTTTCAAAATTTTCGGCCCTGTAGTTTCGGAGATCAGGGGGGGGGAATAGTCAATTTTTGCCTTCGTTCGTGAATAAAATCATTCAATCAATCAATCAGTCAAATGACCCTTATTTCAAAAAAATCTTTATTTACTTCAAACATCCGTGTTTGGGTCATATGATTACACCATCTTACCAAATTTCACCTAATTTTGTTCAGTAGATTCGGAGAAAATCGGCTGTGTCAGATGGACGGACGGACAAACAGACGCACGAGTGATCCTATAAGGGTTCCGTTTTTTTAATTTTTGTGCGGAACACTAAAAATACACAAAAACAAAAAAAAAAAAACAAGGATGCCGTTCGGTTTACACTTATTTCCAATTGTTGAAGTCGGTTATTGTTTTTTTGTTAAAAATATCTTAAATTATAATTCGTATATGATGTATTCTTACAGTTGCTTGTAAATAGCACCTCTGCTCTGGTTGCATCACAATATAGTATCTACCATGTTATGGGAAAATAAAATAATTATTCACGTAAGATATCTTATTTAAAATTAAGACATTATTGTGGCAGAAAATTATACAATATATCCCAGTGTTAGCAAATTAAAGCTAACGCGGATTCACGCTATCTAGTGACGAGTGCAAAAGAACTTTGCAGCGCCGCGCTGCGACATTATATATACATTATATATATATATATATTTATTTCAATACTTTCACAGTTTTATAAGTGATATTATAACTAAATCTATTAAATACCTACAAGTTTCATTTCAGCTGTTGTCCTAAGAATACATTGTGGTTATTATGCTACATAGTTTTAGACGGGAATGCGTACTTTAAAAAATTCGCAGTCAGTCTTACTGAATAAGGTTACCTATATATTATATTACTTCAAATTGCACTTTCCAGGGCCCCTTCAAGGCGATAATTGCATTCTATTGTTAAATGTGATCTGAATTTGAATGCGATTGATTAAACTGTCTGTACAGTTAACTATTTTCAGCGTCAAGTTGGCGTTGGGATTTTGTTTAGCTTGGAATATAGATCAACTAGCTATAATATTTACATTGTTTCTCAGTTAGATAAATAGTCACGATCTTAAGGCCATGAAACGAGAATATTGTTCATCCTGATTTAATGAAATCAAATCTTAGAACTCTAAGATACATACATATACTATCAAGTCTTTTTCCCTTGCGGGGTAGATAAAGCAAAGGTCTTTTGAACCTATAATGTATGTGGGCTTGTTGGTGGAGAACGGAATCAAAATAGTGATGAGTTGCTAGCCACATCACCTATTGACGTGATTCCTCACGCCCATTCCCTCGATCGGCTTTTACAATCTGCGCGGGAAGAGAAGCAGCTGGCACATTCTACGTTTTTTCTTTATTGTCACATTTCATTTGAATCTGGATGCAACGAATTAAGTAGCGTGCTGTTTATTATTACCCGACTGACTCAGAAGGAGGGTAATGTTTTTCGCGCGTATGTATGTATATTATGTGTGTAGATATATATCTCTGTTTCATCAAGCCTAAATGGCTTGACCAATTTTGATGTGTTGGATTTTATAATATTTGTGTACTTCCCTGGAGTAACATAGGCTATAATGTAATACAGAATATGGCGTACCGTAAACTATCAAAACCGACGGTCAGGATTTTTTTAATAACTGCAGTAACTTCCAATCATCAAAACTAAATCAGAACTTTTATCAGTGTGGAACACAGATCTGTATTTTTTTGTAAAAATAACTGTTGTCTTGATTTCAATTCCAACATAGGTACATTGATAAATTTAAGGATTCATTGTATGTGAAATACAGAGAAATCACGTAGTATCTGTAGTAACTATATACATCATAAATAAATTATATTTATATATATGTCCAATGTTCTAACTAACCTTCTTTCATAATTATTATCTACCCATTATTTAAATCTTCTGTTTTACCATTAATTGCCGCTTGCAATGCTATTCTATTAAAATTATATTAAAAACTTCAAAGAAACCTAATTCGTTTGCATAATTTGTCTGAAGGTAACGGTCTTTACATTTTGAAATTCTCATCAACTGGCTTACAAAAATCAACTTTTTCTGAAATTTTCACAAAGGTAATTAAAGCTCAATCGAAATGGTTATTTCAGAATTTAAGTCATTACACTATTTTTAGGGTATCGTAGCTGAATGGCAAAAATGTTATCATTATACATAGATTTGTCATTATTGTTTGTCTGTCTCCGTAGGTCACAGCCATTTTATTCCAAACCTATTGAGACTACATAGTTTAAACAAGGTAGGTAGTTATATTCCATGAACCATTTTATGAATTAAATACAAAAAAAATTAAAGACATATAATATATATTTATTTTTTACTCTCTTAGCTTAAAAGTTAGAGGGCGGGACACTTATTACCACTTTGGAAGCGCCTTTTTTTCTAACTATTGACTTTGAGAAAAAATAGTTTTAGAAACTTCAATGTCATTTTTAAGCACGTATCTGTAGGCACCCGCATATTGATTTGAGGAAAAATTGTTTCATTTCCATATATGTGGGAGGATCTCTTTATCTTTTATTTTTTTAAGTTTTATATAAAAATCGTAAAATGGTTCTCGCACCAAGTTTCATCTGTGTAATCTCAATAGTTTCGGAATAAAATGGCTACGACATACGGACAGACGGACAGAGGATTTCGTTTTTTGCCATTTGGCTACGGAACCCTAAACACATTCATCAAACCTTTTCGTACGGCGTGTCCATAGATAGGTTTTTGAAAATGACGTTGAATTTCTTCAAACCATTTTTTCTCATAACCAATCATTTGAAAAATCACTTTCAAAGTGGTAAAATGTTTGCCACATATGTGTGTATGACCATATTTCTGAATTTCATTGCGACCTCAAACTAGCTTCCAATAGGTACCTACAACTTTGCGTGATTGGCATATCATTTCCTTTCTCAAATTTCGTCTACCGTGTCTACCTTAAACACCGTTTCGTGTTCCTTGGCAATGGATATACTCATTTACCTTCGAGTTCTGATAATCGCCTTCCTAGAACTCCAGCCATTTATTCTTTAGATTTCTGCACTAAATATTTAGTCAATGCAAGTACATTATCTCTGGAATCCCTTGCAACTTTTTAGCCGAAGCACTAAATCTTTTCAAAGTTTTAAAAAAACCAACAGATTAACATTTTCTTTCTACTTTTAATTTCTCCTCTTCTCGTGCGAAAATCCGGAAAATCCATTTTTGATAATAGAGGCAATTATGATTCACCATGCGGAAGCTTGACAACGAGAGGCGAATCAATTCTACTATTTCAGAAATTCAGCTCCAGCACCTAGCTAGAGTTCCAATGGGTCCCAAGGGAATCATAGATTCATAGGGTACCAAGGGTTCTCTTTGGTAGCAAAAAGTTATCTAGGAATTCACCATTAGGATTCATGGATCCCTAGATTCCAATGGTCATTGTATCCCATTTATATGATTGAGTCCAATTTGGCACTATGGTACTCGTACACTTTGGTCCCATTAGTTAGGATCCATAGAATTTCATCAGGTCCAGTTCTTGCCATCGAGTTCCAATTGTATAGCTTCGGGAACCATCCACCGAGCCAAACACCACGAAGAAAAAACAAAAAATACGCACGTTTCAAAAATACTTAAAAATAGGATTACTTGTTGATTTTATTCACATGTCATATATAAACCGCGTACTGACGTCACAAAGAGGGGAGATCGAATGTACGTGTTTAAAAATTGAGCTTCGAGTCGTTCCGAGCGGGGTCTGAACCCGGGACCTTTTCTTATACATTGCGCTCTAAGAAATTTGAGCTAATATAGCTTAAATTCGATTATTATTAGATTTCCAATTATATATTACCAAGCCGTATCATGCCGTGTGGTTACCGGCAGAGTAGAATAGTACCAATTTTAGAAATAGTCTTGCCGTGAATGCGGTAGACGGCGACTTAGGGAACATCTAACAGCCGCGTGGCGTTACTTTATACGGACGCGTATTTTTTAGCTCCGTACGTTTTTTATTCGTTTTTGAGTTTAGAGTTACGAGTTAAACCGTTGTGATACTTTATTTCTAAAAACAATTGACGAGGATTTCAGTGGTGTTATTGGTTTTTCATAATATTGTGCCGTTTCTGATTTATTATCAAAAATATTCTTGTCAAAATCGTGCGGGGACGCGGCCTTCGCTCGATGGTGACAAAGTACATTGATCGCTTGGCGCTGCTAGCGCTTTTACAAAGCGGCTTACTGGACTGCGCGTACGCTGTCGCGCGCTTGCGGCGCTTGTTTACGCATAGTGACTTGAGTGTGGCCGTGACCTTGCATGAACCGCTTCTATTTTTGGAACTATTTTTGGGATTGGGAAAGCGATTAAAAAATGGCTTCTACTTATGGTGAATGTTCCGGCTATTTTAAAGTTATATCCTCTGAACAATACCTAACTTGCTCTGCATGTAAACAACATTTTGATCTGGAATGCTCTAATGTCACATTACAATTATTTTCGAATATGAATAACAAAGACAACTGGTCATGTCCTTTATGTCGCAGCAAAATACCTAAATGTGACAACACTATTGCTTGCTCTTTATCTAACTTGGACGATTTAAAAAATGTATGCACCAATCTTCCCTTAGACAGTTCGTTTGTTACACAGAGGTGCAAAACAAACAAACCTGAAATTCAAGCTATGAACCTTAGCCTTATTGACGATCAAAATGAGTCGCTTATTAGCTTCGATTCTGAACAAAAGTCTGGCGATAGTGAATTAAAGCAGGAGCTGCATTCTTTACGGAACCAGGTCGAAGTTTTAAGTGACAGATTATCAAAAGTTCTTCTTTTACTTGAAATATCTAATAATAAGCAGGATGAAAGTAATACAAAATTGACCGAAATAGATGAACGTTTACAAAGTATTGAAATGCCTCGTACCAATCCGTTGTCCTGTAACTGTTCCTGCCATTCAGCTTCTGAACTACCCAAAGTAAATTCACAAAAAACTGAGCATAGTGTTACGGAGCCTGACCATTCCAACATTTTGAAGACAAAATCTCAAGGTAAGCTACAGAAACATAAAAAGATAAAAAAAGATAATATGCCAAGTTCACCGATCCTTTCAAGCCAATTCGAAGTTTCTAGAAATGATAGCACCTTATCCACTACTGAAGGAAAGTCTCAAAATAAAAAAGCAGTATCTAAACAGCAACAAACATCAGAAGATGTTTCTTTCTTAGACGTTGAGCAAATGGAGGTACCCACACAAAATGGAAACACCTTGATACAGGTGCGCGCTAAAAAACCACAGGCACCAATGTCACTGCGCTGTACGGCTGGCCCTGAAGTTACATCTCTTAAAGCTGCTGAACCAAGGAAAATGATTCATCTCTGGAATATGGAATCAAATACGGATGATATCACCAGTTACTTGCAAAGCCTATGCCCTTCTGATAGTAGATGCTCAGTTGTTGAACTGAAAGCTCGTGGGGATTACAAGTCTTATAAGATTTCAGTTCCTGAAGAATTATATGATAAATTGATATCCCCAGATATATGGCCTTGTAATGCTCAAGTAAAGCCCTGGATGTCCTTTCGCAAGCCAAGAGGCAACTTTCGAAAGCAAAAATACTAACAATGTAAAATTTTATGCTGGTACAAACACAAACCCCTCCACACTTAAATGCAGTAAGAACAGTGAGCTCCAGTTCTTCTATCAAAATGTGCGCGGAATCAGGACAAAGCTAGAGTTATGGAAGACTAACCTGATGTTACTGGAACACCATCTTGTAGCAGTGACGGAATCGAATCTGGATAGTTCTATTGCGGATAGTGAAATAATATGTGGCGGTTGGAGTCTTATACGTCGCGATCGCGGCTCAGCTGGTGGAGGCGTACTGCTCTCTGCCTGTGCCGGCATCACGCTGGAGCGACGTGTGGAACTCGAAACGGAGTGTGGTGAGGACTTGTGGGGTTCCTTCGTCGTTCAAGGTCAGACTATTTACGTATGTGTAGTGTATATAAGTCCCAGTGCCACAGATGATATCTATTTCAATTGGTTTTGTAAAGTGGAGAGCTTCTTGTGTAATTTGAAAGGACATATTATTATATTGGGTGATCTTAATTTAAACAGCGCCACCGTTAATGTTAATAATTATTATTGTTATTTTCTTTCTTATTGTGGTCTGAAAGAGATGAATGAAATAGTTAACCCTATAGGTAGTAAGTTGGACGTCGTTCTAGTTCAGGAATGTGCTAATGTTTCATGTGTCACAGAATCGCAGTTTGGCGGTATAGTGCGTGTCGATCTTCCACACCCTCCTTTGGAGTTCACTTACAAAATAAATTCACTATCATATAGATTTGCCAAATTAGCTCCTAGTAACGCAGATCGCAGTAGAGATTGGAATTTCAATAAAGCTGATTTGCCAAAAATTTTACATTTACTGTCCAATATATCTTGGGACGATGTCTTTGGTGCTAAAAATGTCACTACAGCCACAAATAATTTTTACAACATTCTTTACAATATATTCGACGACGCAGTGCC
Organism: Rhodophaea formosa; assembly: GCA_963082605.1. Lineage (NCBI taxonomy): Eukaryota > Metazoa > Arthropoda > Insecta > Lepidoptera > Pyralidae > Rhodophaea > Rhodophaea formosa. The sequence goes on along the minus strand of OY720206.1, from coordinate 12,937,147 downwards.
TAAGAAAATAAGAAATAGTAAATGCAATACAAGTTATCCAACTTGGTTTACTAGTGATATAATAAAAGATCTAAAACATAAAACCAAACTTCATAGAGACTGGAAACGTAAGAAATCTGAAGATTCTCGCATATTATTTGCAAATTTGAGATCCGATCTAAAAAAACGCATATCTGTAGCTTATAAGTCTTATATAAAACGCATGGAAAATAATCTAAAACACAAACCTAATCTTTTTTGGCAACATATTTCTAACTTAAGATCACAGCGTTCTTTAAACCCAAACATATCACATAACGGCATAACGCATTGTGGTATAGATGCAGCAGAAGCTTTTGCTGAATATTTTGCAAGCGTATTTTTACCTGAAACGCCTTCTTTAGATCCAAATTCACCACAACTTAGTCAATTTTGTAACTTCGATTCTAGCCAAGTAGATATCCTAAACTGTAGTGAAAAAGGCATAAAGTGGTCTATAAGTAAACTTAAATTGAATAGTTCTACAGGACCCGATAACATCCCTTCTCTAGTTTTAATAGTTTGCCAAGAATACATATCCTTACCATTACAATATATAATTAATTTAGCTATTCAAACCGGAGAATATCCTGTTCAGTGGAAGTTATCTCGTGTGACTCCTATACCCAAGTCAAGTGAAAAACTATCTGTAGAGAATCACCGACCTATTGCTGTACCATCAACACCAGCCAAAGTTTGCGAGCGAGTACTTCACAATAAAATTTATAATCAGTTACGTTCTGTGCTATGTGATCAACAGCATGGGTTTAGAGAAGGACGATCTGTGGATACAAATCTCCTAGTAATAGTTAATTTTATATCGAAAAGCATGGATAATGGTAATGAAGTTGATGTAATCTATTTTGATTATCAAAAAGCTTTCGATAGGGTTGATAACGATATTTTATTATTAAAGCTTAGGTTGATAGGTTTTTCACTGAAAATGATTAAGCTTTTTTCAGATTATCTTCGAGATCGCCAGCAATTTGTGAAATTCGGTTGTTACAACTCAAAACCTTATCATACGCGTTCCGGAGTTAGTCAGGGGTCCATATTAGGACCATTATTGTTCCTTATAATGATAAACGATTTGGTAAAAGTTGTGAAAAATGCAAAATGTGTGTTGTATGCTGATGATCTAAAGCTGGCCCTGGAAATAAAGAATCCAACAGACCATCAATTATTGCAACAAGATATAGATGCTGTTCAACAATGGAGTAGTCAGAACAAAATGTTATTTAATAGTAGTAAATGTGCCGTAATGACGTTTGGAAGAAAGGCATTGAAAACACGCTATGATTATGTTTTGAATGGCCAAAAAATCAACCGCGTTGAATCAGTCAAAGATCTCGGCGTAATATTTGATTGCAAATTAACTTTTCACCATCACATATCCTCTTTAGTCAAAGAGAGTTTCAAACGTCTTGGATTTGTTTTAAGGAATTCTAAAGATTTTCATAATCCGCATGCAATCAAACTGTTATATTTTGCACTAGTCCGTAGCAAACTCGAGTCAAGTAGTTGTATATGGAACCCACATGAGGCTTCCTACATAATTATGTTAGAAAAAATTCAAAAGGCATTTCTTAGATATTTTTATAAACGTATTTATGGGTACTATCCCTATTTATATCCTACTCTATTCTTACTAGGAATCCTAGGTTTTAATTCATTAAAAACTCGTAGAGATTTATGTCAATTAGTAACATGCCTAAAAATCCTACGTGGTTATATCGACGCCCCTGACCTTCATAACCAGCTATGTCGGCTTAACGTGCCGAACAGATGTTTGCTCCAGCGTACATGTCAACCTCGAAAACTGTTCGCCCCACCTATCACACGCACTATATCGCATGCGCAATCCCCTCTCTGTCGCATGCTTTCAGACCTAAATGAGTTTTTGACACAACAGCCTAAGTGTGATGTGTTCGTGGATGGATATGGTGTTCTTGTCAGGCAATGTTTACTGTTTTGTGAGGGTGATGAATGTGAGTCGTCTTGTATGCAATAAGTTTTATTTTGATTTATTGTACTTTTTTTTTTTACGTTACTGTTGTACTAATACTGTAAGTGGAACTCAATGTACCGTTGTATTTAGTTCAAATAAATAAATAAATAAATAAATCTAAACAAAGCTTATAAACATCAAAGAGACCTCTCCATCCGTCTGTCCAGCATCCAGTTGTGACTTTTTCAGATTAACCTGGGTCTTAGATGTTTATCTATATATGTTTTTGTTATAAAATATAGTATCGTTGAGTTAGTATCCCATAACACAAGTCTTGAACTTACTTTGGGGCTAGCTCAATCTATGTGATTTGTCCGTGTATATTTAAAAAGACTTGATAATGATTGATGTGACCCGAACATGTGAAATTTCCCAAAAAATGGCGTCTTTGTGAAAAAGTTACATTATATATAGGCAGTAATAAATTCAGTTATTCATATGCGGTATGTCGTCTGTTAATCATAACAACTTTTTATATGTTTCCGATTGCAGCCGGTACAATCAAGAGAATATTCGATTTGTTTTTTGATGAATGAGTTTGCTCTATTAATTTACTAAAATTTGCTATTTGGATTTCAATACAAACGATACAAAAAGTCAGTACAGCTGTTAATAAAATTGAGCAATAACTCTGCAATGAAAAATATGAATTGAAATTATTCCAACGGTGACTAAAAATTATTATGGACAAATCCCGTACATTGAGCTAGCTTAACCGTAAATTGTAAACTTGTGGCATGGAATGCAATCCCAACGCTACATTATTTACGTAGGTATACACGGTGAAATATTGATAGTTATAGAATCTTTAAGGGGTGATTCAGCCCGTCAATTTGAACAACTTTTACTTTGGGACCCATACTGGGAACTCATTTTTTTTATTTTCCCATACGGATTGACCGGGTGACTGTACATTATTTATGGAAATGTCATAAAAACATTTTGATTTCACAGTATTGGTCACGTCGGAAAAATTATTCATATCGAAGGGCTGAATTCGTTCTTAAAGGGTCCGGAACGATCAATATTTCACCGGGTATTTTTATACACAGGTTAGTCTAATTACTAGATTTGGAAAATTTACATAAAACGTAAGTATCAAATAGCACTCCTTATCGCTCAGCATATATTTAAATATAAATATATAGGGACATATCACACAAATTGAGCTAGCCCAACAGTAAGTTGTGAACTTGTGTCGTAGGATACTAACTCAACGATACTATATATTTTATAATATACTTATGTAGATAACATCCAAGACCCAGGTCACCGCACGCAGGCCCGCGTGGATTTTTTTCAAATATCTTATGCCTTACACATATTTATATTATTAGTAGGATAGTTTAGGATGCATTTAACTCCTGGCCAAAAAAGAGGACAAAGGTGTACTATTAAGTATGTCATTTTTATTTTTATTTGTCTGTAGTAGCATAGATATTACTATTCTATAGGAATAGATGTCTCATCCGGAGGTATCAAAGCCGGAGGTATGCGCTCTGGCAAGCTGTTAGATAGCAGGAGGTTCACTAGTAGACTAATTACATTTTTTTAAAGTGTATAATAGATATACCCATGTATATAATTTTATACTACTTGTTTCCACTATCGAAGCTATGACTGCGGCCGGGTTTGCTTAACTTGCGTTAGCGCTAATATAATGCTCATGCCCATTGTCTGTCATCGGGTTCCTTATGTTTTCCGTTAATTTTTATTTACTGAGTCAAGTTTTGATATTTCATATACTAAGTAGTTTGGGAGTTTGAGATTCTAGCATGTCATCAAAAGTTCACATGTATCACTGCGTACTTTTCATGTATTTGTGTTTATTTTAACATTTATAAGGCTAAATTTCGTGGTTTTGAAAACTTATAACTGTCATTCTATTTTGTCAATAATCGATGCTGTTGTCTCTTTGGCTTATTGCTCCCAATGGTTCAAAAAGAAAGATGGTTCAAGAAAGGTGAAAGTCTGTGGTGTTTAGCTTTAAATAATTAATTTAATGGGTTACTCGTAAAGCAATAAGTGCGTAAACAATACATTTTAAAATACGAGTGTTTGCTGAAGGAAACAGTCTCCATGACCACCATAGCTTTTTTAATTTACTTGAATGTTCGTCTATTAAGAGGATTTACGCTGTCCGTGCGCAAAAACAGTTATTTCAAACCTGATTAATACCATCAACCAGTTAAATAATAAATATGTTTAGTAACTAATAACTTTAGGAAATTTCACAGTTTCAATAGTTAAACTGGAAAATATTTCGATTATTAGAGTATTTCTTATATTTATCAAAATAACTTATCAGAGGTTTTCTTAATTTCTTCTACAGCGTCTGTTTTGATGCTTCAAAACTTATGAAAATACAGGCAAACTTAATTAGCAAAAATTAATAATCAATTTCGAATATCGTCAAGTAAATAGTTATTGAAAAATGGTTTCCGATTTAGCGATCTAACAACAAGAAATTAAAATTCTAATAATGACAAATATCCAGAAATTCAGATGATGTTTTCATCAATATATCTTCATTAATTTATTATTATAACAGCTTTTTATTATAGAATAAAGTCTTCTTTAAAACATCAGCCTTGAAATTTTAAATAATTTAGTGTAGTTATTTTTCTAATAATATTTGAAATCTACTATAAAACACTGCGCGCAAATCAATTCAAATCAGACCGCCGCGAGGCTTTCCAGAGCGAGGACGTGTCGCTCGATGCTCTATCTGACCTGCGTTGACCTCTGCTGTGCGTACAAGGATACTAGGATAGCGGACGTTAATAGCGTGATCAAAAAACTTGCTACTTTGGTAAGTAAAATATTTTATTAATATTTTTGATGACAGACTTTTTTTTTAGTGATTTCATTTCAGACTAAAGGGGAAACAAAACCAAGTTATTCTAGCGAAAACGCGAAAGCACAAAAATTTCGGTAATATGGAAAAGGCAAGAGCTAAAAGGTTGATATATGTATGTACTTAATACTATTTCAAAGCACGGTTTCGGCACCCGGTTATTATACACATATTTTCGCATATTTAGGGTAATGCAATATGGGTTTTTGTCTGAAATAAATGCATATTTACTTTAATTGAAACTAATATACTTACGTCACCTTATCACGTATACGACAAAAAATTTTCTTGGTAAGACAAATGTCTTTGATTTATGTTGTGATGATCACTTACAGGGATTTCATTTGTCAAATTCGACAATTATGTCGTGTAGCGTAACATGCGTGCCATGAAAGGGAAGTATGTCTTCGTGACTTGGAATTCACTTCTCGAAATGTCAAGTTTATTTTAAAATGGCAACACTGATATCTAATGTGTTTTTTTTTTTACAGCGAAACCAAAACTGTCAAGGCGTGGAAAATAAAATAGTAAATCTTTTTCTCTTTCACATATACAACTAAAGATAAAGATAAACCTTTTGTTAAATTTTAGTATTATGAAGTCAAATATGGGCAGCCGTGAGGTTCCCGGCAGATAGCCGTGTGGTTCCCGGCAGACAGCCGTGTGATTCCCGGCAGACAGCCGTGTGGTTCCCGGCAGACAGCCGTGTGGTTCCCGGCAGACAGCCGTGTGGTTCCCGGCAGAGTAGAATAGGACCACTCCAAGTCTTTCCGTATATGTCGTACAAGGCGACTTAGGGAACACAAGCTAAACTAAGCTTATATACATCGAAGAGACCTCTCCAACCCGTCTGGCCAGCGTGGAGAGTGTAGGCCAAATCCTCTGACAGCTCAGGCCAATATGGCACTGGTAGTACAGAGAGGGTCGTGCTCCTGCATTGGAGATTAAAAAATACTTGAAGAAGGAAGAAGAAGAATTCAAATGGACGCGACGATGTCAGTTTTAAGATGGCGGACGCGACTTTTCATTAAAAAGTCGACATGGGTGTCTTTATGTGGGTTCTTCGGGTTGTAGATTTTGAATGTAAGGTCAGTTATGGAATCCAAGATGGTGGACATGACTTTTCATGAGAAATTGACATGGGGCTAGTTATGTGGGATTTTCAGGGCATATATTTCAAAAATGAAGTCAGTCCTAAAATCCGAGATCAAATCTGCACTCCGAAAAATCCATATACACAACACTTATGTCGATTTTTTCATCAAGATTAGTCAATTATTATTATTAAGTGTCTGCTCTCATCATGAAAATGTAAGCTTGAGTTCACTTAAGTAATTTTAAATATACTGTCGTAGCTTGTAAGTTGACGTCATTTGGAGAAAATGCGTGCAGTTTGTTGTAGCTTCTTCTGCACTCCGCCTTGGAAGTGGTGTAAACTTAGCCGTAAGTAAATTATTGACGTCAACAATAATATATATTTGTAAACTTATTGTAATTATGAAAAAATTGAAGTTCTTTAAATGATATTGAAATAATCTTACATTGAATAAAATGATTGACTATTGCTACCTACCTAGTGAGTAATGAATGTGGATGAAGCGAAAGCGGTTTGCAAGGACCGTAGCAAGTGAAGATCCATAGTCTCTGTCTACCCATATGGGAAAGAGGCGTGATAATATGTATGTATGTGTGGTACCAGAAATTGTGGACCCACAAAAATCCAGGTCGATGCCGCTGAGGACTACAACCTACTGATTTTATTTGTTTAAACTTTTAAAATTAGGTTAAAAACATAAGTAGATCCGTATATAGTTTTAATTCAATATAATTAAAACAAATAATTTATTTAAAAATAAAAACTTGACTGCGATTATAATTTAATATACCTACCCTATAGTGTTACTCTCACGATCAAGACGAATATAATGAAACCTAATATGCATATACAATACATACGCTCTAAAACATAACCCTCGTGTCGCAATCGGGTAAAAGGATGCGTGAGGATCATCAATCATTACTATAAGTAGGTCTAATAAATTAGTGCCGAATTTAGTTACGTCTAAATTTTCGAGCTACAAATTCATGTTTTTTTTTTATTTTGCACCATGATATTTACACTTGCAATACATTATTTACTAGCTGTTACCCGTGCCTTCGTTCGCGTGATATATAGCCTATGTCCTTCTCAGTACCCTTGCCTATGTGTATGCAAATTTTCATGATGATAGGTTCAGAAGAAAGGGCGTGAAAGTGTAACAAACAAATAAACAAACTAACTTTCGCATTTATATTAGTGAGGATTCATCATCATCATCATCACCAGGTCTTTCTAATCTCCACTGCAGGAGCACGACCCTAGTGAGGATTAGGACTACTTATTTTATGCACATGTGTAAGGTAATTTTTCTAAAATAATCCTCACGATGGATCAAAATTGGTTTGTTTGCCTAGAGAACACGCACACAGCCACATTCGCTTCGGTGTGAGTAATAATTGCGTTGAAATACCTAAACTTGACATCGTGCGCTAGACGTAAACGCTCTTAAGAGCGTAGACTAGCAGTATTTTTTCAATATGGTTTCCATACTAATGTATTTCTCTATTTTCTCGCTGGAAACTGATTCTAGAGCCACAATTATTTTTTCATAAAATCTAGTACTAAAATAGGAATGCCCCTATTTTTTATTTTTTCCAAAAAAACTGTTTTTGTACAATTTTTTTTTCTTATAAACAGGTTTTTTGAAAAAAACAAAACATAGGGACATACCTATTTTAGTAATAGATTGTATGTAAAAAGAATTGTGCCTCTAGAAGCAGTTTTCAGCGAGAAAATAGAGAAATACATTTGTATGGAAAACGCACTGCTAGTATACCCTCTTAAGTCCTATCGGACACAACTTACTCGGGCGAACACGCTTAATAAACGTTAAATATAATGTGCGTGAACATTATATTTAACATTTGTAAGAATTTCGAGGGTAAATGCTGTCAACGTTACGTAAGGAGAAGTTAGTATTTTTTATTTAATTTAAATTAAGTAATTTGTATTATATCAAGTATTTTTTCATTAAATAGTGTTATATGTATATATGGGTATTTATTTATTTACTTATTTTTCACAGGACTTATGGCATAAATCCGCAATTTAATGTAAGGCTGGCAAAATCTATGCGATTAGTTATTATCATCCAAGCGTATTCTTCAGAGCTCTCTATACTATTTATTTTGGATTTGAATTGGCAACGGCATAATATTGTGGGTATAATTCATGTTTAATAACATCTCTAACTACAAAATAATAAGGAATGCTCGCGTGTGCAGCGGTAATTCTCGCTCCTCTAAGTACCTAATTATTTTTGAGTTTCCCCTGATTTCATGACTTTCTTCGTTATGGAAAAATATAATAATGAAATTCACTGTTGCCGATAATAATGTGTGTTTTGTGACTTTTTATTGCAATAGTAATTTTTTTTTGCAGAGTTTTGGAGTAAATTCTGTACGTCTTACATCTTCCAGTTCTTGACGAGTTTTTTTTTTATTGAAATGAAATTGTTTATTTCAGACTGCATAGTTAAATGCCGTAATTTAATTTTGCCGTAAACATACAATTTAAAAAAAACGTTTTAAAAGCTTAAAATAAAAGAGTCTGAGTGTGCACTTCGTACATATCTTATCAGAGCTTACTTGTATCCGCCTCCTGTGTGGCCTAGCCATAAACAATCGGGCACTAAAAACTCTGACTGAGAGCAAACTCGCCCAGCCGCTTGGAGAAGCGGGGCACGTATTAGCAAGCTGGGGAACATAAATAACAAGCGAAACAATTTACCTACGAGCGAGTGAGGTATTCTTACAGCTGTTTAGTTTGTTCAATATACCAGCCGCCGTACGTGCCGCGAATCCTCAGTCGGGATCGGAACTCGCCCTGCTTTATGATGCGATGACTCCACTCTATTGCTTGTATGTAACTCGTTTAGGGTATATAACGGTTTTATAAGTCTTTATTGTGCTTTCATCCGCAGATATTGTGTTAATGGCTCAAGCGTTTTGCTCCACGGAAACCTTTGTTATGGCTCTTTTATTTGCTGGTTTGTTGTAAGGGAGATTGTATTATCTTCTTGTAAGTAGTCCGAATATATGAAGCAATCAATCTCTTTGATACTATTGTTTTGTTGTTCATAATATTATTTGTATACTTATGCCATTTATACATTTATTTCATAAACACAACAAAAGGGAAAAGATGTAGCAGTATGCTACATACACACTACTTACACCCAACATAATGTCAGCTCGCCCATGAGCTACTAGACAAATATTAGTAACTGTAAACTATTATTTACAAAAACATCACTACATATTATAAAACAAAGTCCTCTGCCGCGTCTGTCTGTCTGTATTAGCAAGAAACTCAAAAACTACTGAAAGAATTTTCGAGTTATTCCACAACTCGTCCCACATGCCTACGGCCCAATTGGGATGAGTTGCAGAAAATCTAAATTTTCAATATTTTCTTTCCCCCGTCAGAATAATTTTTCGTATGGAATTTTAAACCTTATCAACGCTTGGTACAGTCAGTGAGACAGGTCAAAAATATATAATTTTAGAATTGTTACATTTTGCTGAGGTTTCGTTCATAGATAAACTTAAAAAAAACATTAATATGAAAAATCTGTTATTTGCACTAAGTCAAGTATTATCCTAATGTATGACTTTTAGGTAAGTAAACAATGGTTGCAGTGGTAACTTTTGAAGAGGTATTTATACATTCCTTGTATAGGTCTGTCCCTTTAAAAAATATAGATACCAATGGTAGATACAATATAATGTTTTCACCAATAGATAGGTTGATTCATGAGGAAGGTTTATCAGTATAATACATGCCCGGGCGCAGCCAGGGAGTGCTAGTAGTAGGCTAGTAATTAGCGGACAGGGTGCCCAGAAGACTGGCGGTATTTTTTCCTTGAATGGTCAAACTTAATCTTTGCCTAAAATGTGCACCACCACCTCTGAGCATGAGGGTATGCATGGGTATGACAACAAGGAACAGCTCAACGACTTCATAATAAGATCGTGTTTTCATTCGAATTACACAAGTGTGCAAAATTTCACTAATATACTATAATTCAGTTGCAACCCACCACAACATACAGGGTTATTAAAATAAAAGCTTGTAAATATTAAACCATATTTACGTGATGAGAAACAAAATATGACTTCATTTATTTTTCAACCTGGCATATAAAAATTATATGATAAATATGAAAGCTGATTCCATATCTCTTAAGTATTAATTAAACCGAAATTGTGAATAAATTAAAAAAAAACACACGCGGTAACCTTTGGCAGTGTTTTCAACTTCAAATTGAGAAATGAATGAAATAGGTCACATAGTTCGGAGAGTCAGTGAGCAGAATCATCTACACTCCATGGGGCATCTGTTTTTATTTCTTTTGTTATTTTTCAGTTCTGAAAATTAAAAGAGTTCAGATTTTTAACCACCTTTAAAATACTGAGGTTCTTAATCCGTCGGAATCATTTTTTTATATTTGTTCCTAGTTTACTCAAAAATAGCTGACGAAGGACAGATTTATAAAAGTAATTTTATTTTTTACTTGAAAGGATTTGGTTCCATTTAAATAGCTAATCAAATTTAAAAGTCAGTGCAGTAGTTTGGTTGAAGTTTGTAAAAAGTATTTCGGGTAGAATTACTGTTACATAGTCGTTTGTTATGCTAATATTGATCAAAATGCTAAACTGCTTTCTTGTTTTACTTTACAAACTTTTTAATGCACTTGCGATTACTAATCGCTAGTATATTAAAAAACATCATCATCATCATCATTTCAGCCGCAAAAAGTCCACTGCTGGGCATAGGCCTCCCCCAAGGATTACCAATATGACCGGTTGGAAGCGGCCTGCATCCAGCGTCTTCCATCAAAAAACATCATATTATACTCTTATTCAGTAAGCTGTCTATTACGGTCATCGGTTTATCATAACCATTCTGCTTTATTTCTCGTGCATGTGCGTGCGTGCATGCCTATAAACAATTCGACAAAAATATCCAGCTAACCGTATTTACATCATTAAGTACTATTGACTGCCTGAATTTAAATGTTAGATACTTTTAACAATATAGTTTTGAGACACTAGACTTAAAATGTGTCAGGTCCCTATAATATAGTACCTACTTGCGTAGACTGAAGCAAAAACAATTAGATTCCAATTACTGCACTGCAATGAAACACGAATCGGCAATCATTTATCAAAAAGTTGGAGCAAGTAATTTCCAAAAGCAGGGCTTAGTTTAATGCGAGTATTAATTAATGTTTAGTACCATCCCAACTTATATTAATGAATCTCAACAAAATAATTCAGGGGAAATTATCAGTATATTGCAACAAATTGCTCATATCTCTATCATAGTGACTAACACGCTATAAAACTAGTTTTTTTTTTCACCCCTCTAAAGGTTAGGGAGTCAATTTAGATACCATATTATGTTAGTAAAATTCCATATGCATGCTTCAAAATATTTTCCTCTTACTTTTTTTATTGAACAAAGCAAATAGACTAAATTTCTAATCACAAACTAAATTTAAAATAACTGTAGACGACAATCTTGAAACCTCGCCGTCTACAAAATCACTGGCAGTGGACTGTATAACACATATGCCCCTCGGACGCACGGTCTTCCCCAATTGAAACGCGCGAATTCGGAAACAAACACTTCGAATTTATTTTCTTTAACTTATAACTAAACACTAGCACGGCACGACACAGACTGCGGCCGCGCGCTCATATTTATAGCTTTTGTACACATGAGATTATGTGAGACTACCCACTTCGATGAATAAGTGCGGTGTGAGCAGGGTGCGGGGTATCATCCCCTCCATTTCCCGTTCTTTTCCAAAATGTCCTTTCACCGCACTATTTTCTAGGTAGATAGTCTCACATTTACAAAGCATTACCTAAATCTATGCTTATAATTACATAAAACTAAGGCCCTATGTGCAGCAATACCGAAAATAGTACATCGGTTCTCGTTACGGTATTGCTGCACAAGGGGTACCTTGTTGTCCTATGCCTGCCGCTAGGTGGCGCATAGTTGCGGCCAGTACATAGGATTACTTTACATAATATCCCAAAATCCCAGTACATAGCCCGCAATTTACCAAACATATACCTTGTAAGTGAGATGACCTACCATGGGATACCAAAAAACCACATACCTTTTACCTCGGTCATCTCACTTAATGTATGGCATTCAAAATAAACAACCAACCGTGCGTATGTTTATTTGGAACCTCTTATAGCTAAAACTTAACTATTTACGCTAGTTTACATTATATACTAACGGGCAAAAGCCTTTATTTACATTAAAAAAAACGTTATTAAAACCTGCTATTTCTATACATACAAGCTATGTTACTACTACCGAACTGTATGTTGGTTTGAACGCGCTTCTGTCCGTAACATCCTCTCCTCGACGTAGGGTTCATCCCGCAGTCCCAGGACTCTGCGCCACCTCGTCAGCAGGGTCCATCAGCGGCAGGACAGCCAAGCGCGACGTCGGACGCCGGAACACACCTCCATTCGTACGGACGGCGCAGTTGCGTACCTCGCCGTCGGGTCCGGGGTAAATCTCGGTTACTATGCCGCGCGGCCATACATTGCGCGGCAAGTTCGGGTCCACCACCACCACCAAATCGTTGACTTTGATGCTTTTGTAGTTATGGGAAGGCGTTTCTCGCCTAGGCACTAACTCGGGTAGATATTCCTTTATCCACCTCCTCCAATATTCGTCAGCCAAACCTTGCGCAGCCCTCCAGTGTCGTCTGTCCGCCGGCTCACAGGGCCCTAGAGTGGGTAGGCCCTGTGAGCTGCCCAATAGAAAGTGATTGGGCGTTAACGCCTCTGGATCGTCGCGTGTTACGGGTACGTGGGTCAGGGGACGCGCGTTCACAGTGTACTCTACCTCAGCTAGCAGTGTCATGAGAACCTCTTCTTTTGGATACTTAGAGGTTAACACCGTCTTGAGAGCGTTCTTCACCGTGCGTATCATACGTTCCCAGCTACCGCCTTGATGCGCCGCTCCTGGACTGATATAGCGCCATTCTAGCTGTTTATTTAGCGCGTAATCTCGCAACAACGGCTCCCATTCCGCGAAGGCTTGTTGCAGCTCTTGATCGGCTCCTTTGAAATTTGTCGCGTTGTCTGAATATATCAGGCGCGGCCAGCCTCGCCGCGCGGCCATCCTTCTCAGCGCCATTATAGCTGAGTCCGCACTTAGAGTCGCTACTAACTCTATATGGATCGCCCTCGTAGTCAAACATGTAAATAGGGCTCCCCATCTTTTCTCGTGCCTTCGCCCAATCGTAACAATCATTGGCCCAAATAGGTCCCAGCCGCAGTTTGAATAGGGTCTCGCAAATGCGTCCAAACGCGCCCTAGGGAGGTCTCCAATGACTGGTCTGACCGCGCGCGCCTTTCTTACTCTACATAACGCGCAATTTCGTGCCACTGTTCTAACCGTCGGCCTTAACTTTATGATTAGATACTGTTGTCGAAGATCGTTGACTACCCGCTCATTATGAGCATGATGTGATTGGCGGTGGGCGCGAGCGACTAACAGCCGCGTGTATGGATGTCTTCCGTCTAAGATCACAGGGTGGTTCAGCGCGAGCGTGGCGACATCCGCGGCGTTAGCCCGGCCAGAGGCTCGCAGCAGGCCCTTTGCGTCAAGAAAGGGGTGGAGCCCCTGCGCTCGGCATCGCGCAGGTAAATCCCGACCGCCTCTCAGTCTTTCTATCTCTTCCGCAAAGCTCTCAGCCTGTGACAGCTTACTCAACGTTATCTCCGCCCTCTCCACATGCTCAAACTCAAGCGCCCGCCGTTCCTTTCGTCGACAATTTTCAATAAATAGCCATACTCGGCTCATTGTTTTCAACAGGCGCTCGTAGGTAGAGAACCGTTTCATGTCAATTACACAGTCTGACACCCTCTTTGTGTACATTACGTATTCTTCATTTACTTCCGTGTTTACGGGCCATTCTTGCGGCCATTCCTCCTTCGGCCTATACAGGAACTCGGGGCCCGTAAACCATCTATCGGTGTCACTCTTAACCGTGAAGTTCAACCTCGTCGCGTCATCCGCGACGTTCTTGTCCGTCGGCACGTATCGCCACTGCTTTATGTCTGTGGTCTCCGTGATTTCTGTCACTCTATGTGCTACGAACGGCGTATACTTGATCTCGGGATTTCGTAGCCATTGCAGAACGGTTTTTGAGTCCGTCCAATAGGTCACCTCATCGCATGCCCACTTATGCTCGGCCACAACTGATGACGCCAGTCGCGCGGCTATTAACGCCGCCTGCAGCTCCGTTTTCGGTATCGTCTGGCCCCGGAGCGGGTTTACTTTGGCTCTCCCAGCGGCCAGTTGTATGCTGATATGTTCGTTCTCGTCTTCCGAGCGCCAAAACAAAGCTACGGCCACCGCCGCCTCACTGGAGTCACAAAATACGTGAAGCTGCCTTTTCTTCGCGTTCTTAGCGTATTGCCTGGGCAGACGCAACTTCTTTACGTCTTCCAGTCCCTTTAGCCATTCCTTAAAATCTTCCGCATCTTTGCTTGGGATCTGTTCATCCCACTCTATGCTTAGGCGCCACAATCCTTGTAGTATTATCTTTGCGGTGATCGTGTAGTAGCTGACCAAACCGAGCGGGTCGAACAAAGACATAACCGCGCTTAGCGCCTCTCGCTTTGTGGGTGCTCTCTCACCTCTCTTGACCTCTTCGGGAACTCTAAGCATTCCTGTGTTGAACGCTAACTTATCCTCGCCCGCGTACCATATCAGCCCTAGGGTGCGCCCGTTCTGTGGCGATATCTCTATTGATGTGGCGCTCTCTCCTTCAGACGGCATCAGCGCTCTTACCCGTCGGCTGTTGGAGTTGAAACCGGCGAGTTGGAAGCCTGCCTGCCCGTGTATACGGCTCACGTCCCTCACAACTTGCAGAGCGTCCTCCTCTACATCAAAACTGTCCAACCAGTCGTCCATGTAGTGATTCTCTACTATAGCTTGCACCGCTCGTGGGTATTCGCTTTGATACTTCCTTGCGTTATGATTTCGCACGCTGTGAGCTAAGAAAGGTGAACTTTTGGCTCCAAATATCATCGCTTTCATCCGGTACTTGGCTGGAGGCCCTTCTCTGTCCTTGCCACGCCATAGAAACATCTGCGCTGGTTGGTCGGATGGGTGTATGAGTATACGTAGGTACATCTCCGATATGTCCGTCTGTACACCGATCTCTCCTCGTCTGAAACGCCATAGTACGCCGGCAAGTCCCTGTAGTAGGTCTGGCCCTTCTAGTAGCTCGTCATTCAAGCTAACTCCATTCATCTTGGCCGCCGCGTCGAATACTAATCGTGGCTTCTCTGGTTTGTTTATGTTTGTTACTGCAAAGTGCGGGAGGTACCACTGGCGCGGATTATCTTGTTCTGTCCCATCCGCGGGCACGGCGTATCCCTTCTTCAATAAGTTTTCTATCTGCGCTGTATACTTTTCACAAAACGCAGTAGATCTATCCATCTTCTTTTCTATGTGGCTTAATCGTTTACATGCTGCTTCATAACTAGGAGGCATCGTTATATCCTCTCTCCTCCAAGGCAGACTCACTTGGTAACGCCCTTCCGTAATCGTTACGCTTTCGTTGAAACAATCTATTGCCCTCTGTTCTGACGGTGTAGGCTTCACTTTCTTGGTGATACCTATCGCGTCTAACTCGAAGTGCTTCTTTACTAAATTACTTAGCTCTTCGTCCTTATCTTCGGCTCTACTGTACGACGTGTGACATACGATTTCATCATCCTTGTTCATCATTCGTGGCGCCGTTCCGTGAATCACCCATCCTAGCTTCGTCAAGGACGCAACGGGCTCTCCTCGTTTGCCTGTTCTGATTTTACGGCTTATAATCAGCTCCAAATAATCAGCTCCCAACAACAGTTTAGGCTTCATTTCCTCAGTACATATTTCATGTTCAATGTCGATGAGATGTGGACTCTTCAGGCACCTTGCGTCTATCTTTTGTCGACTCAGCGTGAGATCTTTCATGGTACGCGCCTTGACGGTGTATGTATGTTCGGCGGCGAGTATCTCCAAAACCACTCGTTTACTGTTAGGCACGGGTTCGTGTGCGTTCACGCTGCGTATGGCGAATGCACTAGGCGGTCCGTCCGCTCCTATTAACTCGGCCAAATCTTCATCTATGAGTGTCGTAGAGCTTCCCTCGTCCAACAATGCGTACGTCTTAATCGTACCTCGGGACCCCTTTAGTTGCACCGGGCATATCTTTAGCCATACATTGTGCCCGTCGGCGTGGTGTATGGCAGCAGCCACCGTCTCTGTGCTGGGTCTCTCCTTGTGTAGCAGCCTATGATGATTCTTCGTACACTCGTTCACTCCGCATTTACTTTGTGTACACTTGAAACGCCTATGTTTGCTGTTTAAACATTGAAAACAAATCCTTTCTTTCTTAGCCCATTCCCAGCGTTGGTCGACGTCCATCGCCTTTACTTTTGAGCATTCCGTTGTGTTATGTTTGTTGCCACACGCCAAACATCCTTGCGTTTGTATGTTATACACTTTCATTGTTTTAGGTTTGGCTCTCCTTTCGGGCGGCGCGACAGCTGCCTTCGGCGTAGTGTAGGCGTACTTCAACGCCCGGTCTGCCTCCTTCATCATGAAATTTGCTAAAGTAGCCGCCTCTGGGACTCCTGCGTGGCTATGTTGATCTGCATAATCACACCATCTTGCTTTGAGATGAGGGCTAAGTTTTTCAACTATCTCTCGTACAATCATAGGGTTCTGTAGATAACCTCTGTTATCAATCGTAGCTAATGTACACACAATGTTTTGCAACTTGATAGCAAAACTATTTAAATCACTGGCTGTTGAGCTGGGAGGCTTTAGCTTCTTTATATCATCCAATGTTCGGTCAATTATTACTTCCGGTCGGCCGAAACACTGCTCCAAAGTAGCCATAATCCTTTCTGGGTCGGACGCGGTGAACAACAACGCCGACACAGCTTCTTTCGCCTCTCCTCGTAAACTCGTTCGTAGCCTGGCTAAGTTTTCTGCTCGCGAAAACTTATACATTTCGGTTGAGTCCCGCATCGCTGCTTTGAATGGTAACCAATCTAACGGCGCTCCACTGAATACAGGTAATTCAATCCCTTGTCTTGATATCGGCTTGTGTCGTGTCATCTTTTCTAACACCTCTGCTAAACGATCGATGCCTTGGCGCGTCGGCGTCGACCCTCTTTGTCGACTCCTCCCCTCTCCCAGTCCTTCCTTATCATCATTGGATGGGCGCGGGTCGCCTGGCTCTCCCCTTAAAGTTTCTCTTCGTGTAGCGTTACGCAGATACGACAAGTCCTGTGACGTAGATGGCATGGTTATCCCTTTCGGTTGTCGTGCGAGACTACGCTGTAGCCATTCATTCACTCGTTCCTGCACGTCGCCTTGTTCTGCAGGTACGGCTTGCTCTTCTTCTCTGATTGACGTAATTTCCATAGCCAATCGCTTTCTTACAAGCTCCGCTTCAACTTCTAATTCTTTTTTCTTCAGCACGGCCATTCGTTCCGCCGCTTGCAGTTCTGCTTGCTGAATTCGAGACACTACACTCGACGCCCCTGACCGTATTGATTCCGCTCGGCGTGGTTGCGTCGTAGTCTCTCCCGGCTGCATCCCTTCGTATCCTGTTTCTCGGTTGGCTTCGCTCGCTTCCATTTGCTTTGTGTCGGTAGGTGGTAAGTGCCTGCGCGTGGTGGTGGGGGGTACTGTATCGATACCCGACGGCGATGCTGGTGGTTCTTCAAACGTCAGCCTTCTCCTTGCATCGTCGTGGCTCCCGGCCGCCTCCATCTGCTCCGCCTGCTTCCGCGTAGTTGGCATCTTCTTCTTTCTTGCCGCCCCTACTCCTAACAATCCCAACCGGGTATACTAACGCGGTGAACCCGACTGAGGATGGATGTGACGCAGGAATGGAAAGGTAGGACCTACCCAGCAGAGAATGTGTAGCTTCACAGGTGCTCAGGTCACTGGGGGAATGGCCAATGACCCTCGGCTTGCCTGCAGTCCGGCCCTGATTCACCACACACCGTACCGGCGTAGGAGGGCTGTTCAGCTTCGCCTTGAAAAAGGCGCGTAGCTGGCAGCTTAGCCCTGTTCACTGCACCGCCTTGATCGGCGTTAAAACCCGAAACGGAATGAGTTGACACCGTTAGGTTCAAACCGTTTCAGGCCCGCGGTACGCCCGCGTATAGAAACAGGATAGAAATCACTTGGTTACAACCCCTGGGTTCCAAAGAAGCCCCCCCTGTCCGACAAACCACACGTACACCAAAATGTTACAAAAATAAACTTACGTGTGGTCGGTCGGATGGTCGTGTCGTGCTAGCGTTCGCGCCTAACAAAACAACCCGATCTTGAACCTAGACCCCTGGATTCACCCGGCTGCTCCTCTTCCTTCGGCAACCCGGCACCTCGATCCTCGGCTCCCTCCGATTCGGCTGGTCTTGATCCGGCTCGAAGGACCACGGGATGTAGACGACAATCTTGAAACCTCGCCGTCTACAAAATCACTGGCAGTGGACTGTATAACACATATGCCCCTCGGACGCACGGTCTTCCCCAATTGAAACGCGCGAATTCGGAAACAAACACTTCGAATTTATTTTCTTTAACTTATAACTAAACACTAGCACGGCACGACACAGACTGCGGCCGCGCGCTCATATTTATAGCTTTTGTACACATGAGATTATGTGAGACTACCCACTTCGATGAATAAGTGCGGTGTGAGCAGGGTGCGGGGTATCATCCCCTCCATTTCCCGTTCTTTTCCAAAATGTCCTTTCACCGCACTATTTTCTAGGTAGATAGTCTCACATTTACAAAGCATTACCTAAATCTATGCTTATAATTACATAAAACTAAGGCCCTATGTGCAGCAATACCGAAAATAGTACATCGGTTCTCGTTACGGTATTGCTGCACAAGGGGTACCTTGTTGTCCTATGCCTGCCGCTAGGTGGCGCATAGTTGCGGCCAGTACATAGGATTACTTTACATAATATCCCAAAATCCCAGTACATAGCCCGCAATTTACCAAACATATACCTTGTAAGTGAGATGACCTACCATGGGATACCAAAAAACCACATACCTTTTACCTCGGTCATCTCACTTAATGTATGGCATTCAAAATAAACAACCAACCGTGCGTATGTTTATTTGGAACCTCTTATAGCTAAAACTTAACTATTTACGCTAGTTTACATTATATACTAACGGGCAAAAGCCTTTATTTACATTAAAAAAAACGTTATTAAAACCTGCTATTTCTATACATACAAGCTATGTTACTACTACCGAACTGTATGTTGGTTTGAACGCGCTTCTGTCCGTAACAATAACGTTATTATTACTACGCTATTATTTACTATTACTATACCTACCACAAAACGTTCTCAAGAAATAATAACCAGCTAAGTAGAAATAATTACACTCCAAGCAGTTAACTGCATTATATTTTGTTCAAACGGCGCCTCCAAAATCCCACTAAATCCAGGCTGAATCGAAGTCAAAAAGGTAATAAGGCAATTTTCTTGAAAATCCCTAAACGTAATAATGTGCCGAAAACGTTCTCTAAATTTACACATATTGTATTCGCGGTGGAATCGCTCGAGCGGCGTACGTTCGGAATACAGAACACGATAGGGGTGAGAACATCGAAGAATTATTTGTGTATAAACATAACTTGTGATATAAAAGGTTATATCAAGTAATAATGTTGGTTGCCGAAACTATCTGCTGGCTTATTTTCAATATACTGCTGCTAAGTAAGTTGTATTTATAATTTATGAACTCTTAATCTCGTTGCTGATTGTCAGCAGGGAAGCCCTAGATGTCTAAAAATAAAGTTTTTGAAATTATATCAATAATAAGATAAAACTTAAGCTTACTTTATTTCTGTTATCGATACATACATTAATGAGGCTTGACAATGCTTCATATTAGCAAGTTTATTTCAAAAGTATAAAACATATACTTTTGTAATCTGGTTATTGCGCAATATTAATAAAGACATCAAATAAAGTTCTAACTTATCTCACCCGTCCAAATTCGTGATAGTTAGTTTACATAGTGATTTTTTAAGAGTTTAACGTCCACTTTAACCGCTTACACATAAACGTTAGGAAGCTTGAACAAATTTGAAAACAACCCTCAAAAGAGGACGTTTTAAATAGCCAAATAATTTTGTTCAGATAGACGTTTGGAGTGTAGAACATGGAGTAAATTTATTATTTCGGCGGCGGGCCGCGGACAAAGGATTTAGGTTTGCTGAATTATGCAAATAAATTCACCATTCTGTAACATTTGTTGGGAATGTCTTTATTTCGGTAGATTTCTTAAAAGGCCCTCAAGACTAATCCCGCTTTTGCCTTTTGAATCTTCTTTACTTGAACGAGTGTTTGCTCATACACCTGCCCGTGGGTATTAACATATTATATAAGGGATGAAGGTAAAAGCACTAAGTTTAATATTATTCCAAAGCGAGATTAACATAACTTTTACTGTATATTTTATTTCCTCTTGTAGATTGTTTTCTGCAAATAATCCGTTTTTATAGTTCTTTTTTATGGAGATCTGTTTTTACCAAAGATACTTGTTCTATAAATAGGAGTGTAGTATTTTTGAAGTTCATGTATGAATTTGATCGGGGTTAAAGTTTTTGGTATTTCGTGATGACATTTCATACCACTAAATAGGTATTTTTTTAAAGAAATATATGTGGAAAGGTAAATAAACATATCACATTAAGTAGGGTGCTGCGCAATAATGCGGCAGGATTCAAAAAGTATTTCATATGGAATCCCTTGATAGCCATACATGAAATATTGTAAAATTTACCTCTGAATAGAGCGTGACCACTTCTTCTTCTTTTCATGTTAATTTACTCAAATGTATCTTTCCAGTGGGTTGCCACTTTTTGGCCCGTCTCAGTACGTTTTTGGCAGCTAAAGGAACACAAAAGGCATGAGGAGCGATGTGTCATGATGGGCTGATTCTCATGACTACACCGATCACTGTTAGCCCCAGCATTGTACATTATCTGCATTGTTTCATCTCAATAAGAAGGCTATTAAGGCACTTCTCTTTAGTTTTTGAATGTTCATGTTTTGGAGATTTGTTCCAAATGGTTTCGCCACAACTGCAGCCAGGAATATTTTTAGTGATAAGTGGTTTTGACGCTGTATAATGATGGCCAATATGGCCATATGGTAATATCTTATTGCACTTTTTTATATTTGGTGTAAAATTTATGCTCTTTAATAAAGTGATCTTTCTTGTATAATCTAGCTTGTAGACGTTTATGAGTTAGTTTTTACTTCTAATTTATCTTATCTTGGATACTATAAATGATGATGACTATTTTATTAACCGACTTCAAAAAAGCAGGAGGTTCTCAATTCGGCTGTATGTTTTTTTTTGTATGTATGTTACGCGATTACTCTGTCAATTATGGATCGATTTAGTAATTCTTTTTTGTTTGATAGGTAATGCTCCAGAGGTGGTCCCATAAAATGTTTGTAGCAATGTATTGAGCACTTTTTGAAAAAATAAACAAAAACCCAAAAAAATTGTAAGAGTATGCCGTTCGGTTTAAACTTATTTGTATTTTCAAGACGATGATGATGAGAACGTTACTCCTCTGTTTTGACTTCAAAGGTGGTCCTATAATATTTTTATCGAAAATTATCTAATACTTTTAGAAAATATCAACAAAAACTTTGTACAGGTATGCCGTTTGGTTTTTTTTTTCTGCTTAATTCTTTCGCGAATCAAGAATGTTAATGACGACGTTGTTCCTCTATTTTGATTGAACTACCACACCCACTAAAATCTAAAATTTTCCAGTTTGTACATTTACGTATAGGGTTGAAGTCGGTTTTACTTTTTTGTTAAAAATTATTATTATATCCTAAGTTGAGGTGGTGATAACACTGGAAAATTTTTGTTACCTGTTCTACAGGCACAATGATCGAACCAGAAATCCAACGGAGCGCAAAATATTTTATGTGGCCTTAAACCGCGGCTGGTTCTTGTAAGGTCGTTACCCGCGCAATAATGCGCCAGGATTCGCAAACTGTTTCTTGTGGAATCCCTCGATAGCTATTCAGGAAATATTGGAAAATGTCCGTTTGAATACGCTCTGCGGTCCGTAGAAATATGCTCATACTATCTTTTGACCGTGACTCCGCTCGTGTGAATGTAAAATTGCTCCCCGAACAGTATCTTTTGTCAGTATGGGCAGCCGATATACTTTTCCAGGCTTCGAAATACCTCACTTTAATATGTTTAGTGGATCAATCATGACGACGATTGCATCTTTATGATTGAACCACTTAATAAATATAAAGTTAGTAGCACTTTCTTTTTAATATTAAATAGGGATTAATATGAATATTTTTAAAATATCTTAAAAGTTCATATTTCTATTAGCTAAAATTCATTAATAAATACCAATGACTATGAAACTTAATGCCAAGCATTGTTTACCAATTTTACCTTTTAAGGGAAGTTGTTAAAAGTTGATAGTAGGTGTGAAAGTTTAGTTTTATTGACTTGAAAATTCAATATATATTATTATTTTTTCATTTATTTAAAACTGAACATCTCTTGCGATGAACAAAATTTATTATTGTAAACCAAAATCACAAATTGTAGGTCATTCAATCACACAGGACGAAACTTGATGTTTGTTATTGTTTGATTTAATTTTGCATTTAAATGGAAGAATAGTTAGAAGGATACGTCAAATAAACATCCACTTTGGTATTTGTTTTCCCACATGTTAGCAACATCAAAAAACATCTCTCAAAACCGAACCCAAAACTAGTCAAAAATATATGACGGTCAAATATTATTTTATTCCTGTTTTATTAGCGCAGAGCGGTTAATTAAAAGAGTGTGTCTTTTAGAGTCCCGTTATCTAAAAAGGAAAAAAGAAACGTTCGTTATGCGTTCTTTTTTTATATTTTTCTATATATCCCTTTTGTTAGGAACACGAAAAGTCCTCATATGATGACTACTACGCCATTTACAAAACTCGCTCAACTATATATTGTGGACTGAAGAATTGTATACTTTTAACGATATCACTACATGTTAGTGAGCAGTACTAAGAAGAGCAGTGCTTAGAATTTTGCTGGGTCTTGGCATATTTTCCTGTATTTGGCTTAAAATGGATGTGCTTATACCATTCAAAATTTGCGTACCTATCGACGGCAAAATGCAAGATTTGTATACGGATACTTTTTTTGTATTTAATAGTTGCTATGTTTTTATATTTTAGCAGAGTATTACAACGTTCTGAAAAAAAACTAATTTCGATCTTTTCAGAACTGTACTAATTTAAATATTTTGTCCCTTATTGGGGATTGTAGCGTTAAAATGCAGCATTTCTCCGATGACTTATATTATCAATGATAGCCATTCGCCTTTTATGTCCAGGAGATGTGAACCTTGAAGTGGGTCCATCATATCTATCAGTGGTATATGATGTTTATTCTTATTTAAACAAGATTCATAAAATTGACATGTTTTTCACCTTTTAAACCCTTCTTTATCAGTGAGCTCACTTGTATTGACGGAGTCACATTTGCTCACTTACTGGTAATTACTGAAAATCAGTGTTTTGCTCTTTGAACAAATATATTTAAATATATTTTTATATCTATGAGTACCTGTTTGTATTAACAAACACACATTTTTTGTGGTTGTGTAGTCTTTTACATGCCAGTTACTTATTCATAAATTAACTGGCATGTAAAAGACTCGAAGAAGCCTCGTTTAATATAATATTTATGTCTGTATTTCAGTTGTAAAGTGTTAAGTTCAAATAAAGTTTTTATGTCAGGAGAGATAGAAAAGTACTGAAATTTTGTGGATGTTCTAATGATGAAATTTATGATCAGCTTTGTTGACTAAGTCTAAAAAGCCTATGATAACTATCTGTTTTTTAAAGAAATGCATTACATGACTTCCTGATTTTTGGCAAACTGACAAAAATATCACTTCAGTAATATTTTTTTTCTATACAAATCCATCGTGTTGGGTATTATTAAATAGGTCTTTAAAAAATATTGTGAGGTTGAACACCATTTTTCGATTTAGGGATCTGTTTCCGAAATATTTGGTCTTAAAGTGCAAATTTTTGTTAGAGGTAAGTGTCCCCCCCTCTAACTGCTAAACGGCTATATGGATACGTGAAAAAATTACAGCTGTAGTATATATACTGAATTTGAAAGAAAAACTATCAGAGCTTAGTTCTTAGTACAAACTAAAAAGTTATAGGCAACAAACTTATAAAATGTACTCGAAAATGTAAAATTTCATACAATTTTCATTGTTAGATGTTTTTGGTCGTTAAACTGTGAGGTGCGAGTGTGAACAGTGTAAACTCATAGTTGTCATTCGCAACTATGGAACCCTACTCTTCGCGTGGCCTGACACGCACTTGGCCGGTTTTTTTAGGGATTAATCACACAAATTGAACTAGCCCCACGTTAAGTTGGATACTTATGTTATTAGAGCGACCATTTATCAATTTCATATATTTAAGAACTTTGTTTTTGTCGGACCATGTAGAAGAGATAAAAATCTGTCTTATTATAAACTGAATACTTACTATATTAGTAGTTAATTAGTAGTTCTCTTAATTTACCAAATGCAAAATAATGAAAAGTAATGCCAAAATACTACAAGTAATTGACTGCCAAAGTACCGTCGTAGATTTTTTCAATCTGATCTTATTAAGAAGTAAAAAAAATAAAATGGGTGGTGCTAGTTGGCTGGTCTAAGCGCCTACAGCAGTAGTTTTCGTCCTCTTTTCTAAAAATATTGTTATATGTAAAATTTGTTTACTGTTGCATGTTGCAACTTCAATTAATAAAGTTATGATGCTTACAACTATACAAATACTACGTTTCTCATCTGAGCGTTCCGTGCGTAATACTAAGAAGCTCGGATTCCACTTAGAGTCAAAGCCCCCAGTACGGTACACGCGTAGAATGAGTAGTAAAGTACACTAGCCTACTACTCTAACAATTCGGGTAACTATCTGTTTGGTCAGTTGATGTCTAAACGTTAATTTTGCTAGTAGAGTTACGACACCACAGCAGCCACGAACACTTCGATTTAATTCTTCTTAGGTTATATACAACTAGGTAGAATAACCAAAAATTGGAATAGAAGAAGCGATAGTGGGGGAAGACAAGTGGTTTGCTAGTCACTCTACTTTACCAATTTCTAGTATTCAACCGATTAAAATAGGAAACACTTTACATATATTTCACTCCATCATTTACTCTACGTCTGTGGATGCTTGACTTTACGAACACCATATTAAATTTTCTTTTAACATGTACTTTTTTATATATAATAATATATAATAACTATTTAAGAATATCAGTTGTCCAACTAATTGTGTTGTTTTAAGAGGCTTACTTAAGCGAAACTAGTGACATCCGTAATTTCATTCGTGTACTCCTTAATAAGATCAAACTGAAAAAATCTACGACGGTACTTTGGCAGTCAATTGCTTGTAGTATTTTGGCATTACTTTTCATTTCGTCATGTCTGTCTGTCTGTCTGTCCGTCTGTCTGACCGTCCGTGGTTTTACTCAGAGACTAGAGGTACTAGAAAGCTGTAATTTGGTATGGGTATGTATATTGATCATGCAAAAAAGTGGTAGAAAAAATCTTAAAAATTTTTTGTAGCGTAGCTCCCATACAAATAAAGTGAGAGTAATATTTTTTTTCTATACAAATCCATCGTGTTGGGTATTATTAAATAGGTCTTTAATAGTACATTACTGCAGAGGCCGGGAAGTAAGGGATTGCCGGACGAGTATAGTTTTCAAGGCCGAGCGTCAGCGAGGCCTTGACAATAGTTACGAGTCCGGCAATCCCTTTCCCGCCGAGGAAAGTATAGAGATTTTCTCAATAAATGTGAGGAAATTTAACTTAAAGTTACACATAAACTTACATGCCTTAAATATTTCCCCTTCCTAGGTATTTGCCGGTAGTAATTTTTCCACTTTCAAGTTTCAAATTAGGCGAAGTAGGTACTTAAAATCCATTGCAGTGTTGCTTTCATCACTAAAACTCATTTTGAACCGTTTCATTTCGAATAAATAACCAACTTTGCACATATTTACTGAAAACAATCAATGTCAATCAATTACTGCAAAGCGTTAATCACAAACTACGAAGAAGATACTATTACTAGTATCAGACGACCGACTGCCATATGTTTTCTCTAGGCAATAAGGATCATAGACAAATAATGGAGTGAGGGTGAAAATGAAAAAAATGCCATACAATTCCTTTTGAGTTTCTATGGGGGGCCATAAATTCAAAGTCAATTGACGTGTGTTCTATGCCCTAAAATCCGTAAAGGCAGTTTTTCGGCAGTGGCGTTAATCACTACGGGTATAGTGAAAATAACAGATCTCCCGAATTTTTTAATTTTTTTATTTTCAGTTGTCAATTCCAGCAAAGGAAACAATGCCCATAGAGCCCAGTCATATTTTTCACAAAAAATTTAATAGATCATAGATTATTGTTTTCTTCTCTCGCAACGAAAATTAAGCATATTTTCGTATGATCACATATCGATATTTTAATGAAATTGTAGTTATATTCACGTATTATATGCATTTTTTAAAAATGCAGTGGTAGTAAACTGGCTGTATGACAAGTGACATAATTTACGTTACATAGATTAATTAAAAAGTTTTGAGCAGCGGCCGGGAAGTAATTTTCATACTTATTTCCTGGCCTAGGCCGGCAATGCGATGAATGAGCCAAGAATTACAAACTTCCGGTCTTCTTTTTACTACAGTAATGCCTACATTTCCGAGCATGTTTGAGAAAAAAATATTGTGAGGTTGAACACCATTTTTCGATTTAGGGATCTGTTTCCGAAATATTTGGTCTTAAAGTGCAAATTTTTGTTAGAGGTAAGTGTCCCCCCCTCTAACTGCTAAACGGCTATATGGATACGAGAAAAAAATTACAGCTGTAGTATATATACTGAATTAGAAAGAAAAACTATCAGAGCTAAGTTCTTAGTACAAACTAAAAAGTTATAGGCAACAAACTTATAAAATGTACTCGAAAATGTAAAATTTCATACAATTTTCATTGTTAGATGTTTTTGGTCGTTAAACTGTGAGGTGCAAGTGTGAACAGTGTAAACTCATAGTTGTCATTCGCAACTATGGAACCCTACTCTTCGCGTGGCCTGACACGCACTTGGCCGGTTTTTTTAGGGATTAATCACACTAATTGAACTAGCCCCACGTTAAGTTGGATACTTATGTTATTAGAGCGACCATTTATACAATGAGATAGACTTAATAATTTAAATATTTATACAATGAGATAGACCATTTATATAATGAGATAGACTTAATACATTGTGTGGTAAATTCATCTCTGAAGAAATTGATTCGGCGCGTCCCCGTGGTTTACAGAGCTGTCGAGAACTGCCATCCTGAATCTGTGACAACCGAGTGCAAGCTTTGCAGGTTTGCTTTCTAGCTACAAATAAAGCTACGAGGTCTAACAAATTAATTTACTTATACAAAAGAGTAGAGCACCTAAAATACAATTATGAATTCACAATGCTATTATGTTGTAGGTAGGTACTCTTATTAAATTAAGAAATAAGATATGGGAAAAAAATTCCACACTGGCAAGATTGAAATGAAATGAAATGAAATGAAATGAAATGAAATGAAATGAAATGAAATGAAATGAAATGAAATGAAATGAAATGAAATGAAATGAAATGAAATGAAATGAAATGAAATGAAATGAAATGAAATGAAATGAAATGAAATGAAATGAAATGAAATGAAATGAAATGAAATGAAATGAAATGAAATGAAATGAAATGAAATGAAATGAAATGAAATGAAATGAAATGAAATGAAATGAAATGAAATGAAATGAAATGAAATGAAATGAAATGAAATGAAATGAAATGAAATGAAATGAAATGAAATGAAATGAAATGAAATGAAATGAAATGAAATGAAATGAAATGAAATGAAATGAAATGAAATGAAATGAAATGAAATGAAATGAAATGAAATGAAATGAAATGAAATGAAATGAAATGAAATGAAATGAAATGAAATGAAATGAAATGAAATGAAATGAAATGAAATGAAATGAAATGAAATGAAATGAAATGAAATGAAATGAAATGAAATGAAATGAAATGAAATGAAATGAAATGAAATGAAATGAAATGAAATTAAATTAAATTAAATTAAATTAAATTAAATTAAATTAAATTAAATTAAATTAAATTAAATTAAATTAAATTAAATTAAATTAAATTAAATTAAATTAAATTAAATTAAATTAAATTAAATTAAATTAAATTAAATTAAATTAAATTAAATTAAATTAAATTAAATTAAATTAAATTAAATTAAATTAAATTAAATTAAATTAAATTAAATTAAATTAAATTAAATTAAATTAAATTAAATTAAATTAAATTAAATTAAATTAAATTAAATTAAATTAAATTAAATTAAATTAAATTAAATTAAATTAAATTAAATTAAATTAAATTAAATTAAATTAAATTAAATTAAATTAAATTAAATTAAATTAAATTAAATTAAATTAAATTAAATTAAATTAAATTAAATTAAATTAAATTAAATTAAATTAAATTAAATTAAATTAAATTAAATTAAATTAAATTAAATTAAATTAAATTAAATTAAATTAAATTAAATGAAATGATGCTGCTGGTTCGAATCCTGCCCACGTTAGCACATGACTCTACCATTTTGTTGTAAATCGTAATTTGTTGATGAATAAAAAAAATATTGAATTCTTATCAATAGACTATATAACCAGTCAAGCATTAGACTACATAGTAGGAGTGCTTTTTAAGGTTCCGTAGTAAACTAGGAACCCTTATAGTTTCGTCATGTCTGTCTGTCTGTCTGTCCGTCTCACTGACCGTCCGTGGTTTTACTCAGAGACTAGAGGTACTAGAAAGCTGTAATTTGGTATGGGTATGTATATTGATCATGCAAAAAAGTGGTCGAAAAAATCTTAAAAACATTTTTGTAGCGTAGCTCCCATACAAATAAAGTGAGAGTAATATTTTTTTTCTATACAAATCCATCGTGTTGGCTATTATTAAATAGGTCTTTAAAAATATTGTGAGGTTGAACACCATTTTTCGATTTAGGGATCTGTTTCCGAAATATTTGGTCTTAAAGTGCAAATTTTTGATAGAGGTAAGTGTCCCCCCCTCTAACTGCTAAACGGCTATATGGATACGAGAAAAAAATTACAGCTGTAGTATATATACTGAATTTGAAAGAAAAACTATCAGAGCTAAGTTCTTAGTACAAACTAAAAAGTTATAGGCAACAAACTTATAAAATGTAATCAATTTTCATTGTTAGATGTTTTTGGTCGTTAAACTGTGAGGTGCGAGTGTGAACAGTGTAAACTCATAGTTGTCATTCGCACGCAACTATGGAACCCTACTCTTCGCGTGGCCTGACACGCACTTGGCCGGTTTTTTTAGGGATTAATCACACAAATTGAACTAGCCCCACGTTAAGTTGGATACTTATGTTATTAGAGCGACCATGTATCAATTTCATATATTTAAGAACTTTGTTTTTGTCGGACCATGTAGAAGAGATAAAAATCTGTCTTATTATAAACTGAATACTAACTATATTCGACCAATATTACATATATACATACTTATATATTGTTTTGACAAATTCGGAGCCGTCAACTGTACATTTAGCTTTAGGTGAATAATGGTTGCAATCAAATTCGCTTTAAATAATAAAACAAAAGTCTATCTTTCTATGGACATAGCCTAACTATATATAATAAAATAATATTTTCTAGATTTAATTTAAAAGAGGTTATATGTAAACTGTGTGATAAAACAGCTTGTCTCTGCATGATTACACTGACTATAGAAACTGATTCAACCGATCTCCATGGTTTGCGAAGCTGTGTCGAGTCGAGGGCTTCCATTCCGAATTCCAAGCTGCCGAGTGTGACGCTTTCTGGAATTGTCTTCTTGCTACATATATTGCACCAGTGACAAATTTAGCGCACAATCTACGATTCTACTAAATATTTAGTGCCCGACCTATTTAAGGCCCTACACTAGGTATACTAGCAACGCCAAGCATTTTATTCCTAATACTTTACAAATAAAAAGAAATTGAAGAATGTAAATCATATAAGCCTTAGTAAATAACTAAGTATTTTTAGAACTACTGATTACCGCCAAAAATGTCCGTTTTTGGCGGTAATCAGTAATTATCTTAATTTATTTACTAAGGCTTATGATTTACATTCTCAATTCCTTTCTGTTTTTAAAGTATTAGGTATAAAATTATTGGCGTCACTAGTGTGCCTTGTGTGGGCCCTTAAACCTATCTATGAGGGATCCCTTTATTTTGTATCATGACAGCTAAGTAATAATTCAAATACTTGTACTTAGTATTCCTTATTTTATTATCTTCAAGCGTTACTGTTAGTTTGTGTTAAATTTGTGTACTTATGTAAGTAAGATGACATTGAAGTATTATAGTATCAGAGAGCTGGTTTGATGATGGATTTGAAGGTGGCCATATGAACTTAATAACTAAAGAAGAATAAAAACTAAATCTATCGTATCTCAGGCTCATTAGATCTATCTCGGCAAGCACTTTACTGAATGAGTCGCGTATAATAAAAGCTTATCTCAAAATGAAATTGAAAAACTTACGTTTAACACAATTTTATGGATCACGTACGCTAACCTAATATATTAAACATAAATTCCGAGCATTACCATTTTTTTATAACGTATAGGTACAACAACATCTGCTTGTTTGCACCTTGAGCCGAATAGCAGGAACTAAGAGCAAAATATGCTTACATAAAAATATTGCTAACTTTACTAAATTTATTTCTGTTGGTTTTATGTAGTTATAAGTTATGGAACATTGTAAATAATCAATAAAAATTACTGCCAGACATTGTTATCATTGGAATTTTCAGACATTTTCTGACGTTTCATTAGGTCATTTGGACGCTTACATCAGATTACCTAATAACTATTTTTTTAAGAAAATAGGAACATTCCTAATGCGATCAAAATAAGTAATTATCATGATCATCTCTGCTCTTAGCAGTCCACTACGCCTGCTGTAGCAGAAACAATAGGTTGTATTAGAAATCCTCAGGGGATATTATTCCTGCACCCAGCAACTTCCTGTGATCTTGATCTGGTCATCCGACCATTTGGTTGGTGGGTGATCAAAGGTGCCATTGCCGGTACGTGGTTGCGATTCAAGAACCTTTCTGCCCCAGCAGCCATCGGTTCTTCGAGAATTGTGCCCCGCCCACTGCCACTTACTATAGCTAAAGCTATATCAGTGAATTTTATTCAGTTATTGAATTTTGGTCAAAATAAGTAGGTACAGACTACTGGTAAAACTGAAACACCATGTTTCACACTGATCTGGGATAATAGAGAAACGTAATTCTACGTTTTTCCACGTTACGCTAGCATCTATATTCATACATACCAGCTGCTTTTCTTCACACATAGACCGTAGACTTACGGACTTACTAGACGTAACTTTAGGTATCATGTTTAATATGTGATACAAAGCCGTGTGGTTCCCGGCAATGTAGAATAGGACTGCTCCAAGTCTTCCCGTGAATAGCGTAGAAGGTGGCTTAGGAAAAACAAGCTATGTAAACAAAGCTTATAAACAACAAAGAGACCTCTCCAATCCGTCTGGGCAGCATGGAGAGTATATACTAAATCCTCTGACTGCTCTGGCTAATTCATATATGGCTTTGGTATCGCAGAGAGGGTCGTGCTCCTGCGGTGGAGACTAAAAAAGACCTAATGATGATGATGATGATGTGATACAACACATTATCATTTATATGTGTATATATGTATACGGACAAATCACACAGATTGAGCTAGCCCTAAAGTAAGTTCGAGACTTGTGTTGAAAACCCAGGTCAATCTGAAAAAGATCATTTTCCATCTTGACCTGACCGGGGATCGAACCCGGGTCCATTCGTGTCGCAGGCAGGCGTGTTGACCGCTGCGCCACGGAGCTTTAGATTCCGTATTCCACGTATACTCCAACACGTCATACATGGACTTTGAGTTTTTGATCTCTGACTACCCCATTTGGAAATTCCTGATGTATTATTAAGCATTCGCTGTCCTTCTGATCATGTTTCAGTTATTATAAGTGGGCAGTCTCTCATGAACCATTAATAGCTGTTAAATTTGTAATAGAAGTTTATGCAGTAAATTGTGATGTGACGTTCATTTTTCAAATTAAACTGAACACAAACACAATGATGATGCCGTTGCGACAATTTTTGTCATTCTTCGGGAATACAAACATCATCCAAAATTACTGACAAAATCACACTGCCCTGAACAACTAAGTAATGTTCGAAATAAAAACGTTTAAATATACAAAATATGTAATAGGTATAGGCAAGCGTAGGTACATATTGTATTGTATAGATAGTGTCAAGGAAAAGATATCGCTTACTTCGATTTCAAACTTTTTTTCAGAATTGACTTACTTATTCTCGACTGTTTGGCGTCCCGCATGAGACAACTCATGGTTTTTCCCAAACAAGATATTGATCCAAAACTCGACGCCAGCTATCATTTAGGGGAGAAGGCAATAAACATCAAAGCAACGTTTATGTGAATAAATAATAGAAAAGCTTGTAAGTAGAATGCGTCTTTACTACGTGACCACTCTGTAGTTCGGTTTATCCACATTTATAATTGAGATCGGGCCTACAGTAGAATAAACAGGAAAATAACATTCAAAATTTCTTGTTACTTCCTTTTCATTGTTAAGTTTTTGTGAAGCATTTTCAGCGTGTACATGATAAGCAATTTCAGTGGTAAGCTAAGATGAGTGTAGGCATGTAGGTATCTTGAGTTACTCGCAACTTCTTTTCTTTGTACTGTTCTCGTTTTATTACTAAATTCATGCTTTATCTATGTCAGATTACTTGAGGTGCCTGTTTAAAAGAATTAAATATAAATATATTTTTTTAAGTACCAGAAAAAAAGCAGTGAAATCTACGTTTCTTATAACTCCCATATAACGATGTGTCTTGAAGGCACTTATAGAATGAAAACGAGTAGGTACGTATGACTGGCGTTTATACAAACTTATTAGTGTTAGTTCATGTTAACTTTACTTTTATTTTAAACCCATCTAAAAACGAATGACAGACGATTCCGTCTTCTATCCCAAACCCAAAAAATTATATCTTATTTTACGGATTAACAAAAAGGCAACTTGACAAATTTGAATGAAAAATGATATCATCCATTAAAGATCCGTCGGCTAACTTTCCACAATCCTTTTCAAACGCCTGATACTGTGTAACGAAGCGTAATGGTTCATTTTATTTGCATAAATTTGGATACCAAGATTTATGTCCGCGTCCTGTATAATTAGAGATCAGAAGTAATTTCATTAATTTGGAGCAAAAACATTTTGCATATTTTCTTGTCAGTAATTAGAAAGTTCTGATGTTGCCGCTGTAACTTGTAAACAAATGGTTCCGTATTATATTTGTGTGCGAATAACATTAATTTAATTTCCTGTCTTTGATTTTTTATTCATTCATCATCATCATTTCAGTCGCAGGAAGTCCACAGCTGGACATAGGCCTTCCCCAAGGATGTCCAATACGACCGGTTGGAAGCGGCTGCATCCAGCACCTTCCTGTGACCCTTATCAGGTCGTCCGACCACCTGGTCGGTGATATTAATGAAAATAAATAATAAGATGGTATTTATCATGCAAGGTTTTTTTTAAACACGATTTTAGGCATAATTTTCTTGTACCCAAAATACATCATGATATTTGCAATATTTACTTAATTCGCCGTAAAACAAGATGAATATTTTAAACAAAAAGTGGATTCGGTTAAATGAAAAAAAATATTAATACATCTGCTCAAAATGTAACAGATGGTCTTCAATAAATGCTTAAATTCTCATCTTTATTTCGTCCTTCAATGATATGGGAGGCTTTTGCCAAACTCACCTAGCTTGGCATGCAGACGGGTTGGTGAGCGCAGTTTTTTCGGCTTATATCTATCGCAGACATCTGGTTGAATCTGCTATTTGGTTGAATGACCAGCTCGTTCATTGAATGACCACGTTTAATTGAATGACTAAACCTAATGTAACAAAGCCCTTTGAACAGAGCGGACATAAAATCAGTCAGGTGATTCAAATGTAGTTCATTTTTTCCCACTGCGGCGCTAGTACAAAACAAATATGGCGTCAAACATCTCGCACAGATGGCACGGTGTTGATATTTTTTTGATTAAATTTACTTAAAAGTGCGTTATTTGTAAGAAAATAGTATGACATCATGGATTTACTTATTATTACGCCGCCGCCGGCTACTTTAAAAAGTAAGAAAAATTTTCAAAAATATGAGATGAAATAAAGCTTTGGAAATCATGCTACCTCCAAATATTACAAAGTCAGCTAAGATTCAACGACTTCGCTAAATGACGTTCATTCAGTCAAGACGTTGAACGTTACATTCAACGACTTGACGAGTTGTCCTTTAGTCATTCAATTAAACGTGGTCTTTCATATTCAGCAGATTCAACCAGATGACTGCGACATATCGATTCCGACGCTGCTACCCATCGACTTAAGCGGGGAAAGGAAAGAAGTTTGTTGGACTAGGGTACGAGATAACTCTGATGAGTTGGGGATGAGAAAGTAGCAGCTCCGGAGGCCGGGCGCGCCACAAACCAGCAAAATTAATTTAAATAAATCCATAATTGTAAGTGGTAAAATAGGAGTTGACAGTGACAGGTTCGGCTATTTTAAGTCATTATTTCTAAATTCTGTATTCATTATCTAAGTTAATTTTAATGTCCTATGTCTCCCGGGTAGAGCAGTGGATTTCCAGTGCTTCTCTATCTTGCTCTCTCCTGGGCAACAAGGTTCAACACAGGTCAGGTGAGCCCGAAGCACAATAAATGGCTAACGAACTCAATATGTATGACTAGCTGTTACCCGCGGTTTCGCCCGCGTGGTGTATGGCCTATGTTCTTCTCAGTACCCTAACCTAAGTGTATGCAAAATTTTATGATGATCAGTTCAGTAGATAGGGCGTGAAAACGTAACAAACAAACCCACTTTCACATTTATATATATAGCCTATATCCTTTTCGGTACTCTAACCTATGTGTCTGCCAAATTTCGTGATGATCAGTTCAGTAGATAGGGCGTGAAAGCGTAACAAACAAACAAACAAACTCACTTTCGCATTTATAATATTAGTTAGGACGAGTTGTTCGCCACGGCTTCGCCCGTATGATATATAGCCTATGACCTCAGGTCAGTACCCTATCCTATGTGTATGCAAAATTTCAAGATGATCGGTTCAGTAGATAGGGCGTGAAACCGTAACAAACAAACAAACTCACTTTCGCATTTGTAATATTAGGATTAGGATTTGTCCCAACATTTAAATAAGTAAATTAAACTTTTTACAGCACGACGTAGAGATCACGGAACTGTAAGTTTAAGGAACATTTGCAGTAGAGGAATTCAAAGTAAACAGATTGAGTATTCTCCGAGACATTTGCGAATGTACAATGTGCAGAAACGCCTCACATCAACCGAATTGTGAACCACACACTCCTTTTATTGTTTTTTTTTCACACAATTCTCCGGCTTTTTGTCATGTGAGTATCAAACCCTTTAATGAATGATACCGTTATCACTACATATTATATAACAAAGTCCTCCGCTGCGTCTGTCTGTCTGTTGTCGATAAACTCAAAAACTACTGCACGAATTTTCATGTGATTTTCACCAATAGATAGAGTGATTCATGAGGACGGTTTATAGGTAATACATACCCAGGCGTAGCTGGGGAGGGCTGCTAGTATGATATACAATAATGTTGTATGCTTTCCAGGATAAGCATCTAAACTTAATACACAAAATTCAAATCAAATCTGTTATCAAATCCATGCGTCTAAACAGTATAACTCCGCAAACGCCCAAGTATCGTATTGACATTAAACTTTACAGCTCATCTCGGTGTTTGTACTCGCTTTATTATTTCTTCGTCGGAACAAAACGCAGGCGGTAATTAGCTGCTTGGCAAACAACAAATACAATAGCAGCACAATGTGGAAACAAAACGGCTTACTTGAAGCCACAATGAATTCTAACGTGTCCATTCTTCAAACTGACAAGTAAGTACCAATAGAAAAATGTTTGACTGACTTTCAAAGAAAGAGTATACACGTATAGGTACGTTGGTAGTACTATAGTGAAATATTCACGTACATTTTAAAATTTTATAAATTGTTAGAAAATGTTAGGTGATCTCCTACACTGACGGAAAATGTTTACTAACATTTTATAAAATTTTTGGCTTGCGTACTAGATATACCCGACTCTCTGCATACCTAATCCGCATTTCTAAGATCGTTAACCCTTATATAATTAGGCCATCATTTCAATTATTATAATTTCTTAACATGATGAACAATATAAACAAATAGCTACATTTAATGCTCTCTCTCTCTCTCTCTCATCTGAGCGTTGTCCCAGTTGCATACTCAGCTGGGGTGCTTCGGAGCCCGGGGTCCGCTTTCCGGCTTTTGCTTCTCCACTTCGCACGGTCTTTAGCATCCTTGCTTGTGAGACCATTGGCACGCATATCATCCGTAACGACATCAAGCCAACATTTCTTGGGTTTCCCCCTTCTGCCAGAGCCCGGGGGAGGTGGCATATGTTCCCTACGTAATTTGCCAGTTTTCGCAAAACGTGACCGTACCAGCGTAGGCGGCTCTCTTGTAACTTGTCTGCTATGTCACGGACATGAAGGCTGCCGCGAATGCGGGAGTTTCTCACTCGATCTCTTCGAGAGACTCCGCACATCCAGCGCAACATATTCATCTCCGTGACACGCAGCGCGCTCTTGTGCCGCTCGAGCACAGGCCACGCTTCACTCCCATATAGAAGGACAGATCTAATGATGGATTTATAGACCTGTCCTTTTAGTTTAACCGGCATTTTCGGGTCACATATGACACCAGTCACCTCGCGCCACTTTGCCCACGCAGCCGTTATGCGAGCTTTGATGTCGCTGTCGATGTCCCCGGACGCGTGTAGTACAGAGCCCAGGTATTTCACCTGTTCTGTACGCTCAACAACATTTCCGCCTATGCGTACTGTTTGGGGATCTGTAATGTTGCATGCCATGTACTCTGTCTTCGCCACATTTACTTTCAGACCACTGTTCTCAAGCGACTCCTTTCACATATTCGCACGTCGCACCAGTCTTCCCCTGTCCGCATCTGCCAGTGCGATATCGTCAGCATACATGAGCAGCCACGGGGGTTGCTCATGTGCCTTTCTGATGCTGTTTGACACTTCTCTAATATCGCACTGAACATGAAGGGACTGAGGACCGATCCTGGTGTACTCCGACTGTGACAGGGAAGGGTTTGGTGTCGCCAACAGCAGTCCGAACTATGGAATCGGAATCATGGTACATGTCGCGGATGATGTCAATATAGATCTCGGGAACCCTTTTGGACCTCAATGCCCACCAGATCATCTCTCGGGGAACACAGTCGAAGGCCTTCTCTATATCCAAAAAAACTAAGTGGAGAGGCGTGTTCTTCCTCCTGTATTTCTCCAAGACGATCCTTAGGGCAAATATAGGGTCCATGGTCCCAAGTCCTGGGCAAAATCCATATTGACACTCCGAGACAGCACACTCCTGTCGGATCCGAGAGTCTATGATCCGCTCAAAGAGCTTCATGGTGTGGGATATGACCTTTATACCGCGGTAATTGCTGCACTCTTGCACCGATCCCTTTCCCTTGAAGACTGGTGTAATAATACTCAGTCTCCATTGGTCAGGGATATTACCGGTGAATAGTGCGCGGTTAAAAAGGTTCGTTAAGATGCCCACACCACGAGGACCCTCGAGGGGGTCATGGGGACTCCATCAGCTCCGACAGCTTTCCGATTCTTCATGCGGTGAAGAGCTAAGTGAACTTCCTCAGGCGTTATGGGTAGCACTAGTCCCTGATTCGGAGGAAGGTTTGGTGGCTGGACCTCTTTGTGCTGCTGGTTCAGCAGCTTGTAGAAATACGAGCGCCATCTCTCCTTCACCGCGAGGTCCTCGCATAAAAGGTTGCCGTTAGGGTCTTTAACACAGCGGCACTTGGTGATGTCCTGTGCCGCTATGGCCCTTGAACGTGCCAGCTTGTAAAGTAGCTTCTGCCCCTCAGACGATTCTAGCCTATCGTACAATGGCTGCACGTAGTCAAGTCTGGCTCTGGCAACAGCTTTCTTAGTGGCACGTTTTCCAACCCTATATGCGTCGCGGTCTTCAGGTGAGTTGGACGCTTGCCACGTTTTGAAGAAGTCCTTTTTCACACTTACCTCCCTCTGGACTTTGTCGTTCCACCACCAGGTCTCCTTGTCACATTTGCGTCCACCCTTCGACATGCCAAGCACTGCTTTCGCCGCACCCGTGACAGCGGCCTGAATCCTGTCCCATTGTAGCTGGATCGGTTCGCTATCAGCTACAGTGCATTTATCCCCAATCTCCGATGCGAACTCCGATGCCAACTCCTGGGACTTGGACTCCTGGGTAAACCGCCACCACTTGATTTGGCGTCGACAGCGCTCATGGGGCTTGTCATTAGGTCTTACGTGGAGGTCCATGACAAGAAGACGGTGTTGTGCAGTAAGACTCTCACCGGGTATGACCTTGCAGTTTGCTACCTTGCCGATGTGGTGTCTCCTGGTTAGTAGGTAATCGATTTGGGTAGCGCGCCCTCCGCTTTTGTCAAAGTCAAAGTCAAAGTCAAAGATTGTATGTGATGAGATGCTCGGGTCTCTTCTTAAAGAACGTGTTCACGATGGCCAAGTCCGCAGCCGCACACGTTGAGAGCATGGTTTCTCCCTCTGAATTGCGGCCACCGTACCCGTAGCCTCCATGAACACGCTCGAACTCCTCACACTTCTCACCCACATGACCGTTGAGATCACCGCCCAAAACGATCGCCTGTGACAAAGGGATCCCACGTAGTACCTCGTCTAGATGGTCCCAGAACTTCGTCTTTTCAGTGTCACTACAACCGGCCTGCGGCGCGTAGGCGCTTATCGAATGGGTCATAACCCCCTTCGATAAGCACTACTACGGCCATAAGCCGGTTGCTGAAGCGCTTCACCTCTAAGACCCTGTCCTGAAACTCCTCGGAAAGCACTACGGCCACCCCGTTCTCACCTCCAGGGGCACCGGTGTAGATCAGCTTGTAGCCATTCCTAATGGACCGGGATCTGCGGCCTTTCCACCGAGTCTCCTGCAGGAACGCCACGGCCACCCTGCGCCTGGCGAGTACATCGGCTAGCTCCCTCGCGCGTCCAGTCAGCGTGCCAATGTTCCAAGTTGCGAAGCGAAGCTTCTGGGTTGGGGCGTTCGTCGTTAGCCGTGTCCGCCCCGGACACGGTAGCCCTAGCCCACTTATCACAGGAGTCGGGCGAAGCTCCTGCGCGCCGTTTTGCGGCGGCGCCCTAGCATATGACCGAACTCCTGATTTTCTTGCCATTATTTGATTTGGCTAAAGTTTTACGACCGGCCGCCTGCCTGACGTCAACCCACCTCGGGAATTTATTGTTCTGAAGGAAAGGAGAATGGGATAGGAGGAACGATGGAATGTATTATGATTTGGGGTAGGATGTGGTTTAAGGATACTACGGACTCGGAAGACATAGGCATGAGCCCGTAGCAGCTCGGGAGGCCGGGCGCGCGTACCCGATACCAAACCAGCAGCCACCGGACAGGCAGTTGAGGATGGCACCCCTGACTGCTACATTTAATGCATTATAAGTATATTAATGAATCATACTTAATTAAATAAATGTCAAGGTACGTTTGTTAATTGCAAAGAACTCAAATAATAGGAAGAAATTTATAAGATACTTAAACATCACTTGCGTCAAATTTTGTGTTGATTGTTCGTATTTAACATTAAAATAATATTATTTATAATTTAAGTCGCTTACAAAAAATTCTATCGTGTTCAGGATATAAGTACGGATGAACATCTCCGAAGCGAAGTTTGTCCCGGCAAACATTTTGCTATTTTTTTATTTTATTTTTTTATTATTTTACAATTCGGCAAATCTAAC
The DNA here is from genome assembly GCA_963082605.1 of Rhodophaea formosa. NCBI lineage: Eukaryota > Metazoa > Arthropoda > Insecta > Lepidoptera > Pyralidae > Rhodophaea > Rhodophaea formosa. Next base: position 12,896,865 of record OY720206.1, on the reverse strand, counting down.
AAGTTGAAAAACCATGTAAATCAGTCCAGCTGTTCACGAAATATAAGTTTTCGAACAAACCCGACTATTTACTCGAGTACGAGTAGATTACAGTAAATTCTGATAACATAATATAGTTTGTATAAAGTTATTATATATTATAAAATTAAAAGTATATTATTATTATATAGTTTTATTTTATATTGTTGCTGCGAAATATTGCGTCTTTTCGAAAAATAATATATTGTATTTCCAAGAAATATTCATCTCAGGAAACTAAATTAAATTATTGAAGCAGAGAGCCCGGATGTGAAAATAAGTAATTGAAGTTGGAGTGCTGGTGAGCGAAATTTGTTCGATCTCTACTCCACATAAGGTTGGCGGGAAATTCACCACATTGCAGTATGATCAATTTCCGATTTATTTTTTATTATAGGTACTGAATGAAACGTCTTCTTCCTTTTTTTTCACGCTGGTCACATTCTAAGTTTTTTCTTTACTATAGGCGTGAGGAATTATATTAGGTTTAGGTTTTATAGACCTGGCCACGGTCTACCCCGCAAGGGAAAAAGACGTGGTAGTATGTATGTAGTGTTTGTAGTGTGTTTTTACATTTGCTCTTGCTTGTTTATGCTTACATATAAAAAAATAATTGATTGTTTCCGTTCTTTTCTCTTTTTTTTTGCTTGAATTGTATTTACACTATAATTGTAGTCTTATTGTATATCTAAAGGAAGCAGCGGGTCATTCCCATCATTAGATCACTCACTGGGAAGTCCTAGCATAACCGTGTAACTAAGATTACTGTAATAAATGACTACTTTATTTTTTATTTTATTTATTTTATTAACTTCAATTTTAATAATTATATTTAATTTCAGAAAACCCTCATTATGATATTGTGCCACTGTGGTGAAGAACTATGTACCCATTTGGGATAATAACACCATCCAATTTGGTTCACCACTCAACGCCTACGTAAGTTAAGCAACCCTGGCCATAGTCCCTACTGGAATGGGTGATTACTTAAGGCATAAAATATGTTGTTGTATCTGCTGTCATCATAAGATGGCAGTGGTTAAAATATGTCAGATACCTTTAGGCCGTTTCAATACACGAAAAATAACAACATCCTCTGGACTGGGATAGGATAAGGATAGGATATGCTTTTATATTACTTTGGGACAGACATCTTGTACAAATTATTTATTGTATTTTAATTTGACATTTTTATTTAGCAGCATGAGTTCTCTATAAAAACTCTCTATATCCCCAAAAGATTTGATGATAGTTGCATTAATTTAAAAATATAAAAAACCTTACTGCCGCTTTTGATGGTTTACGTCCACCGTATTATTATTTTTGTCTGACGTTTAAGCCTATGATACTCGGGCAAAGAATACGACTATAACTATACCTCACACTTCAAAATCGATCATGCTGGCAAGGCTAGAGGCTACAGCAATAATAAAAAAGTCATAGTTACATACAAATACATTATATATATACATACGCGCAAAAAAATGGCAAGTTCTAATTTAAAAAAACCGGCCAAGTGCGTGTCGGGCCACGCGCAGTGTAGGGTTCCGTAGTTGCGAATGACAACTTTGAGTTCTCACTATTCACACTCGCTCCTTACAGTTTAACGACCAAAAACATCTAACAATGAAAATTGTATAAAATTTTACATTTTCGAGTACATTTTATAAGTTGGTTACCTATAACTTTTTAGTTTGTACTTAGTACTTAGCTCTGATAGTTTGCCTTTCAACTTCTTTACCTATAACAAAAATATGCACTTTAAAACCAAATATTTCGCAAACGATCCCTAAATTGAAAAATGGTGTTCTCAACCTCACAATATTTTTGAAAGACCTATTTAACTTTTTGTATAGTAAAAAAAAAAATATCACTCCCTCTTTACTTGTATAGGAGCTACCCTAAAAAAATTTTTTTTGCAAGATTTTTTTCTACCACTTTTTTGGCATGATTAATATACATACCCAAACCAAGTTATAGCTTTTTAGTACTTATAGTCTCTAAGTAAAACCGCGGACGGACAGACAGACATGGCGATACTATAAAAATATAAAAAAATACCCCTTAAGAGACAATCTGACTGTCAAGGGCGCGAACGATATTTCGTGCCCAGTGAAAAAAACAAATAATATGTCAAGTTTAGTTGTTAAACAAATTAAAACCTAAGCCTTTTTCAAAAGAGATCCTTTGCAGCACTTCAACTACTAATTGAGTAAAAACGATCGCAGAAAAGACAATGATTCTATTTTCCGTCTTAAAAGACTTCCTTCTGGCTTAAAGATAACAAAACGAGTAGAAGATTCGTTTTCAATTCACCAGCCGCATTCGATTTCAATTTCTGGATAATCGAGATCTTGCTCAATTGAACACTCGATTACTCGTTTACGAGGACATCCTCACTGTTTGAGTTTGCAGAGTTTGATTGGGTTTGCATTGCAGACAATATTATCGCCGAATAAAATTATTAAAGGATGAGGAGATTTGAAGAAACATTGTCGCTGAGGATTACTTAAATTTTAATTTCAATAATTATTGTAAGTATTTTATTCTAATATGTATAGAATTAGATACATATTAACAGCAACCATGTCTATGTAGTAGCAGAAACATTAAATAAAAATTAAAGTGTATTTTTTTTTAATTCAACGCATCACTCTCTCAAACCTAACTATCCAAATCCTAACTAATATTATAAATGCAAAAGTGAGTTTGTTTTCTTGTTTGTTACGCTTTCACGCCCTATGTACCGAACTGGTCATCATGAAATTTTGCACACATATAGGTTAGGGTACTGGGAGGACATAGGCATATACATGATGCGAGCGCAGCCGCGGGTAACAGCTAGTACTATTATAAAGCACATGTTACAGGACATTTAGTCACTACAATTTCATAAATCTTCTAAAAAAAAGAATAATAGTTTCACATTGAATTTGAATCAAAGCTTGGTAAACAACGACACTTACTAATCCCATTTAAACTGTAACGAACGATGGTCATTGGACCCACTGGCTTAAGCTTCCTATTTCAATTTTGCCATTAACTTTAACAATGAGTAAGTGACATAAATTATTAAAAGTTAAGTTTAACTAATAAAAAACCGGCCAAGTGCGTGTTGGGCCACGCGCAGTGTAGGGTTCCGTAGTTGCGAATGACCACTTTGAGTTCACATCATACTGTTTACACTCGTACCTTACAGTTTTACGACCAAAAACATCTAACAATTAAAATTGAATGAAATTTTACATTTTCCAGTACATTTTATAAGTTGGTTGACTATAACTTTTTAGTTTGGACTTAGTACTCAGCTCTGATAGTTTTCATTTCAACTTCAGTACATATACTACTACTTTAATTTTTTTCACGTATCCATATATAACCGTTTAGCAGATAGAGGGGGGGGATACTTACCTCTAACAAAAATTTTCACTTTAAAACCAAATATTTCGGAAACGGATCCCTAAATCGAAAAATGGTGTTCTCAACCTCACAATATTTTTCAAAGACCTTTTTAACGATACCCCACACGATGGGTTAGTAGAGACAAAAAATGACTCCCCCACTTTACTTGTATGGGAGCTACCCTAAAAAAATTTTTTTTCAAGATTTTTTTCTACGACTTTTTTTCCCTGATTAATATACATACCCATACCAAATTACAGCTTTCTAGTACTTATAGTCTCTGAGTAAAACCGCGGACGGACGGACGGACAGACAGACAGACAGACAGACAGACAGACAGACAGATAGACAGACATGGCGAAACTATAAGGGTTCCTAGTTTACTACGGAACCCTAAAAATGACAACTTCTAGTCATGTATTCACTAGGAAACATTTGCCGCGTATCATATGTCGTATCATGTTGCTCATCATGTTCGCCTGGAGTATGTCGCCAGAGGAACTAATGTTGACGATAACTATATCGTCAACGTTAGGTTCTGCTATCCATCTCGATCCTGTGCTGAACTTATTGCATTGAAGTCAAAGTCGCGAGTAAATAATCGCTGGATTTCAGCACGGGATCGAGATAGATGGCTGAAACAAATAGAGACCTACTCGTATGTTCAGCAATGGGGGAAAGATGGGCTGATCAGTGGCTGTCAGTTTCAAAATAAGTTACTTAATTCGTTGAAACTAAGCTCTCCCAGTGAATCCTTTTCATAAACCTGGAAATACTGATATATTATTAGGCTCTTAAATATTAGGCTTGTTGTACGTCCCATTTGACATAATTTATTGATAAAAAGCGCATAATAGATTTTAATAAAAACTAATTCCAAAAGGGGAAATCTAAAATCTTCGCAGCGTTCAATCTGATAAACCTAATTCTAGTTCATGTAGATAAAGCTACTTTTGTGTCAATATTATTCTTTGCCATAACTAATACAATGCATTCCATCATTTAACTCACAACAGGTTGTTGTCTAAATCGACCAATATGGTATCAGTGGCTAAAGTCGTACCTAAATATGTTGAGGTAATTCATCTTGATAGCCATGAAAAAGAGAGACATCTTATACAGCCAATAAAATAACTAGTAGTGCCGGTGTGCCCCAAGGCAGTATTTTAGGACCGCTACTATTTCTGTTGTATATTACTGAGCTGCCATAAGCCACAGCACACTTTTGTACATTGTTTGCTGACCTATGCCTAGTGATATCAAGTGTAGATATAAAAAAAGCTTGAAAAGTTCATGTGAAAAATAAATGTACTGTAGCACGCTAGTTTACCAAGCCTATAACTAGATGGCGTTTTGAAAGTTTCTTCGTCTTCACTTAAGTAATCCGTCAAACAACGGATGATTGAGTTCTCTCCATTTAGTACTAATGTACGGATTCCCGGACTTAGTACTAGGATCCATACTCCTCACAGTTCACTATGTAAGGGACAGTGCTCGGAGTCTCGGCCTTCCCGTAGGGTTTACTATGTAACTGTGACGTAATAAACGACGTTACAATGCAGTTAACTCGTCTTGTAATTCCTGCTGCACCTGCCCGTTATATCTGGCACCCGTAGTTGGGGCTGAGCTTGCATCGCCGTGTGGATATCGGCAGCAGCGCAGTGCCACATTCAGCATCGGATATTTGCGCTATTTCATGCTGTGTACATGGAGAAAGATCTAGTTATCTAGGGTGCGACGTCGACAGCTCGGACTGCAGAACCCATTAACGTGTCGTTGCGGGAAGATTGCACGCGAGTGAACAAAAGATCATTGGATAGAAACATCGATGCGATCACTGCAGTTTCAGAGGCGGGGGGGGGGGGGGGGGGTGCCCGTGATTTTGGACTGTGTTTGGAGCCTCAGCCTATCCATATTCACCACTTCATGTAAGGTTGCCGAATAAAGACATCCCCTTCACCACATTGGTGCTGTTTTGGTCCAGGGAGAGCGATGCAGTGAACATCCTGAAGAAGATTCGCCTGATTGCTCCTAGTCAGATCATGCCCAAAGAATGGAGGAAGCAACCTACACCAGACTAGTCCTGTCTAACTCGCCGGGACGTCTTCGTTGACAGAGGGGGAGAATGTAGCACGCTAGTTTACCAAGCCCATAACTAGATGGCGCTGAGCGTAACTTAGAACGCGCTATGAAAGTTTCTTCGTCTTCACTTAAGTAGTCCGTCAAACAACGGATGATTGAGTTCTCTCCACTTAGTTCTAATTCTAAGTTCTAATGTACGGATTCTTGGACTTAGTACTATCACAAACCCTCCCCACAGCTCGCTATGTAAGGGACAGTGCTCGGATTCCCGGCCTTCCCGTAGGGTTCACTATGTAACTGTGACGTAATAAACGACGTTACAATGCAGTTAACTAGTCTTGTAATTCCTGCTGCACCTGCCCGTTATAGTACTAAATTAAATAACTTTTTCCTATGTATTATAAGATTGTATGAGTACGTAGCTTCCATTCTGCGGTCTGGTACGGTGGCAATGGGATAATTAGGTAGATTTTTAAAAAAAGTTTATTTCCCAAAAAAGGACATAAGATCATATTGATATATAATAACCAATAATAAAGAACAAATTATAACCATTACTTCAAAAATTAAAATTTATTTAGCCTACGAACCATTTATATTTACAAAACATGGACACTTAAGTATTTCTTCTTCTTCTGTTTTGTAATATGGCTTCCACCGAGATTTCAGTGATTCTGCCAAAGTCCAGTAAATTGAGATACTAAGTATTGGTGTTGTACGGTAAAGTTGTAACAAGTAGCATCAAAGATGGCGTATGTTCTTTGATGCCTCGTGGGAGCTTATGGTGACAAGTCTATACGAGTCCATATAACAGTCCACTTAAACTATTTCACAAATAGTTCATGAGCACGAGCATTTTTAACACCAAACTATTCCAATTTTATATTATAAGTCCACCGAAATCATTTTGTAAAATCGTCCAAGACAGACCCCAACTGCACCCCTTGACTTTCCACCACAAAAATCCATTTAAGTATTTAAAAGAAACTGATAAGTAATTAATGACTATCGTGGTCGGTTCTCTGACAAATTGGTGTTGCCTGTAACATCAACTAGTTTATACGATCAGAGCTGTTATCCGATGGCTGTTTGTATCTTTAATAAATCACAAAGTGATATAATGAGTCTACGTTTACCGCAATTTAAGGCTAGGCTAAGAAATTCTCATAAAGGAAGATGTTATATATAGGATTATTGGACTGATGAAGTTAAGATATTTTGTTTGACTTAGGAGCAGGTTGGCCCAGTGGGAGTAAGCATAATTAAAATAAGCACTTACGCATGTTAAGCAATTCCAGGCGCAGTCCCCACTTGGATTGTTGGTCGCAAGTGCTATAAACATATCAAGATATGTTAAGTGCGTTTCGAAGCAAGGAGGAGCTCAAGAGCTCCTCCTTGCTTCGAAATGCACTTACAAAAAACATTAAACAAGAACTTAGGCAATAATTTGTCAGGTTGTCAAACTCTTATCTCGCAATAATTTTGTAATTTTATTAAATAAATGTGTAAACTTTATTTTAATGTATTGAATCAAATCTTTTTTGTAGCAATGTGATTGATTTTACGATACTGTAATTTAGCATTATTTATTGTGCGAAACTGTATTAATATTTATTTTACCACCTTACGTCTACATTAATTGCAATAAATAAATTATGGTTAAAAAAAATAATCTTCAACTCAAACTTTTATAAAACATGTCTAAGAACCATTGCCAAGAAACTTGCATACAAATAAAAAAACCGCATCCAAAAAAATTCACCTATTTTAGAATTACGGTACCACAGACAGACATACAGTTAAACTTACGGAGCAGTCAAACTTATACCTACTCCACCTTTTATCGTCGAGGGTAAAAAATTGATAAACTCACTAAATACCGTAGCGGCTTCAATGAAGTGGCAGACAGGCGGCAAAAGCCATAGAATTTTAGTCCGCCATTATACACTTCATGTGTGTAAAGTTAAATAAATTTAAAACACATAACCCTTCTTCTAAAGCTGTTAAACACTGCCCTACTTTTGATATTCGTTGCATCAAGACCAGAGCTCTATAATCAAAAACCAGAAAGTTTTACTGTTCGTAGTTGTGCCCACGCTGCAATAAACATTTCGCATAATACGGTTTCCGTATAAATGTCATCATTTTAGGATTCCTTAACTAAAATGTGTCAACAGGCGTTTATCGGCACAAAATAAAAACTCCGCTTTCATCTATTTATTTTATTTATTATTAATAAGTACAAAAAAAAGAATACAATAGAAGTTGACTAACTGAACAATGTAACATAATCTCATTTGAGATTTACCGTACATTACCGAATACCATCCATACCACCATATGAATTGCTTCTTTTTTGGCTGATAGTAGAAGTATCTCAAAAATACTAATGGGTTTTGCCTCTAAAAAGATAAATATGTTTAAAAATTCATAATATGTAAAATAAGGGTCACTCGAGTATGAAGTTAGGCCGACATCTTTCGACCTCATCTAGAGTTCAGGGTTAATGTAAAATAAGACGCGCGCACGAAGTCGTCCCAGTCCGTACTCAAAATTCAAAATAACCTTTTTTTTATCGTTGTTCAACCTGGATTTCTTAATAACATACAGAGATGCTATTATGCAAGTCTGTCTCGCACTTAGTCGGATTTTACTCTCATCCAACAATATCAAGTTATCATGTTTTAGCTTGAAAAGCCCGTGCAAAGTTCGCTAGAGGATGGGTTGTCTAATTAAAAGAACGACTAAATATTCAAAACCGACTATTTTAATGAAGGCACTATCAAGGGTTACCCAGATTTTGTTTTTATTTTGAGTTATTTTTAAATTTTTACTGTAATTTACTTACTTTATTAATACATTTTCTATATTGAGTAAATTTTTTTTTGGAGTTTGTGATTATGGCTTTGTCCGCATTAATGATAGTCTTTGTAACCCACGAATGATGTAGCTTTCTGTAGGTGAAAAAAAGTATGAAGTACCGGATTATGAGTTTATCCTTTAGAAACACACGAAAAATATTTAATTTTCTTTTTTATCTCCCGTCGCAGAGAGAAGTGTTATAAGTATGATTGCTCTTTTTGCGTGTGTATGTGTGTCTGTCCATGGCACCGTAGCTATAAAATAGATAAATTGATTTGGTTGCGTTTTCTGTTAATTTGAAACCAGGTAACTAACCTATATGGTTCTTAGATACGTGTTATCGAAATCTTATAAACAATTTAAAAAATCTTGTTTATGGTTAAACCGCGGTTTAACCATAAACAAGATTTTTTAAATTGTTTATAACATATGTCGAGATACGCAACCTTTCATGTAGGATTCCAAGTCGCACTTGTCCATTTTTTGTATCCAACTGTATCTCTATCAGGATATCATGTTGTCAGGTTGAAGAGCCCTCCACGGCCCAGAGTCCGCTAGAGAAGGGAAGTTGTCTAATTAGAGAACGATAAAATGTCAAAAACCGGAGTTTTCAAATAAAATGGCTTTTTTACGTTGTTAATGAAGACACTCACTTTCAACGTCGACCTGGATTTTTAAATTTGCTCTCTTTCTGGATTCCATTATATTGTAACAGCCATTAATTCGTAGAACTTACCTAAAACGTACTATTTAAATTTGGTTGGGAAAAGCTTTTTACTCGCAATCTATTATGAACTTTGAGTTGAAAAATTAATACGAATTTTAATTATATTATCTAACGAGCTCCGTGGCGCAGCAGTCAACACACCGTTCTGTGACATGGATAGTCCCGGGTTCCATCCCCGGTCTGGTCAAGATAAAAAATGATCTTTTTCAGACCTGGGTCTTGGATGTTTATCCCATGAGTTCGTATCCCATAACACAAGTCTTACTTAAGAACTTATTTTGGGGCTAGCTCAATCTGTGTGATTTGCCCGTATATATTTATTTTATTTTATTAACGCCGTCAATCATATTAATATTTTATTATTTTTGTATTGGATGAAAAAAAATTCCAAACATTGTTCTACTTTATTTGTGTAGGATTTTTATGACTTCACCAATGCAATTCTGATATACTTATTCTTTTAAAAGTGAGAAATAAGATATACGAAAAAAATCCACGTGAGCGGGATTCGAACTTGCATCTTTGTACGACTAATGCCTTACCAATTAGGCCACCGTGGTTCGATTTTACTAAATCCTGCCCGCGCGTTTAGGACCCCACTCCTAAATATTATTTATTTTTCAACTTTTTTCAATTTCAATTTGTTTATTGCATTTCAGACGAGTATCATAATTATCACATCAGTTCTTAATATAATAATATAATATTTGTTTATTCAGATAACAAGGATCCACAATATGTTAGTAATACAATAAACTTATGCAACTATGTTAGTATTATTATAAAATCAATCAATTATTTTCAAATCATGTACCTGCCAGAGATATCAGGCGGCCGACCAAACATTGAACGACTATGATCTTCAGTCATGTTCATCACCCGCCTGAGACCTCTTAGCACAGGCGCATGCGGATCATCTGCTACTACTTTCAGAATGCTGTTTTCACTGTCCCGCACCCTTCTCATAATTGATGCAACTTTTTTGCGTCTGATAGCGTAGAAACCATCTGTTCGGTTATCCGCGAACATACCTAACGCGCTACAGTAGCGAGGCAGATTCAACAGCACTCTGAAAATATTATTATATTGTATGCGCAGGGTGTTAAGTGACGCTTTGGTGTATTTAAGCCACAGAGAGCTTGTGTACATACTTTGGCCATAGGCTTTAAAGAGCGTAATTTTAACCTCATCCGTACAGCGAGCAAATCTCCTAGCCAACATATTTCCACGCACAGCCAACGCCCTTCGCTCTCTCTCTATGTCTACATCATCCTTAAGGCCCTCGGTAAGAAAATGTCCCAAATATTTAAACTGATGTACCCTATTAAGGGTTACTCCATTCAAAAGTATGGGGACAGAAGTTTCTGGACACTTACCGTTGGCCTTAAAAATCATGTATTCAGTCTTTTTCTCATTATAAACAAGACCGTGTGAAGCAGCGTACGCCTCGTTAATAGTCAATAGTCAAAAATTTTATTCATCTTAAGATATTTTAAATATCATTTGTTGAACGTCACTTTACATTTACAATTGGGTTACAATGTTATGTTATTGTTGACGTCAATAAATTACTTAAAGCTAAGTTTACACCGCTTCCAAGGCGGAGTGCAGAAGAAGCGGCAACATACTGCACAACGCATTTTCTCCAAATGACGTCAACTTACAATCTACGACATACAAGTACCTACTTAGAACTAATATGTGGACGTGAGCTTACATTGTCATGTGATAATTTAAAATTCAATTAAATATGTCAAATAATAATTTAAAATTCAATGAGAGATGACAAATAATAATTTTCGAAAAATGAATAATTAAATAAATGTAAATTTATGTCAAATCAAAATATGATAAGTACAAAACGTACCACTTCGTGATATTTAATACATATAAGCCATTATGAGGGTCCGGCGCCAAGCTCCAGCCAGATATTTTTGTCGTTTAGAAAATCATCAGTCCTGTAATAAGCCTTTTTACATAGTACTTGCTTAACATACGCTTTGAATTTTCTATCAGGCATATCAAGGACTGATTCTGGCAATTTATTAATACTAATATACACCGCACTGTAATTATAGTATTTATACAATATAAACCCTGTCGGGCATCGAAAAGAAAGTTGGAACGGCACTTATGGTGCCTTTTTGTAGAAGACCAAGATACATTCCCCCCCTGGCTGTCAATTGGGTCCACAAACTTGGTCACAATAACGCTCTTAAAGTGCAAATTTTTGTTAGAGGTAAGTGACCGCTCTATCTGCTAAACAGTTATTTTAAAATGGGTGAAAAATATCCGCTAGCGAACGTTTACGTACCTACTATTATCGATAAACTGTATATTTTTGTATGTTTTATAATTACGTTAGTATAAAATATTGCTTGAAAAGATAATGATGCTAAAATCATGTCGGAAACTAAAGATCATTTGCAGTACCAATAACCATGACACCAATACTATGCAGGAAGAGTGTTTTACCATCATAATTGTCATTGGTGGAAACTGTATTACTTTATTACCTATGAATATTTTCTTTTTTTGCGAAGTCATCATTATTTTGTGTAGGTGACACGGTCAGTCGACCATGCATACCCTGGTGTCAAAGTTCTTTGGAACTGCCTCTCGGCCTCTGACGTGATTCCTTTCACAACTACCAGATGGCAGTAGGGACCAACGGCTTAACGTGCCTTCCGAAGCACTTTTTGAGAGGTGATACTTTGAGACTTTTCAACTCCATTTATCATAACAATTTTTAGTATAAAAGTTAATTAATTTGTTAGAAATAGAACCCCTTATATATTACCTATCAATATTTAGGTACATGTATTGAAAGACAAAAAAAAATAATTCCCGATTATAATGAAAAAAACATTAGTGCCTGTTCGTCTTTAATGTATTTGACTGAAATATAAAAAAAAAAACATTCTATAAATAAAATTATCCTTTTTATTAATAGTTTATATTATTACTAAAAATAATAAATTAATAAATATTTACTTTTTTAATTTTAGTTTTAGTTTTAAATATGTTGTATTTAGACACTGTTGATATAAATAAATAATATTTATAAATTAAAGAAAATTATCTAAATATATCTATGTGTTTAATAGAGAGTTGTGAAAATGTGGTATTTTTACCCGGTAGCGACCGTTTGTTTATGTTCGCATTTTTGCCGTGTGGTTCCCGGCAAAGTAGAATAAGCCACTCTAAGTCTTCCCGTGTATGCTGTGGAACAAAGCTTATAAACATTAAAAGTACCTCTCCAACTCGTCTGGCTAGCGTAGAGAGTGTGGGCCAAATCCTCGGACTGACTGATAATCATATTATTTAGACGAACTTGGGGCCAAAGTAAACAAACGGAATAAATTGTTTTATTTCCTCAAAGCTACTCACTTTTTTGGATTTAGGCTATGATTGGTCAAGTCAGAAAATTGTTTTGATTCGTCAAGCGAATTTTTATCACCCATTTTTGTATATAAGTTCGTCAAATGTTAATAAGGTTTCGTTTCGCCAAACCATGAAAAGTTTCTGATTGGTCAAGTCTACGAAAAGTTCTAATTTGTCAAGTCTATTGGTAGGTCGATTTGTCAAACGTTAATATGTTTCAATTCGTCAAGCCTACTTTTAGTTCTGATTGGTCAAGTTTGCAAAATCTATTGAAAATGACTTTATAATTCTTTTATACCTATTATATTTAAAACTACACCTTTTTTGCAGTCGGTCAAAACATTTATCATGCATCTGCATTTTCTATTTTTTCCTTGTATTTCTTGCATTCTTTGTCAATTTATTCTAGTAAGAATAAGTAAGAATTATAAATTCATTTTCAATAGATTTTGTAGACTTGACGAATCAGAACTAAAAATAGGCTTGAAGAATCGAAACAATATTAACGTTTGACAAATCGAAACTTCCAATAGAATTGACAAATTAGAACTTTTCGTAGACTTGACCGATCAGAAACTTTACATAAATTGGCGAAACGAAACCTTATTAACATTTGACGAACTTATACAAAATTGGGTTAAAAATTATTAAAAATTCGCTTGACGAATCAAAACAATTTTCTGGCTTGACCAATCATACCATAAATCCTTTTTTGTGCAGTTAGTTGTAGGAATACGTGGAATCAATTTTTTTTAAAACGTAATGTAGTGCTCCAATATGTTTTCTCATAAAGAATCCCAACAAAGTTGGAGAATATGGGTAAGTAAAAGTATGAGTGAGGTAGAAGAATATTTTAGCAACAACACTAATGTTAAATCTCATTGAATGATATCATACAATATTTACTTCTTTTAGTACATGTTATATCGTTGACGTTTGCAGAAAGAATTTGTTACATATTTTTATACGTTCCGTAATATTATACACCGTATGAATAATTCATAAAATAAAATGTAACTGTCAGCCCCTTTAGTTCAGGATCGGGTGTCGTTGCTTCAAGTGAGTTCAAAGAGTGGGGGAATTTAATGTACTACTCGACTTATATCATGCGGCGCTACACAAGGTGAAACGATGCAGCGCGCATTCGAGCGACTGCTTGCGTATCCGAAGGCAAATTTGTTTCAAAGACGGGGTCCAATATTAATCAAATATTTTTAAGTACCCTTATTTAAAAAAAAAAACAACATATTTCTAACATAGTGTATTACAAGACCACACATAGATGGCACAGTAGTGAGCCGAGTAGAAACTTTGATACGATTATGTAATAAAAACGCATCCGTGGTACTGATGCGCTATAACAGCTGTACGAGTATAAAAATGTGTATAATGTGTATAAAATGTTGTCTCTTTCTAAGGATGTAATTGAAGTAATAGAAGTAATAAGTTGAATTAGGAAATTAATATACTGCCTTCGATCCGGAGTGACACAGCAAAAGAATCGATTGGAAAGGCACTCGGATGATAGACTTAATGTTATGCACAGTTAACTGCTACTAGAATGCCGAATGATTTAAAATTACCAGATGGAAAAGTTCAATCATCATCATCATCGTCATTTCGTGTAGGTGACACGGTCAGTCGACCACGCACACTCGGCCTCCGACGTGGTTCCTTTAACGACTACCAGATGGCAGCCGGGACCAACGGTGCCTTCCGAAGCACGGAATCATCTTTCTTATCAGACAATCAGGTGATTTATGCCTGCAATGTCCTTACCAAACTGGAAACAACTTAACAAAGTATGCTTCCCGTGGGAATCGAACCACGACCCCCGGGTCAACACGGCAAACGCCTAACCACTGGACCACGGAGGCAGAAAGAAAAGTTCAGAATACATAATTAAACTTTTAAACTATAATACTATTATAAATGCGATTTGTTTGTATGTTTATAACTATTTACGCTCCACGGTTGTTAAAAATGAACGAACTTGAGATTAAATTTAAATATGGAATGGAGATGGTTTTAGGCCTAAGGAAAGATAAGTATGTTGCATTCCACAAAATTTAGATCCCTCGAAGATTCTGATTCATGTTAGAGGAACAGGGTGAAACTAGGTATAAATATATGTAATTTAACAACAATTCAATTACATAAATGAGATAATAAAAGCTTAGATACCAATACAATTCTGAACACTCAGCTTAAACATAAATCGTAAAGCATCAGATAATACCGCTGTGAGGCGCAAAGTGGAAAACTTGCACGGTGTAATTAACAATTCAACGGACTCTAGACAGAACCAGGAAAACTACTTACCTACGAAGGCTTGTTTGAATTAGAACGCTTGTCTTTTTTAATACTGCTCCAATTTACGCTGGAAGGACTTTATTTAAGGAAATACTAGACAACGGAATAAAGATTTTTATTGTAACGTTTAAATAAGAAGTGAGCCTAAGTCACACAATTTAGGGATATGAGTCAAATTCAAAAGAGATCTACATAGAAAGAATTGGCCTAAGTGTAACTTCCACGGAAGCCGTGTTGCTCGAAGGGTGTACCTTATAACGATATTGATATTCGACAACTATATTCGTGGTCGGTGACTTAAGTAATAATTATCTATAGGGGTGGCTACGCAAAACTCATTGTAGATACATACAATACATACAATCTTCCCTTACTAAATATGAATATAGAGCATAAGAATAGGAAAAAAACATTTGAATTTTCGATACAAAATATATAAATCTCATATTTGTTCCTTTAACAAAAGATTCTTAAGTATTTGCAAATGTTACCTATAAAATACTTTTTATTTTAGTTTTTATACAATAAATATGTGAATTTGTCGGATACTAGCTACTAAATCAATAGTTTATTTTACGAGACTAGGTCAATTTATAAAAAAATATTAGTTAAAAGTTCATACATTTGACAGTTTGTTTAAGGACAAAGTTAACAATAACAATTGGCATCCCCGTGAATGAAATGAATGTATGGTGATTGAATTTTGATTGAATGCGTGAGGCCATTTAATTGAAAATTGGGATTTGTCTACTCTACGAACTAAAATCTTAACTTATCCAGCTATCCATCCAGATATTGTCAAGTGCCATACTTGCGTCGCGTCTATTTTAAATATCTTATTCTATAAAATGATACTTCCTCCGGTCCGTAATTTCGCGTTATTAATACACAAGTTGATTGGAATGTCATGTAATTGGCAAATTTACAAGATTTTTTGTTATTTGTGATGAATAATCTTGAAAACTTCAATGAAGTTTTGTAGAGGATGTATGTCAAATAAAATTTTGATTCCATTCCTCCCTTTCATAATTGAATAGAAGTTGTAAAGCGGTGTACAGATATTTTTTTCAGACAGCCGTTTTGGATAAATATGGCCGTTACATACGGATAGACAGACTGGCATGACGTGACCCATATGGATATATGGGTTCCTAGTTTTCCATTCACCTACAGAACTCTATAAGTATAAATAAATCTCAAAATTTATTCTGCAGGGCAGTGCGGTGAAGTGCTGACCGAGTCGTCTCGATAAATCGAACTAACCAGACACCAGTAATAGATTTATTTAACACTACGGAAACCAACACTTTATGCGTAGGTAGGCGAGGCGGTTAATCTTTGTGGGAAATGCAGAAATAAATACTTTCCTTTATACTTCTTACCTATAGTTTTTAAACGACTTCAAAAAGGAGGAGGTTCTCAATTCATCTGTATGATTTTTTTCTATGTTTGTTACGCGATATCTGAGTCAGTTATGAATCGATTTTGATGATCTTTTTTTTTGTTCGATAAGTAATGCTTTAATTTATTCTCAAAATATCAGTCAAACTGAGTAAATCAGAAGAAAGAAGAAGAAAAATTTTATATCCTACTTTTTGGTTCCAGTTTGTATACTTATGTAAAGGGTTGAAGTCTTGAAGTCGGTTTTTGTTTTTTTTTTTGTTAAAAATAACTTTATCTATATGGGTGGTCGGATTGATTCAGCTTTATTTTGATGTTTTAAAGTAGTACATATTTCGAACTACAGAAATAGAACTCTTATCCAAATACCTCATAAACAGATGCTTTAAAACTCAATTATGGCATGAAATTTTATATCTTTTTAACGAATCATGAGCTTGGAATTGCGCTACGAGATAGAGACTCGTAAAAGTCCAAGGTGATTTATTTTCGGAGAGTACAGTTTTTAGTAGGTAGTTAGTTTTTTACTCCCGTAAATAGTTACCACCAACATTTTTTAAAGTCTTTAAATAATCCTAAATAGTACTTTACATCCAAGTGTTTATCCGAATTAGGAAAAGGTTTTACCACTAAGAACACATCATCTATTTAAGAAATCCACTGCGTGATATACCTAGGTCCTCCAAGATGACGCTTGATACGTGATTACCATTCGAGAAAAAAATTAACCCTTTAAGTAACACGGTACAAAATATCGAATCGATCGGATATAAGGAAGTTAGTCAGAACCCCTCATCAACTAATAAAGAGCTGATGATCAAACGGCTGAACAAATTTTCTTGAAACATGGCTAAGAAAAATCGGGATAAAATTATCTATGACCCAAGAAACTTAACGAATATTGGTTCATCCGTTTGGGAGCTACGATACCACAGACAGATACATTAAAATATGTAAATCAGTTGTTTCGTTTTGACGTGAAGAACAAGCTACATCATGTTCTCATTTATAGTATCAGTGCGGATTATTCAGAACTTCAAACAGATGGCTCGATCCAAGTCACAGCCTAAGCTATTAATCGTGTATAAACGTTTAAACTATTAAAGTTTTCAACAGATAAGCCCCGAAACTAACGGTTCCGACACGGCCGGGTGTTGAGTGTTGATCTCTGAATATCATTAACATTTAAACGCATGTGTTTTAGAAGTGCTACATACATGTGATCACGTCTTTATCCCTTGCGGGGTAGACAGAGCCCAATGATGATAAAACCCAAAGGCTACGTTTAGCATATTAGTGCCCACTAATAAGGTGGAAAGCGGAATCAATCTAGTGATGGGTTGCTAGCCGTGTCGTCTATTGACGTGATTCCATAGATTTTCGCCCCATCCCTTTACCGGCTTTTAATGGTCTGCGTGATAAGATAAGCAACTGGTATATTCTGTAAGTGCTAAACGTTTTTAATTAAAGTAACCGTTGACGTCAAGATATAAAACGATTTATTTTTAACCGAGTGTAAAAAGGATGTTCTCAATTTGTCGTTTTAACTTAAATGTTTACTCATAACTCCTTCATTTTCGAGTTACTAAGACACGTTTTTTGAGCTTGTCTAAAGCGTTTCAAACACTAGAATTGAATAAACATGAGGCAAATCAAAAGTAGTTGATGTGTTTTCTTCATCTGAAAATACTACTTATTCAATATTTATGTATGTCAAAGCCAGGAGAAAGCAGTAGTTGCCATATATTGGATACAAAAGATAGAAAACACCATAGAAAACGATACACTAATGAAAAGTTTTCAGCTAGATAAGTAATTGAATAGGGAAACTCGAAAGAAAACCTTTTTATAAACGCTGGAACCTTATTGTAAACACTCCCTTTACAAATAAAATACTCTATTCAGAAGCTATTTGATAGTCCTTTATGATACGGAACTCTTCTAATATAATAAATTGTGGCCTTTTGTTGTGTTTTATAGGTACTTGTGTGTGTGACATTTTTGTATAAAAACCGGCCAAGTGCGTGTCGGGCCACGCGCAGTGTACGGTTCCGTAGTTGCGAATGACAACTTTGAGTTTACACTGTTTACACTCGCACCTCACAGTTTAACGACCAAAAACATCTAACAATGAAAATTGTATGAAATTTTACATTTTCCTGTACATTTTATAATTTGGTTGCCTATAACTTTTAAGTTTGCGCTTAGTACTCAGTCTGCTATCAGTTTTCCTTGCTTCAGTACACAGCTCTGTCAGTTTTCCTTTCAACTACAGTATATATACTACTGCTGTAATTTTTTTCACGTATCCATATAAAACCGTTTAGCAGATAGAGGGGGGGGGGGACACTTACCTCTAACAAAAATTTTTACTTTAAAACCAAATATTTCGGAAACCGATTGTTAGGAGTATGGACGCCTGCGCTAAATAAATAGCAAATATATTTTTATGTTTAATTTGTACTTGCCAACTATCTAGACTCTCTCTCTCGTCTGTATACATTGTGCACTGTCATACTGTTATAATTTCTTACGCGATAATTAAATAGTTTTACGTTTATAATTGCCTTTGTTCTTATTTCATTACCGATCCCTAAATCGAAAAATGGTGTTCTCAACCTCACAATATTTTCTAAACACCTTTTTACCGATACCTTACACGATGGGTAAGTAAGTATTTTTTTTCTACATTTTTTGTACCACTTTTTTGCCATGATTAATATACATACCCATACCATATTACAGCTTTCTAGTACTTATAGTCTCTGAGTAAAACCGCGGACGGACAGACAGACAACAAAGTTATAGTAAAAGTAAAATCTCACGAGTATAACTTCACTTTTAGTTAGATTTAAGTACATAATATATTTTAAATATGTCTGGAACTAACACCATGATGTCGATTGAGAAATTGACGGGTCGCGACAATTGGGCAAATTGGAGTTTTGCAGTCAAAGCATACTTACAACATGAAGATTTGTATAGCTGTATTTTGAAAGCACCAGATGCTTCCGACCCCAACGCAATTAAACAAGACACCAAAGCTAAATCAAAGTTAATATTGTTGGTCGACCCAATTTTATATGTGCACATACAGGATGCACAGAATGCAAAACAGGTGTGGGACAATTTGACAAAGGCATTCGAAGACCAAGGACTGACACGGAAAGTTGGCTTATTAAAAGAATTAATTAATACTAATTTAGAAAGCAGTTTGTCAGTGGAAGACTATGTAAATAAAATAATGACAGCCGCGCACAAATTAAGAAATATAAAATTTCATGTAGACGATGAGTGGTTGGGCACATTAATGCTGGCAGGGCTGCCAGAAATGTATAAGCCCATGATTATGGGCTTAAAAAGTTCAGGTATGAAGATTAGTGCTGACTTAGTAAAAAAAAAATTACTTCAGGAAGTGAAAATGTCAGACACTACCGCACTTTATACAAACACAAGAAAAAACTTGCACAAAAGTGATAAGAAAGGCCCTAGATGTTTCAATTGTAATAAGTACGGACAACTTAGCAAAAACTGTTGGCATAAGAAGACAAACGATAAAAAAACAGATAAAGACACAGGTTATGTTGCAGCTTTTTCAGCATCCACAGCAAATGACTCCAATTCTTGGCATGTTGACTCAGGAGCATCCATGCACATGACTATGCACCGGGACTGGCTCACTGATATCACTGCTTCACCTGTACCGAGCATAAGGATTGCTAACAACAAAGAATTAAAAGTTGTATGCTGCGGTAATGTATGCATGAAGGTAAAGGCACATGATGGCAGCACTGATTCAATACAGGTGAGGAATGTTTTATTTGTACCAGAATTGAAAACTAATTTATTATCAGTCAGCAAAATAATTCAAAGTGGATGTAAAGTAATATTTAATGAATCTGGCTGTAAAATTTACAATCCTAGTAACAAATTAGTAGCACATGCTAGATTATTGAATGCAACATATCTGTTAAATACATATCAAGAAATGCAAGTCATGATGGCCAAGGCTGATGATGATACTTATCTGTGGCACCAGAGGATGGGCCATTTAAATTTTACAAGTCTTAATAAAATACCTTACTGTACAGAAGGAGTCAAGTTTTCAACAGGAATGGAAAATTCCATCTGTGTTACCTGTCTTGAAGGCAAGCAAACGAGAAAGCCGTTCCCTGCTGAAGGTTCCCGAGCAACCAGCTTGCTAGAACTTATCCACAGTGATGTGTGTGGACCAATGCAGCAGATATCAATAGGAGGAGCAAGGTATTTTGTAACCTTTATTGATGACTTTTCTCGCCGAGTATACATATATCCTATAAAAAACAAAAGTGAAGTCTTTGAAAAATTTGTTGAATATAAAAATAGAGTGGAAAATGAATTAAATAAAAAAATAAAAATTCTTCGATCTGACAATGGAACTGAATATAAAAATAATAATTTTGAGACTTACCTGAAAAAGCATGGAATTTTGCACCAGACTTCAAATCCTTACTCACCTGAACAGAACGGATTAAGCGAACGAATGAACCGTACCCTTATTGAGCGTGCTAAATGTATGTTGTTAAACTCTGGTTTACAGAAAGAGTTTTGGGCTGAAGCCGTTACTACAGCAGCTTACACAGTAAACCGCTCTCCCACCCGCAGCTTATCAGATGCAACGCCATATGAGGTATGGACTGGAAAAAAGCCAAACTTGAGCCATATGAGAATATTTGGATGTCCTGCGATGGTGCATATTCCTAAAGAAAACAGAAAAAAGTTGGATGTAAAATCACGAAAATTAATATTTGTTGGCTACTGCGACGGCACAAAAGGCTACAAATTCATAGATCCTGATACAAAGAAAGGAATTGTAAGTAGATATGTAGTATTTCTTGAAGCTGCAATTAAAAGAAATAAAATGGATGAAGTACCTGAAAATAAAAAAGAAATTATTGCAAATAACATGAATAGTGAAGAAAATAAAGTTGAAAATAATAATGAAGATATTAAAATTAATAATGAACATAAAGAAAAGAAAACTATATACTTACCTCTGTGTGATGAACCTGAAGAATCTGTGGAAAGAAACATTGATGATGAGACACAAGAAAGAGACGAAATACAGGATGTATCTCAAAGCATTTGTATTTCGGATGAATCCGATCAATTTGAGGGTGTTAATGAAGAAACATACGTACCTGATAATATGATAGACTCTCCACCGGCAACCAATATTACTTTGAGGCCGCTGCAACATAGAATAAGGTTGGAAAATAATGACATTTATCAGAACCCGTCTTCACTAATGTGTCAAAATGTAGAATCAACAATGAATTTACTGAACAGTGATCCACAAAGCCTAGAGGAAGCTTTGAACAGTGATAAGGCTGATGAATGGAAGAAGGCTATGGAAGCAGAATATCAGTCTTTGATACAGAATAATACATGGACCATAGTAAACTTACCAGAAGGAAAGTCAGTTATTCCTTGCCGCTGGGTATTTAAAACTAAGTTAGATGTCAATGGTTCTGTCACACGCTATAAAGCTAGATTAGTAATTAAAGGATAAAAACAGGTCAAAGGCATTGATTATCATGAGGTATATGCTCCGGTGGTTCGTTATACATCCATAAGATACCTTATTGGTCTTGCTGCCAAGTATAGACTCAAAATACACCAAATGGACGCAGTCACGGCTTTTTTACAAGGCGAAATTGATGAAGAGCTTTATATGTCCTTACCACCTGGCTATAAAGAAGAAAATAAAATATGTAGATTGAACAAGTCAATATATGGACTTAAACAAGCCAGCAGGCAATGGAACAAAAAATTAAATTGAGCCTTGTTGCAAATTGGAATGACTCGTTCAAATATAGATCCATGTGTTTACTACCGTGTTTTGAATGAAAATGATATGCTTTTTATAGCAGTTTACGTGGATGATATTTTGTATTTCTATAATAATAAAGAAGCATCTGACATGCTAAAAGAGAAATTAAAAGAAAAATTTAATATGAAAGATTTAGGAACAGCCAAGCAATGTATTGGATTTAAAATATCACAAGATGAAAATGAGATTTCTATAGATCAGTCTATTTATATAAAATTAATACTTACTCGATTTGGAATGGACAAATGTAAGCCGATGTGGACACCTGCTGATCCAAATGTCAAGCTAAAAAAGGCTGAGAGCCCACAAGAAATCATGAAGAACATTCCATACCAAGAAATAATTGGCTGCTTGTTGTACTTATCACAGGGGACTCGACCAGACATTATACCTATATAGTAAACTCTCTTAGTAGATATAATAGTCAACCTACTAGTGAACATTGGGCGGCGCTGAAACGAGTCATGAGATATCTAAAAGCTACAATGGACATGAAACTAGTTTACAAAAGGAATGTTGATGAGAGAATTTCTGGATTTTGCGATTCGGACTGGGCAAACGATATAGAAGACAGAAGATCTTGTACTGGCTACATATTTTTATTCCAGGGTGCTGCGATAAGCTGGAACTCTAAGAAACAGCAGACCATAGCACTGTCTACAAGTGAGGCTAAATATATGGCGCTAGCGTCGGCCATTCAAGAAGCACTTTGGCTGAAACAGCTAGCAGACGAATTTCAACCTGAATTTAAAGGTACACCTTTAACCCTTTATTGCGATAATCAAAGTGCGATTAGTCTTTCAGGAAATGCTGTCTACCACTCGCGCAATAAGCACATAGACGTCCGGTATCACTTTGTGCGAGAGAAGATTGCTGCCAAAGAAATCCTGGTTCAATATAGATGCACTGGAGAGATGGTCGCCGACGTATTGACGAAAGGACTCCCTAGACCGAAGCATGAAAACTTCACCGCATCTATGGGTCTACATTTAAAGCGTCTGCGTCCAGGAGAGGATGTTAGGAGTATGGACGCCTGCGCTAAATAAATAGCAAATATATTTTTATGTTTAATTTGTACTTGCCAACTATCTAGGCTCTCTCTCTCGTCTGTATACATTGTGCACTGTCATACTGTTATAATTTCTTACGCGATAATTAAATAGTTTTACGTTTATAATTGCCTTTGTTCTTATTTCATTACCGATCCCTAAATCGAAAAATGGTGTTCTCAACCTCACAATATTTTCTAAACACCTTTTTACCGATACCTTACACGATGGGTAAGTAAGTATTTTTTTTCTACATTTTTTGTACCACTTTTTTGCCATGATTAATATACATACCCATACCATATTACAGCTTTCTAGTACTTATAGTCTCTGAGTAAAACCGCGGACGGACAGACAGACAGACAAACATGGCGAAACTATAAGGGTTCCTAGTTTACTACGGAACCCTAAAAACTGAGTTACTAGGTAAGAAAAATTTATAGAAGTAAATTATTGTAGCACACACTCTGAATCCTAACTAATATTAAAAATGCGAAAGTGAATTTGTACATTTAAACACTGAGAAGGATGTAGGGTACCTTTCATCCCAGGGTGGTCTTTGCGACAAACAACTCGGTAATATTATGCGCGAGTGAATCCGCGGGTAAAGTTAGTATATGGGCATCAATTAAATACATAGGGAAAAAAAACAAAAATTAAAACTGCAAAAAATTTGAAACCTTTTTCACTCGGGAAAGGTATTCTCAAGCTACCAAATAGGTAAGTACGTCGAAAATAGTCGAAATCTGTCGAGGCATTCAGATATAAGAAACTCACATACATACATAAATTAATATTAAAAAGTTAGTTTTCACGGTGTGTATGGGTTTTTAGGGTTCCGTACCCAAAGGGTGAAAACGGGACCCTATTACTAATAGTTTCGCTGTCCGTCCGTCAGTCCGTCCGCCCGTCTGTCACCAGGCTGTATCTCAAGAACCGTAATAGCTGGACAATTGAAATTTTAACAAATTATGTATTTTTATTGTCGCTACAACAAAAAATACTAAAATCAAAATAATAATAAAAATTAAGGGGGGCTCCCATACAACAAAAGTATTTTTTTACCGTTTTTTGCTCGATATTAATATTTCTGGTACGGAACCAACGCGAGTCCGTTACGCTCTCCTAAAATTTCAGGCTAGAGGAGTAAAAACGTTAATTACCTAGGTAGCTTTATAAAGCAGTGGCTATATGTGAGTGTCAGAATAACAAGTTAGGAAACCACCAAAATTTCCGGAGAACATCGCCTGAATGAGACCACGGCGCTGTCTGACAAAAGGCGAGACAGTTTCCATCTCGTTATTATGTAGATCAGACTCATTTTACACGTACCTATTTTTAAACTAGAGTACCTAATCGTAACTAATATTATAAATGCGAAAAAGAGTTTGTTTGTTTGTTTATTTGATACGCTTTCACGCATGAAATTTTGAATACACATAGGTTAAGGTACTGAGAAGGACATAGGCTTTATATCACGCGGGCGAAGCCGCGAGTAAAATTTAGTATATTATATCCGGAAAATACGTATTTTAAAAGTGACTACAATCTAACTTCTTATTGGGTTCGTCAAACAAGTGGCTTCATTTGATTCGTAGTGCAAGCAATAAACTATTTTTTTGTTTTTACAGACCTTCAATTTTATACATATCCAAGATGAATTTGCTCTAAGCATGCAACCAACTGTAAAAATTTGCACTAACATATTATAGGATAAATAAAATAATTCATCACCTCATAATCTCAGCTTGCAACCTGATGGCTGTAGGCCTACCCCATCACCATATTCCATACTCTGGTGAGTAGTCTAAGAGTCCGCTTAGCAGCCGGGTTGGTGAGCCCAGTTTTATACCATATCTCGGTTTCGACTCTGCTGCCCATGAATTTTTTCGGCGATGCGACTAGCAAACCATTACTATTTTGATTCCGTTTCCCACCTACAACCCTGCAAAAACAAATTATGTATATAAAAGTGGAAAGTTATTTGATAGTTATAAGTATAAATCCAATCTTATCAAAATCTTATATGTAAGTACTTCAAATCACGGTAGTACGTTACTATAAACATTATTATTACAAATTTTATGAAATGATTTACGTAACAAAGCAATTATGAAATTGTGTTTAAAATTTAATTATCCTAGAATATGCAGTAGGTAGTTAGTTTAAAAGATTAACTTGGTAGACAAGCAATAAACTAAGTTTACCCCTCACGCTAAAATATAAATTAGTTTTGCAAGCACCATAGCTGTAATGCACTAAAATAAATATTTAAGTGACAAAACTTTTGATTGCATACAGTTGTTTCATATTGCACAAAGAGATAATTTGCCTTCTTGAAAGGGAAAGTCTAGTTCTTACTACTGAAACTATTTTGTTTGAAATATAATAGTTTAAGTTTTTAAGTGATATTTCAAAAAAATAATATAGAATTAAAAAGCATAAAAATACCGAGACACTGTTAAGAGCCTGTGAAGGTCTATGCCCTGAATTTTAGAAAACGTGCTAATTTTTAGATTTTAATTATATTATTAATTCATTTAATTGCTGTGATTACTTGTTTACATGAAACTTTATTGTATCTGTATCCAACTTTGGTATACGAAGCTTTAACAAATAAATATTTTGCAGCAAATTACATAGATTGAGCTTGCCTTACAGTAAGGTATCAACATATTATGTTGAACGACACTATATTTTATAATGGATACTTATTATAAACATTCAAAACCCAGGCCAATCTGAGAAAGATCATTTTCCATCATAACCTGGTAGGAAACCGAACTCGAGCTCCGTCATCCGGCTGGTGTGTAAGCCGCTGCAAGTAAAGTAAAGTTTATTTATTTGCCATAAATGTGGTAGTAAAGAACAATCGAATTAAGCCATTATTAGTATCACACATGTAGCTGGTTTTAGCGTGCAAATATTATGCGCCATGGAGGCTGTAAAATTACGGAATTATTTGCCTTTTATCAAATAAAAGCACTTGATATATCTTTCGAGTGTCAACTAAATTTCGTTTAACATATTGCAGCCATAACATTCAAGTTTAAACGTGGGTTGCCAATAAAATCGTTTTCCTACCATTAATCTATCGATAGATCCCTACAAATCTTATTCCACTAAAATTAAGATCAATCGTGTCCAATTCCCTTTGAATAATACATGACACGTTTGTTCGTGGAGAAATTCCTTTAATATTTAAAAGCAACAAGATCACACGTAGAATAATGTCTGGGATATAGTGTAGGTATAGCTGGTACAGTCAACAGAATTGATCACTGTATAAAACCTCAGTGACCTCAATCTAAAACACATATTTGTACATTATTTATTTATCTAACCCTTAAACATTAAACTCAAATATTATTTTTCAAAAGTACATACATGCATACTGTCACGTATTTTTTCCATGCGCGGTAGGCAGCAGAGCTCAGGTCTATAAAACCTAAAGGCTTCATTCAGCATCTTCAGGGGTGTCGTCCGCAATTGCCTGTTAGGTAGTTGCGAGTGACACCCCGGTACCCTGTGCATCGGGTAAGCACACCCGGAATCCCGAGCTCTCTCTCATGATCCATCCGAGCAAGTAGCATCCCAAATACTTACCTTTATTCCGTTTCCCTAGTCCAAAAGACTTTTTTAAGCGAAGAAAGGGTTGGAGTCTCTCTCTCTCGTCACCTAACATAACTACCCCAAATTTACAAGTGTGGTATTGATTTAACTCATTTTACAATGACCATTTTAGAGTATGAACTTAGTGACCTATTAAAATGAATACACCTATTTCTCACATCATCGTATTTTAGAGCTATGGTGTGTTGGACTAATATGTTGACAATACGTTTCAAACAAATTTATGTAAAAATTTTGAGAGTTTGAAGTTAACTATGCTTATTCTCTTTTTTATGTATATTTGACGGCAAACAAGCAGACGAGGCACCTGATGATGGAAAGTGGTCGCCGTCACCCATGAATGGACATCTGCTACACCAGAGGAGGAAGTATCTTCACTATCAATCTACTTAATTAAAATAGAAAGGCTATTTTCTGTACAGCATCAACATAAAACGTGTTTGAGTTTACTTGTACAAACCATTGCAAGCGATTAGCTGTTCGTGTTAATTTCCTTTTGCAAAATGCTATTCCTGATTCATCCGCCATCCGTGTTATGATTTATGGAGTTTCGCAGCGCTGTTCTGAATGTTATTTAACCGTTAACAGTTGGAAAATATAGTTTTTCAATCTTCCGACTAAAACGGCCGGCCAATGGAAAAACTCGAAACAAGTTGAATTGTGGCGTGCAGTGAACTCGCGGAAACTATTACTAGGAATTCCAGGAACGGGCTCCGCGGTGCCTCGTCGTCGGGAGGCGTGCCCAGTAACCCTTCACTCCTATTTAAAAATCTACCATAATTTTATGTAAATCATTAAACTTGCGCATACAATTCTGTTTTCACTCGCCAATGCTACTCAACAGAGGTTGGTTATCGCACGATGGTTACTGAACACCATAGTTTTGAACGAGCAATTCCTCAATAAGAAATTGAAGTGGGCAAGACTATAACGCAACTGAGGTCAGTCACTTTTCTTGAATAAAATATGGAATATTTTTATGTAACTATTTTAAAAATTTAAGAAAATAACTTTACTGGCGTCATTTTTTTCTTTTCGATGAGAGTAAATTTAAAGCCGCGGGTAACAGCTAGTTGAGTAATAAAAGGGTAAGTATAGTCGGCGTAGTCAAGCGGAATATCAATTAGTAGTTCTCAATTATTAGTAAATAGTATTAGTAGTTATCAATGCGTAGACTGTCGTCGATTATAATTTCATTTTGAAAAATAAAGTAAAAGTTGAAACATATGTTCTAGCAATTATACGCGGGTATAAGCGCGCTAGGCGCTTAGAAGCATGCTGCATTTTTGGACATAGTTAAACGCGGGTGCCTCTTTGAAATCATAAATTTTTTAATTATAATTTATTTTGGCATAACTGTTTTGGCATAAAGTTTTTAAGCATAAAACTTTCATAGCAAAGTGTTCTTAAGGCATAATGTTTTCATAGGCATATCCTTAATGTAGTCCAATGTCCTTTATCATAATTTAAATAATCAGAAAAGAAAGGGCATAGCTGTTGCATGACTAAAGATTTTAAAGTATAAAAAACTAAATGTATAAAAGACCTACTTATAATAATACAAACACACTAAAAGTTTAGAAAACATATTTTTTATTATTAATTTTAATATAAATAAAAAATATAAATGTATTCCACAAAATACAGCACTCAAATACCGTATTAGCACAAATTTAAATTAGCTGTTAAAGCCCGTAAAAAATCACTTCTCGAAACATAATTTTGGAGGTCTACGTAAAAGTTAAAGAGGCCTTTTTTTTACTGTCGTAATGGTTAAAAAGTTTTAAAAAAAGTCACTTTTGTTTTTTCAATTTTGCTCTGTGACTCATGGTTTTACGAAAATTCGTCTCGGAAGGTTAGGAATATGGTGTTAGAAAGGAACTGGTTAACGAAAACTAGGGGTAGGTTGCGAGGAGCGAAGCGACAAGCGCTAGGTTCTACATGAACCAAGCATGCGCGAGGCGAGCAAGCGAAGCGAGCGTGCCGCGGCAGCGGCTGCCGAAGCGCCAGAAACGAAATTGCCGCGTTATTCTGAAGTGTTTTGTAGCCAAACCCAGCACCGTAGAGAGAAATTGTAAAGAAAAACCGGCCAAGTGCGTGTCGGGCCACGCGCAGTGTAGGGTTCCGTAGTTGCGAATGACAACTTTGACTTCACACTGTTTACACTCGCACCTCACAGTTTAACGACCAAAAACATGTAACAATGAAAATGTATGCAATTTTAAATTTTTGAGTACATTTTATAAGTTGGTTTCCTATAACTTTTTAAAAAGGAAAACTATCAGAGCTGAGTACCAAGTGTACTCGGCTCTGATAGTTTTCCTTTCAACTTCAGTATATATACTACTGCTGTAATTTTTTTCACGTATCCATATATAACCGTTTAGTAGATATAGGGGGGGGGGACGGGGACACTTACCTCTAACAAAATTTTGCACTTTAAAACCAAATATTTCGGAAACGGATCCCTAAATCGAAAAATGGTTTTCTCAATCTCACAATAATTTTTAAAGACCTATCTAACGATACCCAACAAGATGGGTTTGTACAGAAAAAAAAATATTACTCCCTCTTAACTTGTATGGGAGCTAAACTAAAAAAATTTTTTTTCAAAATTTTCTTCTACCGCTTTGTTGACATGATTAATATACATACCCATACCAAAGACAATATAATATAGGTAAGACTTTCCTTCGCCATACATCATAGCGTAATCCAAAATGGGCTAAAATTTAGCTCCTAAAAGTGACGCTAGATGTCTCTAGTAGTATCAAATCGACTATTTTGACCATTTTCCAGAATTTGCTTTGGCCAAGGTTTAAAAATGCGAACCGAAAGCCTCTATTTGAAATTTTGCATAGCGCCATCTTTCCATTCTTGCCTCCAACAGCTTGCCAACAGCCGGGCACGAAACCGCGGTCAATGGCAGCGCCTCTAGTGGTGACAAATTGACAACCTATAATATCCTCGATGAGAAGCGCCATCTACGAATATTTTACCATTCAGGGGCAAAACTGGGCTACGCTTCGACATATGAAAAATGAAAGTCTTGATATATTATATTGTCTTTGCCCATACCAAATTTCAGCTCTCTAGTACTTATAGTCTCTGAGTAAAACTGCGGACGGACAGACAGACAGACAGACATGGCGAAACTATAAGGGTTCCAAGTTTACTACGGAACCCTAAAAAAGATGTTTTTTTATGTCTTTTAGGTAGACTTTAAATATATAAAACAGGTAAGTATATTATACTTTTCCTTTATTTATTTTTACACATATTGTTTATATTTTTAAATATTGAAATGTATAAAAAAAAAACATTTAAAAATATAAAATAGTAGCCCACCGGTATCGGGAACAGGGTCTAAGCTACCGGCGGTCAGGGCTCCAGGGAAAGGAACCTCCTAACAATACGGGCCGTGTCCAAGAGTACTGCCTTCTGAATCAAGCCCTTGATCCAGCTGCCTAACGAGAGCCTCTTCAGGTACTGGTCGAGGCTCTTGGCAATTAAACCATGGGCAGTCACGACTATCGGCACAATGATCGCTGAATCAACATCCCACATGTCGACAACCTCGCGAGCCAAGTCAAGATATTTGATTTGCTTATCTTTCTCGGCTTTCACGAGGTTCTCATCATGCGGAACGGTTATATCAACAACCATTGCGCGCCGCTCTGATCGATCCACCACCACTATATCAGGTTTATTGGCTACAATAGTCCTGTCAGTGATGATGGATCGATCCCAGTACAATGTGATACAGCCATTTTCAAGAACTGGGTCGGGCACATACCTGTAGTATGGAACTTCCGATTCCACAAGGTTGTATTTTAGAGCAAGTTGCTGATGTATAATCCTGGCTACAAGGTTGTGTCTATGCAAGTATTCTCCGTTAGCTAGACGAGAACACCCAGAGATAATGTGTCGGATTGATTCGCCTGGACGGTGGCATGCCCGACATATGTCAACCGTGCCATCCTTCACAATATATCTCCGGTAGTTATTCGTCATGATAACTTCATCCATAATTGCACAGACAAAACCTTCAGTTTCTCCAAAGAGATCTCCAGAACGTAGCCAGGCAACGGACACTAAGAAATCTACATCGGGCCCATGCAGGGCCCGGAAAAAGCGTCCGTGAAGCTCCTTACTCTGCCATACCTCCCTGCGGTCGTTAGTGTCAAGCACTACAGGTTTGTGCCAGTTCTCTTTGGCCAAGGAGAGCGGGGTGAGGCCCTTGTCTACCGCGACCACATCTCGATGCATTCCCACGACCACGTTTAGGAAATATTCCCGGAGACTGCATATCTCACGATTGTGGATGGTCTTAGCGTTTAAAAAGCCTCGACCCCCACACCTCCGCGGGATATACAGTCTCATAACTGAGGACCGTGGGTGATGCATTCGATATGCCGTCAACAGTGTACGGACCTTCCTATCCAGGGCATCCAATTCGGTTTGAGACCATTTGAGTATGCCGAAAGAGTACATTAAGACAGGCATGACCCAACCGTTGAAGGCACGCACCTTATTTCCGCCTGATAAAAGACTATTAAATACTTTTTTCAGGCGGCCAAAGAATCGCTCCTTTAGCGATTGTTTCATGTCAGCAACATTGATGCCCAACGCTTCCGACATACCCAAATACTTATAGGTTTCAGTTGCTGAGAGGGATCTAAGATTTATGGAATCCGAGAGCTGGGTTCTTTCCGATTCCACAATCTCCCCTCGCTTTACATGCATGATCGCACATTTATCCACACCGAATTCCATCCTGATGGCGCTACTGAAAGTTTCAGTTACCTTCAATAGCTCCGTCAGTTGCAAATCGTTGGGGGCAAAGAGTTTCAGATCATCCATGTAAAGGAGGTGAGATATAACTTGACCACCTCTCCTCAACCGATAGCCCAGACCTGAGTCCTCTAGCAGCGTACTAAGAGGATTCAAGGCTAAGCAGAACCAAAGTGGACTCAAACTATCACCCTGAAATATACCTCGCTCTAT
Source organism: Rhodophaea formosa (assembly GCA_963082605.1). Classification (NCBI taxonomy): domain Eukaryota; kingdom Metazoa; phylum Arthropoda; class Insecta; order Lepidoptera; family Pyralidae; genus Rhodophaea; species Rhodophaea formosa. Next base: position 12,865,115 of record OY720206.1, on the reverse strand, counting down.
CCTTATCGGTTCGCTATTCCTTTGGATCCGTCGACATCCTGGATAGCGAAGGACTGTCCTCCATTGTCCCATACATGACATCAGGAAGGTGCGCAGAGTTGCATCAACTTTATACAACTCCAGCACCCTCATGAGCCATGTATGTGGCACCGAGTCATAGGCCTTCTTGTAATCTATCCAACATGTCGACAGATTCCTTCGGGAACGGCGGACCTGTTGGCTAATGGCCATATCAATGAGGAGTAGCTCCTTAGTACCGCGAGACCCGTTCCTACATCCATTTTGAGAAGCGGACATGATAGAATTGTCTTCAATGTGTTTGTTTATTTTAGTTCTCAAAATAGATGTAAGAACTTTATAGACTGTCGGAAGACAGGTAATTGGTCTATAATTCTTGGGTTCCGCAGTACTACCAGATTTATGGAGCAGATGGGTTATACCTGTTGTTAAAAACTCGGGCAGCGACCCTGACTCTAAGGCTGACTGGAACAGAGTAGCCAAGCGAACATGCGAGCTAGTAAACCACTTAATCCAGAAGTTGTGCAGCCCATCCGGCCCTGGGGATTTCCAGTTAGGCAACGGACGGACTGCACGAACTACGTCTTGGGGGCTGATAGTGATTGCCCCCATTTCTTCTACTAGATCGCACGCCCGCTCAACCCTCCGAATCCAGTCATCCTCGGTATGGCTAACAGGCACCGACCAAATGCTGCGCCAGAATGAGCACATGGCATCATCATCCGGCAGATGCGTGTCAACCACACCTTGGTCTGGTCGCTCCCAAGCTCTGTAAACCCACCTTTCATCTCTTTGGAATGTGCGATTCTGAACGTATCGATCCACCCGCCGTTTATACCTACGGATACGGCTTGCCCATGCATACACTTTCTGCTTCAGGAAGTCGATGCGCTCTGTGACACGGGACATGTAGTCTTGAGGACTGATATCAGTCCCAGAGAACGCCCGCCTCACAAAACGCATCACTCTAGGGCGAGTATTGCCCTCCCTGAAGCTGATCAGTTTTCCGATGAGTGCTCTGGCCCCATCAATACGTCGTTCAATCCTGCACTGCCAGGCCGGTACGGCTGGTTTAGGTCGTGTCGCTCTGTCATCAGAAAATTTGACATGAGCAACGCGACATGCCGCTACAGCCGCACAATACAGGACTGAGTGAGCATCAATGAGGTCTTCGCAGTTATCAAAATAGTTCGACAACTGCGAATCCAGAACAGCCATCAGCACTCTGTTTTTATTATGCATGGGCAAACGAGGTATACGTGGTCTAAGGTCGGGTTGCATGAACCGATATTCTTGAATCGCACCCTCCAAAACACTCCTCACTTCCTCATTGCACTGGGTACTTACATTAGTAAGCATGTCATTACTCATGTCAATAGCACCGTCCGGTACTGCGCTACGCTGGGGTGATACCTCAGCATGCGCCGACGGGGCAATGGCATGGTTACTCTGCATTTCAGTTCGCAGGCGATCAAGTACATCGTCATCCAACATACGATTACGTTGGATGACTCGCACCTGATCCGACAGTCGTTGTGCCGACACGTTGACAGCTGGCTCAAGCACCTGAAACAGAGAGAGCATCCGAACACGGTACGCGGTCAGGTTGTTTCCTCCCTCTGTAGCCCCATAGTATGAGCGCATGACGTTTTCATTGATGGATTGCGTCCATCGCATGCGCTGCACACTACCGCCGGGAGCTGGGACCCTATCAGAGGCCGGTGGGCCTCGAGGTCCTAAGCCGTCCGGCGGCCGGCGTCCTCCCCGCCGACGAACTGGTGGTGGCGTCGTAGGCGGAGAGAAAAACTCGTCGCTCGAGCTCGACGCAACTGCCACGGCCTGTGTCACAGCGCTCACGATGGGGCTGGACTCCGGCGGTGGCGAGGCGGAGCTGAGCGACGGGTCCGGAGATGGTATTTGTGCACGACGTGCCGCTGCTCTTGTCAATATTATACTTATTCTTATGGATTTCATTTATTTATCATTTGAAATGTTGTCTTTTAATAATATGGAAATATTTTTTTTGATAAATAAAACATAGAGCAATAGTGTCTGGGGATAAACGTTGGGTTGCAATACAAAGCATATAGTTTTCAAAAAAATAAGTCGTTATATAAATAATTAATCGGAATTTAAACAATATAGCAATTGTATTTTATGCTTTGTAATATTTATGTCTTAAGTTTCAATGCAAAAAAAAAATTATGATTAGTTGCCATTATAGTAAATTAATTAATGCAAATATTTACTATTCTAATATATTGTTATGATAAAATTCATAGTGCTAAAATAAGTTATGCCAATAAATTTATTCATAATTATCTTTATGCGAAATGATGATAATTCCAAAAAAATTATGCAACATTAATATGTGCAATTTAATTTTATGCATTCGAATATGGACCCGTTAAACGCATACAAACACAACTGATGGCGGCTTCCGGAGTTTTCTGTATTCTGAGACGACAAGTATCTCGTGCTTGTTCTTGCTGGCCAATATATTATGTACAGTGGTTCTCTGGTCTAAACTAACATACTATTCATGGTCGCTAATGGATAAGTTTTAGCTATGCAACCATGCATGTTAGTTCATGAGTTTGAGTTTGATTCTCTTGCTTTTTTTTTCTCTACCTCTTCAGTTAAATACTTTTTTATCTAAGCTCATTTTATTCCTTATTAAACTTTCGTGCATTGAACACATAATCATTAATAAGGATTTCTTTTTAATCGACTTTACAAAAAGGAGGAGGTTCTCAATTCGTCTGTGTGTAAATGTTTTATTTTTATTATTATTTTTTTTTGTATCTATGTTACGCGATTACTCAGTCAGTTATGGATCGATTTTAGTGATTCTTTTTTTTGTTCGAAAGGTATTATAAATATAATAAATAAATATATACGGACAAATCACACAGATTAAGCTAGCCCCAAAGTAAGTTCAAAACTTGTGTTATGGGATAATTACTCAACGATACTATATTTCATAATAGATACTTATATAGATAAACATTAAGACCCAGGTCAATCTGAAAAGGATCATTTTCCATATTGACCTGACCGGGGATCGAACCCGGGACCATCCGTGTCGCAGGCAGGCGTATTGACCGCTGCGCCACGGAGGTCGTCAATATTATTGCTCCAGAGGTGGTCCCATAAAATTTTTGACGCTATGCATGGAGCACTTTTTGAAAAAATAAACAAATCCCAAAAAAATGTAAAAGGATGCCGTTTGGTTTAAACTTTGTGTTACGTGATTTCTTAGCTAGTTATGGATCGATTTTAGTGATTATTTTTCATTTTATAGGTAATGGTCCAGAAGTGGTCCCATAAAATTTTTGTGGCAATGTATTTAGCACTTATTGAAAAATAAACAAAAACCCAAAAAATTGTTTATCCAGTGCTTTTAGAAAAAATGAACAAAAAAATTGTACAAGAATGCCGTTTGATTTAATTTTATTTCTGTTTAATTCTTTCGCGAATCAAGACAAGTTGATTACGACGTTATTCCTATATTTTGAATGAACTACCACACCTATTTACGTATAGGGTTAAAGTCGGTTTTACTTTTTGTTAAAAATAATTGTGTATTTTATCTGACGTTTCTATGGAGTGAAAATGTAACTCCATAAAAACTTTAATGGAAATCATTTTGTTTCAAAAATATCGATCCCTGCAACGTGCAACACATTTGAAGTTTAAATGCAAAACTTTTCAATTTTTTTAAATTATGTTTCTATAATTTTTTATATTTAAGTATGGAGATTGCTTGATTGATCTCCATACAACATTTAATCTTTATTAGTGTAAAAAAAAAAGAAAAACAGAGTTAATATAAAATTTCTAATACTATTATCTGACTAGAGGTGATACGTCGCACTAAGATAGCAAAGGCAGCCTTTTAATGTCTGGAGAAAATATGAAGAAACAAAAACATATATCGCAGCACTAAAGTGAAACTTATGCGCATTTTCTCCATTTTTCTGTACGCCTCTGAGACAAGGACCCTTACAGCCAAGACGAGAGACAGAATTGACGCATTTGAAATGTGGTGCTCGCGAAAAATGTTAGGAATATCGTGGACAGAACGCCGCACTAATTTGTCAATTCTACAGCAGCTCAAGATCCAGACCCGCTTGTGAGTAATATGCCTTCAAAAAGCATTGGCATTCTTCTGTCACGTGGCGCAACGCGAGTCCAACAATCTGGAAAAGCAGATTTTAGTCGGTCGCGTGGCAGGAGTAAGACGTAGAGGCAAACTACCAACATGCTGGACTGATCCACTCCTGAATGCCTTGAAGTGCAACACCCAGGCTGCCATTCGCCTAACCCAAAACAGATCGACCTGGAAACAACTTGTGGCCGGGGCAAATCATTGTGGTCACTACCCTCAATCATGAGGAAAACGAAGAAGAAGAAATTATTTATACTCTTACATATAGAAGCAATTGAACTGGTGAGACATTTTCAATATAAAGAAATCCATACTTATCCATACTTCGATACTAATAGTATAAATGCGCAAGTAACTCTTTTTATTTTGCTTTCACGCCAAAATTACTGAACCGATTTAAATAAAATTTGATACGCAGATGTAGTGACAAAACCGAAATCCACGCGGATGAAGTCGAGGTAAATGGCAAGTGTTAATAATTTTCAAATATATCAAATACTATTATATTTAAAAATTATTAACTCTCTCAAAAACTAAAAGTAGACAAACTTTTAAACAAAACTTACTTAAAAATAAAATACATATTCATTGTTATCATCTGTCTGATCCATTTGGCTTTCGTTTGAATTATTTGCACCCCAGAGACAAACTTATGCAAAGTTGCGTTGTTTCCGTCGCTTGTCCGTGCAGTTTTTATAAACCTCCGAAGAATTCTCCGGACAAAGAACGACTTTTAAGGCCATTTGTGGCTCTGAATTCTAAAGCATAGTGCATTGTTGGTTTGATTGAATAAAGTTTCGGTAAGTTTCTCGACCTTTATTCTAAGATATTTTTTGGTTAGCATAAAATCTTGTAAACGTAACAAAAATGGCTTATACCTTTTGATATTTTTCAAAGTCTTAGATTTTAAGGCCTCATTTTCCCTTAAGTTTTTTTAGTTTTTTCTTGTAATGGTTATACCAAGCAGTTCTTACCATCGTTATTTTTACCAGGCCTTTTCAATCGACCTCGCAGGAGCATGACACTCTCTGTACTACCAGAGATAATATTATAGCCAGACGGTCAGAGGATTTGGTCTACGCTGATCAGACTGGTTGAAGAGGTCTCTTTGATGTTTATATGTCTTGTTTACCTTTTTTTTCCTTAGTCGCTTTCTACGACACCCACTTGTAGTGGTCCTATTCTAGTCTGATCTTATTATATTTTTGAAATTTATTAACAGCCATAATAGGTTTTTGAATATGCAGCCACAAACACCTGAACGTCATCACACTATATTTCTATGTGTCTCTACCTCTAACAGGCATAAACTTTAAACTGTATTTACATACGTATAAGGGTGTAGCTACTTCTTGAGGCACATTGGCGTTTCGCAACCCATAAAACCTGAACTACGGACCTAATTGCCCACATTATTTTTAAAGAAGGCGTTTGGAAATTTCAAAACTTTTACAAACAGTGGCCATGTTTCAGTCAGACTCGCCCATGAAGAGTCCTGTGGTGGGTGGACTGTAAAACTAGTAAATGAGAGGAGATATAGTAAGAAATGAATATCAAGCACTTTGTTTGAATCCTTGTATTCTTCCTATAGCGAACTAAATTATATTGATAAAAATCTTCGAGCAACACGGCCTCCGTACCGGACGGAGGGAGTGGGCAGAGCGACAATTTACTATGACAATTTTTCTGGCGTTTTTTGCGGGGGGAAATGTGCACACAAGTTTAGTTCCGCACACCTACATACAAAACTTAAACTGTCACTTGATAGTAATTATGACATTGTCACAAAAAATGACATAAAAAGAAAAAATAATTTGTGTACAGATAAGTCACACACAACTAACACATAGACATGCATATGCCTAATTTTGGCTTGTACCTTGACAGAGGGGAATGCAGCGTATGGCTACTCCCTTCCGTGTTGCTCGAAGATAAAAATAGATAATATGTACAAAAACCAATGAGTTTGCTACAGGTCCTGCAGTAGCAAAATACCAATATCATGTTTCGCCGGAAAAATTACTTTGATTTTTGTAGTGTTTATACGAGTATCAGTGACAAATCTATATTTGAGATTTATGAAAATGTGTTACGTCTCAAAAACATTTTCATAAATAATATCTCGTTCAAACCAATTTTCTTTGGTTTTTTAATTGAATTCTTTTGCATATTTTAAGAGTTAGAGTGGGCTGGATACATATTTTACCACTTTGGAAGTGCTTCCTTTTTAAAGAATTGACTGTAAGATTAAATAGTTTTAGAAACCTTAATGTCATTTCTAAGATTATGTATACGCAACACGTAAAGGTTAGATGAAAGAAAAATAGTTTCAGTCCCAAGTATCACTTTTTTTTTGTAAAATAATCTTAAAGCTGTTTTTTTCAATTTATTACCTACCAAGTTTGAATGATAGTTTTGGCTGTGATATCATTATAAATATGCGAGTTATATCTTTTGGATCCTAATCTGTCTTCTAATATGTGAAAACTGGAGATAAACGCGGACGTGTAGCCACACTGATAGACAGACGGGAACCAGATTCTTCCATTTACACTAATGAATACGACGGCTGTTAGTGTATTCCCAGAATTCGACTGACTTAGAACATTGAAATTTTCTCTTAAAATGTCTCATTAAAATGCTTACCAGAGAACTAGAATAAAGATTTTACCTGATCAACTATTTTCTTACTTAACTGGTGCATTCACAGTTTTTAATGAGTTTAATAACTGATAAATTATATACATATTTTTAATTAAAAAAAATAATATAAATAAAATATTAAGAATAATATTTCTGCCTTCAACTATTTTAACAAGATTTCTGTTGGAAAAGGGAGATGTGCAGTGCATCTCTATCTCTTTCAAGTAAGAATTCCATTTGCACTTATAAACAAAATGTTTTCTGCTGCTAATTCTTATATTGCCAGAACCTATCATACTGAAAATACCAAATGATGAATACCAAATGGGGCAACCCCAATGTTCTCGTACCAGACATAAAACACTAAAATTTTCACTTAAAACGTCTCATTAAAAATGCTAAAGCGGCGAACAAGAGTGGATAATCTGTTTGGCGTCCGACGAATATTAAAGAAGCCGACCAGTCCGGAAGGTCTTTTGTGAAGATCAAAGTGATCTCGTGGCTTCACTAATTGACCTTTGCATTTTGATGGAGTTTCCACCCTAATTCGTGACGTATAAGATTTAGGGTAACCTCTTTACGTGGTAACGGTTGAGTTGCCATCGCCGGTTAATTGTGATCAAAGAAAATTTAATAATTTCATAATTGAAAATTAATTGTGACTAATCGCTCAATTAAGAGTTACGTTACTTATGTACCTACTATGAATATTGAATATAAAGTATTGTAACTTAAATTTTCATGAGAACTTTTATTTTCCTGTTACTATTAAATGTTGTTGTAATTCGCCGGTAGAGTTATGTGTCACGCATGTTGTATGATTTGACAGTTACACATGTAACTGCTCGTGTCATGTGCTCTGTCATTTCATAAATTTCATACACAATGCAACCCAAATTTAGGTTCACCTTAGACTTCGTTTCCACAAAGGCTATGCGGGCGAGGCGATGAGCGAGAAGAGCGTCGCTTCATTTTTGTAGCTTTCTTTTTAATATACAGCGTGTCAACTACCGTACCGAAATGTACCTACCGTAGCCAAATGGCAAAAATTGGAACCTTTATAAATATCAAAAATATTTTATTCTGAAACTTTTATGATTATATAGTTGTAACTTGTTAAGTAAACAATATAAGATTATGGCTCCCCATACATGGAAATGAAACATTTTGTTTTTAATTAAACCGATACGCGCTGTATATTTATAGATAGGTCCTTAATAATGACAATGAGGTTCCCAGAAATCTTTTCTCAAAGTCAATCGTTTATGAGAAAGGCAATTCCAAGTGGTAAAATGTGTGCATTTTTTTTAGAAAGGTCCCCCTTTCTAAAAAAAGGAGCCTTTTTTTAGAAAGGGAATTTTTAACTTTAAGATATGGAAATGAAAATACTAAAAAAAATATGCCCTAGATTTCAATGAAAACTTTCAACTAAAATCAGTTTGAATGAGATTTATTGAGTAGTTTTCGAGGTATAGCTAATTTTTATAAACTGGAAATATAACTGAAAATCATACAAAGTCTATGAACGAAGTAATTTTTGCCAGTGAAACATTAAACTGGCATATGTACGCTTGGATAATAATATGTATGATAAGGAACCCTTCATGAGAGAGTCCACCTCGCACTGGGCCACTTTTTTTCAGCTTTGATGGAAACGGCCTAAAGACGCTGTTCAAAACTTTTTAATGTAAAATAAAACCAACATTATCAAAAAAATTATAAATTAAATTAATTAAAATAAATTAAAAACAAACTGAATTATTTACATAATTCAATGGACACAATGTGGTTATTTGTAACGCTCCACAGGTGGTCCCATAAAATTTTTGTCGCAATGTATTGAGCACTTTTTGAAAAAATAAACAAAGACCCAAAAAATAGTTAAAGGATGCCGTTCGGTTTAAACTTGTTTTATGACAAATTGATGAGAACAATAACTCCTCTGTTTTGACTGAACTTCAAAGGGGATCCTATAACTTTTTTATCGAAATGTATCCAGGGCTTTTAGAAAGTATATTTCTTGATTAATCTAACGTGAGATAAAGACATTATTAAAATACGTAACAACGGGTTACTCACGTAAATAGTCTGCTACTGGCCGACATGTTTCAACCTCATCCGGAGGTCTTCCTCAGGGCGAATGTGAATTGAGACGCGCGCGCGGTGTCGTCCCAATCCGCACTGATGTTAGCGTTCGGATGCATGGGCGGCACGGGCGGCGCGCGCGGCCGCCCGCTGCGCTCGCTGAGTCGGTGCGGAGGTTGGTAGGGGTTGCTGATTGGCTGCATCAATGATTCCCATGGATGTACTAGGAACCATGTCATTTTGAACATCCTCTACGGCAACGGATGATAATGGCCATATGTGAAAAGAGCTTACTGTGTCAAGCTCTGTAAGCTGAACATGGCTTTTATTATTCGTCACTTTGAAGAACCGGTTTCCAGCTGGCGGGTAAGCTCCAACCTACATCACGATTAAAATTGGGACGTCTACTTATTTCCATAGCTTCTTGTATTTTACGAGGGACAAAGTTTTTTTCCCTGGCTAAGACTTTGGCCTTGTCAAAGCGGATGTAGTGTGTGACGTCCGACTCTAACGCGTGTTCGGCGATGGCTGACCCGTTACTGTCCAGTTTTTTCAGACTGCGAATGTGCTCATGCAGCCTAGTCGACACATTACGTCCCGTCTCTCCCACATAGCTCTTCCCACAGTCGCACGGGACTTCATACACGCCGGGAACGTTTAGTGGATTGCGGTCCTTTGGGGAACGCACAAGTTGTCTAATTTTTGTGAAGGGTCGGAATATGGTCTTAATATCAAATTTCCGATGAAGCATTTTGCTGATTTTATCCATTACTCCCTTCACAAACGGCAAATAAAGTAAGGCTCTGTTAGCCGAAGTTAATTGTACGTTCCCGTTGATACTTATTCTGAGACTCTACTTCCACTTGTATCCATTCTTCTTCAGAACTCTCTTTACGTGTGCAAGTGATGAATAATAAAAGCCATGTTCAGCTTACAGAGCTTGACACAGTAAGCTCTTTTCACATACGGCCATCATCACCCGTTGTCGTAGAGGATGTTCAAGATGACATGGTTCCTAGTACATCCATGGGAATCATTGATGCAGCCAATCAGCAACCCCTACCAACCTCCGCACCGACTCAGCAAGCGCAGCGGGCGGCCGCGCGCGCTGCCCGTGCCGCCCACGCATCCGATTGCTAACATCAGTGCGGATTGGGACGGCACCGTGCGCGCGTTTCAATTCACATTCGCCCTGAGGAAGACCTCCGCATGAAGTTGAAACATGTCGGCCAGTAGCTGACTATTAACGTGAGTAACCCGTTGTTACGTATTTTAATAAAGTATATTTCTGTTGAATTCTTTCGCGAATCAAGACAAATTGATGACGACGTTGTTCCTCTTATTACTAAAACTTAATTTTTAGTTCCAGTTTGTACATTTACGTATAGGACTGAAGTCGGTTTTAGTTTTTTGTTAAAAATTATTATTTGTAATATTTTTTTTGTTTAGTAACTTCCGAAAATAAATAAATTCTTTATACTTACAGGTACAGGTAATAGGTATATACTTTCTTTCCCTAAATAAGTTTACTAGGACAGTGTAGGCAAAATTTTCTAAATGCTCTGGCTATCCTAAGGCTCTAGTAATGCTCCTGCTCCTACACTGAAGACTAAAAAAGACCTTGATGATATTTACGAGTATAACCCTGATATCATCTTGATAGCTTGTTCCCAAAAGTGAAAAATAAAATATTGAATAAAATATGTACCGCCGGCGGGTTTACCCACCCAATGTTGAATCATACCAATTACCATTCGTAATAGAAATCTGCATTCGTGTCCGCAGCTGTGGTTAAATTGCATCTATTAAGAATGGGTTTCAGCAGTAGCGTAGCCCATCAATAATAACGTGTTATTATAATGCAAGGCGAATTTGAATTAGTTTAACAAGCTAATATAAGTTAAGCTAAAAAATTTATATGAAATAAATACTGAAAGATATGCTGACTAAGTCGCGGGCAACGATAAAATACACATTTATAGTTAAATTTACTATAATGTGAAACCATGAGGTGTGATAGTGTTACAATAAAGTGTACCACCGTGTGGTTCCCGGCAGAGTAGAATAGGACCACTCCAAGTATTCCCGTGGATGTCGTAAAAGGCGACTAAGGAAACACAAGCTAAACAAAGCTTATAAACATCAAAGAGACCTCTCCAACCCGTCTGGCCAGCGTGGAGAGTGTACGCCAAATCCTCTGACTACTCTAGCTAATATATGGCTCTGGTAGTACAGAGAGGGTCAAGCTCCTGCAGTGGAGACCAGAAAGACCTGATGATGATGACAAACGATTACACGTACATCTTAACACAAAAATTAACAGGTATAAATATAATACATGTGCAACCAACAACACAACCACAGATTAATACATGACGTGTGTTGCAAAATGAGTACATTTATCTATGCGACCAGTAATACAATGTATTCAAAGATTTTGTTTTACAACTTGTATCATTTGTATAGTTCTTTGAATCACTGAGAGCATATGTGAAACTTAAACAAATAGATGTCAGTTTACTATGTATGTATTTACCCCTGTTATACAATTATGTCAAATTGCGTGTTTATTTACAATACTTGCATATAAACTGTCAATTAAAGGAAAATCAATTTTAACTAAATATGGTGCTCAGTCAGGGAATATCCGGGACTTATGACATCTGTCGTGAAAGTACATCCGCGTCAGCTGACGCGGCTACGCTAGATACAATTTCACGCTGCACCAACTTGCGAATTTCGTAGCAAATTTCTAATTTCATACCGAATACTGATAATATATTTCACAACTGTTTGATCCTTAAGAATGAGTGCGTTTTAAGTAAGTTACTAAGTCATTAGTAAAAGTAATTATTATTTATTTATTAAAAATATTTACCATTGTTTAAACGGAACGAAATAACAGTAAAAAAATCTAAAAGTCCCATGAAAAATTGCCCTTGCCGTTCAGGGAGATGGAAAGGTAAATTTTTTTGGAGTTTCCACCTTACTTTTAACTATTATTTTGTTCTACTAAATAGGACATACTACATGAGGTAAAATACAGCATCATTTTGAACTTCTGGGCTATGCTAAGAATCAATTCATGATTCTTATTCTGAGATTCCAATAAGGCTCAGACGTTGAAAATAACGCTGTAGTCTCGTTCAATGCTTTTTATATAATAGAATTATCGTGAGCTTTACCAGTAACATATTACGTCGAAAAGTCGTTCGGAGAATTATTTACTTTGTAGATGTATACGAGTAACATCTACCACTAATATGAGCACTTATATGCAATTAAACTTACTTATATTCCATATCGCCAAAGCGCTTGGAGCTTTATTGTGACGTCAGACCAAATAACTAATGTGCAACACAGATTCATGTGCGTGCGTAGCTTGCATGATGACTAACACAAGTTTATAAAATATTCATCATCATCATTTCAGCATTGAGAGGTTCACTGCTGTACATAGGCCTCCCTGAGGAATTTTAATCATTGGGGGTTTTACCATTCTCGTCTCACTTGGCAATCGGGTTGGTGAGTGCAGTGTGTTTAGCTTACGGTTCCAACGCTGTTGACTATTGAAACCTTTTTTTGAGGGAGTGAGATAAGGGTATTTGGGAAACTTCTTGCTTATATCAACAGAGGATGAGAAAGTAAAAGCTTGGGGGCCAGGCACGTAGATACCATTCCTGTAACCACCGGATAGGCAGTTAAGGATGACAGCTCTGGCATTTAAGGTATAATAATAATATTACGAAACTGACTATACCTTAATAAGCGGACAATATTCAGTCAATTTTATCCCGATAGGAGAATATCCAGGACTTATGACGTCCGTTTGGGAAGTATGATATACGTGTACATTCGCGTCAGCTGACTCTGCTGCCTTGATACAATTTCACGCTGCGCCAACTTGCGAAATTCGTTGCGAAATTCTAATTTCATACTGCATACGGATGGAGACGAATATGTATTTAACAACTATTAGACGCGAGTAATGTTTGTTCGACGCTGCTTGTTATTTTACGTTTAAATCTGTAACAATCATAGCGTATGTATTTTACACTTTAAAAGTAATTATAAAGTAGGTAGATTTTACGTCATAAATACTACATAAACATTAATACTCGTAGATTTCCAGTGACGCACGCTAGTGTTACTATAGGACCGCCTTAAGGGCCTGACAGGATTTTACTAACATATTGTATGATGCACATTCTTTTCTTACGAGTACCTAAGTATGTCATCTATGGGATATAAAATTACATGAAAAGATTTTGAAAAATGTGTCAAAATATGACGTAAGCATCTAACTTCAAAAAACTGGTAAGAAAACGATACATATTAAAGATTGACTAAAGTTCATTATGAAAACACGGCTTTACTCACGTTTTATTACGTCGGATCTGCCGACTAGTTTCGGTCTGTTACGAAGACCATCATCGGGGCGAGTGACACGTAGACGTAATAAAACGTGTGTAAAGCCATGTTTTCATAATGAATTTATTATTATGTTATTTAAAGTTGAAAAGTCCATTTCAAAAGTTTGAAAATAAAAATATTTGTTATGAACTTATGAGTAACAACATTTGTTTTAAATTTTCAAAAATACAACATTTAACATTGCAGCCGAACAATGTTCTCATGTCACCTACAAAAATCTAAAGTGACGTCAATTTTTGATTTTTGTAAGCGTGATTTACGCCGTCTTTTTTGCACATTACTCTTTATGAGGCTTTTATCTTCTTTTTTTTAAAAGCCAGACTCTTCTTAGTGGAGTGATCCTATCCTAATTATATATCAGCTCTCTTTTCAGGGTTACAACGAATGTTACTGAAGGATAGTGACCGAGGCAAAAATGTTATGTAAGTAAAAAGGTTGCCTTAATTAAAGTTGAGTAAATTTTGTAAGATAACAAAGTAAAATTTTTATGATATGTAATATCTTATTTTTACTTGGAAATTGGCTTTTAATGGGTTTTCCTTACTCGAACGTTACATCTAGACTATTTTAATAAGAGAAAGATTTGTATGATTTTAAAAACTCTATCACCTACAAAAATCTATATAGTCTGCGATAAATATTACCTATTGTTAGATCAGCTTACATAAGACTCTTTTTAAATACGCCAAGTGACTTTCACGTCTTTATTCAATTAATTAATAATGGGATAACGATTAAATAAATAAATAAATAAATATATACGAACGATTCACACAGATTGAGCTAGCCTCAAAGTAGTTCGAGACTTGTGTTATGGGATACTAATTCCACGATACTATATTTTATAATAGATACTTATTCAGATAAAAATCCAAGACCCAGGCCAATCTGAAAAAGATCATTTTCCATCTTGACCTGACCGGGGATCGAACCTGGAACCCGAAATTCTATATCTACAGTTAATCTTCGATAAGTACAATTGATAATAGCTCTCCGTAAGATTCAAAAGAAAAGCTAAAGAGCAGATACAAAGTGATTTTGTGAGTGGAAACGAAATCTTTCTGCGGTGTAATGTGAACATCGCGTGACGCCGCGGTATGGAGGAGTGGGGTGCACCTCCTGAGGCAATGAAACCTGAAGTTCTACCCGGTTTGTTCTATTCGATATCTTGAAGTAGCTATTGGTAGGTACATACGTCGACTTCTTCATTACTAATAGTAGTTTGTGTATAGTACATACATAATATCTACAGAGTCATTTGTAAAAATGTAACCTGAAATTCTGCCACTTTTGTTCTGTCCGATAACTTAAAACAGCTATTGGTAGGTACATACGTCGATTTCTTTATTAATAATGGTAGTTTGTGTTTTGTACATACATAGTGTACAGAGTTAACTTGCACATGAAATAAATAATATTTCGTACAGAGTTACTTGTAGTTGTAGTTTGTATTTAGTACATTCATAGTATACAGAGTTACTTGTAGTGATAATTTATGTCTCATACATACATAATCTACAGAGTTACTTGTAAAAATGAAACCTAAAGTTCTGCGCGGTATGTTCTGTCCGATAACTTCAAATAGTTATTGGACAGAAAATGTTAACTAACATTTTCTAACACGACTATATTTACTAACAAATGTTAGGAATTGTTACATTCTGTTAAAAATTTTTAGATGTTTTGAATGCTCCTACACTGATGGAAAATATTAACTAACATTTTATAACATGATACCAGCTTACAGGCCGGATTTACATTCCGAGGTACTGTCGCTTTCAATCTGGATAAATGTTTAGATACAAAAGATAGCATATGATTCATTTTGTTAAAAATTATAAACCAACATTTTTGTTAGGAGATGTTAACTAACATTACCAGGACCTAGTATGCAAACATTTTTTAACATTGTGATGAAATGTTTGCAAACAAAATGTTAATTAACATTTATTAACAATTCATAACGGCAGTGTGGGAGCACCAATAAACACTAGAAACTTCACAGTAGTAAATAGCTTAAGCTAACATCATAACCAACATTATTTGTTCTACAAGTTTTGACATAATTTAGTATGCTAAATGAAAAATATTTCTCAAGTGTTATTTGCATTGTTGAGATATTCATACGTAATTGCATTATTTAAAAAAAACCGGCCAAGTGCGTGTCGGGCCACGCGCAGTGTAGGGTTCCGTAGTTGCGAATGACAACTTTGAGTTCACACTGTTCACACTCGCACCTTACAGTTTAACGACTAAAAACATCTAACAATGAAAATTGTATGAAATTCTACATTTTCGAGTACATTTTATTAGTTAGTTGCCTATAACTTTTTAGTTTGTACTTAGTACTCAGCTCTGATAGTTTTCCTTTCAATTTCAGTATATATACTACTGCTGTAATTTTTTTCACGTATCTATATATAACCGTTTAGCAGATAAACACTTACCTCTAACAAAAATTTCCAAATATTTCGGAAACGGATCTCTAAATCGAAAAGTGGTGTTCTCAACATCACAATATTTTTTTAAGACCTATTTAACGATACCCCACACGATGGGTAAATAGAGAAAAAAATTACTACCCCACTTTAAATGTATGGGAGCTACCATAATTTTTTTTTTTAAGATTTTTTTCCTACCATTTTTTTGCCATGATTAATATACATACCAATGCCAAATTATAGCTTTTAACGACCAAAAATATCTAACAAAGAAAATTGTATGAAATTTTACATTTTCCAGTACATTTTATAAGTTAGTAACGAGTATACCTTTTTAGTTTGCACTTGGTACTCAGCTCTGACAGTTTTCCTTTCAACTTCAGTATATACTACTGCTGTATTTTTTTCACGTATCCATATATAACCGTTTAGCAGATAGAGGGGGCACTTACCTCTAACAAAAATTAGCACTTAAAACCAAATATTTCGGAAACGGATCCCTAAATCAAAAAATGGTGATCTCAACCTCACAATATTTTTTAAAGACCTATTTTCAAGATTTTTCTACCCCTTTTTTTGGCATGATTAATATACATACACATACCAAATTACAGCTTTCTAGTACTTATAGTCGCTGAGTAAGACCGCGGACGGATAGACAGACAGACAGACATGGCGAAAATATTAGGGTTCCTTGTTTACTACGGAACTCTAAAAAATACTACTCGATGCATGCGCTGCGCGTAGAGTTGTTCACATTTAAAGGGGTTTGGGTAATTTTGTATGAGCCTTGGCATGATTTTTTTTTTCAGCGACCACTAATATAACTAGTATTTTTAATTAGCCTTATAGTTGAGAATAACAATATACAAAACATTATTGATGTAAACTATATCGGAGCCGAAATATCAAATATCAAAATAAGACAAATAATAAGTAAGTCGTCTATATAGATGTAATATTTTTTAACAAAAATGATTTGATTAAAGCGTATAGTATGTCGTTATGGATAGGAATCTAGACTAATATTATAAAGAGGAAAGATTTGTTTGTTTGTTTGTAATGGGTAATCTCAGAAACGACTGAACTGATTTAAAAAATTCTTTCACCATTCGAAAGCTACATTATCCCGGAGTGAAATAGGCTATGTAGGTACCACGAGCGAAGCCGGGGCGGACTGCTAGTGATAAATAAAATGCAACAGATACACACAAACAAATCATTTATTATAGGCACATACAATATCAATATGAATATATTACATTATTATTAGTTTACAAGATTAGTTATTTTCCGATTTATACAATTTAGTTATTTTCCGGTTCATCGTAAACTTCATTTTCTTGATCATGTCGTATTATTGTGTCTAAAAACTGAGCTGGGGGAGATAGATTATCTTGGTATCTACCCCATCCCAAATACCATATAATGGACATTACATGCGAGCAACAGCCTAGAGTCCGTTTTCCGACAACACATGAGCAATAATGGCCCAATATTGCGCTGCTTCCTTCTAGTTCCCTTTCTAATAAAATATAAACATAATAAATTCTGCTTGTCACGTGTCTTGATTGAATTTTTCCTCTAAGTAGCCATGGATTCCGACAATCCAATATAGTCGTTAAATTTTACTTTATAGTGGTTTAATATTGGCGTCAACCAACGCATTGCAGAAAGCCCGCACATTTTTTTAAAATAATCCCATCCTAATTCGAATCCTAAGTCCTAACTTTACTACTACTGGGAAGGACTTAAGGTACGCGTTTCATCCCGGAAAAAAGTATTTTTCCCGTGGGAGTTGCGATAAACGACTCAGCAAAATTATACGCAAGCGAAACTGCGAGTAAAAACTAGTCTGTTATAATAGAAAAATCATGATACTTAACCTCTACAGAAACAATTTGTGTCATCATCAGGTCTTTTTTAGACTCCACTGCAGGAGCATGACCCCCTCTGTACTACTAGAGCCTTAAATTAGCCAGAGCAGCAAGAAGATTTGGCCTCCACTCTCCACGCTGGCCAGACGGGTTGGAGTGGTCACTTTGATGATTATAAGCGTTGTTTAGCTTGTGTTTCTGAAGTTGCCTTCTACGACATCCGCGGGAAGACTGGCAGTGGTCCTATTCTACTTTGCCGGAAACCACACGGCTCATTTGTACCAGACTTACTCAGTGTTTACTTCATTGTCAGAAATATGATCTCTATTTACTTTTTTTGATACTTGGTAAAACTTATATGACGAACGATGATGACTTTCTACGCATGCGAGGATATTGATGTTTTGCAAGGAAATCACCCTTTATTCTGCCCTCCTTGTCGCAGTGGTTAAAACGTCAGCCTGTGACGCAAGGAGCTTCCAGGTTCGATTACCGGCGCGTCTAAAACTTGTAATTTA
This sequence comes from Rhodophaea formosa, assembly GCA_963082605.1. Classification (NCBI taxonomy): domain Eukaryota; kingdom Metazoa; phylum Arthropoda; class Insecta; order Lepidoptera; family Pyralidae; genus Rhodophaea; species Rhodophaea formosa. The sequence goes on along the minus strand of OY720206.1, from coordinate 12,846,928 downwards.
TTTTCGTAGGTATTTGTCTGCAGTCCTGATGATACGCTAAGAGGATTGGCATCATGCAGGCATCCGGCTGTAAAAACTTTAATTAAATAATATCACAGCATAAATGCTGTCTTGTCGGTTCGTTACCGAGACCAGTATTTTTAAATATAGATATCGGTAACGAGCTCGTTTACATGGTATGATCCACTTCAAAGTTTGCTCTCTATGATTTTATATAATTCAATTACAGCTTTCCGTAAACACTTTATGAAAATTAAATAAATAGATTACGTTTAAGAGGTGTTATCAGATAAAACAAGGGTCTAAGTATATTAAATATAAAGCAGACTCAACCATGGCTATATAAAATACTACTTCGTGGTTTCCGATATATTCGGATAACCGAGGCCTGCTGCCTGTGGCTCGCAAACCCCGGGTTCCCAAGTATTATGGGTAAGGATTTAGTAATACGCTCTGAAACCAATATATTAATTTATCACACAGCCTATCTGGGCCCCCGGACCCTGGGTTCAGAAACATCTCGGATGATAATGTAACCGAGATCACGTTAAGATTACAGAGACAGCAATAGTTTTGTTGCGCTCACCAAGTATTGTCGTATAAAGGAATGGAAACACGTAGGGATCACAATTTTTTTAAATAAAAAATGCCGACACCTGTCGCTAAAAATGAAGCTTTATTTAGGAGAAAAAATTGGATATAGCTATAATAGTATTTTAGTTTATACTTAACCCAAATCTTTCTTCTTTACAATATTGATCTCGAAAACCAGACAATTATAAGTCGGAATTGCAACGAATAGTTCGCATTAGTGGCCAATTACGAGCCGGACTCAGCCATGAAGAGTTCCGTAGTAACAAGGATAGATTTTTCAAAATACCACTATAATGTTTCTCCACCAAAAATTACTTAGTTTTTTGTAATGTTTGCATGAATATATTACGATTTGCAGTTTATGAAAATATAATTTGATGAAAAACTGACTATATCTCGTTCAAACTAATTCTCGTTGAAAATATTCATTGAAATATACACCATAATTTTATTTGTTTTTTTTTGTGATTTCACTTTGGAGAACCTCAATGTTATTTTTCGATACCAGCATGAACAAATACAGAATCTTTTTTAGGTTTCCGTAGTATACAAGGAACCCTTATAGTTTCGCTATGTCTGTCTGTCTGTCTGTCCATCCGCGGTTTTACGCAGATACTATAAGTACTAGAAAGCTATAATTTGGCATTGGTATGTATATTAATCATGGCAAAAAAATGGTAGGAAAAAAATCTTAAAAAAAAAAATTATGGTAGCTCCCATACATTTAAAGTGGGGTAGTAATTTTTTTCTCTATTTACCCATCGTGTGGGGTATCGTTAAATAGGTCTTAAAAAAATATTGTGAGGTTGAGAACACCACTTTTCGATTTAGAGATCCGTTTCCGAAATATTTGGAAATTTTTGTTAGAGGTAAGTGTTTATCTGCTAAACGGTTATATATAGATACGTGAAAAAAATTACAGCAGTAGTATATATACTGAAATTGAAAGGAAAACTATCAGAGCTGAGTACTAAGTACAAACTAAAAAGTTATAGGCAACTAACTAATAAAATGTACTCGAAAATGTAGAATTTCATACAATTTTCATTGTTAGATGTTTTTAGTCGTTAAACTGTAAGGTGCGAGTGTGAACAGTGTGAACTCAAAGTTGTCATTCGCAACTACAGAACCCTACACTGCGCGTGGCCCGACACGCACTTGGCCGGTTTTTTTTGGCAATGTGTTAGGCTAAATAGCTGTGACATACGGACAAACTAACATAACAAATCTATTAAGGTTATTTAGTCAATCGGCTACGGAACCCTTTAACCGTCCAAAAACAGGTTTTTTTTAAATATCCAGTCAAACTCGTATTAAAAAAAATAACGATTTCTCATTAAAATAATAAGCTACACCTAAAATTACTGTTTTGAATTAAATTGAGTAGGCTATTAAATATTCTCCGTTCCTGCTTGTAAAAGGAAGACAAAAAGATAAACAATGATTTCGTTACGTATATTGCGACGAACAAAAATTCTGTGAACGGCCAGGTGTGCTCAACGCATGAGAGTAAGTAAATCCGGCTCGGAATTAGGGTTGCCCTACGGTAATTTGGTGGTACAGTTTTGGGTTATTTATATCGTGACAGGCGAGGGTGCGGCGATAACACTACGTCATTCTATCAACAAGCTAATTTCGCTTTCTGAACACAAACTCAACGAATGAGAATCAATACTACGGGATGTGCCTACTATATTGATGCTAAATTGAGAAAACTAAAAATTATTATTACTTCTTCTTACCCGCCAGACACAGGATATGTTTTCGCGCGTGTTAAAGTAATTTTACATTAAATTTTTTTGCTGCATAATTTATCATTAATATTTATTATTTATAAGCAGAAGCAGCCCTAATATTGACTTCTCACTGTCGGGCCGCGCCCCCGGCTTCGCCCAGGTGCGAATAGCACAAAGTAAACCTGCGAATGCCTCCTGTTGACAAATCTGCGCTTACATACTTTATTACTATGCTGTCGCGATATATAAATAATGCCTTGTCAGATATTTCATTCTGATAAAATATTACCTACCAAAATTTTGTCTGTAATTCTGCATGAAAGCAAAGAAACCTTACCTGACTGACCCATCTAGAAGGAGGGTAATGTTTTTCATGCGGATGTGAAGAACAAACCTTTTTCGTCTATGCTTCTAGCTGTCTCCTCCTGCGAGGTTACTAGTGTTTTACAACCCTGTGTATTCCACCAAATTTTCGAATTTTTGCTTTTGCTACTTTTATGGTTCTGGCAGGGACTTAACCGGTATTCAGATAGAGTGTTTTGAACAGTGTTTTTCATTTCTGTTTTTGGAAACAGTTAGAAAATGTTTTCGTTAGTATTATAATTATTACAGCTAAAAAGGTATTTTTAGTTCTTTTACTCTTCTACGTGAGTTATCGCAAGGTCGTTGGCATTATACAACTGCTTACAAAGACACACACACTTGTGCCGTTTCAAATACAATGTTGCACTAAAGATTTACTTTGATGGGCCTATATAGAGTACTTACAACAAATAAATGCGAATAGAAAATTAATGGGGAGTTCTTTGTGAAAAGTGCGTTTTTGGCGTTTTATCATGATTCTGTTGATCTTTTGAAAAAGGTTGCCTGGAAAAGGTTATAGGCAATACGAAAACATGGATCTTAACCGACGAAAAAACGGAGGAGGTTGTCAAGTCGACGAGTATATTTTTTATGCTAGACTCCACGTAACATTTTACAGAGTAGTAGTCCATTTGATAATTAATTTTTTTTATCAAACAACTCTGGCGCCAAGGCGTACATGGTCGACTGACCGGGTCACCTACACAAAATGATGATGGTAAAGGTACCCCAAAGTTGGTCCCATATAAATCTGAAAAAAAAACCAACTATAATAAGTGTAGAAAATCATGATGATTGACGATGGTTGATTTTTTGGTTTTCAACGGTAAAGTTTTTGCGTTAAAAAGTTTCATTGTAGTAAAATATTATACGATGTTGCAGAGTGTCTAATTGTGACTCACGCTTAGCTTGTTTTATATAACACTTCTAGACTGCTTTCAATAGCTGTAGGTAAAGACTTCATAGGAATTAATTATTTTGAAAGAAGTAGATTTAAGCATGCGCGTGTCACGTATGTACGTGACACAATCATGCTTATTAGTAGTACCTATGTGATCTGTAGATCACATGCTACTAAGAAGCATGTATGCTTATAGCATGCTTTTTTGCGGTATACTCAATGAATGCCCTTCCCCTTTTCACTTCTGCCTCAGACAGCATGCTTATTTTTATCCTTAGAATAATCGTAATAAATCGTGCTACTATAAAACAAATGCATTTGTACTTTAATAGAACATTACTATCACCGTCACAGACACAAGATATTATACACCGAAATTGGTTTTTAGTATCGTAACCTATTGCTTTCAACTTGAATCGCTAAATTTTGCTGGCTTGAACAATATTTCGATTGTCTATTTTTAGGGCACCATCAGGAGGGTTCTTCCGTTTGTCTGTAGATCGCTCTATAAAGACTTTTTTTCTTATTATCGCACACACGTGTACGTATAAAGTTAAGATTGTTACTTGTTATTAAAATCTGTGAAACATTGCTGTAAACATGTTTTACACTATGGTGACTTGCATTACTATTAAATTGCAAGTTGCAAAGTTGCAAAAATTCACCGGAGAATCAAATCTTACAGTGTACTTTTCAGTAATAAGAATCATTAAAGTTAGCAAACAGTGCTTACTTTTTAGAAAAATTAAAAGTGTTTATTTGTAGTTACACAAAATAATCACAATGAACAAATCACCTGACAGACACAAATGGAAGCGGTAGAACGAGGCTTTTGCCCAACATTGGGACATTCTAATGGCTCATCATAATATATTAATTACAAAACAAAACCACTTTGTGTACGGAATCCTTGATGCGCGATCGACTCGCTTTTGGCCAGTATTTCCAGACTAACACAGAAGACGACATGACAATAATATTATTTCGTGGATCAATTGATTACTAAGGAATGATTGACTATATTATACAGAGATAACATCATAGCCACCGTATGTATCGGTTAGACTAATTACACGGTCTAATTGGTGTGTCTGTCCATCTGTAACTGCGGCTCCATGGGACATCCTAGTTAATTAGTCTCCTCACTGAGCCCGATGTGATTTATTTAACGTTTAAAAGCGCTTTTTTACGTTTGTGGTCTTTTAATGCTTGTGATGTACTGGATAAGGCAACGTAGTTCACCCTAATTTTTTTCTAAATAAACCAGAAGGTACTAACATCTCCATCCCTGGTCAACCGTTAGTGTTCGATTCAATTTATTCATAACGATTATTAATATTATAGCGGAAAGCTATTGCAAGCGTTATTAAAAGCTGGAAGTAAATTATTCATTAACATGTTGAACATTTACTAAATGATATTGAAATATCTTACGATTAATAAAGTATTTGACTTTAATTGCATTCGAATGTTAAACAGATAATTATCCAAAATAACTTTGTCCTAACTATTCCATCCCATTCTAACTTATATTTTATATTATAAATGCGAAAGTGAGTTTTTTACAATTTCACGCCCTCTCTACTGAAATAAAAATTTGGATGCACGTTTTCCGGAGTACGGAGAAGTATATAGGCTGCTTTTCAACCCGGATAAGGAGAAGGATATAGGCTGCTTTTCATCCCGGATAAAAGTACTGTTCCAGAGACATCGACACTAACGCGAGCGGAGAAGAGGGCGAAAGTTAGTTAATTATAACATTGACAACCGGTTCTATGTTAAATGAAAAATCGTTATAAACATTCGAAGTGATTAACACTACAAAAGCACATCTCCAGCAATAATGTCCGTAACATTCTTTTTGAAGATAAAAAGTTTACGCTCCGTTTTTAGATCACTTGGTGAGTTATTTAATAGGATTACAGTCTGATTACGTGGACAGTGTGATACAACTCGTAGTACTCGAGTGAAATCTCGTTTTTAAATCTTTCCGTCTCGTGCTTTCACGTAGTAACAAACATGCTTCGGAAGGCACGTTAAGCCGTTGGTCCCGGCTCTCATCATTGACGGCAGTCGTTAAGCTATGTCAGATGCCTTAAGGCAGCTTGAAAAATCTGACACCAGTGTTGACCACTTATACACACGAAAAAAAATGTAGTAACATTCCCATAATCGTTTTGAATTATTATTTTTTTTTAAACGAATATCTTAAATGACAATGATGCAAAGAGAAGGAATGGCTAAAATTTGGAGACACTTGAAATTTTCTACGCATGATGCCCGTAGTGGTTTCTGACCACAATACTTGCTGCCCTTTTTCGCCATAAATGCTTTGTTTATATTACTAGCATTTGTCCGAGGCTTTGCTTTTGAGAATATCCCGGATAAGCTGTATCTAAAATTTTTGTAAGTAACTTTGTAAATAATTTGCAATATATAACTTTGTAAATAATTTTTAACATCAACTACAAATCCATACTGACCCCCATAAGAAATGTTGAACGTTGAAGGTAAAAACATTCATTTGTGTTTATTTTCAAACTAACTTAAGACTATAACAATCCAACAATCAATCACAACTTTCACAGCAATAGCTTGCAAAATTATATAATTTTTGTACTAACTTAAAACTTTTATCTAACAATATAAAAGTCTTATCCTTGTGTAAAGTTAATGTTAATATTTACCCGGTACGATAAATGCCGACTTTCATAGCGATGACTACTAACTTTCAAAAACTATTTAATCCCGTAAAAGGGTTAAGTTTTTAAATTTTAAGTTATATATATGCAAACACTCAAAATATAAATTTAATAAACGGTACTTACTTTCCTTGACGCCAAGGATAGGTATTAATTGATAAATTGCTAATACCTTTTTGACGAGGAGCCACTTGACTTACGAGCAGACTTTGAGCATCTGTTTAATAGGATTAATTAATAGGAGATTATTGTCCCTTCCAGCCGTCCAATAAAGACTACCTAGTTTATATAAAACTAGTTTATATAAAAGGAAACTAAGAACAATGTCAAAACTAACACCAAAAATCAGCTAAGTGCGAGTCAGACTCGCGCACGAAGGGTTCCGTACTATTAACTATACAACATTAGGCTATGGAGCAAAAACGACAAAAAATATATATATGTTTGATGTATTTTAAAGTGAATACATAACTTAATATTCTGTGAAAATTAAAAGAAGGTAAAGTTGATAATATATAAAAAAAATGCTGTATGGCAGCCCCCTTAAATATTCTTTAGTGATTGTTGTTATAGGAGCAACATAAATACATCATCTGTGAAAATGTCAACTATCTAGCTTTTAAGGTTTATGAGATAGTCTGGTGACAGACAGACAGATAGACAGACGGTCATCGATGTCTTAGTAATAGGGTCCTGTTTTTACTCTTTGGGTACGGAACCCTAAAAATAAACATGCGACTTTAAAATAAATAAATAAAATTTATTATTTACATTATAGCTATTTGATTACTCCCTTTTTTTATAAAATATGCAAAACGTGGAGAGTGTAGGCCAAATCCTCTGACTACTCAAGCTAATATATGGCTCTGGTAGTACAGAGAGGGTCGTGCTCCTGCAGTGGAGACTAGAAATACCTGATGATGATGATGATGATGCAAAACGTGTAACATCAAGGAAACTTCAACAGCATCAGCTAAATCTTGCATTTGTTGTCTGATTTTTACCTTAGGCGTAACATTATACATAGGAGTTCCTTCACATTATAAAGTAACAGAACCTGGGCGATCGAATGCCGCTCAAAAAGTCCCGATAAAAAAAAAATAAAAGAAAATGCCAGACTAAAAGATGTTATTCCGTTTTGTTAACTCTTTAAACATACTTTATAAGTTTTCATGATGTTTACATTTTTATAACCGGCTAGTGATTAATTATCTTTATTGTTAAAGAATAACGAACAGACTTGTCCCTTGTCCTATTGATAAATCGGAAGCCTTACTTTTTCTTTTTATTTAATAAATTTTAAATGTTGTTTTTTTAAAAAATATTTATAAAGTTCTAAGTTAGTAATTTAATATCCAGATCTGTTTGTCAATTAGGTCAATTAAAAGTTAATTAAGTCAATCAAAAGGTGTCCATATTCTCGTAAGGATATTATTTTTTTAAAAAACTTGTTTTTATTTTTTTCGTAAAAAGAAGCTCAATACCATAAAATACATCTAAACAAAGAGCCAGGAATCTTACGAAGCATAAATAACATTATTGAAAACAAAAAGTAAATTAATTTGAAGTGTCCTTCACATAATGAGAGAGCTGAGATGTTCCCCGAATAGGGCCAACTAATTTGGACGAGACGGTTTAAAACGGCGCATAATAAAAGTAGATGGGACCGCTCTCATGACTCCTGGCGACGAGCGCTCATTTCCCGCTCCTCGTTTTTGCCATGTTAATTAGCATTTTGGCACTAAATACGAATAATTTGGACGGCAAGGAAGTACAGGTGGGTTTGTCTTTTATTCCGTGTAATTGGCACGCTATCAGCTGTTTTCCTGCTTTTTTGTTAGAATCTTTTGAAATAGAAGTGCAAACTCCTGGATCAAATTAGAATTGGCTTTGGCACATCCATAAGCTCGATCGAGTAAATAAGGATAAGTGTTATATTTTAAGAAACCCGCAGTGCAGGATGATATGGTAAATCGGTCACGTCACGATTTCAGATTACCAGTGTGCTCCGTCTTCACCAGAAATAGCTTGATTTCAGAGTTTCATACTTTTTTTTATAGATCAATGAGTATGAGTATGTTTGACCCCTTTCTTGCCTCATTAGAAGCAACGATATGTTCTAGGGTGAAACACGCAAACTCAAATAATGCCTTTTGACTCTTGCCATAAAGATTCCTAAATTATATATATTTATATCATCTATATAGATGAGAACAGAGACGCGGAAAGGGAATTACATTCCTTAGAGGTTCGCATAATGAAGGAAGAGGCGAAGCAAGAGGTGCGATGAGAAGGAATATCGAACACATATGAATGAAATCGCTATCTACGCCGCGTCGTTCGTGGTGAAGAGTGCAGTGGGCAATACGTCACATAACATGACAATAAGCATGCTAATTCTTAATTTTAATTTTGAAATTATTGATCCTTTTGATTACAAACGTCATCAGTCAAGAAGTGAGTTTATTTAGATAGTTAAGTTACAAGCTCAGAATAGTAAAATACTATTCTGAGGTTACAAGTTCATAAATATTTTCCAGCTAACATGCTTCGGAATATTTTTCATTACATGTAATTAGTATAATAAAGGATGGATTTAAAGCAAGGGCCATAGATAAATCACGAGCAAGTGAAGGATCCTAACGAATGAAGCACGACCGAATCATCATTCAAGTTTAAGAATCTTGAGCATTGCCAGTGATTCTTGGCCTTCAATATAAATCTGTTTTATTCTAGAGTTGCATACTATTCTTCATACTATGATTTAGTTAGTACTATTATTAATTCTATGTAAAAATAAACATTTAATAAAGAAAAAGGTTAAATTTATTAAAATGCGCATTGAAATTGGAATCTTCAGTAGCAGCAGTGCTAATTTACTAATCACAGCAAAGAAAACAAAATTCTTATATTCTAATGTTTAATTGACAGTAAAATTAACATTGGATTACGAGTTGTTATTCTTTTAAATGAACTTGTAAGAGAAACAGCCAAGTGTAAGTCGAATTGGCGTAGCGATAGAAAAATACACGCATTTCATTACAAATTAACTGTAAATTTTAACTTTCGCTAAAAGAAAGAATTTCTTGTCAAAATTCATGATTAGGTCAATGAGATGTAAGTGATTCAATAAGTTTCAATTTCCGAGCAAAATATTCGACATAAAGGGCCGGATCTATTAATAAAGTTTACCAAAAACTTTATTTGTTTCACAGTTCTAAAGAACTGTAGATATGAGTATTTAATATTAGGGTATTCCTTTTTATCTTTTGATAAATGAAATAGTCTTCTAGCCGCGTCCGCCATCTTAAACTCGGATTATAGATATAAAGGTGTAATATTTTTATGTATACCTAATAATATGTAGTATATGTAAAATATGTATTTATTCCGTTTCCTACTTTGTTCCAGTAACCTAACTGCACTTGAGATGATTCGACGCTAGTAATTTGAAGGGAGTGAGATTTCGTCTTCAAAAATCTGATAAAAAATCTACTAGAAAATTATGAAAATATTTTTGTCACCAAAGTCTTAGGGAATACTTTATTGTCCAGGATCTGGATCGATCCTATTTTATTTAAACAAAAGTCGTTCATAATAATAATTATTAATAAGGATAATCATTTTTTCACGATAGAGATGTTCTAAGTTTGTTTTTTTAACTAAAGACCACAAAACTACCTAAAATTTGTTTGGAACTACTCACAACAATTTGAACTCATCAGTAAATCATTTTAGCAGCATTGTCATGTGACGCGGAGCCGTCGCAGTCGGAAATTAAACGTTTTGTATTGGACATTAAACGATATTTATTGCCCTGCCACGTATCTACACAAGAACTTATGCCCATTAGCAAATATTTTTGACACTAATTGAAAAAGTTTTTTCGTTCACAAATTTTACTAGTACAATCAACAATTTCAAAAATTCTGCAAGTCGATTTCTAGAGATCTTGTGGGCAGTAAGTTTTCTTTAATGTTTTCTTATGTTTTCGCGATTGTAACACATTTAAATAAAATTATTTTAATACGGTTTTTATCGCGTTTATTACATTATTTATACACCTAACGTTTCGAGCACTTTACAGTGTTCGTGGTCGCAGGTAGACTAAAAGATCATTTTCCATCTTGACCTGACCGGGGATCGAACCCGGGACTATCCGTGTCGCAGGCAGGCGTGTTGACCGCTGCGCCACGGAGCTCGTCAACAATGGTAGCTAACTAGTGAAACGATAAGAGACAAATATTTCAGTGGTACATCCCAACATTTTGGTGGTATGTACCATTAAAATATTCGTCCATATAGTCAGGATTTTAAAATGTCAAGGAAAGCTGATAACTATTATTATCAAGTACTAATATACGTATTAACATTCGTGAAACATCAGAATACTTCATATATTATTTATTTATCACATTATTGACGACTGCAAGTTGCTTTGGATGAGCTTCCGCAGTTAAATCACGTGTTATCGCATTTCCAGATTTGGCTCACATTACTCAGGATTATCGAGCCCGCATGCTGGCCTTGATGTGTGCGTTTAAACACGAATAACAGCTGATCCTCGGATGTACCACGAAGAACTTGCCATTTGATTAGCTAATATCGCAGTCTCAGCTAATATTATAAATGTGAAAGTAAGTATGTTTATTTGTTTACGCTTTCACGCCCTATCTACTGAACCGATCATCATGAAATTTTGCATACACGTTGTCTGGAGTACGGAGAAGAAGGACATAGGCTACTTTCAACACGGAGCCCCCAGAAAAAGCTAGTTGCTAATATAATAATAGCTTTTTTACGCGACTTTGTCTACTTATATCGAATTTTTAATGGAGCGGGGCTTTACTGAATATATTTTTTTAAATAATTTAATCAAAATAGTGCATTGTGTAACAATAGTACATTGGCTGCGGTATTATATAGAAGACATTACGTCAAACGAGCGACTACTAACAAGCACGAGGCGAAGCCGAGTGCTTTTAGTAGTCCGAATTTGTAATGTCTAATACCGGCCGTGATACACATGTTTTTCATCTCACCGAGTAAATAGTAGAGAAAAAAAATTTTTTTTTTCATATATATTGCTTGAAATTGTTATACTTTAGTAACGTACGTCGTACGTCGAGCTCCGTGGCGCAGCGGTCAACACGCTAGCCTGCGACACCGGTCTCTGGTTCGATCCCTGGTCAGGTCACTATGGAAAAAGATCTCTTTCATATTGACCTGGGTCTTGGATGTTTATCTATATAAGTATATATTATAAAATAAAGTATCGTTGAGTTAGTTCGCGACACAAGTTCACAACTTACTGTGGCGCTAAAAAGTTTACCTTGAAAAATTAATATTTGTGCGTCTGCTAGCTGGCTGTTTATATTACCTATATCAACATTATTGACCATCTATTAATTTATAGGGAATATATTTCATGCAAATTAATGAAGATTATGATTAGGTACTTATAATTATTTTGCCTAAAAATAAATTCCGGCAAACTGCAGTGAGCAAAAAATGTATCCGAGGATTCCACAGATAATGAAAGTGTTTTATCCAAAAAGTGGAAGTCAAAGATCGATGTATACAAACAGCCAGCACCGCCATTATAATTCCAAATTTTAATTAAGGACAAAAACCTCACAATATAGTTCAAATGCTTTTTTTATCTGGTTCACTAGCAATTTCAAATTTGAATATTCGACTAGAAAACTTTTTGAATGTAAAACGCCCACCAACATGCTAAACGTGGCATTCTTATAGACCTGGGCTCTGTCTACCCCGCAAGGGAAAAAGACGTGATACTATGTATGTATGTGCTACGTATGTATGAAGATTTGACACTTGTGCGTGGTATATAGTGCCCTATTAAATTTAAAAAAATACTTTACGCGCTCTCGGGAAGAATAGAATTTGTTTGAAAGCTTATAGTCCGCGGTCTTTATAGCGACCATCCAGACCACTTTGCTTGCATTTAATGACACTGTCTAGGTGAGATGAAAAATATTATTACTTGTTGTCAAAACGCCTTTATTATTGAATGATTGATTGAATCTTCAGCTGTCGTGATTTGAATCACGTAAATACGCCTAGATCAAATAAAATGATACAGTAAAAAGTTTATTTGATGAGTACAGTCAACTGTCCCAATATTTTAGCTGTTGTATGTTAAATGCAGTTATTTATTGCCGCTATTTGCTAAAGTATATTCTATTTGTGTCCATTGTTCTTTCATTGCTGTCTATAAAATAAACGAGTAATCACTTCAATTTGTATCTATTGTTGTACTAGTCACAACGTTGTACCTTTATTTGGCATTCTGATAAATAGCATGTCACTAAAAACATCTAAGCAATAAATTATCCAACTCACCCTTTGTTTGACTCATGTCGTTACAATATTAGATGTTAATAGCACTTTGAATAACCTTTACCCTAACATCATTTAGTACAGACATTTTTGGAATAGCCTTTCATCTATCTAAACAATATTAGTCTCTCCGAAACAAGACGAACGTACAAAAACAAGAAAATTGTAAACTATACTGTTTTTTTTAACCTATGTGGCTCAGTAGTGCCACAAGTCCCTTTGGATCACAGGATTTTGGGTTCGCCCCCGGACAGATCAAAATGGAAAGCGGTATTTTTCGATGATTATATATTTTGTTGATATTTTTATTGATATATTTTTATTTTATTAGATCGATGAACTTACAGCAATTAATTACAACAAACGAATAATATGAAATAACAATAAACAGCCATTTATAAGTTTTCACTAATAATTCCATGGTTTCTCGAGGCAAACAAATGCGCAAATACCGCTAAGTCCAAAACCTAAGTAAAAGGTACCTAAGTAAAATGAAGTAATAATAATTATTAAATTTTAAGTAAATGAAGTAGTAATAGGGAATTGCAGCAATGGTAGGAAAAAAAGGAAAAAAGCCCAAAACTAGCTTAAATTTTATTTCACTAGTTGTATAAACGTCAAATGTCGGGTAGTCCTTCAAGAACTAATTAAATTGTCTACTTATGCCCTGCAGTTACAAATGTACATGCAATAATTACTATGACACAGGGGAAACTGTAAAAAAATTTTTTTATTCATTTTTGAATTAGGCATTTGTCTCCCATCTCACCTGATGGTAAGTGACGATGAAGACGAGGATGTTACATGCCTATCCAAGAGATACCCATTTATTATACTGTTGAATGTCCCGGGATTGTACTTGTCTGGGAATATAGACACAGGCAGTTCATTCCACACCTTAGCTACTCGAACCAAAAAGGAACTGTCAAAGCGTTTAGTACGTATTATTATTTCGAAGAAATGTTTTATTTTTTGTTTGTTTGCATTAAATGACCTTGAATTACCTGTAGAATTTTTTTTCTGTGGATGACATGGATTATAATTTACGGGGAGAAGTCGCTGAAAAATTGCTAGCAAGAAAATTAAGAAAAAAAGCTTTTGAAAAAGCTACATGAATCCAAATTTGAATAAAACTGTTTGTCTCTGACTTTCAAATCTCCGTTAAATTTGCACCGACTTTTTGTCTGCCGTAAGAAAAAGAACATGGAAAATAGTTCTGTTCCCGAGGGTTCAAAACTGACATGAGCATAGCCTCGGGTACGGCTAGGCTACTATTACATAAATGCAGACCACCGGTAAAGTAATTACAGAACATATGAAATTAATTAACAATTCAATCAGCCCTGTTATCAAACATGTAATGTGCAACGTGCGGTTCCAGTTTGGTAAAGGTGATAAATTTTAAAGCTTTCCAACAATATCAACTTTCATTAAATAACAGCCCTCATTACTCCACAGTATGAGCTCTATGATTTTAAATAGTTTTTGAATTTTAAGCTCTTGTTTTACCATATCGAAAGCATAGTAAGTTTAAAGTAAAATACTCTTATGTACTGTTTATATTTATGATATCACAAAAAAAATTATACTGTTTAGTAAAATTCCAAATATAATTTAAACAGAATCCTTATAAAAGCCAATAAAACTGGCTAACTGAGAGTTGTAAACACTAAAGGCTCCATTATTTAACCATTAAAACCAAGCTTCTTGTGTGATATAACAAACCTCTTCCATGCAAACTCTTTGGTGAGGTTAACTAAACTCTCACTTGCATAGACAGCATAGAGCTATGATTATATTTCCACTTATTTACCCCATTGACCCACCCTTAAGAAGGGTAATATTTCTCACACGTATATATTTTCGTATGTAGTACACGTATATATTATCACGTATGTATTTATCTAAACTGCTCCACCTATTTTTAAGTGTGGGTGTAATATTTTTTTTTATTTTGAAGCTTTTAATTTTATTTGATTTCGAAATACTCTCCCCACCCGGACTTGTTTCAGAGCTTACGCATAAGGGTGATTGTAGGTGGCAAGAAAAAATACCTATATTTATTTCAACTTTTTGAGTTGCTTTTCTTTAACTGGATGTAAAACTAAAGCATCTAAACAAAGCAAGGTAATCATCTGCTGATATCCAGAGTTTTTTTATATATAATACTTATGAAATAGCAGGTGAGCCAATATAGGGAATTCTATACGTTACTTACGTATGTTTTGCCTTGAAGTAAAATTGGTCACGATCAGCAGCGTCGGAATCGATAAAAGCCAAAAAACTGCACTCACGAGGCCGTTTACCATAGCGGTGAGTATGACAAAACCCTCTCAATGATGGAAAACTTTGGGAAGGCCTTTGGACTCATTGTCACTGAGATGATGATAAAAATTTGTATGTGTTTATGCGCTGCCCGAAAGTTTTAAGTATTTATAAAATTCTCTAGTAGCGAAAAAATAGTTAAGTGTGCTTTGGCCTTTTCACTTTTAAGATCGTTTTCAATTGCTTTGATCAATTACAGTTAGTAAACATACGCTATGCGATGTGAAAAAAATAATGTTTTCCTATGTAGAGTTCAGTTCCATGAAATAAACTAAAAAAATCCCTTCAGTACAAAAAGCATATTTTCTCTGAAGTTGTTTTCTTATCGAATAGATATTCTAATATCTACTCAATATGACGACATAATGTAAGGTTACGTGAGTAGCGCTTTAGCGACACAATAATATAATTTTATATACATTTGTATAATTTGCTATACGCACTAGTCAGTACACTCATTCAAAAATGTAATAGGCACTTGTATTAAGAACTCCAATAATCTGAATAATTGGGCAAAACATCGTGGCATTGTGTTCGACCGCCTTATAATTGTACCAGGATTAGCTAATTAACACAGCTATCGTCACGTAATTTAAAACTAATTAAGAAAGGAAAATGCTGGCTCTAAATGCTTACTTTCAGAGAAAATGGACTTTGCAAATATTCGCCCGAGAATAAAGTGACTCGAGGCGTTTAACTTTTGTATTCAATTAAATAGAAAGCTCTAGAAACAAATGACAGGATAGTATTATTGTTTGTATAAATCATTGCGAATTTGTTCTGTTTTTAACAAGTAGACAGTATATTTTAAGGGTGTTTTAGTAATTAACAATTTCATTAATGAACTCAGAAAAGAATATTACAAAGGAGAAAAAAGCCAATCCCTTCCGCCTCCGCAGTTTGCTGCCCGCACTCGCTTTGGCTCAATCGATTGGTAATCGGCAAATTTGACGCAACCGTGTAATAATTTATGTCACCCATTTAGCATTTGCAATACATTACAATGCAAACTTTGTTTCTTCGAAAGATAAAATATTAAAACGAATTCATGTTCTTATTGAACTCATTTCAAGAGTCAACACTAGTATATCCAATAACATTTATAAGAGATTCAATTGAGCTTTAACACTTATAAATCATATAGAATTTGCTCAAGATGATGTAGGCATTACTTAAAAACTTCTACAATTCTTTACAATGAAATGTGTATATGTCTGTAACAGTAGGTACTAATCTCATATTTTCTCGAAAAAGGTTGTATTGATTTCAATTACATTTAAAATCTTATATTTAAGCTTCTGAAATTATATATAGAGACTTCAAGGCAACAAAAATCGTTCCAGCTAGGTGTCATCTTAAAGGGCATGCCCACTGCCCAGGTTATTACCGGCTTACAGTGAGTCCTTTTAAATTCCAGTAAATCAAATTAAAAATGTCTTTTACAGTCTTTTTAGGGTTCCGTTGTAAACTAGGAACCCTTATAGTTTCGCCATGTTTGTCAGCCTGTCTGTCTGCCCGTCTGCGGTTTTACTCAGAGACTATAAGTACTAGAAAGCTTTTGGTATGGGTATGTATATTAATCACGTCAAAAAAGTGGTAGAAAAATCATGAAAAAAGATTTTTCTAGGGTAACTCCCATACAAGTAAAAAGGGAGTAATTTTTTTTTCTACACAAACCCATCGTGTTGGGTAAAAATAGGTCTTTAAAAAATATTGTTAGGCTGAAAACATCATTTTTCGATTTAGGGATCCGTTTCGAAATGATTTTAAAGTGCAAATTTTTGTTAGAGGTTAGTAATATCTCAAAAATTAATAGACGCACAAATTTTAAACTTACACACACATTAACATGACGTTACGCCATCGTTACGCACTGATAATCTAGTAATATCATTCAGTACTATTTTGCTGGGTAACGCACACGCTTCCACCTTCACGTTTGTACCATGAAATAGAAGAAAAGATTGAGAGATAAAGCAGTTGTTTGAACTTGTATGATTGAGGGGAGTGTGAAATAGATGTAATGAGTCTAAGTCATCATCATCAGGTCTTTTTTAGTCTCTACTACAGGAACATGACCCTCTCTGTTCTACCAGAGCCATATATTATAGCCTGAGCAATCAGAGTATTTGGCCTACACACTCCACGCTGGCCAAACGGGTTGGAGAGGTGTCCTTGATGGTTATAAGCTTTGTTTAGCTTGTGTTTCTCTTAAGTCGCCTTCTATGACTTGGAGTGATCATATTCTATTCTGCCAGGAATCACACGGCGTATAAATCTGGGTGAATCAGAGTTATTTTGCTTGATTATTTCTCTAAACAGAAAAATATGTATAACGAAAAACGGGAGAAGTTATTTTTGGCATGGTCAATAAGGATAAATCCCATATCTACCGCGCCAAAAATAACTTATCCTCATTTAGTACTTACAAGCCAGTAAATAGAATATGAAGTTGCTGAACAGTTGAGAAATCACAATATCGATAGTACATCTCACATGTTGAGAGGAGAAAAGGCTTACCTAAGTTTTAAAGACTTTTAACCCCTCTTCTTTTGGCTCTGTTTCTTTCCAGGCGTAATATGATGAGTTTATTGGTCCATCTCATCATAAGTTTGTCGATACATGCAAGATTTTTATTGACTACATTTGGCTCAGCCGCATGTTCTAAACGCTTAAAGATGAACATGAGTTTACGGACTCCATTAGCTGTGAGGTTGATATTGTAACGAGAGTGGGTTGGGGATAGGAAAGAAAAGGCCGATCTTATGAAAATGCCTTTATTTAAGTGCCAAACGTACTCACGAAAACTAAACGAGCACTCACTTACACGCGGAACTGACACGGCACTGTACACTCGCGCGGAACTGTCACTCACGCGGAACTGTCACTTGCACGGAACTGTCACTCGCGCAGAACTATCACTTGCGCGGTACTATCACTGCACTGTTCACTTCACATTTCACTTCACTTACTACTACTACTCACTGTTTTTCCTTTTTTTTCTCTTCCCTCTTTCTTCTTCGGATTTCACTTTTCAACTAACTGCCCTCACGCCGCGCCCAGTACTGCTTATGTACCCCCCGAATTCGAACAAAATCGCATCATCGATGTTCTAAATTCAAACCATAAATTTTCTATCGCCTTCTCTTTCCTTCCCTTCCATTTGGTCATAGATATCAGAATATTTACTAGGTCTGGAACAATCCAGAAATTTCTTCACGTATCCCCTTCTCTCTCACACATCTTCTGTCCTGTATTTTCACTTCTATTTAATCTAGAATAGCCTAGAAAATTCTTTTAAACTTACAAAACAGACTAACGTGGGCTGTGATTCAAACCGGGGTCTTCCGGTTCTTAGCCCAACGCCTAGACCGTTAGGCCAGAGATGTTCTGACGTCGACGTTGAAATTTCCCTTTAGATGAATTCTTTTTTTCATTCGAATTCATGACGTTGACATTGTCATTCAGCGTGCTACGTGACAATATTACTAAGCAAGTGCAAGCCAGATTCGTTATCGCAGTGTTTTGTCAGTACTGTTTGATGGTGTGTGGGTGGAGCCCACATTAGGCACACTAGCGACGCCAATAATTTTATTCCTAATACTTTACAAATAGAAAGAAATTCAAGAATGTAAATCATAAGCCTTCAGTGGCGTGGGGAAGAAAAAAGAAAGGTAAAGCCGGATCAAAAAAACGGATAACACCTAAATAAGCAAAATTTCATATCTTGTAAAAAAAAATAAAAAAATGCAATAAATTACATACCTAAGTGTGTTGAGTTAGTTTACCTTTCCCATAACTACGGCGAAATGTTAGGTGTGGTGCTTTGCTTGCGTTGCGTGCGTTGTATGCAGTTTTTCATGCGACTTGTTAGTGTTGTTAGTGTTCACCACCTTCACCATACATGACATCACTGGTATTATATGAACAGTGCATGTCTAGTATGATAAAAGTGGCTTTGAAAAAAGCCGTTTTAAGCACGCGTCACTCGCACAGGGGTTATAATATATAGAAAAACAAGAACCAAAAATAAGTGAAACTTCACTTGCTGAACAGCATCCTACTAACTATATTATTACAAATGGTGAAGGTTTTTTACTTAATTACGCAAAAATGACTGAACGAATTTGGATGAAATTTGGCATGCATGTAGCCTTGGACACGGAATAGAACAATGAACATGGCCTAAATTCCACACATACAAAATCGCGGGCATAAGCAGCTAGCAAATAAATTAAATACTGGATGTTTCATTTTGTTACTTGTCGTTTGTTGTCTGTCTTCGCCATATATATATTCTACAACCCGATAAATTTACCTAACATTTTTTTTGATAAATTATTTATTTATATATTATTTTAAATTATAAGTTATTTTATTTATATTCTAACATAATTCTACGGTTTTTCTTTACGAAATGAGCCAGAACCCTTTCATAAAAGTCGCTTTTTTTTTTTGCATTTTAACAACAGATGTTTTTCAATTGAAATTACTCCGAGATTTGATAATCTAGCCTCACTTTGGCTGTTTCGTGTATAGGTATGAATCCGCTTCAATGCCGAAAACGACCTTTCCGCGGAAGCCACCGATACGGGAAGAGTCAAAATAATTTGACATAAAATTAAAAGCTGAGGAAAAGCTTCATTCAACGCGGATTTAAAAAGATATAAATAAAGTTCGTAAACATCTAAATTGCTAATTGATGAAGTACTGTATAAAACTTTTAATTCGTTTTTTAAGGCGTGAAAATCAAATATATTTGGAAATTCGGATATTAATTTAGACACGCTTTCCTCAGGAAAACTACTACGGTAACTCGCGTATTTTGATTTGTCGACTAAATCAAGAAAAGTTAAATTCTGAAAAGATGAATAACGGAAGTTTATTTGGCTTTTGATGTTATCTATTATTTCAACGAATAAACGCTTGTATTGTGTTTTTAAGTCAATTTCTGTATCCAACCGCCGGCGTCGTCGTGGTGGTTCACAATATTCCTGAACCTAACCTAACTACTGAAAATAAAATCAAATTGTTTTAAAAACTCTTCTGACATCCAAGATTGAAATGCATTTATTTCTCTAATTGAGGTTTCGATGTCGACTTGTTTGCTTTGAAGCAAAGCAAATAAAATGTCAGTTCTGGCAAAAATCTCCGAAAAAACATGTAAAAGGAAACAAAATTGCATATCTTCTTATTTACTTACAAACGACTCCGACATGGATACAGAATCAACATCCCACGATTGGGGATCATCTAATATATGATTAAACGTTTCAATCATATCTAACCTGCAATTAAATATAACATTAATAATGCGCGAATGATAATGCCATCGCGTTTCGGCTACTCCGGGCATACGACGGTTGGAAAATTGTTTTAAAAGATTTGACCGCTTCGACGATTTGTTGAAAAACCTGACAATTCCATTGATATGACCAAAAAATGATTTTAATTCCGAAATATTTTCTAAGGATTTGCTTAAAACCAAATTAAGTATATGAGCATAACACGGTACGAAATGCGCGAGAGGGCATTGACCCCGTACTAAAGCTTGAACGCCTCCGCGTTCACCTGTCATAACGGCGGCACCGTCGTATGTCTGACCGATCAATTTGTCTTTGCATCGATATTGTTCAAGAATATCAAGCAATTGAGTCCCTAATACAGCCGCTGTCCGGCTTTCAATAACGTCGTAAAAACCTACAAATCTTTCTTCCAGACCGTTTTCGGTTAAATAACGAAAAATGACTGATAACTGTTCCCTATGACTAACATCTGGGGTTTCGTCTATCATGACTGAAATGAATTTAGCTTGGCGAATCTCACACTTAATCTCGTCTAAAATTACCGCCGCAATGCATTGTATAATATCATTTTGAATGTCTCCCGATAGACCCGTAAACACGGAGTTTGAAGTAGATGAACATTGATCAAGATGAGAGTCTGTAACACTGTCGTACTTACTCAAATAAAACAATGTTTCTACATAGTTGCCACGATTGTCTGAATTTAAGTTTTCACTATGGCCGCGGAAAGATAACTCCTGTTTTCCAAGAAGAACAACAGTGTCAATTAAACGTTTCATTAAGTTTCGATTACGCTCCACTTTTCGATTATGGGCTTCATAACTATTGCCGAAAAATGTTTCTATTCTATTATTTCCAAAATCGTGTAATAATAAACAACTGCGTAAATGTTTTACAGTTTGAGTATGTTTCCTAGCCGAATTTGTCAAATTATTAATGTCTGAAAAACCCGTTTTATTTCAAGCACTGTTTGTATCGGAAAACAACAAACATGGAAAACAAAATAATTTATTTAATTTGCAACTGCCCGCTAACCAATTGTATTTATCATACATAGAACTAAATAAAATTATTTTAATACGGTTTTTATAATTTATTTAATGTGTAACAATCGCGAAAACATAAGAAAACATTATACATAGAACTGTAAAAAATGTTTGAAAAATCCGTCTTTACGCCTATAATCAATTTTTATATTGGGACAAGCCCATCCATTTTTAATGATATATTTTTTATTTTCGAAAGATTGATTTGAGAACAAAGTTAAGTCATTTAATAAATAATCTGTAAGACAACAGTCAATTTGTATCAATGCCGCCATTTCTCGTCTAACCGCGTCATGACAAATAACAAAGTGAAATAAACTATAAACACAAAACTTTACGAGGAAACGAAACGAAACTATTTTTTAAAGAATTAACACAACACTTGGCAACTAAAATTTCACTTATTTCTCACACCCAAACAAGTTTATCACTATATGTATGTAATCACAATAAAGAAATTAGCATAAATCACCCGTGCTAATGAGCGCTTAGTAATAGCGAGTGTCAGGTCAGCCGCGCGGGCGCCCTCGTAAACATTCGGCTAGGAGTGCCATTTTTGAACGCGTGCCACTCGTCTTCGAACGATTTTTGTATGGAAAAATCGTTCGAAGACGAGTGGCACGCGTTCAAAAATAGTACCCTAGATTCGCCTAATTTCGCGAAAGTAGCCGCTCGCTATGATTGAACGAAATCTTCAAGCGAAACGAAAACTTAACATGATACAAATAAAGATTGGTAGGCTATCTTTTTACGGGTTATCTTTTAACAATTATTACGAGGCTTTTGCATGTATTTGTTTATGCATGTGTGAGTGATTTGCATACATTTGGCATTTGCAAATTCCCAATATTTTGATCGGGTTGCCGGAGCGGAGCGCGTCGCACTTCGCGTCATATGATTGTAAACTGTGTTTGTGTGCGTTTGCTATTTCAAATACATTGCGTATCTTGTATCCAGCATATTGAAGAATATTTTTACAAAGCGCGCAATGTAATTATGGCGTTTGCGATCTGAAAGCCGTTGAACCTCGGCTTACATAAGACAGTGTGTGTCAATAGGTTGGGGTAATACATTTTAAAATAATAAAAAAATGTATGTATTAGAAATCGCCAAGGTAAGCCGGTGGGAATCGTGTTCTATGGAGGCTTCGCCACTGAGCCTTAGTAAATAACCTGAAGTATTTTTGGAATCATGGTTAATATTATCAGAATCAGTGATAATTATGACAATCAGATTAGCGGTAATCACTATTTCTCTTAATAACTAATTCTCATTTTTAATATTAAAACATAATTCCAAAAATACTTCAGGTTATTTACTGAGGCTTATATGATTTACATTCTTGAATTTCTTTCTATTTGTAATGTATTAGGAATAAAACGATTGGCGTCGCTAGTGTGCCTAGTATGGGACCTTAAGGCCAAACTTTGGTCAAGATTAGTGTAAATTATAGCCATTTTGACTCGAAGAAGAACTACTTTGAAATCAGTTTAAGTGTAATCGCAGTAAGAAAGTTTATAAGTATACTCGTAAAACATGCTAACCGTAACCAGGGAGTTCTGTTACTATTGTATACAATAACTATGTAGTTTGTATACAATCATAACAGTTACTGTGTAGCTTGTATACAGCTACACACACATAATTATAAAACAAGTCCTCCACCGCGTCTATCTGTCTGTTCACGATAAACTTAAGACCTACTGTACGGATTTTCATGTGGTTTTCACCAATAGATAGAGTGATTCACGAGGAAGGTTTATAAGAATAATACAAGCCCTGGTGCAGCCCGGGTGGCTGCTAGTATTGTATAAAACTGTTGTGATTGTATACAGAAAATAAATTACCTTTTGTTTCTTTTTTATTCCTTTTATTTTTACACAATATCTTAATTGTAAATAAAACTATTTTTAGAGAATTGTATAAAACAGAACAAAATTATGTCAATATTTCTGATAGGACATCAATTATACAGCCGCGTAATTAACAATCAAGAATCTACTGTAAGCAAAATTTTATCGACATTTCCAATTATGTTCGAAAAATTATTGCCAACGCCTTTTCAACGTTTTAAAATGAAAAATTCTGAGTAACCGCGATGTTTGTTTATTAACAAGCTATTCATAAGAAACGCGACCTAAAGTAGCTATTGACTATTGAAAATTGACTGTCCATTTCAATTTGAAATGGATCACGATTGATTATTCAAGTGAAAATTTAATTAACATAGAAGAGATGTCGGTATTTGACAGCTGAAAGCTCACGATGTTAATAATCATAAAGTTTAATAATTTATGTCACACATTATTTTTATTGATATTGTAATTGACAATGAATTAATTAGCTGTTAAATTAATGTCTTCTTTACCGCCTTTCTTAAACAATGTACTATGCAATACTTTAGAGACTAAACCTAGGGCCATCAGGTGTTAAGGGGATAGATGAATTTTAGGAGGGTTCAGTGCTTTCACCACTTTAAACTGTAAACAGAGTTCATAAAATAGATTGAAGGGTTATCTAGGGCCTCGTTGAACAAAATTTTAAATGATATATCCGTTTTCTGTCTAACCATTTATTTCAAAGGGTGGCAGCACACCCAAAAATTCATGTATTTGTGTGTATGTGATAATGGAAAAGGGAATCACAATAGTGGTGAACTGCTGGTTGCATCGCCTATGATAAAATTCTATACTTGTTAATTCCCAAGACTAGCTTTTACATGCTGCGTGGGAAATTAGGCATCTGATATAAACCTGAGATTTTTTATTCTACTGCGCGGAAGAGGAATAAAACAACATACTATTTAGCAGCAGTAGCTTTCTTCGGCTTAACCCTCGCGTGTACGGACTTGGCCTTTAAATGAAATAAATCAAAATTAACTAAAAGTAGAATTGGCTCACGGGGTCGCCCTTACAAAAGATAAATGTAAGTGTTCCGTCAAGTGTCACGTTGATTGATAGCCAAGATTTTGGTACAAAAGCGACACTCGCGTCTCTTCACCGTATCCTATGACACGTTTACATGATCTCTGAGAGTATCATCGCACACTAGACTCTGGCAACGACCGCCGAATAACTAGATGGTACTAAACAGCAGATTTAGTATTTCACAATATTGTCTTAATGAATACATCGCGACTGATTGCCTCAGTTACCTTATGTATAAACCGTTATTACTTGTATTCGATACATGCAGTCGTCTCCAATTCTCAGTTATCATAAATATGAGCTTAAGGAGATACCTTAATTTCTCGAGATCTAGTTTTGCCCTATTTAAAGTAGGTATATTTTTTTCAAGAAAAGCGGAGATGTTCATTATAGAATACCGGCATTTTGTCTCGTTTTATCTGTTGGATTCGCCGTCTATTTTCGAACTGTTATTTTGAGAGAAGCATACCCGTCGTGTCGTCAACCCTTACGCTTACCTCGATGATGGTCCTCGTAAAACAAACTAAAACTAGTCGGCGAATCCGAAAAATAAAACGATATTTAACTAGCGAAAATTTGTGAGTTTTCGCAGAAGTGACCGTTTTAGGGGAAAATGCTAATGAACGCTTCACATTCCCACTTCAAACTGTAAACAGTAAGATCTGTATTATAGTTTGAAGGGATATAAGCTTTATACAAAATTAATAAAAAGACTCGCTGTTTAGGTATCATAACAAATAAGTTGATGTTATTTCATTTAAACAAAGCAAAGCGATCATAAAAGATGACAATGACTTTATTTAAGTGATAACGGTAATATATTTGTCATTTAAGCAGTTCGTTTAAACATTGTCGCAATCAAAGACGAGTAGTTTATCTTACTTACTTACTTACTCCGCTGGCTCAGCGACCCGAAGTGGATTTTGGCCTCCGAGACGAGAGAACGCCACTACTTTCGGTTCCTTGCGATATCTCGCCAGCTGACCGCTTCTTCTTCTTCTTGGTCGGTCTTGATTTTATTATTACGACCTCTGACACAAAGTAGCATTAAATCAATATGAGACTGAATTACGCTGGACAGAATCTAAAACTCATCTGCATCGTGAACGGCGAGACTAAAAGATGACTCACACAACTCTGTACCGTATCCTATAACACTTTACATGATCTCCATTAAGTGGCGTAGCGCTGTACAAGTAGCACCTCGTAGAGACTTGAGGAGATATATCAAATACCTCCAAAGACGTCAGAGTTTCTTGCTTGTTACTGGAGAACCCGTCTGCTTTCAAACAAATTAAATTGTAGGTACTAAGATTACTTTTTATTTAATTAAATTAGCTTCAGGGCTGGTTATAAAATGTTATGCTGAAGTAGTGGAATTCACTCAGACTAATTTGTTAATTTCTTTCAAACGAGGTCAATCTTTCTATAAATAAAATGTGAAAATATTGTAATAAAAAATGTAAGATGACATCTATACATATAATAAAACAGTAAAAATATTTTGTCTGTACATTTTGTATTTTTGACTGAAATGGATAGAGGGACACTTAAAAAGAATAATAGAAAGCAAAAAAATTTTTTAGAATTTCTTGTCTGTCTGTCTGTCTGTCTGTCTGTCTGTCTGTTTGTCTGTCTGTCTGTCTGTCTGTCTGTCTGTATGTATGATCGCGTTTATCTCCGAAAATATTGGACGGATTTGAATGAAACTTTTTTTGCTATATAGCTATTAAGCCGGGGCAACATATAAGGTAGAAACGATTTTGAAAATGGAACACCTGATGCAGCATCATAATGATACAGCTGAACTATAAGAAATATAAAAGTGGATCCTTAGCAAAATTTATTAAGCCTGATGAGCATTTTTGTTGAGGTATAAAAAATCAGAGATTTGGAACATTACATACTCAAAGTACCATGTTCAATTTTATATTGACAATTTTACAGAGTCACACTCTCCTATGGGATAGAGTGCATAGAGTACGATTAGCTCATATTACTGGTGACCGCCCAGCGGTAAGACCGTAGTTTTTAGCTCATATGGCAAAACATGAGAGTTTGCTGTCTCTCCAAGCACAGGCAACACCTAAAGCCGAGGTCCTTTGGAGATGTGCGATAGGTTGAAGGCGCTCTGCCCATACCTCAAAGTTTGGTGAAGTAGCGCAAGCTCACTTGCAGCTAGCTATATAGTCTTCTTCTTATCGTGTCGGTGGCTCAAAAAGTCTAAAAGAATCCTATATTTTATCCCTCCAGTATTTAGCAGCAGCCAATGCAATTTTATCTGCTACAAGTATTTTCTTATATATGTTTAGTTCGTATTAAGGTATATTAATACGCCGGAGTCATATAGTCCACGCGAACGAAGTTGCGGGCATCAGCTAGTAATAATATAAGAGTTTTGGTTTAATTGAATAATATTTCTTTCCGATTGCAAGTCAGTCTTGCACAGCGTGGACTATCATAATAAGTCATTTTCATTTGTATTGTCTTTTTGTAGTTTGTTGTTACATATTTACGGTTTTAAGATTTCAATCAATTTTTATTTTAACTTGAGCCGTGACCTTGCTAACTGCCAAATTTCACGATTCTAGTTTAACAGATAATACCCTATAGGGTTTTGATTCTATGGGATTTTCAGAAAAAAACATGCATATATTTTATGTCCTCGTTTATACAAATAAAAGGTAAGCAAAATCAATTATTTCTATAAAAGCTTTGAACATAGTGAATGTTGACGATACTTGCAAATAAACGGCTCACGGCATATACTCACGGTTGTATACCTAAAAACAGAAATAAATTTATGTAAAATATAAATAAAATAAAGAAAATAGAAATACTTATCTATTGTATCTTCGCTCGTTGTTCCCTGAAAAATATAAAAATGTCAATAGTTAATAAATAGAAAATATATAAATAAATAAAAGTTAAAACCTATGTAAAAGAAAATAAGTACTTACCGTTTAACTGTCCTTTTGGTGAATAATTGCATATTGTATTTGTGTGCACCATTTTACTAATGTTTTGTTTTTATAATAAAGTATACTTGAAGTTCGTTGGAGCCGTCAGTTTGTATGAGGCACCATTGTATGGAGTAGTTCCCTCCACCACCTTCCCCCGCAGGGCGATACATATACTCGATGCACTTCTAGTGCAGACCAGTGTGAAAAATTATAATAGCGAGCCAACACGCATGCTCGCGCGCTCTTCACACAAGCTCGACGAACTTCAACCCTTCAAGACCCTTAAAACTCGTGTTTTTTCTTCGCACCAGCCCTCTATCGCTAACAGTGAAGTTTGAGTAAAATTATCGCACATCAACTATTTATTATCCAATTTACACATGGTCAAAATAAATTCGAAATTGTTCCAACGAAACTGTGATGTACTAAAACAAAAGTGTACAATCGCAGATTCCATGGAGTAAAATTTATGAATCCTCTTAATGAATAATCACGAAAAAGTCACAGTTCACCTATAACATCAAATTTTAAATTGTAATACTGTGAATTCGCCTGGGCAACATCACTCACTTAGGCATATTAATGCAAGCTGTAGCCTAACTTTAGGTACGCGAGGGAACTGCAAAAACAATTGGGGCGGCATGGGACCCAACTTGAGGGAGACTAGCTCTCTAGTTCATAGCAAATTGGCATACTTACAGTTTAACAACAGCCGTTTTTCCAAAGCATAAATATTTTGGCATTTTCAACTAGTAAAAGCGGGCTGTATAGTTCAACTTTAAAAACAGCTATGAAACAATATTTGTTTAGCAACAAAACTAAATAAAAATAACTTGCATAATAAAAATAAAAAAATCGGCTGGTCCTGCATATAAACAAAAAAACATAACATCAATAAAAAATATATGTAAAAAATGTGCTTATTAATATTTTTATTGACTAACAAAAATATAAAGTAATTTAAAAATTTGCTGATTTCTATGTTTTTCAAATACTGAACGCGCTATATCAGAAAATAAATTGCCAATTTTGATGAAAGTTCTTCTGTTTCCTATGTTGGAACCTAACCTAGTTCAATCAAATAATATATTTTCAATCTGACTAATTGTCTGACTTTTTGAGAAACGCGCGGTGAAACATACATTCAGTTATGAAATTTGACTCGTACATACTAATGGGTTGAATTGATAACATTCTTTTGAAGATAATGCTTATGAATAATTTTATGAAAAGCAAAACACCAAATATAGAAATAGCTAACAACTAATAGAAGTTAAATATATATTTTTTTCTATAAATATTCTTCAATTCAATGTTTCAAAATACAGATATCCTTAGTAGGATGGTAGCAAAACGGAGAAGGTACTCTGTAATATTTAATCAACGTGAAAGTTCTAATTACAATATAACAATATACGGGCTCACCTCATCCCTTGTTGATTTTCATAATATGAGCATGATTTATTAATAACAAGAATGCGTAGAATATATAATTTTGCAATTAATATAATTAACATCATAATGAAAAATGCTTCACCAATGTTGTGTGGAAAATTAATATTATCATATTACGGGACAGCGATATTATTTGTTTCATGTAAAATGATTTATTTTAAATTAATTCACTTAATCGGTTTTATCTTATTTATTATTATTTATTCAACATCAAAATCAAAACGTTTATTCAGAAAATAGGCCTTTGCAGGCACTTTTTCACGTCATATCATATTTAAAATTATCTTATTAGATAATATGTATTTATTAATTGTTCAAAAGCTACAACCTACTAGCGTTTCGTATTACATTAATAGATTTTATTTTAAAAATAAATACGGACGTAGGCTTCTCCTAAGTTTTTACAAAATGACAAGTTGCAAGTGCAATGCTAGTTGCACTGCGACTTGGTCAGGTCGTCCGACCTCCTGGTCGGTGGGTTTGCGACTCTGCGCTTGTCGGTACGTGGGCGTCTTTAAAGAACCTTTTTGCCCCACCGACTATTGGTTCAACACGCTTTGTGTCGCGCGCACTGCTATTTTAAGAAGCAACAATCCTCGGACCTATGTCGGTGATTTTTCTTTTACGAATTTTCTAATTCGTACTTGTAGTTTAAACCCCGAGATATCTCTTAGGTCTTCTCTCTTCTAATCATAATCCTAATCCTTTATTTGCAATAAATAGGGTACGCACTTAGCTGTTATCACAATTTAAAATATGTTTCAGTTCAGCCTATTTAGCCAAGTATCATAGCATGCAAATCACATTTTAAAATTAAGATATTAATTCATGCATCGTTTGTTTGTTTTGTTTTTCGTATGTGTAAGTGGCCAACACTGGT
This sequence comes from Rhodophaea formosa, assembly GCA_963082605.1. Taxonomy (NCBI): domain Eukaryota; kingdom Metazoa; phylum Arthropoda; class Insecta; order Lepidoptera; family Pyralidae; genus Rhodophaea; species Rhodophaea formosa. The sequence continues at coordinate 12,817,367 of OY720206.1, read as the reverse complement.
GTCAGATTTTTCAAGCATGATTATTTTTTATGCATCGTTGATAAATATTTAATTAATAACTTAAGAATTCTTCTATTGTATTAAACATTTTCCTAATAACCATTCTCGCAACCTTATCTTAAATGTATTAAATGGTAGATCTTTTATTTCGCAAGGAATTTTGTTATAAATTCGTCGTCGTATGTGGAAGGTTAGCAAAGAGATCACACAGCCGATCCAGGTTTTCATCAACCGCTGCCTGCGGCAAATACTTGGCATTTTCTGGCCTGAGAAGATCTCCAACAAACGCCTGTGGAAGGCGTGCCAGGAAATGCCAATGGACAAGCAGATTGTGCGCCGCAAATGGATATGGATAGGCCATACACTCAGGAGAGAGCCCACACACATCCCGAGGCAAGCCCTGGAGTGGACCCCTCAGGGCAAGTGAAAGGTTGGCCGTCCCAAGCAGACCTGGCAGCGCACAGTTGCGGCGGAGATGAAGACAATCGGGCTAACCTGGCCCGAAGTAAAGCGCGTTGCCAAAGACAGTTCGCGATGGAGAAAGACTGTTGAAGCCCTCTGCCCCACCTAGGGGCCTTAGGATCATAAGTCAAGTAAGTCATAAAACATTTTTCCTAATAACCATTCTCGCAACCTTATCTTAAATCTATTAAATGGTAGATCTTTTATTTCGCAAGGAATTTTGTTATAAATTGTTATACACATTGCATAACAATTATTCTTATATTTTTCGCTCTTAGGAACCAAATCTAGTACTAACCTGTTACCGTTACGCGTTGATCTAGGGTAAAAATTACTTCCCCCCCGATGGTTCCCATCTTGTCGCGATGGGGGGGCTCTAGTAGCCGCGGTCTCGCCACCCGCGGTGAAGCTAAGAGGAACCGGGCGGAAGGCGCTCGAGGAGGGTCTGGGCAACCCACCTCGCGCCTGACGTAGAGGAAGACAACCTCTTTAAAAAATTACCGGAGGAGGCCCTCACATTGAGTGGCCTGGCTGTGGGTGAAGGGGGTGAACTCTCCCTACACCTACAGTCGTAGTTGGGGTCGCGGGGGAAGAGGAGTGCCGGTATTCCGGTGCGCCGCTCTCCCTGTACTCCGCGACCAAGCGTGGCCGTGGCGCTTGGCGCGGCATCGGTGGGGCCGCAGGGGAAGAGGAGTGTTGGTATGGCGATGCGCCGCTCTCCCTATCCTCTGCGGCCGATTTGGAGATGGCCTTGATCAGTCTCTGCTGCGCCGTGATCTGTGGTCCGAGGCGGCGGAGACTGATTAAGGCAAAAGTGAGGGCCAGTTGGGTGGCGAAGGCGGGACTTCGTCACTTGACAGATGGCTCTCGAGTTGGAGGAGCGTGCTCGAGTGTCAGGCACGTCCTTCGGGGACGGGTTGTCGCGGCCAGGGGCCTATGAGCCCTTGACCGCGATAGCCCGCCCGGTGTAGGTGGCAGCTCCGATCCCTCTGCTGTCACTTTGTGACTAAGAGGGAGTCGTGAGTGTGCCTTGGAGGGGTCGCTAAGCGCGACCGCCGCGCCGGGGCTGTGGAGCGAGAGTAGCACACGCCCCCGGCACATAGCGGCTCAGTAGTGACACCGTGGAGTTTAGTGGCCACACCACATAACCGCGCGTGGCTTCCCGTAGCCCGTGCGGTATCCGAAGGGATTCTCCACGTTAAAAAAAAAAAAAGGGTAAAAATTACTTGCCTTTATAAATAGATCTGGGTTTTGTTTGACAAAAATACTTATTTCCAATATGTATAAGCAAGGCACAGGCAGTATTTTTAGTGACTTAAAATATGGCCTACAAGATACATATGGCGCAATATTACAGATTGCTCACACACCTTTTCTGCGCCAATAATAATCTTTTTATGGGTAACCTATCACAAACAAGAATTTTTCCTCTTCGAATTTTAGTTGTTCGAAAACGGTACGACGACGTTTTAAATGCCAAATGGCTTCTTTGCCATATTTTCTCCTTCTATAACCTTGATAAACATATTTTTCGTCTCTTAGATAAACTGTCGACTGAAAATCGAATTATGTAATTTTATTTTGATAAATGATTTGGTAAGAATAATAATTTCATTTTCTAGAAGTATCAAAGATAGAAGTAACTTTTTCCATATTATCATTTACCTACACATACATACATACATACATATCATCACGCCTCTCTCCCATAGGGGTAGGCAGAGACTATGGATCTCCACTTGCTACGATCCTTACAAACCTCTTTCGCTTCATCTACATTCATTACTCTTTTCATGCATGCTCGCCGGTTTCGGGTACTCCTTACTTCTCCTTTTGCAAGAACGTTCGTAATTTGGTCACGATACGTTCTTCGAGGCCGGCCCTGACCAACTGTCCCAACCACATCTGCTGTATATATACCTTTCGTAAGTCTCCTTTCATCCATCCTCTCTACATGTCCAAACCATCTCAACATTCCTTTCTCAATTTTTGTCACTATACTGTCTTTCACTCCACATCGTTCCCTTATAACATCATTTATCAAACGATCTGTCAAACTTACATCACATATACTTCTTAGCGCTCGCATTTCAACAGCATTTATTCTGCTTTCATCCTTTTTCTGCCATACCCAACTTTCACTTCCATACATCAGACTTGGTTACAACACACCATTATGGACAGCCAGACGCGCCTTCTCAGACACCTTTCTGCTGTTCATAAAGGAATGTAGCGCCCCATTCACTCGATTCCCTGCAGTAACTCTTTTTTAGGGTTCCGTAGTAAACTAGGAACCCTTATAGTTTCGCCATGTCTGTCTGTCTGTCTGTCTGTCTGTCTATCCGTCCGCGGTTTTACTCAGAGACTATAAGTACTAGAAAGCTGTAATTTGGTATGAGTGTGTATATTAATCATGGCAAAAAAGTCGTAGAATAAAATCTTGAAAAAAAATTTTTTTTTGGGTAGCTCCCATACAAGTAAAGTGGAGGAGTATTTTTTTTTTCTCTATTTACCCATCGTGTGGGGTATCGTTAAAAAGGTCTTTGAAAAATATTGTGAGGTTGAGAACACCATTTTTCGATTTAGGGATCCGTTTCCGAAATATTTGGTTTTAAAGTGCAAAATTTTGTTAGAGGTACGTGTCCCCCCCCCTCTATCTGCTAAACGGTTATATATGGATACGTGAAAAAAATTACAGCAGTACTATATATACTGAAGTTGAAAGGAAAACTATCAGAGCTAGGTACTAAGTGCAAACTAAAAAGTTATAGGCAACCAACTTATAAAATGTACTGTGTAATGCAACGAATGAATTGCGATACGGCGTGACGTCATAGCTCGCCCCACTGCCCGCCATATCGCCGTTGTATTCACCGCGGCGCGCTCCGCCGAGCGAACGCGTCACTTTTTGCCGAGCTGCCGACCGCACAACATAAGCCTAGCCACTATATTGTTATGCTGAGTGTTAATCTGAGTGTCCATAATGGATTAAAATACTCGTTGTTACGCGCAAGTTCTGTGTTTAATTACAAAAGCCACATCATCAGCGACCCTGTCTTGTCCCTTCTGTAACAACTGGAAAATGTAAAATTTCATACAAGCTTCATTGTTAGATGTTTTTAATCGTTAAACTGTGAGGTGCGAGTGTAAACAGTGTGAACTCAAAGTTATCATTCGCAACTACGGAACCCTATACTGCGCGTGGCCCGACACGCACTTGGCCGGTTTTTCTATATCCTTTTCATGCCTTCCATCCCTTGTAAATATACAACCCAAGTACATAAAATCATTCACTTGTTCCACTCTTTCTCCATTTATGATAATATTGCATTCCGTTGTACTTTCATCACGTTCAAAAACAATTTACCTACACAGATTTTCAATAACTACTTTTTTTTTTTTTTTTTTTATGTCATAGGACGGCAAACGAGCAAGCGGGTCACCTGATGGTAAGTGATCACCGCTGCCCATGGACTAATGTAACACCAGGGGTATGACAAAAGCGTTGCCGGCCTTTTATTTTTCCCTCCCCAGAGGGGAGGGGGGGGATGGGCCTCCGGCGCTCTCACTCACCGAACGAAGCATAGAAGCTGTAAAACTACTACTCAAACGTCGATTTTCTGTGGGAGTGTGGTACTTCCCCGGACGAGCCGGCCCATTCATGCTACCAGCAAAAGTGATTTTCGCCGGTAGCGTGGCTCTACCACAACTAAAGTCGTCTTACAGTCGACAAATCGAGATTAGTAGTAAAGTAAATTCGGTTGGAGTGTAGGAAAGGTTGCGCAAGTTTTGGGACTTACTTGAAATTTTGAGGTCTGCATAAGGCCTATTTTTTACTGTCGTAATGGTTAAAAGTTCTCAAAATAAGCCATTTTTGCTCTGTGACTCATGGTTTTACGAAAACTCGTCTCTGAAGGTTAGTAATATGGTGTTAGAAAGGAACTGGGTAACGAAAACTAGGGGTAGGTTGCGAGGAGCGAAGCGACGAGCGTTAGGTTCTACATAAACCAAGCATGCGCGAGGCGAGCGAGCGAAGCGAGCGTGCCGCGGCAGAGGCCGCCGAAGCGCCAGAAACGAAATTGCCGCGTTATTCTGAAGTGTTTCGTAGCCTAACCAAGCACCGTAGAGAAAAATTGTAAAGAAAAAAAGATTTTTATGTTTTTTAAATAGACTATTACTAGACGATTAAATAGATTAGGTTTGTTAAGTTTTCTTTCGAAAATAATACACCTACCTTTATGTCTAATGATCAAAATATAAATATTTATTTCAATTAATTATTTTGAACATGCAAAATTAATATATACAAATATTAAAATTAATTCAAATAATAAATTTGTTAACATTACTAGCTGCAGTATACAGAATAAAATATGACAGCCTTTTAACTAAATTAAGTTTGATATTTCATTAAGATATTTAAATCTATTATTTGATTAATGTGGTGGTGGATGCCATATCACTTATGCCATATCATGCCTATATCATTTAAAATGTTGTCTTCTAATAATATGGAAATAAATTTTTTGGTAAATAAAACATACAGCAATAGTGTCTACGGATAAACGTTGGGTTGCAATTCAAAGCATATAGCTTTCAGAAAAATAATTATCAGTAATCGGAATTTCAACAATATAGCAATTGTATTTTCGGTAAAATGAAACTATACAAAATAAAAAAAAACCGGCCAAGTGTGAGTCAAACTCGCGCTATGAGGGTTCCGTACAATATGCTTCGTGAACACACACACAATGTGCAAAAATGTTTTATTCGATTGACTAGCGCTATCTAGTGGTGTTTTAGTGAACTATTTCCCTAGGTGAACTTATTATAGTGAGTTTACCACTTTATTTTGAACTGATAGAATTCTTATTATTTTTCCTGTAATCTTCAAGTAATGAACTATATATTATAATTTTTTCGAAATTTTAGGCCCAGTAGTTTCGGAGATCAGGGGGGGGGGGGAATGGTCAAATTTTGCCTTCTTTCGTGAAAAAAATCAAAAGTATTGATTTTTCCCGAACAAAAAAAATATTTTTGAGATCCTCATAACAAGCCCTTTCATTTGATATACAGCACGGTAAGGTTTGCAAAACTTTTTTTTTAACATTTTCTATTTGGACCCCCTAAACTGACCCTTATTAAAAAATATATATATTTACTTTGCACATCCGTGTTTGAGTCATAGGTTTACACCATCTTGCCACATTTCATTTAATTTGGTTCAGTAGATTCGGAGAAAATCGACTGTGACAGACGGACGGACGGACAGACAGACGCACGAGTGATCCTATAAGGGTTCCGTTTTTCATTTTTTGTACGGAACCCTAAAAATGACGATACTTTTTCGGTATTTTAAAATTCGCACAAAACCTATTCTTGTTTATGATAGGTAACCCTTTTTATGTATATGCCATTTTCCCAAATAATTAATGCATATCTAATTAAGGACTCTACATAAGCAAAATAGCTAGTCAAAGCTGTATTTTTATTAGCTATTTTATTTAATTTAAAAATTGCATAAACAAATTAATTTATTTTATTACAAGTTTTATTAATTTGTTCCTGCCAATTTAATTTGCAATCAATAATTATACCTAAAAATGTCGTACTTGTAACATTCCTTAGAATTTGTCCATCATATAAAATGTCGATTTGTTGATTTTGTAAACTATTAAAATTTATAAGTTTAGTTTTTGAAATATTTATTTTTAAATTTGTTTTTATTAAGCCATTCAATAACTAGTGTTAAATTATCTAAAATGTCATGTTTATGCTGGTCCAAAGTTGATTTTTTATCAGTCGTGATTATGATCGATATATCATTTGCAAATAAGATTGTTTTATGTGTAACTATATGTGGTAGGTCATTTATATAAAAAAAAAAACAGTAATGGGCCGGGACACTACCTTGAGGCACACCAAATTTATTTTCTCTTAACTCAGATTTACGCGTTTGAATAGTGCCATTTAAATCTAATTTGTCGACCTCTACATACTGTAATCTGTTACTCAAGTATGAATTAATCCAGTTTAATGCCGGACCTCTTATGCCTTTACATTCTAACTTATCTATCATGAGATACAAAGTCAAATGCTTTCGTCAAGTCTAGAAATAACACCGATGTAAAGTTTTTTTCATTGACATTTTCAAGTACATGCTTAATTAAATTAAAGGCTGCATGTGTCGTTGACTTTTTTGTTTGAAATCCAAATTGACTATTAGTTATTAATTTATATTTCCTGAAAAACTCAGAAAGTTGTTTGTGCATGACTTTTTCGAAAATTTTTGAAAATATCGATTGTAATGCAAGAGGTCTGAAATTAGCCATGTTTGTTTTCTCCCCTTTTTGTGCAAAGGCTTAACTACTGAAATTTTTAGTTTCTCTGGGAAAACACCTTTTTTTAACGACAAATTTATTAAATATGCTAGTACCAGGCTTAAAACCTCTTTGCAATATTTAATAACATTATTACATATACCGTCATATCCTTCAGATTGAGTATTTTTTAAGGATTCTATAATCCTTAAAACGTCTTCTACACTTACAGGTCTAAGAAAAATACTATTGTTTAATGTCGAGCTTAGTGTATTTGCCAAATTACTATTTAATTTATTTGTCTCATCTATAAAATAATCATTGAATGACGTAGTATCCTTTGGTTTATAAATTTCTTGATTTTTATGTACAATTTTATTAATGAAGTCTTTGGTATTTTGCTTATTTGCTTCATTTTTAATCACAGTCCACGTTGCTTTGCAAATATTTTTACTGTTCATTACATATTTTTGGTAGGTTATCCTTTTATATAAACAAGTGCACTTTTTAAGTAGCTTATTATATCTTTTATAATTTATTTTATCAGTCTTTTTTTTGTAGAGTAATACTTATAACGCATTTTTCTTTTTGTGTTACTGCTTATTTTTAACCCAGAAGTAATCCATTTGAGGTTGGATCGTTTTCTGTTTACTCTTAATATAGGAAAACAAAGAGTATATAAAAGACTAAATAAGTTATGAAATTCATCAAATGCTAGATTGACATCATCAACTTCGAAGACGCTTGAAAACGAAAGACATGAAAGGTAATTTTTAAATTTGTGCATATTTTCTTCAGAGTAGCACCTCTTATAATAAGTAATATTTTCAGGGTCTTCTTTTTTATCGTTAACGTCAAATTTTAGGATTTGTGCTGTATCGTGGTCTGAAAGCCATAGAGACATAGTTGAACCTATAGCATTATGTATGTTACTGATAATTAAATCAATACATTTTGTGCCTCTAGTTGGCTTATTAATATGTAATATTAAATTATATTTATTTAAAATATCTCTAAATTTTATTGAATTTTGATTATTTATTAACAAATTAATGTTCATGTCACCAGTAATAATTATTTTCTGTTTTAAAAATTTCAGTTAACATTTAGACAGCAAATTATCTGGCTTTTCAAAAAAATGCTCAATATGTCTCTTTAATTTTGATGGAGTACGATATATACAAATCACTATCATATTATTTGAAAGTAAACTTGTAATACAACATTCAAAGTGGTGCAGTACTGAAAACTCTTTAAAACACGTTATTTCTACACATTCTATATTCTTTTTAACTAAAATACATGCACCTCCTCTTTTTGTTGGGCGTGAAAAGTTTGCTGCCATTTTATAGTTACTTATGTTTACATTTTTCTCATGTCCAAGTTTAACAAAAGATTCTGTGAAGCATAATAAGTCAGGAATGGTGTTGTTTTTAAGATTGGATAGAGTAAGTTCATTTTTTTCTTTTTTACTGATCAAACCTTGTATATTCTGATGCACTATAGTAAAGGTCTTATTTCCTTTCGGGACGAAAAATGTAGCTTTTGGATTGTTTGGCAAGCATTGATTCATAGTTTGGTTCGCATCCATTTTGTCCAAAGAAAGATTATTTTTTGAAAATAAAAGGGTATTGTGCCTTTTTTAGGCGGTAATGTTACATTTTGTAAATTGTGCGCGTGTTTAGTATTCTCAGAATTTAATACTGACTGTCGTAAATGTTGCCTTATATACTCATATGACAGAAATTTATTTTTTCAATATACTCGATGCATAAATTAACATTTTTACAAATAAAATTAATATTAGAATTATTATTATTATAGCCTGATTTAATCCTTAATATATACAATAAGTAATGTTATATTTATATTATAAGTTCATTTACATAGTCTGTTATATTTCATTTGTCACATTAATCAAATTATTGAAATTGTATTTACTTATTATGACTGAATATAGATAATTGAAAGTTAAGAGATAATAAATTATAAAATATACTAATTGTCATGCATTAAAATATTACAAATTATTTATTAGTATTAAGGACCTCGCAGCGAGTTAAGGCCTCCTCCATATTTTTCTATTTTCAGCTTTATCCGTCCAGTTACTGCCAGCCATCTTTTTAATTTCATCTATCCATCGCTCCTTTGGTTTTCCTTTTCTTCGTTTACCCAGAGGTCCATTCCAATTTGTTACTATCTTCGACCCATCTCCATTTGAGTTTCTGGCAGTGTTTCAAGGCATCAATAACTTTGGTTCTTTTTCTTATTTCTATGCTCCTTTTTTTGTCTATTTTTCTGATATTTAAAATGCTTCGTTCCATGGATCTTTGGCAGGTGTGTATTTTGTTCTGTGTAAAGAATTGACATAAATATTAGAATTATTTATATCAAATCTTTTCAGGTTAATATAATTACAATTTTTAAAATGTCTAGTCCATAATTTTATATTATAATTCAATGTCAAAATATTTAAATAGGGATTAAAAAGTATAGGCATTAGTATTACATTAGCAATATTCATTTGATTAATCATTATACAAATATTGTACAAATATTATAACTGCCGAAAGCTAATATCACGATGTCATTTTTAGTCAGACAATTAGAAAACTGAGTACAATATTTTGATATTTTATTGCTGGTAGCTCCCGGTATAATATGTCCAAAGATTTGATATTGAGTATTACCATTTTTTAATCTAGACTTAATTAGAATTGACGAAAATCCGCTCAGTTGCCGCCAAGGATGTAGATTTTTCCACTCTTCTTATAATCAGGTACGCTAACGCCATCTATGGACGAGTTTATACTACGGTCGTTTGTTTCTAGTAGCTCAATATTGCTGTGCATGACCGGCGAGCTCCTATATTGTTTTCGATGTAATGATAAAATCTCAGATGTCTCTGTTGTGGTTATTTTTGGTCCTTCTTTTTTACTCTGAGTACTTGTGTGAGAATTGAAACCTTCTGTTTTTATTTCAGAAGAATTTAATTGTAATCTTCTAATACTTTTACATGTCTTTTTGGTTGAACTAGTTTTTGGAGTTTTGCATATATGTGTTAGTTGCTCAACTCTTAATTGATATTCCTCTATTTGTTTTGAAAGTTTATGGTTTTCCGAAATGAGATTTGAGATCTCGTTTTCCGCTATCTCTAATTTTTCCTCTAATTTATTGACTTTCTGTTTTAGTTTAATCATTTTATCTTTATTCCATAAAGAAGCACGGTGAGGCGAAAAACTTCTATTTAAAGTTTTTCCGGTGTTGTGGGATTCGATTCATCGGAGAGTGACTCAAATGAGTTTTCCGTAGAAACATTTATCTCATAATGTGTTGACTTTATCAATTTTTCTTTAGTCACAGGAGTGCTGCTTGCGGATAGAGATTTGCACTTGCTATGCGATACTGATTGGCATGTTAGGCATTTATATGTTTTTTTTTTATTTTCTGAGCTCATTAATCTGAAACTTTGAATAGGCACGGAGGTACAATTCAGATGAAATTTGTTTTCGCATTGCATACATGTTAAAAGTTGTTTATTCGTAATATTTTTGTTACACTTATTACAATTTAACGCCATCTCGTATCAAGTTAATGTACTATTTTATGTAAATTAAGTACACTGTCATTAATGCTATTCAACTAGTTCTGTCTGTCGTAGTATTTAATGTTTAGTGAATCCTAATGGTGTCAGCACTGTCGCTGCTAATGCTTTAAGCAGATGTGCCTAAGAGATGTGCGTATGCTGCTTATCTTTATATTGTGCTTACGTTCAAGTTATTTGAATTATTAAAACGGTCACTAGTTTTAAGATTTTGAGTATTGTAAGACACTGTATTGTCCTTTATCAGTTTTTGTATGTGCAATATCTTCGTTTGTTGATTATTTATATTGTCTGAATGGTCAAGTCACTTCTCACCTATTAAATGGTTCTTAAATCACAAAACTGTCTTATAACTTTTTTGAACGTTTTTTCTCTTTATTCACTTCACTATATGCCTGGATAACATTAACACCTTGATATTGTTTCTATATAATTAGATGTCACATACAATCTTCGTTATTTACTCATTAATTAATTTATATTTAATACTTATACGCAGAGCTCAATGTTTACATGACGCAAGCGCCATCTACCCATGGACAACTGCTCTCTCCATAGCTCTTTGAAAAACCTTGAGCTTCTAAAGACTATAAGGGAACACGTTTTGGTCCCGTAAGACATCACTGGTAACACACATTGGTCTAAGACTTTCGACCTAAGGCACTGAGGTATTTTGGACGAGAAGACACTGCGAAGCTTCCCGAACGCTGCCCAGCCTAGTCGGATTCGACAAAAGACCTCGTCCTTGAAACTGGAGCTTCAAGGACGAGGTATTGAGGTATTTGGAGGAGATCACATTTTCTAAACGTCTTTCGACGAATCCTTGAAATGGGAACTTCTTACTAATCCATATTAATCTACAACTTCAAGGGTGGAGTTCTCAACACAAACCGGTGATGGCGCGACTTGGATATTCGACATGACCTTTGTTTTATCCACGTTTATTTTTATGTTTACTGGCGGAAAACCTCATTGAGGCCATTGAGCATAGTACTTAAGTCCTTAGCAATTCCGCCGAGACAAAGATTTCATCGACAAATCAAAGTTGAGTGATAGACGTGTCATCGACATTTATGCCAAATCCTCTCTATTTCAAGAGCTGGAAGACATCTTTCAAAGCAGTGGTTGAAATTTCTGAGCAATAATAACTCTCTCTAGAGGGATGGCCGTCGTGCTTTGCTCCTGTACTCAGGCTGCTATAGTGCCGTCGCCGTTGTATTATAAACGGAGCAGCACTTGACTGAGGATCGAACCCCGGACCATCCGTATCACAGGCAGGCGTGTAGACCGCTGCGCCACGGAGCTCGTTAAATTGAAGTTGAACAAATTTGTAAAAATTAGAAACAACAAATTAAAATTTTACAGTGTTTGTGCATAATTTGAAACTGTTTTTTAAGCTAGTTGCCAATGTGTTAAACATTTTTTGGAACTTTTTTAACGGCCTACACTTTATATGAATGCTGTTTACACCTTGCCATGAACATTAAGTTAGAATCGCTAAAAGTGAGCTTTGTAACAAAGTTCGAGAGCTTGTATAGAGCAATTACCCCAGTATATCTTGAATGCCCCAAAAGCTAAGTTTAGATTTTTACCATTCTTGGCCCTTATTATTATTTATAATACCGCGGGAATAACTACGATTGGTTTTGAGTTAAGCTCATATTTTATCAATTGTGCGAGATAAATTCATTATTTCTTTGAGGAAAGCGTCGTGTTGCTTCCCCTAACACACTTCCCGATGATGATCTTAGTAACAGACTGAAACTAGTGGACGAATCCGACGTAATTAAACGTGAGTAAAGCGAGGACGCTGTGATGACTGCAGCCACCGAGAACTGCAGTTGAGTTGTATAGGACCACCTTATGAATCTTTGACTTACATTACACAAGTTTTCTGACGACGTTCTTATTGTCCCCTCAGCGCGTTCATATACCATTTACTCAACGGGCAGGCGTCCATGGGCTACGGTATCTACTTTCTATCATGTGCGTATGCCTGTTTTCCTACTTAAGTGTATAATAACAAGCGGCCAAGTGCGTGACGGGCCAAGCGCAGTGTAGGTTCCATAGTTGCAAATGACAACTTTGAGTTCACACTGTTCACACCCGCACCTCACAGTTTAACGACCAAAAACATCTGACAATTAAAATAGTATGAAATTTTACATTTTCGAGTACATTTTATAAGTTGGTTGCCTACAACTTTTTAATTTGTACTTAGTAATCAGCTCTGATAGTTTTCCTTTCAAATTCAGTATATATACCACTGCTGTAATTTTTATCACGTATCCATATAAAGGGTCTTTCAAATAGAGCGGGTCGATGTTAATAATCTGTGGCGGCCATTTTGTTTTGGCGGCATCTGTCAAATCTGTTTGTTCTTATTCAGTCATTGATGCCAAATCACCATGGCAAGTTATACGGTTGAGCAGCATGTGCAAATGATAAAACTTTATTATCAAAGTGAGTGTTCGTTAGTGCAAACGTTGCGCGCATTTTGGCCGAAAAATAATCTTTAGCGACGAGGCACATTTTTGGATGAATGGTTTTGTTTATAAGCAAAATTGCCAGATATGGGATGACCACAACCCACATGAGGTTCACCAGGTGACAATGCATCCACAAAAAGTTACTGTTTGCTGCGGATTTTGGTCTGGTGGCGTCATTGGTCCGTACTTTTTCGAAAACAACGTTGGAGAGGCCATCACCGTCAACGGCGAGCGCTACAGATCAATAATAAACAATTTCTCTTGGCTTGAATTGAACAATATGGACGTGAACGACATGTGGTTCCAGCAAGATGGCGCTACTTGCCACACAGCGAACGACACAATGGACATTCTGCATGAACGGTTTGAGGGTAGGGTTATCTCTCGCAGAGGTGACGTAAATTGGCCACCAAGATCATGTGATTTGACTCCGCTAGACTTTTTCTTGTGGGGTTTTCTGAAGTCGCAGGTCTATACCAATAAGTCACAATCAACCGTTGCTCTGAAAGCCAACATAACGCAGGCCATCGCTCAGATTCAGCCGGATCTATGCAGCAGAGTCATTAAAAATTGGACCTCTCGGATTCATGCCACCATACGAAGCCGCGGCGGACATTTGAACGATGTCATATATCATCCATCCAAATAAATTTCGTTAATATCTCACACATATCTTGTTTTATTCAATTTTAACGCACTTTACAACCAAATATTTCGGAAACGGATCCCTAAATCGAAAAATGGTGGTCTCAACCTCACAATATTTTCTAAAGACCTATTTAACAATACCCAACACGATGGGTTTGTATAGAAAAAAAAACTAAGCTTAAGTAACCTAAAAGGTGGCAAACTGATTTTCATTTTCAGCCATTCGATAAGTGTGTACGGATGCTTGTGTAAGGAACATAATAGAAATATGAACCTATTGTACAGATAGCAAGATAACTGGATTCATAACAATCACAGCCAATTTATCCCTCAGAGCAAAACGTCTGAACAGAAAACATGGTCCTTGATAATGCTGGCATCGCGTGACCGGGAACGAATCGTAACCGAAACGTCACTGATGCCTAATGGAACGGGACGGGTTTCATCATATTTACCGACAAAACGCTTTTTACCTATCATCTTCATAGAAATGGACGAAATCATAATTTTCTTGTGTAATGTGTTTCTGATTATCGGATTTATTATGAATGGAGATAAAAAAATGGTACGTGCGTGACGCGGATCACGCATAGGTTATTACTACCTATTCTTGGGCTGATTGTCAATTACTTGCAAGGTTTTCAATAAAGGTATTTTCTTGGACTCATTTCATACAGGTACTAGTAGTAGCAATAAACTTCTCCAGAAGGTAGTGGTGGTCGATAAACTGTACATGAGTAAGATTACTCAGCAACAAATCGGGTCGGGGAGGGCGGGGTATGAACTCGGGTCTTCTCGCTTAAAGATCGCGCTATTAGACCACTTAGTCACTACCACTAACTGATATATATATATACATTCCCGCGAAATATGTCTATAGAGAATACCTCAAAAAATGTATTAAAATAAAATGGCGTCTAGTTTTTAGCCTGTAATTAATTTTCTTTACTCAATCTCGAGAAAATCAATGTACCTAGTTAATTTAAGCGAAAGAATTAATTAATAGGAAATATTTAAATGTAGCAAAACTTAATTACCTGTTATAATTAAAAGCGCGCTAAAAGCTACTAGAAAGACTCAATTTTAAATCTAGACTTGTAATCTGAGAACTAAACTTTCCGGACAATTAACGGCATAATACCTACTCAATTACCAAGGGAACTTTTCAGGGCTGATAGGCAGAGGTCGGTCTATATAAGTATGTATATGTCGCAGTCATCTGGTTGAATCTATTATTGGATTGAATGACTAGCGCGGTCTTTGAATGACTCCGTTTAATTGAATGACAAAACTACAACTCGTCAAGTCGTTGAACTTGACTGAACGTCATTTAGCGAAGTCGTTAAATGGAATATAGTCGACTTTGTAATTTTTGGTGGCAGCATGATTTCCTAAAAATTACTTAATCTCATATTTTTTCAAACTTTTAGTTAGTTTAAAGTAGCCGGCAGTGGCGTAATAATAGGTAAATCCATGCTGTCATACTATTTTATTATAAGCTAGCTGATGCCCGCAACTTCGTTCGCGTGGACTATATGACTCCGGCGTATTAATATACCTTAATACGAACTAAACATACGTAAGAAAATACTTGTAGCAGTGTTATAAAATTGTATGGCATTGCATTGGCTGCTGCAACATACTGGAGGGATAAAATATAGGACTCTTTTTGAGGTATGGGCAGAGCGCCTTCAACCTATCGCACATCTCCAAAGGGCCTTCGGGAGGGACGGACCTCGGCATTAGGTGTTGCCTGTGTGTTCAAGGCTTGAAGAGACAGCAAACGCTCATGTTTTGCCGTATGGTCTGAAAACTACATTGCCAAAAGGGGGACCGGTAGGCGGTCATCAGTAATATGAGCTAATCGTACAGTACGCACTCTATCCCAGAGGAGAATGTGACTCTGTAAAATTGTCGATATAAAATTTTACATGGTACTTAGTATATCAATGTTTTTAATCTTCAATTTTTTTACCTTAACAAAAAATACTAATCAGGCTGAACAACTTTTGCTACAGCGTCATTTTTATATTTCCCCATAGTTTACCTGGACCGTTATGGTTCTACGTCAGGTGTTCCAAATCTTCAAAATAAATACCATAACAAAAAGTACTCATCAGGTTAAATAACATTTGCTAAGGCGTCATTTATATATTTCTTATAGTTTACCTGGACCATTATGGTTTTGCATGAGGTGTTCCAAATCTCAGATTTTTATACGTCAACGAAAATGCTCATCAGGCTTAACAAATTTTGCTAAGGCTCCACTTTTATATTTCTTATAGTTCAGCTGAATCATTATGATGCTGCATCAGGTGTTCCATTTTTCAAAATCATTTCTACCTTATATGTTGCTCCGGCTTAATAGCTATATAGCAAAAAAAGCTAGCGCCGCAGTGGGAAAAAAATTACCTAAATTTGAATCACCTGCGTGATTTATGTCCGCTCTATTCAAAGGGGTATGTTACAATCCGCTAAATTGTTGGACGTTGAGTGACGCTTATTCAATCGACGTTCGGTCTAGTCATTCAATTAAATGTCGCCATGCAATGAACGCGCTAGTCATTCAATCAAATAGCAGATGACTGCGACATATATGTATACGTTGTGGTAGAGCCAGGCTACCGGTGAAATTAACTTTTGCGAGTATATAGCATGAATGGGCCGACTCGTCCGGGAAAGTACCACACTGTCACAGAAAACCGACGTTTGAGTAGTTTGACCGTCGTCCTTCGAGCAACACGGCTTTCCGTACCGGAAGGGAGTAGCCATACGCTGCGTTCCCCTCTGTCAAGGTACAAGCCAAATTAGGCATATGCATGTCTATATGTTAGTAGTGTGTGGTGTGACTCATCTGTACACAAATTATTGTTTCTTTTTTATGTCATTTTAGTGACAATGTCATAATCACTATCAAGTGACAGTTTAAGTTTTGTATGTAGGTGTGCGAAACTAAACTTGTGTGCACTTTTCCCCCCGCAAAAAACGCCAGAAAAATTGTAATAGTAAATAGTCGCTTTGCCCACTCCCTCCGTCCGGTACGGAGGCGTCGTCCCAACACAATTTTCTTATGTATAAGATAGTATTCGGAGGTTATATACATAGATAGGCACTTCATTAGTGAACATAAATAGTTACGGCTGTTTGAAAATTTCAAAAATTATTCGGAAATATCATACAGATAGGTATGATTTTTCCGTATATATTTATTTATATTATTTATCAACTAGCAGTTCGCCCGTGGTATATATATATTTTTCTATCCGTAAGAACCATCCTCGTACTAGTCGTACTGCAAGGAATATTCTAAAAAAAGAATTAGCGAAATCGATTCAGCTGCTCTCGAGATTTGCGCTTAGCAACACATTCAGCGATTCATTTTTATATTATAGATAGATTGGACGTCTTTTCAACCTAAATACTTGTATGAAACATTTATGTACGTACATGTTAAGCTGAAGCCTGACAAATTGCCAGTGCTGCGGTAGCACCGCATTAGGCTCAGGTATGAATATTCATTACCTTCTTCATTTACTTAAAGAAGAGTCATACATCATCTCAACGAATATGACAAGGAAAATAAATATAGGGTGCCTCAAAATTTCATTAAATATTTGCTGCTTTCAGTTATACATAATACGTTTTGATTTTCATTCATTTTATCTAGTACTGGATGGATACAAAAATACCTAATTGTCGGTTTGTGAAAAAACAAACCTTTGTTGTGTTACTCAATGATTGTGATACTCAACTCTATTTTGATTCAGATTTCCATTCCCACGCCCACCAGTATGCACTAAACGTTGCTTTAGGTTTTAAATACCTGAGCTTTGTCTACCCGCAAGGGAAAAATACGTGACAGTATGTATGTCTGTTTGACCAAAAGAAAGTTGGATTATCAGCAAGAAAATCACGTGGATGAAATCACAGGAAGCGCGTACGAAACATATATTTAGATACACATATAAGCAAAAAACCCCAAATATAACAATTTCAAGGCCCCTCGCGACTTTACTGGATCTTTCATCAGATTAATCCAAGTATGTATTTCACGTGAGAGTAGAAATATAGGGTACACAAATACGGGGCAATATTGTAACACGAAAGTTTACCTAGCCGTTTCCAAGTTAGCGATCGAACGTTACGGCTCATTATAGCGCTTGTTATGTGGTCGCTCGTATGCACCATGATTAATTTAATTAATTAGATATTTAGTTAAGCTTCGACACTCGCGCATATTAACATCCATAATTTTGTATGTTGGGTATAGGAGTGGAGCAACGTGAAATTGCCTTTTGATGACTGCATTTAACAGATTTAGGAAAAGCATTTTTAATTATTAAATAATAATAATTGAGATGAATTTTAAAAAGTAAAGGGGGCTCCCTAAACATGTGAATTATTTAAAAGAAAGTTTTCTTCTAACCTATACGTGCGGGGTGTCTATAGAAAGGTCTTCAAAAATGATATTGAGGTTTCTAAAACCATTTTTTATTCTTAAATTCAATAGTCTGAAAGATAGGCGCTTTTAAAGTGGTAAATGTGTGCTGTCCACCTCTCTTTCTTTTAAGATAAGAGAGAGAAAAATAACATCAAAATATATGCTGTAGATTGTATTTCAATAAACACTTTCAACGAAAATTAGTTTGAACGAGATAAAGTCAGCATTTTTTGAAATATAACACATTTTTATAAACCGCAAATGTAACTTTGTCTTTCATACAAATTCTATGAAAAACAAAATTATCTTTGCTAGCGAAAAATTATAGAGGTATTTTGGCTAATCTAAGCTTGAAACTATGGAGCCCTTCTTGGGCGAACCTGACTCACACTTGGCCATCTTTTTTCATGACACGATTTAATATCAAATAAATATTTTCCACTAAAACTTCCGTTACAGATCAGAGTGCTGATATGCTAATATAAATAAAATATGCTGCAGTTAAGATTTTCTGATGATGTTGTTCATATTTAAATTTCATTTACAATGTAATTATTTGGGAAATAGAAAAATCTGCATCTTATTTTATGTGAATATGTATAATCATGGAGACAGGCTTTTTAGGGTTCTGTAGTCTGTCTGTCCGTCCGCGATTTTACTAAGAGACTATAAGTACTAGAAAGCTGTGATTTAGTATGAGTATGTATATTAATCATGCCAAAAAAGTGGTAGAAAAAATCTTGAAAAAAAAATATTTTTAGGTAGGTTCCATCCAAGTAAAGGGGGAGTATGTGTCCCCCCCCCCCCCCCCGTCTATATGCTAAACGTTTATATATGGATACGTGAAACAATTATAAAGTTATAACACTTTTTCATAAACAGCAAAAATAACTTTGTCATTAATACAAACACAATGAAAAACAAAGTTATCTTTGCTGGCGAAAAATTATCTAAGCTTGCTTTTTTGGCTAGAGGTTTTTGGCTTATCTAAGCTTGCTTTTACGGTACCCTTCATGGGCGAGACTCGCACTTGGACAATTTTTATTCTATGACTTTTTTTTAAGTCATAGGACGGCAAACGAGCAAGCGAGTTACCTGATGGTAAGTGATCACCGCTGCCCATGAACAACTGCAACATCAGGGGTGTCACAGGAGCGTTGCCGCCCTATTATTTTTCCCTCCCCAGAGAGGAGAGAGAGATGGTTATAATGGCTCCTAAAAATTTAAAAATATTAAATTGTAAATAAGTCAAAATGCTTGTTAACATTGCATTATACCATCCAATGGCAACAGTGCGCTGAAGCGTTGACCCTTGATTCGGTCCCGATAAGACCCGAAAATACTTTGTCGACCACCATACCGACCAAATTAGGTCGTATAAATAAATAATTTTACGATGTTACCCTCACAACTAACAGTTAACAGCCACCCTTAAAATTGTATAAATGTCGTAAAAACTAAAAAGAAAATAATAAAACACCTCGTTTTTTAACAATTAATATGTATATTCAGTTATACAGGTATATTTTGTAGTTGGTGCAAATGATTATTAACAAGTAATTTTATCAATGAATTTAAAAAAGCTGACTACTAGGTAGATAAGAGACAGAGACTTCATCAAAATAAAATAGCCAGCACATTAAAGTTCATAAAATTTGCTATGAATCTTTGACTTTTTATGTACCCACCCATCGACACCACTCACTCTCCAAAATCAAATCAAACTCACCAAAATCTGCAGATATAGGAACGGACCTACACACAGATCAAATATATAACCTCTTTTTTGGGGTTCTCTGCTGTCGTGTATCTTGTTTTGTATTTACTACAAAATAAAACTGGGTCACTTCACTTCATATCACTAAGGTAATCTTTAAAATTTTCATGTCCATTTTCACTTACATTAAATATATTTATTTTAATGAATTAAAACACCTTCTGCTAAAAAATTTAAGTGTAATAAAATATTTTAAATAAATATTAACATAAAAATATAGAGAATATTATTGAACAAAACTTGTTATAAAGTGTAATTATTACTCGTACTCACCGTATAGGATAAAAATACTCTTGGATGATGCATGATGCATGGCGACGGAGCCTCGCGCGTCATTGCGGGATTACATGGGGCACTACTTTTGAACGCATGACTTCACAAGAGCGTCAATTTTTTTTTTTTTTTCAAAAAAAAAATCATTCGTTTTCGAGTGGTCACGTGTGGTACACCAGATCTGCGTCATCATGCAGATTTTTTCGCAATCATGCGCGATGCTGCTATAATTATTATGCGGTGGTACTCTAGGCCTCCGCAGCTTCCGGTGTTATAGCAGTGACTTATCAGTACAGCGCATTGTTTTCTATATAAAATTGATTATTAATGCTGAACTTATTCAAGATGCTGTAATTATTTTATCTGTAATGATTTGTATTATCAAATTAGAATAAATTGTGTCTATAATAGATTTTGGGCACATCCCTTTTTACAAACAAGATCATTAAATTGGTCATTTGTGCAAATTGCTGAGATTTCAAAAAAATTAATATTGGCTGAGAAAAGTCTAGTTCTCAAAACCACACACTTCTGAAATTGGTATGCCATAACTTGTCTCATACCCACGCGGGCGCGGGCGCGTGTCTCTGCGTGTAAGCGAGTGATCCGTGACACGATGATGAATGTGTGTTCGCTACTACTTACGTGAAACTTACACACAACTACGTCAGAACACGCTTTCCCACGCTACCACAGCGCGCTACGCTGTAATACGTACTTACGCAATGCGGTGCATTGTGCGAGTCACTAGTGATAGTCATACTCATAAGTATCACTTGTGACTTTGTAAGCTCAAGTCAAGACCTAGCAAGTCGTTTTTTTTTTTTTTTTTTTTAACGTGCAGAATCCCTTCGTGGAGGATACCGCAAGGGCTACGGGAAGCCACGCGCGGTTATGTGGTGTGGCCACTAAACTCCACGGTGTCACTACTGAGCCGCTATGTGCCGGGGGCGTGTGCTACTCTCGCTCCACAGCCCCGGCGCGGCGGTCGCGCTTAGCGACCCCTCCAAGGCACGCTCACGACTCCCTCTTAGTCACAAAGTGACAGCAGAGAGATCGGAGCGGCCACCTACACCGGGCGGGCTATCGCGGTCAAGGGCTCATAGGCCCCTGGCCGCGACAACCCGCCCCCGAAGGACGTGCCTGACACCCGAGCACGCTCCTCCAACTCGAGAGCCATCTGTCAAGTGACGAAGTCCCGCCACCGCCACCCAACTGGCCCTCACATTTGCCTTAATCAGTCTCCGCCGCCCCGGACCACAGATCACGGCGCAGCAGAGACTGATCAAGGCCATCTCCAAATCGGCCGCAGAAGATAGGGAGAGCGGCGCATCGCCATACCAACACTCCTCTTCCCCTGCGGCCCCACCGATGCCGCGCCAAGCGCCACGGCCACGCTTGGTCGCGGAGGACAAGGAGAGCGGCGCACCGAAATACCGGCACTCCTCTTCCCCCGCGACCCATACGACGACTGTGGGTGTAGGGAGAGTTCACCCCCTTCACCCACAGCCAGGCCACTCAAAGTGAGGGCCTCCTCCGGTAATTTTTTAAAGAGGTTGTCTTCCTCTACGTCAGGCGCGAGGTGGGTTGCCCAGACCCTTCTCGAGCGCCTTCCGCCCGGTTCCTCTTAGCTTCACCGCGGGTGGCGAGACCGTGGCTACTAGAGCCCCCCCATCGCGACAAGATGGGAACCATCGGAGGGGAAGACCTAGCAAGTCCTATCACAACTATTCTGCAATTAAATTAAAATAAACTGTGTTCTCATTATTATATTATGATTGCTCGTTTTACAGTATAAGATTGAGACACGTATATCTGTCCTTTAGAAGGAGCAGATCATCAGTACCTAATGGATACTTGGTATCATAAGTCCTTTGTATATAACGTGAATACGTTTCTAGATTCTTTGTCATCTAGACTTTTTGCCTTTGAAAGGGTAATGTCAAATTGAATTTGATAAACTAGTAACTTAGTAGCAAGGTATATCTAATCTAGGTAAGCATACGAAGTTCATGAATAGATCGAGGCAAAATTTATTTCCCTCGCTCCGACAGAGGACTTTCCGAACGGATATAGGTAGAATGGAACGGCCAAACCTAATAATCCTGACTATTATATTATTTGACGAGCTCCGTGGCGCAGCGGTCAACACGCTTGCCTGCGACACGGGGGTCCCGGGTTCGATCCCCGGTCAGGTCATGATGGAAAACGATCTTTTCCAGAATGACCTGGGTCTTGGATGTTTATCTATATAAGTAGATATATGTTATAAAATATTGTATCGTTGAGTTAGTATCCCGCGACACAAGTTCACAACTTACTGTGGGGCTAGCTCAATTTGTGTGATATGTCCCTATATATTTATTTATTTATTTTCCTTATACAGAGAGTAACATGTTCCTCGACACACATCTAAAGGGGTGACTCAGACCATCATTATGAACAACTTGCTATGGGATCAATGCTGGGAACCAAAAAATATCTACATTTTCATACAAAAGTGTTCAGCCACCCGGGCAAAATGTACAGGAAAGTCAAAAAAGATTGAGTTCCTAGCTTTGATCCCATCATCATCCTCATCATTTTGTGTAGGTGACACGGTCAGTCGACCATGCACACTCTGGTGTCAGAGTTCTTCGGAACCGCCTCTCGGCCTCTGACGTAGTTCCTTTAATGACTACCAGATGGCAACCGGGACCAATAGCTTAAAGTGCCTTCCGAAGCACGGAATCATCTTTCTTATCAGACAATCAGGTGATTTATGCCTGCAATGTCATAACCAAACTGGAAACAACTTAACAAAGTATGCTTCCCTTAGGAATCGATCCCACGACCCCAAGGTCAACAAGGCAAACGCCTTAACCACTGGACCAGGGAGGCTGTTTTTTTTTTGGATTGATCCCATACCAAAAGTTTAATATATTGACGGGTAAAATGTCGATAAAAACAGATTCTAAGGCATAATGTACCTGAATTATTTTATCAAAATATGCTTTTAAAAAATATTAGAAAAAATATTGAGATGAAAATAAAAATGAGTCGGCGAATGTGATATTATCTTGATGCTACAGTTTACGAGGGAAATTTATTAATACGCCATATGTAACCTTCAACTATCGCCGATAGCCTACGTGCCCAAGCATAATTTCAGTTTGAAAACTTCAACCAATGAGTTCTGCCTCATACAAATCCTCCAATGACGCACATATTATATAGACATAATCGGAAAAAAAGATGTTACTTATTTATCAAATATATTTTTGCATTTTTATACACCTAAAAATTGCCTATTTATTTATTACACACTTCTCTAGACACGGGTTTTTTGTAGAAGAGCTTAAAACCAGACGTTTATTCCACTTCTAATTTTAATCACCACCTTCAATACCGTACGCGTTAGTGACATAGTTAACGTCATTTAGAATGGATTAGATAAGTCCTTGATACTGAACTACATCAGACGACGTCCGTGGCGCATTTGGTAATATACTATCTTGGATCTATTTCATTTTTTTTTTTTGTGTTTTCCTGAGCAGGGAAATTTATCTGCGGTTTTTTTCGCTACGTAAAAGTGGCGCCAGGCAGGCAGCGAGCTTTAAAACCTTTGCCCAATTATATATCAGTACGAGTAATATTATGCTGTGATGACCTGTCATGGATGACCTACCCATGGTTGCGATGAACGACGTCTATGGATGCAACCGGATAAACACTCTGATAAGGAGAAACACATAAAGACTTGCCAATATGAAACAGTCTCTTAAATAATGAGTATCAGAGCAAAAGTCAAGTAGAAACTTAAATAAAATCTCTAAGCTCGAATTAATGAAATGGCTTGGTATTGAGAAATTGTCGATTTAAAGGGGGAGTTTGTTCGTAAACTTTTTGTTATTGTTTTGTTGTTGTTCGATAAATACCTCCAAGTTTTGTCTTGATATATAATAAAGCTATAAATCAAAATTCAGATGAAGTAATCTTCGGCTAAGGCTATATTAATTGAACAATTTATTGGAATAACTTTGTTAAGGCGTAGTGAGTTCACACACTAGCGCCACCTAGCAATTAACTCTATAAGTCCTAAATCATATCAAATTTAAAAAATCTATATGCTAGATGCCCGAGTTAATTACTTGTAGTATTATTGGTACAAGTTTTCACTATTTTAATTTGATGAATTTTAAGAGAACGAATTATTACCGCCAAAAGTGGCCACTTTTGGCGGTAAAAATTCGTTCTCTTAAACTTAGATTGTAATATCTATGAAAAGTAACAAAAAGAATACTTCAAGTAATTTACTAGGGCAATCAGCTATTAGATTTTTTAAATTTGATTTGATTTAGGTGTAAATTAATTAATTGCTGGGTGGCCCTAGTGTGTGAACTCACTTCGCCTTAACACTTGACACGTTGTTATAATTCCTAAAGAGGTGATTTATTCAGATGACAATAGAAAAGAAGGCGATCAGTCGTACCCAGAATCTGGTAGTAAATTAAGTAGTAGTAAAGCGTATTAAAGTATAACTTAATTAACCCACCACAAGAACTGGGGCTACTCATATAAAAGAGACATCTATATTGAAGCGGAAAGAAATACCTTGGACGGTTTCCTTTATGTTATCATCATTGTCATCATCGGTTCTTTGTTAGTCTCCTCTGCAGGTCACGACCCTCTCTGTACTACCAGAGCCATGTTTAAGCCAGAGTATAGTCAGAGGATTTGGCCTACACTCCACGCTGGTCAGACGGGTTGGAGAGGTCTCTTGGATGTTCTGCTCCTCTTTTACTCACGCTATTGTTTGGCGATTTTTAAACGAGTAAGATCTTATAGTAAGGATGAAAAATAAATGTACACTATTATATTCCTATGTAGATATAATTAGTCCAATTAAGATTAAATTCGGAAGTATGAAGCTAACATTAATAAAATTTTCGAGCTCATTGAGCGTCGAAAGTTGTTCATTAGTTAATAAAACATTTAATATCAAGTTTTCAACGTCACGTTCGCAGCTAATAACTACTTAAGTTTCAATTTATATGTGTGGTATTGAAAGGTTACCGGAATCAATTAGCTCAATCATGCGGCAGAGGCTGAGCTTAAAATTAATCTCAATTTACTTCGAATTCGAATCTTTTGCTTGCATTAGCTAGAATATACGTTTACTTTCCACAAGTGAACAATACCTCCTTTCTTGTGTATATTTCAGATTTTTCAGAAGTAAATATAGAGGTGAAGTAAAAGTAGTGGCAATTTCCTTAATCAACTCTTCATTTACTTCTTGTCCTATGGTTGATGACAATAATCATGTAATCTAACTAAAAACTAAGACAAAAATCTACATTTTTCATACAAGTTGCCGGGCCAGCTGTATACTTTCGTATAAAAAATTTCTTTTTTGAGATTCCAAAGAAAACTGTTTATTTCAACGCACTGATTGATGTGTTAGTTGGAGAGACAGTGGCGTTTACCTGAACATCTTGCAGATTATATCACTTAAAGTAAACAACTTAGTCTTTACCTGTGGCTTTTAAGTCTAAAATTAACTGAATGCTTCGGGTTATTCCGTATATTTATTCTAATTCTATTCCTAACTCACATATCGATTTAAATTAGCACGAGATGCACTTTTTATAGGTCAGTAAGTAACAAACGGATAATTATAATTGAAATAAAGTGTCTTTGGAATATCCACGAACAATATGTTTGTCAATCTCCGTGGCGCAGCGGTCAACACGCTAGCCTGCGACACGGGGACCCCCGGGTTCGATCCCCGGTCAGGTCAAGATGGAAAAAGATCTTTTTCATATTGACCTGGGTCTTGAATGTTTATCTATATAAGTATAATTATAAAATATTGTATCGTTGAGTTAGTATCCTGCGACACCAGTTCACAACTTACTGTGGGGCTAACTCAATTTTTGTGATAATGTCCCTATATATTTATTTATTAATAGATTGTCCCAAATGGGTTGAAAATTTCTAAATATTCATCATTTGTAAGTAAAAGGTTCAAGGACAGTTTTTTTAAACTTTTACTTATCCATCTCACTTACACGTCTTTCTTCATTTTATTGTATTGACGAATAAAGTCAAAAAGTAATTATCAACGAACAAATAGATTGTTTTTATAATTCTACTTATTTGCATTCCGTAAACTAAGTACTCTACGATTTTTATACAAAAATTTAAAAAATTGTCGTCTATGGGAAACCTGGGCCTGAAACTATTATTGTTTTCATCAAACTTATACAAGCTGGATCTCAATAGAAATGTGTTTAAAAATTAAATTGAGATATGTAAAACCATTATTTCTCAAATTGAGTAATTTAAAAGATATGAAATTTTAAAGTTGTAAAATTTATGTCCTACTAACTTTTGAACAAAAAAAAAAGAAAATCTACAAACGAAAATATACCATACATCTCACTCAACAAAAAAATAACACATTCTCATAATCCGAAAATATAACTTTGATTAATACAAACATAAGTGATTTTTGATGACGTAAACTGATAGTGCGGTTTTGACTAATCCATACTTGTTACTATGGAAACCTTCATTTGCGAGTCCGACTCGAACTTGACCACTTTTTTTATTAATTTAGGGCCTGGTACCTAAATCCGATTGCAAGGCAAAAGTTTTTCTTTCAGTTTTCTATGCCTCTCTAGCTAGTACTATTATGAGCCCTTTGTATAGCTTTTATTTAAATTACCTATTAGCAATAGTTTGTCAGTGTGGGTCAAATCTTGAAACGTTATTTTAAGGCAAGCAATAATCACTCAACTTGATTTCTAAAAACATATAACAAATCCATTTCCTTTCCCTTCACAGCAAAATAATTACAGAAGAAAATCAAGAAACAGAAAGAGATATGCTCGTGTATCATTACAAGACTAAACAATCCATATCACGTAATGTCCCATTTGGGAAAACACAACCGCTGTGTCACTGTCAACCTCAATTAAAAGAACGTATTTTTTTTTTCTTTCAAATACACGGATTACGTTTTTATAAATAATATTATAGATCTTTATTATTTACCAGTTAATTGGATAGCAACTCTATACTTACAAACTCGTAATTGTGATTGTTTTTACGGTGGTACCACAAATATTCAGCGTGTAAATTCACTTTAGACATTCCTTTTAAGGGGTGACTTTGACCGTCAGTATAAACCACCTTTCCAATAGACCAAATGTTGGAATCTCTATTTTTTTTTTAACTTTCCCATACCAATTTCCCGGGTGGCTTAACACTTTGAATTAAAGTAATTCATATTGACGGGCTGAGTCACGGGCTGAGGCTGAGTGAGTCATATCTTTTTTTAATTTTGAAAATCATAGTTATGTATGTTTAATTGTCTACCTAGTTATTCTTATCTGTGATATTAGGTAATGGTTATTTATAATTAGGGTCTTTTTTGCGTGTAAAAGGTACAGCATTAAAGTTTGACACTCAATAGAGCGCTATTTCGACAGCCTGAAATCGTTATCAATAATTAAGTCGTCCCAAGTGCATGTGTTTGGGTACTCAGGACAAATTACTTAGTGAGTCATAGGTACTCAATGTTGAAGAAACCACACTGACAGATATTTTAAGAAACATCGATCATTCCCTACTTGGATTGACTTTCTCTTTATATGTTACGTTCCCATATAAAGCACTTTATATTATATATTAATATATTTTTAATTATAAACAACACAGTGACCAGGGATAATTCACATATTCGAGTATTTCGACAGACGCCGCCGTGGCGCAATGGATACGCCAGCCTGTGACACGAGTGGTTGAGATATTTATCTTTATGTATTATAAAATAAAGTATCGTTTATACTTAATATCTAGTGTGTGTCTTATCCCTATATATTTATTTATTAAGAAGTTATGGTGCAATAAGAAACTGGCATCCTTATCATATATTAACCGAAGTTTCCTGACCTATAAAACAAAATCTCGGAACATCGCACCAAGCTAAAGGCAACAAAGCAATGTTTGCTAACAGAACATACTAACAATGTTTCATAAAATTACTTTTGAAACTGAGTTCCATGCAATGCCCATTGCAAGAAATAAGACATTTGATTCCAGCATTTTTTATATAATATATACATATTGTACATTGCAAAGTGCAATTTCAACGTCACATACTACCAAATTATAAAAAAAAATATATAGTTTGTTGTTTGGTTCCCGGCAGAGCAGAATAGGGCCACTCCAAGACTTCCCGTGGATATCGTAGAAGCCGACTTAAATTGGTCCAATTTCAATGTGCTTTCTTTTTTACTAAATGTCTATTTCACTTTAATTTTTCTTTTTCTCGTAGTCATAGTAAAAAGTACAGTATGTAACGATTTATATCGAGGACCATAAATCACTCTCGTCGCTCAGGATCCTATCACTTGAATCACTTTCTATAGTCGTGATTCAGTCGTTAGAATCCTTAATGTGCTAGTAATTCATTTATGGCCCTCACTAGCCATTCTTTTTTTTTAGTTACCCCAAAGCAGCATATTATACCTACAACTAGAGAACTTGCATTATATCCTATATATTAGGTAGATAGTCGCGTAAATTTAGGCAAAATGTGCCTTAGTCCGTCTATGGATAAGGTAAATCCGTTTTAAACGAAAAAATATATCTACCTACAATCTCGATCTATGTATGTATATGATCCCTATCTATTAGTTCGTAATAGGTACGTTTGAAAGGCTGGACTGGAGCAGTGTTCGTCCAGGGGCTCATAAAAAGAGATTGCTTCCAGTCCGACGACGTTTATTGACTTATTAACATCGATATCAGATCGACACACTTGATTCTTTGATCTTCAAACATTTGCCCTGCATGTCATGCTACGAATTAGACCTTTTGATATTTCTTTTTTATACCTGAAGGAGGCTTGAAAATAAGGGGCATTAAAATATGCTACTGCTTTTTCCGCTATTTTATGAATATATAACATAGAATGCATAAAAAAATGATTGTTTTGTAAGGTACCATAGACACATTCTTTACGAAAAATAGTTTTAATTTCATTTTACGGACGAAAATTAACACCTTATTATTATTAGATATTTACATTTGCAAGGTAAAAAAAGGTTATTAACATCAAAGAGACCTCTCCAACCCGTCTGGCCAGCGTGGAGAGTGTAGGCCAAATCCTCTGTCTACTCAGGCTAGTATATGGCTCTGGTAATACAGAGAGGGTCGTGCTCCTGCAGTGGAGACTATACACCTTTGGAAAATATTACTTATGACTCATTGTAAAATTGTGTTTTTTTTCCTATACAATATATAATTGTATACACATACCTAGCCGCAAATAAGTTATCAATCCAATATCAGATTAAGTAGGTATGTATGTATACCACGGCGTGGTTTGCTTTAATTTTCATATTCTATATATTATATTGAAATAGGTATAATAACAATGTTTGGATTATTAATATCCTAAACCTTTGATTAATCCATTTTAAAGGTTTACACTAATATAGTAAAAGACCGTAGTGCTATAAAAATATTACATAAGTAATTTTTAAATTCCTCAAGAAATAAAAAAGAAACTCTAGTTATCATATGATCAAATAAAACTAGATTTACTTTTCCTCCGTAAGGTTTAAGTATAAGTGAAATATATGCTGAAAATAAATTATTACCGGGTACTCATCTGTACGCACCCTTACAGCATCGGGTCATTAAGGGCGATATCCACGGGGCGTTCCGTCGTCATATTTAAAGCAGTGCCACGCTCGCCGGGCGATAAACAATTGGGCGTTAATATAAACTATTAAATTTCGTTAACTACTCGGAAAGCAAAAGTAGGCCGCCCTTTACTACAAGATTGATTACTAAGGTTTTGTAAATAATATTTAACCTTAAACTTCGTTTTTCAGTTTAGTCCCAACTGGAATAGCAATTTGGTTATTCTAGTTTTCACAGTCATAGTATATAAACAACAGTTGGGCGTGAATATACACTATAAAATTTCGTCAACTACTCGGAAAGCGAAAGAAAGCCGCCCTTTACTACAAGATTGATTATTCATCATCATCATTTCGTATAGGTGACACGGTCAGTCGACTATGTACACCCTGGTGTCAGAGTTCTGCGGAACCGCCTATCGGCCTCTGACGTGGTTCCTTTAACGACTACCAGATGTACGTGCCTTCCGAAATTGACACTGACCAAATGTCAAACTAATAAATATTGACTTATTATGGTCGGGTTATGGTTTAAACCAGGCAAGTACTAAAGTTAGTCCTCGATTTATAATAATGAATATCGTCGTATTATAAATCGAGTAAAATAGGACATCATCACGTCTTCCCGTGGATGTTGTGGAAGGCAACTTAGGAAGCACAAAATAAATAAAGCTTATAAATATCAGATAGACCTGTCCAACCCGTTTAGAAAGGGTGGAGAGTGTAAGCCAAATCCTCGGACTGCTCTGGCTCTAATAGTAATGAGAGACTCCTGCAGTGGGCTCTAAAAAGTGTGATCATGATGATGATGATGATGAATGAACTTTCTATTTAGATGTTAAAAGATTTACTTTCTTTTCAAACTTTTAACGAAGAACTTTTAAGAAAAAAGTAGTAACATTTTAAAAAAAAACCATGTAGATCCATTTTTTGTTCTTTTGAAACCTTCTACATACTAAATTTCAATAGAATTGTTAGATATCCGATATTTTCTATTACAACAATAATTCTTTTAAAGTAATAAGATAATATTTACGGATTTTGGATTTTTTCTTTTATAATATCTGTTTCTTTCAATAGCGGGAGGTTGGGCCCACTAGCCACACCACCTATTCCTGTTATATTTAATATGTATTTTTTTAAGGTATCAGTTTTTTCTCGACTTAGCTCTCTACCAAATTTCATGATGCAAGATCAACGGGAATACTCTAGTAGTTTTGATTCCCTTGCGAATGTGCGAATGTGCGAAAATGCGCAAAATATGCGACATAAACGCCCATGTCATTTGATTGAGT
This sequence comes from Rhodophaea formosa, assembly GCA_963082605.1. Classification (NCBI taxonomy): domain Eukaryota; kingdom Metazoa; phylum Arthropoda; class Insecta; order Lepidoptera; family Pyralidae; genus Rhodophaea; species Rhodophaea formosa. The sequence continues at coordinate 12,786,360 of OY720206.1, read as the reverse complement.
TGACATAGAAGTTTCATTTTTCACACCTTCAAGATGCGAATCTTAACATGTGATATTACTTTTAGCTTGATATGTTCACGTATTTCCGAGAAAAAGAGTCTTGACAGACGGACAGACCCAGTGCCGAATTTATATTTTTTATGAGTGTAAGCCACTAAACCATGAGAAAACCAGTGGACATGTTTGACTTTTACCCTCTGAAATCAGTGACCTTCCTCTGAAATCTTCCGCCCCTAGGACGCTGCCGCCCCTAAGCCGCGGCCTATACGCCCTATTTATAAATCCAGGACTGGACAGACCAACGGAGTGATCTTTTGAGTAACACAACCTCAATAAAAATAAATTAACCTGGCGAATTGAGACCATCCTATTTATATTTTTATCTATATATATTTTCAAATCATTTAAGAAAAATTGCAAAAGGATGGATTATCTGGATCTTCAAGGGATCTCCAATTCAGATTAGATTAACTAGTCTTAATGCTATGGAAAGTCTAAAATTGTTCTTTCTTTCTTCGAATATTATATAAGTGATTCTTATTCCAAGATTTAAAGGTACATTGTCAGGGAGTTGAAAATCAATCTTTAAACTGTTATCGTCTATTAAATTTGTATAACTTGCTGTTACGTAGTCTTCCATCCAGCTTATAGAAGTAAGAACAAATCAATAGAATCAATTTCTTTTGTGACCAGTTATTTTTCACATTACAAAAGAAATTGATTCGTCTGATCTGCGTTTTTTCTTCTTAAGGTTATAAATATAGTTTTTTTTTTTAATAGCCTAGTTTTTGTCCCACTGCTGGGCAAAGGCCTCCCCTTCCTTCTTCCATTCATCCCTATCTGGTGCAATCTGCTGCCAGCCATTACAAATTCCCCCTTCTATGAATTCTACACAAAAGCAACGGCCCCGAGTGCCCGGCGTCTCCAGCGGCTCGCCTGGCCGTGACGGAGCATGGGGTGCTAACAGTCCCCGGGCGAGATCGACATCCCGTCAGACGACTTTTGCAACGAAGCTGGATTCCGATACATTACATATTTTGACTTACAACATAAGTACCCTGTCCAATGAAGAACGTCTTCTAGAGTTGGAAAATGCCTTAACAAGCATTAAATGGGATATTATAGGCCTCTCCGAAGTGCGGCGAGAAGGCGAACAAATATTAGAAAGGGAAACCAACCTATTCTATCATTATGGTGTACCTGGTGGCCAACGAGGCGTCGGTTTTCTAGTGGCTGATCGATGGAAAAGTAACGTAATTGATTTTGTGGGATATTCAGAAAGAGTTGCCTTGATAAAGTTTCAAATATCTAAACAACACACACTCACTGTAGTATAAGCTTATGCACCAACCACCACTTATAGCAACGAAGAAGTAGAACGTTTCTATGAGGTACTAAACAAGGCTTGCGAAGAACATCAGGGTACTTGGAACATCGTTCTCGGTGATTTTAACGCAAAAATTGGAATCGGTAGTGAATTAGACAACAGGCAAACGGTAGGTCCGCACGGAAGAGGAGAGCGAAATATTCGCGGCACTCGTCTGATCCAAATTGCTTTTGAAAGAAACATGAGCATTAGTACCAGCTTCTTCCTAAAAAAACAAAACCGGCGTTGGACATGGATAGGACCCAACGAAAACGTTAAAAATAAAATAGACTATATCCTCTCATCCCATAAATATATTATAAAGGATGTTTCTGTAATTAATATGATAAAATATAGCTCAAATCATCGACCTGTTCGAGCTACTGTCAAATTTGACATGAAAATACATCGTTCTAAGTTATTCAAAAGTCATATTAAAAGAATAGATAAAGACACAATTATTAACAAAATTGATCAATTTAATCTAGAATTAAAAAATAGCTTTAGTTTACTCGAAAATATTTCACACACAGTCGATACACAATACAATAATATCTTAACGTCTATCAAACAAGCCTCACAAAATATAGCCAAAACTAAGAAGAAAACGAAAAAATTTACCCAACATACAATAGATCTCATAAATTTTCGTGAACACCTTAAAAATACCAATAAGACTCAGTATATGCTCATTGACAGGCAAGTGAAACGAAGTATCCGTCGAGATATACGTTCTTACAATACGGAGCGAGTTAAACGAGCACTAATACAAACAACTTCACTGAGAACCGCAAAAGAAGGCATAACCAGACAAAAGAATTGGATAACAAAGTTGAAAGACAATCGTGGTAAAACACAGACTAATCAAAATCAAATCACACAAATTTGCACAGATTTTTACAAAACATTATATTCAGACCCAAACCGTTGCAATAACCTAGAAAACTACCAATTACATAAATCTATCTATCCTTTTACTATAGGAGAAGTGCGCATTGCACTAAATTCAATGAAATATGAAAAAAGTCCTGGAGAAGACGGCGTCTCTACTGAAGTTTTGAAATTTGGGAGGTCAGTTTTGTTACCCTATTTAACACAACTTTTTTAATTCTATTCTTTTCGCTGGTAAACTGCCTGAAAACTTTTGTCATTCCAATATAATACTACTTTTCAAAAAAGGAGATAGATCCGATATAAATTACTACCGACCCATCAGTTTAACATCTCACATTTATAAGCTATTTATAAAAACTATCCAAAATCGCATTGTCTCACTCCTGGATAAAAGTCAACCGCCAGAACAAACCGGGTTCCGCCCTAACTATTCCACCACAGACCACCTCCATACGTTAAATCAGGTCATAGAAAAGTTTAACGAATATCGCAAACCTTTGTATATAGCATTTGTAGACTACACCAAAGCGTTCGATAGTTTAAAGCACTCTTCCATATTTACAGCTCTCAAAAATCAGGACATCAATAGCACATATATCCAATTATTGCAAAACATCTATCATAATAGCACAGCTTCAGTCAAACTCCAAAAATTAGGACCTGCATTTGATATAGAACGAGGGGTTAAACAGGGCGACCCGCTGTCGCCCCAACTATTTACGAGTTGCCTTGAAGAGATCTTCAAAAAGCTAGCAGCCTCGTGGGAGACGGTGGGCATTGACATCGGCAGCGCCCGGCTTACAAACCTCCGCTATGCCGATGACATTGTCCTCTTCTCCCAATCAGCGGCTGAACTGCAAATGATGCTGCAAGAACTTAGCTCGGCGAGCCTTGAGGCTGGATTGGAGATGAATCAGTCAAAGACCAAATTGATGACCAATAGAACCAAACTTAAGATCAGGGTCGATGGGCAGGAATTACAATATGTCGAGGAATATATCTACTTGGGCCAGATAGCGTCCTTCGAGAACAGGCAAGACAAGGAAATTGATCGTCGCATCGAAAACGCCTGGAAGGGCTTCTGGTCCATGAAGGCACTAATGAAGGGCGACCTTCCCTTATGCTTGAAGCGCAAACTCTTCGACATGTGTATCCTGCCCATCCTCACCTATGGTTCACAGACGTGGTCTTTGACTGAAGGTCAAAAGTTCAGACTCAAGGTCTGCCAGCGGGCCATGGAACGCAGCATACTCGGCATTCGTCGAATAGATAAAGTGAGGAACACTGAGCTACGGTCCACGACTAGGGTTGTAGATGTAGGCGTCAAGTCGGCTAATCTCAAGTGGGACTGGGCCGGGCATGTGTGCCGCATGCAATCAGACAGATGGGCCCGGAAGGTCACCCTGTGGGTACCCGATGGACCTCGGCGTAGGGGCAGACCACGAACGAGATGGCGGGATGACCTCGACAGGTTGTATAAAAATACACATTAATAATAATAAAAAATGTGTAAATACAAACACTTATTGAAAAGAAGCCACACCCTAGCCACCAGTTTGGTAATATTTAATGAAGCTTAAAAAAATCACAGATTCGACAAAAATTGGCCTTTGTAGTTATTCTGAACATTCTCACTTTACAAACTCCCATTACGTTATTTGCTTCTTTGCCTGTCGGACTTGAGGGGCGTCAGTAATTATTACAACATATAAAAGCCATAACTGCTGTTCTTGTTTACCTATATGATTGGGCAGGCAGGCGAGTAACGAAACACCTAATGGTGAGTGTCATCATCGCCCATGAACATCTGCATCATGAGAGTTGTAAACCGAGCACTGCCAATACTCAGGTTATAGCTTCGGGAAAAAGCAGTGAAAAATTACTAAAGAAACGTGTTAATGTAAATCGCTAATCCTCGAAGTGATGAGCGTGAGGCCTGTTTCCACGGCGCATGGTACGATAGTGACTTACGCTACCAATTGTCAAATATGTAAATTTGACATCCAGAGGAGAAAATCCTAAGAAATGTTTGAATGAGATAAAATATTGTTTTTTTACTGCATAGGTCGTAAAAAATAATATACAAAAAAATAAACATATAAATTAATATCCCGTGGGTACCTACAATCAAAATTACAATAGTAATATTTTAAGTACTTCTTACAACTATCTGCAGAAACTAGGGCCATTACTTTCTTCGTGCAATAATCTTCAATACCGGTTCGCACCTGGTGCTAGAGAAACTTCAATACAAACAGAACTTGCTTTCAAGCCTTGCTAAGACTCAATAAAAAGTAGCTTCTTACAACTTGTTTCAAATAAAAGGCTTAAATTGATGATAATGGAGCTCTTAATTGTAGCTATGCATTATTTATTACATTCTTACTCTATACATGTATTCGTTTAGTAGAGTAAAACTTAAGTGCAAGTGATATCTACGGCGTTCTAAGACTTCTAGCAAAATTTAAATAAAACTAGCTTTTGCCCGCGACTTCTTCCGCGTGGAGTTCGGTTATTTGTTACCCCTTTTCGGGGTTGAATTCTGAAAAAGCCTAAAACACTTGTTTACTCATTAATTGACAGGAGTACTCCTCTGAAGTTTAGAATAACATAGTTTAGCTAATCTTGTTTCCCATACATACTTTCAAGCCCATTGAGGGGTTGAATTTTTAAAGACCCTAGGACACGTAATTATATATTTCTAAACTTTAACCTAAAAACAAAGTTTCGGGCTTCTAGCTCTTAAAATGACGGAATTCCATACAAATTTTAATCCTTTTTCACTCGCTTAGGGGAATATTTTCAAAATTTCAGCGATATCCATTCTGTTGTTTCGGCTGTGCGTTGATAGATGGATGAGTCAGTCAGGTAAGCCTTTTATATATTTATAATAAGACTAGCAGTTACCCGCGACTTCGTCTGCGGTGACTTCAGGTTTGGAATGCGGGGATTATAAAATATGGCGCTACAAAGCGGTAAACTAAACATATACCCCGATTTACCCCCTTTGAGGTTTAATTTCGGAATAACTATTAAAAATGGTTACTCATTATTTTTGCCGTTCTCAATTCACACGAAATTTCATACAAAAATGTCCAAGGAATAAAAAATTTCATATAAACTTTAATCCTCTATTTCACCCCTTTAGGGTATGACTTTTAAAAAATCCTTCCTTAGTGGATGTTTACGTCATAAGAGGAATACGTGAGCAAAATTTCAAATTTCTAGCTCTAAGGGTTTGGCCTGCGCGTGATCTTTGATAATTGCCCATTTTTTAAAGTATTAAAATGAATATAGTATGTTATCCTTAATATATAGACATATGACATCGGGGATTTTTCTGTAAACCTAAATAAGATACACAATTCCACCATACATTGTTTTGTTATATCTCAAAGGGTTTAGACAGCGTTTTCGTTGAAAGCTCCCAAACGGCTCATTTTTTTACGACACCTCTAACAAATATCATTGGTATATACAAAAATGTATACAAAAACTTAATAAACTATATACTAAAACCTTCCTCGAGAACCACGCTATCCATTGGAGAAAACCGCATTAAAATCGGTTCGGTAGTTTTGGAGTTTATCGCGAACAGACAGACAGACAGACCGACAGACGCGGTGGGGGACTTTGTTTCATAATATGTAGTGATGATATAAGAAGAATATAGAAGATAACTTTTAATACGGTTTTATAGAATTTAATATAATATATGTATATTAATGTGTATATATACGCAATAAAACCAGATCAAAGGTCATTTTATTTAAATGTTTAACAAATGCAAGAGCGTTTTGTATGTTATCTTTATTTTTTCACATAAAAAAATATTCTACCAGCAAAATTCAAATTTACGTGTAGCCATCAACTTTACCCGAACTGGCAGAGCTACAACTTACTCCACGCGTCTGCCGGTGGCTTTATTGTCGCCGGTCGCCATGACAATTGTTACGCGTTCCTTGCAGCTGCCACCAACTTCAAACTTGACCCAATGACGACCTACACTTCTTTACACTATTTTTTGTGGACGAACTTACACCAAAGCCAACTATTCAATTCGGGCGAGTACCTTGCTCCACCGGCGATAAGGATGAATGGGAGTAGGACATCCTTCATTGGGGTTCCTGCGCCGTTACCTGCGTGCCATGACGCACGACTATTAGCTTTGTCACCGTACTGGAATTTTGTGCACAAACAATATGGCGTAATAATATTTTTTTATTGATAAACTTTATTTCAAATAGAATCTTTTACCTAGGTTTTAATAAAGAGATTGCCCTGGTTTGAATACCTGATTTTGATATTTTAACCTTATTAACACTATTTTTATAGAACATAGTTAGTGTAAAATTTATACTTAAATAAACCAGTTAGGTATGAGTCGGACTCGCGAACGAGGGTTCCGTACAATATGTTTTGATATCTCGCAATTATAGTCTTGCTTCGTACCAAATTCGTTAATTGTATTATCTGTAAGTAGTCTATAGATTTTGATTCTTTTAATAATAATTATATAAGACGTATTGTTAAGTTTTATTGTTAGGTAGGTGTGATATTCAAATCTCGATACAAGCATCCCTGCTTATAGGAAAAAAACACAGTTTGTCTTCTTGGGAATGTCGGTTTAAACTTAGCAGTTTGTCTGTCCTTATGAAAAGGGAAAGGCAGCACTTTAAGAACCTCCTCCTCCTGCTGGAAATTTGAATACATAAAATGCTATGTATTTTTTATTGGCGGGGGATCCTCCTTCTTTCTTAGCTTTGACTATGACATATACTATTTAAACATTTTTACGAGCTCCGTGGCGCAGTGGTCAACACGGCCTGTGACACGGATGGTCCCGGGTTCGATCCCCGGTCAGGTCAAGATGAAAAATGATCTTTTTAGATTAACCTGGGCCTTGGATAATTATCTATATATGTATTTGTTATAAAATATAGTATCGTTGTGTTAGTATCCCATAACACAAGTCTTACTTAAGAACTTACTTTGGGGCTAGCTCAATCTGTATGATTTGTCCGTATATATATTTTTTTTTATTAAACATATCTGACGTCTGTCCACAGGAATACCAATCTCCAAATCCATTGCACTCGCCACCGGAATAGAGTATGTACTCGTAGTAGTATGATTAGCTCCGATTACTGGTGACAGCTTGGCGGTCCCGGGTGACTTGCACCCAAGGTGGGCCCTTCTGGCAACGTACTTTCTGTACATACTGCAGTACATGAGAGTCGCTGTTCTTCCAAGGTGATGCCATTGTTTCTCGTTAGGCCCTTCAGGCTATGCAAGCAAATCGCGGCCATTACTATGAGAGTTTGCGATCTTAACCAGACTTGCACACACACGGGTAATGCCTAAAGCCGAGTCGCGTCTCTCCTGGGGGCCTTTGGTGATGTTCTGTGCCCAACAAGTTGTGAGCACTCTGCCCTCATCTTAAAAGTCCGGTGACTCACTTAGACCTAACTTCATATTCTTCCTTTAAAAAAACACACATCATTTTTCTTTGTCTTGATTTACGTTGAGCTGCATTAAAGAAAATCCCTCGGAAATATATTTTTGGAGTAAATTAACTACAATACTGATTTTAAGGCAATAACTCGGTAAAAATTTTGTTGTATTTAGATTTCGCTCTATATATGAACTACATGCCCTTGCTCCCTGCAAAATTTTATGAAGCTGGGTCATCCGGAAAGTACCTATAGATAATGATTACCTTGCAAATTTGCAAAATTATAAAAAAAGTTTGGCATTTGCACACCTTCAAGAAACGGCAGAACCTGCTATGTGAGATTCATTTCAAATAGATAAGTTCCCTCGTTTCCGAGAAAAATGTCTTGACAGACAGATATCCGGCCCAGGCGGTCAACAGAGTGAGGATGCTCCTTTTTTACCTTTAGAGGTACGGAATCTTAAAAACAAATCTTCTAATTACGATTCATTTTTGTTATTTTATAAAGTTTTTTTATTTAAGTAAACAACTTAATAGTAACTTTTTAGGTACTACACATACTTGTGTAAAGACATAATAACAATGTCAAGGAGATAAGCCATGCAAGTAGGACGTGACGGGAATGTGATTTTTTTTCCTCTCTGCAAATAGCTAATGCCACACATATTTATCACACAATAGCCATCATTTCCTATTGATTACCGCCCACTTTCCACTTTTAAGACGTAAATGATACACAGGTCGCGATTTACAAGAACCGGCTTCTACAGGAGAATTAATGACTTTTGAAGGCTCCTTAAAATTCAAAGTGCCTTAATTAGGGGTTCAAGATTCGCAGTCAATCTCCGAATCATATAAAATGTGGATATTTATCTGTTGCTTAACACATGAAATAAAGCTTAGAGTATTGTCAATAGCGACCACTTTTGGTGGAAACGGTAAGTAATAATGCACATTAACACTTTAAACTGTAAACAGTAGTTCATGAATAGGTTGATGGGGTGTTTGTGGCATTGCAGAATAAAATTTAAAATATTTGAATTTTCTTCGAAATGCTTTATTTAAAATGTTACTGGGCCCCCATAAAAATGAATATACCTACAAGTTCCAGTGACAGCGTTCGAAACTCCTTTACAAAAAGACATCTCATTGAATTAAGTTCTTATAAATACAAAATACTTACATTGTAATTAAATGCTCCATCAAAAAATCTTGCTTATACATGTGTTTAGATATTGACATCCGTGAAGCTGTGTAAGCAAATATGAACACACAATGATACCAGCTATATTCTATATCTTAAACATAATCATGCATACCGTTGTTATAGAATATAATACATAAAACTAAATATTTGAACAAGAATACCATAAACAATGTTTTTCATATATCAAAGGTCTAATAAATATAATATAAAAAGATAAAAGACCCTGTAAAGACACGATACAGCTCATTGTCGCATTGTGCAGCCTTACATGTACATGCATGTGTTTGTACTGCTTAACTAATGTGCAGAAACACATTAGTTAAGCTGTGTAATGAATCGCGTAGGACGTAATTTGTCTTCGTCGCGGCAAATAGCTAATTCCCAAACATTAAGCACACAATAGCCGCCATCTCTTATTGATGAACGCCTTTTGTGATTTGTCAGGATCAATTCCTGAAGGCTTAAATGATACACGTGGTAGAGTTATAGGAACACTAATTTTAAAAAATACTGAGGGTAGCTTTTTTATTATTCAAATACTGGCCTGTCCCTTAAAACTTGTACTGCCTATGGTAGTTTCCAAAAATGCGCTGAAGTCTATTATATGAAATCTATTATATACATCTTAAAGTCTCCCAAAAACCTAGATTTCCACAAATTACATGTATAAAATGTCGAAAAGCCACTCATACAAGGGCACGAGTAATAAGGATTATTGACAAAGTAAAATAAATTGAAAGAAAGTAAATGTTAAAACAAAAATAAGGTAGACTAGGTTGACATTTGCTATTTACATTATGACATGACATTATGTTAAAAGTATTTTTCAAAACTACATAGTCTCCCGATGAACATGAACACTGTAAAGTATTCGTAACGTTAGCTGTATAAATAATGTAATAAACGCGATTAAATCATATTAAAAGTAATTTTATTAAAATGTGGTCATCGCGAAAAATTACTAATACTCGTATGTCACCAAAGAGAAAATATTTATAAGTAAGTCAGTACATAGTTACTAAGGTATTCTATTGAATTATCTTACATGTAGATTACAAGTGTTTAGTTATCAACATCAGTTAAGCCGTGTAATTAATCGAGTAGTATATTATTTGTCTTCGTCGCGGTAAATAGCTAATTCCCACACATTAAGCGCACAATAGCTGCAAGTTCTTATTGGTACCGCCTATTGTCCGCTTCCGAAAGACTTAAATGATACACGTGGTGCGATTTACCGGAATTAACTTATAGGAACATTAATTAATTCTAGTCTACGGGAATGTATATCTTTTTTCTGTATTGTCGTTTAAAATAGTGATACTTATACTGTGTATTGTTACTGTGGAAAATGCGCTGTTAGGGGTTTAAGAGACTCAAAAACACCTACATTTTTGCAAACCTACTCATTCCATTAATCAAAATATTTTTTATAATTAATTATAATTTAGTTACCATTTATACTTGTCAGCAAAAAGTTTTAATATACAGTGTATTGCTGTTTGTTTTTTCTATAAATAAAAAAGAAAATAGTGTCAAGTATTTAAATAAATTGATGGTAACTCAATATTGCATTGAATAATTTTACACGTTTGGGTTTTATGACCTTGAGCTCTGTCCACCCTGTAAGGGAAAGAGACGTGATAATATGTATGCATGTAATCTTACACGTAAGTGACAAATGTTAAGATATCGACAACCGTTAAACTGTGTAATGAATCGAGTAGAACGTAATTTGTCTTCGTCGCGGCAAATAGTTAATTCCCATACATTAAGCACACAATGGCCGCTAACTCTTATTGATAGCCGTCTATTGTCCACTTCCCGAATTCAGCAGTCATATTACAAGAACCTACCTGATTATACGGAAATTAATAACTGTGATGTACCGATTGAGATTTTTAAACGTTGTTGTTGTAAGATAAAAAAAATTAAGTTATTGGTACATATTCACTAAGAAAATCAAATATCAAGAAAAGCACTCAAAATGACGTGTTTAAAAAACCTTGATGGTAAAGGTTACTCAAGACTCTTACGTTGAGTAATCATAACAAAATGTAACTGATTGCACGTTGTTAGCAAATTTAGATAACATCTCTTCTTTTTACCCGACTGACCCCAAAAGAAGAGTAATGTTTTAACGTATATGTATGTATACAACGTGTTGATGAAAAAGTGCAATACCTGAAATTATTAGTTCAGAATGGGGCAAAGAATTGATTCCACAACCATAAAAGGGGCGATTTTATGCAAAAAAATATATTTTGATTACACCGTGTTTGATATCTAATTAACTCTTTCATGCGGCGGCACGCCAATCGGCAATGTCACCTAGAACGCGCGTAATTACCAAAAACTTTTTAATTTGCAACAAACACAAGGAAACAAAAAAATAACCAATATCTGCATAAATAATCCGCAAAAATTTAATTTAATAATTCTTTTAAAATAAAAATAAGTTGGGGTGTCTGAGGTTTAGAGCTTTTTCATTATGTATATATATGTAAGTGTGTTTATTCAATTGTCGCTTCCTGTAGCACATACGGCTTAACCGATTTTAAAGTGTGAGGCGTCATTATACTTATATTTGTTTTATTTTCCCGAATGTATGGGATATGTGACGTCAGCGAAAAATAAAAAAGGCATAGGTAAACTTGCATAAAAAGCTGTCAGGTGTTTTATTTTTTAAATAATGCTTCGTTTCAGCCATCATACTGCTAAACAAGTAAACACTTTTAATGCAAGATTTTTCAATGGTGTATAAACTACATCGACAACACAGGATGTAATTTGTCTTCATCGCAAATAGCTAATTCCCGCACATTAGGCACACAATAGCTGCCAGCTCTTATTGATTACCGCCTATTGTCCGCTTCTCAAAGACTTAAATGATACACGTGGTACGATTTAAGGAAACCTGCTTATACTGTAATTAATGACTTGAGTTTACGAAGTTCTCTATATTGGAGTCGAATAATTTTTTAATAAATTTTTCATAATCATTCAGAAGATTCAAATAGTTTATTCAGAAAGTAGGCCCTTGCAGGCACTTTTTCATGTCAAATCACATTTAAAATGATCTTATTATGCATTTTACTAATTATTGTTTAAAAGCTACGGGCTACTAGCGTTTTGAAACTGACCACTGCAGCAAAAAAACGCCGAAATAAACTCTTTTCAACAGTATTGGTCGCCTCCTCACCTGAAGTAGCCTCATTTATTCGCATATAAGAGTTTTTACAAGATCCTATACAATTAGCATATGGAAATCTTATTTACATTTTCGGTAATAGCCAATTTCACAAATTTTATATCAAATACCTTTATACAGTTACAAAATTTTCATAAGCTCAGCAAAGTTTTGATTATAATATTTTGATTGTCAGAAGTTACAATTTTAAACTAGAGGTATTAATATATAAAAGTATTTAAACAACTGATTTCTAAACATTGTTAAACGCAAAAAAAAAATTTAATCTGTAATCTTATTATAAATTTATATAACAATCCGTAGGAATTGCTTAAGTTAAGCTTTTAAAGATTTATCCTTAATAAACTCATTTGTAAACATAATGTCACCTAAAGCCTAAAAGAAGGCACTCAAAGAAAATACAAACTAGTTACCTAGCTGATTAGTTGCTCTGAATGAGTTTATTACTCAGTGTGCAGTGTAGAAGTAATAATATTTTCTTTAAAAAATGAAATGTTTCGATTTACCCTCTAGGCGCGCTCTTTTCCCTCGATATTCATAAGTCCAATGGGCCTGATGGGATTTCTGCCATTGTGCTCAAAAAATGTGCTCCTGAGTTGGCTCCGGTCTTAGCGCGTCTTTACCGACACTCTTTCTCTACAGGCGTTGTCCCGTCAGCATGGAAGACTGCTCTAATTCATCCGATACCCAAAAAGGGTGATCGCTCTGACCCTGGCAATAACAGGCCTATTGCCATTACCTCCTTGCTCTCTAAAATAATGGAGTCCATTATAAACTACCAGCTCCTGTTGTACCTTGAGGAGCACCAGCTCATAAACGATCGATAGTACGGATTTCGTCACGGACGGTCTGCTGGCGACCTTTTGGTATATTTGACTCATAAATGAGCGGAAGCGGTTGAGAGTAGGGGGGAGGCCTTGGCGGCTAGCTTAGACATGGCAAGGGCCTTCGATCGGGTCTGGCACAAAGCTCTTCTATCGAAGCTTCCTTCATACGGGTTGCCCGAAAAATTGTGCCAATGGGTTACCAGTTTTCTTACAGGGCGCAGCAGGTCGTTGTTGACGGTTCTTGCTCGGAATATAAACCTGTGAACGCTGGTGTCCCGCAAGGCTGTGTTCTGTCTCCTACGCTTTTTCTTCTGCATATCAATGATATGCTGCAAACCAGTAGCATCCATTGCTATGCAGATGATAGCACGGTGGACACATCTTACACCAGCCAAGCCAATATTTCTCCGGCATGCGTTTCCGAGTGTCGAGCTAAACTTGTGTCTGAAGTTGAAACCTAAGTTTCGAATTGGGGTCTTTGCAACCTAGTCCAATTCAATCCCAATAAAACACAAGTTTGTGCGTTCACTGCAAAAAAAAGCCCTTTTGTCGTATCTCCTTCGTTCCAGGGCGCTTCCCTCAATAATCAGCCGAAGATCGGAATTCTGGGCGTTGAGATTTCAGGTGACGTTCAATTTCGTGATCACCTAAAAGACAAGGCCAAGTTGGCTTCTAAAAAACTAGGTGTCCTCAGTAGAGCAAGGCAATATTTCACATCGGCGCATCAGCTTCAACTGTATAAAGCACAAGTAAGGCCACATATGGAATATTGTTCCCATCTCTGGGCTGGGGCACCGCGATACCAACTCCTTCCTTTTGACCGCGTTCAGAGTCGAGCGATTCGTTTAGTTGACGACGAGATCGTCGGGCATCTCGATCCTCTGGCTCTGCGTGGGGATGTGGCCTGTGCCACATGGCCTTGTGCATTCTTTATCGCATCTATCATGGGGAATGCTCCGAGGAATTGTTCAACCTAATACCTGCCGCAGAATTTCACCACCGTACTACCCGACAGAAAGTAAAGTTTCATCCCTCATCCCTTTCAGCAAATTTTTGTTAGAGGTAAGTGTTCCCCCCTCTATCTGCTAAACGGTTATATATAGATACCTACGTGAAAAAAAATTCAGCAGTAGTATATATACTGAAGTTGAAAGAAAAACTATCAGAGCTGAGTACTAAGTACAAACTAAAAAGTAATAGGCAACCAACTTATAAAATGTACTCGTAAATGTAAAATTGCATACAATTTTCACTGTTAGATGTTTTTGGTCGGTAAACTGTGAGGTGCGAGTGTGAACAGTGTGAACTCAAAGTTGTCATTAGCAACTACGGAACCCTACACTGCGCGTGGCCCGACACGCACTTGGCCGGTTTTTATGTATGTATTTAAGGCATAAAATATATCGCTATGGCAGGCATGGAAAGTAATCTGAAATGTCTGAACCATAATAAATTTAAGATTTGTATTTCGCGGCTTGCGCCACGTCCCAGGAGACGAATTTTTATTTTTACAGCGCCAATGCGCTTCATTTTCATTGTATGTCTAGATAAAACATTTTTTCTCTATATACTCGCTGTGTGAACAATGAAAGAATTTTACTTAACATTTAACGTGTATTTTAGAGCTTAGATCAAACTCTTATCACTTACCTCAACTTTAGTATTTTAATTGATTAATAACTATGAACTAATAAAGGACATATCACAGAGATTGAGATAAACCAAAAAAAGGTTGTTACTTGTGTTTACAACACTATATTTTATAATTAATACGTAAAATACAAGACCAAGATCAATCTGAAAAGATATTTTTTTTATCTTGAACAGATCAGGGATTGAACTTTGAACCTACGGTGTTACACAACCTAGCATGACTACGACTAGGATGCAGAGGTCGTCGTATATCTGATGAGTGGTATTCATTCAGTGTCGTTTATCCTTTATTTACCATGTTTTTTCGTAAAGTAAGTCGAGCTTGTGTCATGCTGTTGAATATTTACTGAACACAATTTAAAAGTTTTACAAGTTTGCACTGCGCGTTTAAGCAAATAAGCGGACAAAGGCTCAAACTTTTTCAACATAAATAGTAATATAAAAATGTCACGTATGTGTGAATACACGTTTTAATTAGCTTCATAAACGTTTTCATCAGGTACCTATACCTAGTACTAAACTGTATTTTAGAAGGTCGCTTTATAAACGAAGTTAAACATGCGAATAACCTGCAAACTGCGCTGTTGAAAGGTCGAAACTCGTTTCCGATTACCCCTTGAATTAGCTGGGTAAAAGCGTGCAAAAAGTGTTTCATAAGTGTTCATTATGTGTTCACATTGCAACAGCTCCGCGGGCGAGTCAACCCCAGGACGGCATTCAAATAATTTCAGTGGTTTACATTTCAACGGCGATATAAAGCAGAGCAATTTACCTTTAATGATGACTGTGTAGGCCTTTTTCCCGATATATTTCACGGAGCCCCAAGTTTTTATGGGAAGTGAAATACAGGAGGGTTAAAGCGAGTTTTCATTGCTTTTTACCTCGTAATATTCATATTGCTCAGTCGAGCAATTCCAAGTTGATAATCCGGGACTGGTTTAATGAGCCAAATGTTATCCTGACAGGATTAACCGGAGTGCTCGCATGGTGTTACATAATTTTCCTGGATTCTTTTCACTTCCGTACACTTTATGCCACGGTAAAGTTAATACGCTTCCCGGTTACGGTAAAGTGATTTTTTCTGACCTTTAATTTTAGAAATGTCGCACCTTTTAATGTGGCGAAATGTTTACATACCAAATAGAAACCTTTTTATAGGATATTTTTTAATTTAGCAACCAATTTAATTTTAACGCGTTTGATAACACAAATCTGTCTAAAACAGATAGAACAGAAGTGACACATGTATGTATTTTTTTTATATTTGTTTTTATAGCGTCTCACCGTATCTTATCTTTATTAAGACCAGTGAAAAATCGAAAGCACGTTCAGTCGGGGTGTTTTGCACTTACCCATGCCATAGTCATCTCTAAGGTGATTTCTGAATAAATACTACATGAAATTCACAATAGCTCATGTTGCGTAGTGCCTTTAGACCAGGAAAAGCCTATCCGAAACTATTTAGCTTTCTTTGATTGTTTTTTGAGTGTTTGAAGCTCCAAACGCTTCAACATTAGAAAGGCCCAAAATGTATGTCGTTGATTCGTTGTTGATGGATAAACTAAATTAATGATTATAAATTAAACTTAATTGGAAATAAACACACAAACAACAACGTATTAGTTATTCATAATAATATTATATAACTAGCTTTCGCCCGCGGCTCCGCTCGCGTTAGTATTGATCCCTCGCGAACAGTACTTTTCTCTGGGATGAAAGGTAGCCCATGTCTTTCTCTGTACTCTAGACAACATGTACGTAAAATTTTATGATTCGGTTCAATAGATTAGAGTTCCGTCCGCGTGGTATATAGCCTATGTCCTTCTCAGTACACTAACCTATGCGTAAGTATGCAAAATTTCATGAATCCGTTCAGTAGATGGGGCGTGAAAGCGTAACAAACAAATAAACAAACAAACTCACTCCCGCATTTATAATATTAGTAAATGTGTTTTTCAGTACACTAACCTATGTTTATGTAAAATTTCATGATGATCGGTTCAGTAGATGCGGCGTGAAAGCGTAACAAACAAATAAACAAACAAACTCACTTCCGCATTTATAATAAAATAATTAGTAAGGATAGGGATAATTAAGTTGGGATAAGGATGTGTATGAAAAACTTCACGCGCATGATCAATCTCGCATAACTCGTAAGACTAATTAGCGCTCGGGGTCTCAAATCATAATCAATGTGGATTTATTCATCGGATGCTGCGACCCCCTGGGCAGAAGTAAGTTCTTCAAGTTTGGGAACTTAGCGCAACTAAGTGAGCGATGGTACCCGGGGGTCCCGCTAACATCAAAACCACATTTGGTCGCATAGTTCAAAGGCCTATTGATTTTTTTAACAATTCTTATTCACGGGTGACAACGTAATAATGTAATTTGTGTGTTACTGTAGCCGAAATAGCAAAATTTTTGTGCAAATTATTATTTAAATGGTACCGTGGAGTAACATTATATTATAGGTAAATGTAAGACATTAGGGGAAATATTATGTTATATTTTTAAGCAATTTTAAATATGTAAAAAAATAACAATGAGAACATCGTTTTTATACATATAACTTGAGTAACTCTCATAGGAATCTGAGTTTTATTAAAAAAGAATAGTAACTCAACACAGTTTGTCATGTCAACTATATATACAATACGTATATGTCAAGTGATTAATATCAGAAACTATTGATGGCTCAACTAGGAACGCAGACTGGACCGCTGCGCCACGGAGCTCGTCATATTATGAGCTATTTTAATTCAATTTTCCAACTATACCCAAACACGCTACATGTGGCCTTTAGTCTTATGCTATTAGGCTTTGTCTACCCCGTTAGGGAAGAAGACATTAATATGTATGTTTGTAAATTAATCAAAGCACAACCTAAACGCAATGTTTAGTTTACTCTTTACAAAACACTGTATCTACCATTCAGTCGCTTTAAACATCGTTTGTACAGATACCGAACAAACTTCGACAATTTAATTACATATGAGCATGAAGTAATCTGAAATTGGTGGATCATACCAAGCCCCTTTATGCCAGTTTGCCAAATTGATTGTGCATATCTCTATGCACCGGCCCGTACGGTCAGCTCAAAAGGCGTGGCTATATGACGTGTTTTTTTTATGAAACAAACTTTTGTTTGCTTTAGTCGTGTTTAGTTTTAACACAGATATGTAAGAAGAAGAAAAAACATGTCTGTGAGTTTTTATAGTGTCATCATATTGTCCCATAGGATAAGCGGTTAAGGATGTATTACTTTTATATAGGGCCTCCTGATTGGTAAAACCATTGTGCTTATTGCTTTTTCATATTCATGTGTGAACGTCATGCACTTTTTTAACAAGCTTAAACTTAACTCACCTTATTTATTCTTATTTGTTTTGTTTATATCAAATCTTTTAACTTAATTTTAAAATAGTTATCTCCAAAGAGGACGATTAATTTTTTGTACTTATAGTGATAACAAAGTACCTAATTTAAGTTGTAATGCTTATAAAACAGTGACACTACAACTTATTTAGTAACTAGTTCTAATTTTTTAAATAAAGATTATGTTTTCAACGAGTTTTATTTAATAAAATAAGAAACCCTACTGCCGTTAGAGTTTTAGATGACGTTACAAAGCCCATGACACGTGTACCTTAATACACCTAACACTCCAAAATCGGTCAACCAATTTAGGCTACAGGAAGCAACATAGGAAACAAACATACATACTCGTAGATAGAAATACACTTATGTAAACGTAAATACGTACACAAATCATTACCTTCGCATTACCTTCTTTCTGGGTGGGTCAGTCGGGTAAAAAGCACACTTCAGCAAATCGTGTAATCAATTAAACTCGACCCCCATTTCAGATAATATCTTGCAATCACTTTTTGTGTTTACCTTTCATTTTTGTCATATTCTGTAAACTTCGAGTGGAATTTGTGGTTTATATTTCTGAGATCCCCTGGCACACAAGGCAGTGCTATTGAGCGACGGAATGCAACGACGTTCTGGGCAACTTGCCACACGAATGTGAATTTTCCTAGCTGCATCCCACTAGTTAGTAATTTACGTACTTTACATTTTACAACTCGAACTGGGGTCACGGTGTCATTGTAAAAAGTAACTTATTATACCTGCTTTCAAATAATCAAAGCAGGCGGACGAAGTCCATTGCAGAAAATAGAACAAATGAAGAAAGAAATGATAAACAACAATATTTACTACAATATATCTTGAATCAAATATGGTCATTCAACCAGCTAGTCGTTCACTAAGTAGTACCCCAATATCTGTATTGACATATTATAAATGTATTTACTATTCACAGTTGCACCTAATAATATTAAATTTTAGTCGACGGCGAGGACGATGGCGACGAGACTTTTAAGGAGATACCTGAATTTTTTGAGGTACAGAGTGCTATCCCCAGATGAAATCAATTATTTTAACTAAGACGGAAATATTATTTCAAAATGTGCTTTCAGGAGCCCAAGTAAAATTATAATCTACTAGCTGTTACTCGCGGTTTTGCCCGTGTAATATATAGCCTATGTCCTTCTCGGTACCCTAACCTATGTGTATGCAAAATTTCATGATGATCGGTTCAGTAGATACGGAGTGAAAGCGTAACAAACAAACAAATAAAAAAAGAAACTCACTTTCGCATTTATAATATTAGTTGCTAGTAACCGTCTAGCTGTACCGAGCATTTTTTTTCACAAGTTGTTGTTTTTGGCAAAATTTCCTAAGATAAACTTAACGTCCATACCTCAAACTTCAAAGAGTACCTAGTTCATAAAATAGTTAAATAGGTTAACAAGATTATGATAACAAAAATTAAAAAAAATCTACTATTTTATTCTATATTATATATCATATAATTTCTTTTTAAGGGGCAGCACTAAATATCGAAAAATTTAGGTATCCCCTTAAGCAAAAGTTCCACTTTAAATTCTGTCTGTGAACTTGCGGTTCGTCCCTTGCGTATCACCGACTTCACGTACACCTACATCATACGCAAGAGGAAATAGATATACGGCTATATATATAAAACTTTGTGCGTTATAAATAAAGGATAATTAGACATATTCCGTAATTGCCTTTACATTATTCTAATTGTCGTGCTCACGACACTTGAGATTGCCTACCCTTTGAAATTTGATAATTATAGTAGGTGTTTGTAATTAAAGCCTGCGGGTAATTTAATTACCTGATATAGTTCGCATTGTCAGGTTGCCAAAGACCTGTCATTTAGTATGTCGGCAAAATCACGACAGATTCAACTACTGTGCTTATTGTACAGGTATACAATAATATTTATACCGAACTAGATGTTACCCGCGGCTTCGCCCGCGTGGTATATAGCTTATATCCTTCTCAGTGCCCTAACATATGTGTATGCAATATTTCACGATGATCGATTCAGTAGATACGGCGTGAAAGAACAAACAAATAAACAAACACTTTCGCATTTATAATATTAGTTGGGATAATAATGCCAAAAATTGTTTAACTAACTTATGTAGGCAGCATAATTAGTTTCTCTGTAACTTTTCCTCTCGCCACTAACGCCATCCGTTAGTCCGCGTTAGGCTTAAATTGGTAAATTTGAGGAATAATAATTGATAAATTTGAAATTGCCAAAAATATTGTTTAATCTTTAAATAAGATACATTTCTTTAATAATACTTTTTTCCCTAATACGTATTATATGGCGGATACAAAATTGTGACGCGACTAGTAGCGCCAGCTATAGATCGATTTTCATAATTCTTTAACCTAATAGAAACCTTTTAAGAAGAAGGCTTTAATTTACGCGGACTAAGTTGCGGTAGAATTGCTAGAAATAAATAAAACGAAATAAATTACTGAAATCCATTTATTTCCGTCGGAAAAGCAGGTAGTGGTCCGCATATACAATACAATAGGTACATGAAATAGAACTGAATGTTTGACACTAGTTGGGACAGATAGGAACGTGATTTCTAAAATACATATTATCTTCACGTCAAACTTATTCAACTTTCGGCAGTGAATGTTGAAACAATTGACTTTCATCGAGAATTCGGACAGGCGGCGGCCAAAGTTGAATTAGTTTGACCAATCTCAGAAACTTTTCACACACTGTAGTAGCCCCTTTACTAATTAATAATGAAAGGCTTTTACGAAATATATTGAGGTCGAGAAGGTATTTACAAGTACGTACACAATAAATTAGCAAAGGAGCCAAAACACAAAAGACCTGTAAAAATATAGGTCAAACATATTTTTCATAAAAATCGTTAGGTCAAAAAATTTCTTCCAGCAATTTTCTTTGTGAAGTGCCTTGTTGGTTTTCAGAAATATATATTTTATGATAAATACAAAAGCGATGTAAGCCGATAATCAGTTTTCTTTTCCCGTCATGCGGCTCGTGTAATTGACTGCCTACAGCATTATTTACATCAGAATATTTTGTTTTACGCACAAAACAATGGAGGTACATTTATCAACAATAGGTATATTTACAATAAATAGCCTACTCATGAAACTCAGTCTATATTTAATACTTTCATCTGTCACACGTTTCCAATTATTTTATCTACAATTTATTTGCTACACTCTGATAATTGAAATGTATTAGATATGTTTGTTGTGTTGTCAATGATAACTCCGAAACATTTGATACTACAAGTATGATTTTTCTAAAAAACTATGATTCTTTATTGTTAACTCAAGGTTTGTCATTATTACATAATTTATTCGACTTCTACACTGCAATACCCTCGTATTCTTTCTTAATGTATATATCTACATACGTATATGGAGAGACACAAACAATACAGTTATATATAATAACAAGTACCTAACAATATTTTAAAATAAAATAAGAAACCCGACTGCCCATTTTTTAGTTTACTTTTACCATGTTGATTTTTTGCTGACGTCACATAGGCTACGACACTTCGGGGAAAAATACGAATTAAATAACACCTCACACTTCAAATTCACGACGTTTAAGATCAGAGAGCAACCACGGAACAAGGATATATACCTTTAGATAGATATATACGTACATACATATGCGCGAAAATATTACCCTTCTACTGGTTGGGTCAGTCGGGTAAAATTTAAAATAGTCCATCGTTTTTTCTAGAAACTTTGAAATTTACAAATTAACAGTCTCCTTCTTCTTTATCCTTCTTACTTGGATTAAACGTGCAAATGAAGAATAATGCTTTATTTTACAAAGTATCTCCCGTACTATTTATAGTGACTGGTTAAGTTTAAAAATAGCAATAAAATTACATAGCCTCATACAAAATAATTTTTGCTAACGCAATGTAAATTCTAATGAAAAAGCTCTCAAAGTTAACCAATTTTACTTAATAAATTGTCCTATTTTTGTTAAAATATAAAACACTACTAAACAAGTTACACATACTTTTCTTTATATATATGACATTGCAACATTGAAGTAATCGCTAACGCTTTCTTTCATTCGAAAGTAATAATTTCTATCCCCTTTTTGAAGTCTATAATTATACCGCTTCCTGATTTCCGTATCAAACGACTGTCATTGTCTTTGTAAAGTACCTCATTTCCTCTGTCCACGATCAAATTCATTATCGAAGATAGTTAAATCGGCGCAGATTGAAATTGTATAAAACAAGCTTATCTACTAAGTTATTTAGTCCCTTGAAGACATCAAAGCAACTTTTTCATCTAGATGATTTTACGGGAGGTAATAATTAATTTATGTTCTTAGTTGCTCAAAGGAACATCAGCCCCAGGATATTGCTATCTTGATTAAAATGACTAATGAGAGCAGAAAACGAGAGTAGAGCTGATCCTTCGAGTCTGCACCGTTGAAATCTTGTAGCCTGAAATCTGAAAATATTACGCCAAATTAGTCTAGAAACTCGTTTCTACTTACTATCATGTTACTCAAAAATTTAAATTTTCAAGTAATTCCCGGCCCTTAAAATCCAATCTGTAAATGTCTGGCCTGATTTCGATAAAACATGTCTAGGTACCATTGGTAGAGAACCTTCTTTCAAATAAAAACCGCAACCGTTTAAGAACTACGGTAAAAGCGGAGAGGCAGATAGATACATAACAGTAAAACTTACTACACTCTATTTTCATCAAGGTTGAAAAACAAACTGAAAGGAAGCCTATGTTTTATTTATGTAACAAAAGGCGTTTTCCGAGTAATAAAAATATTATCTGGGTATCTGTATAATAGGAGATTAATTAGCGGTGTATTTACAATACCACCAATCGGCCAGTTCATTGACTGGACGAGGAAGTTTTTCCGTTGGTAACTTTGTCGCCTCTGTGGTCAGGCCTTACGCCCACGGTTTTATTGATTACCCTGTTATATTGGTAATATTAATAGTATCTTACCAAAAAGTATATTATGTAACCAATTCTTAATTAGGTACCGTATAACGTATCCTGTAAGAAAAGTTGGGTTTATTTATGTTTGGATATTTTTGTTTCTTTATCATGATCATTTCGTGTAGGTGACACGGTCAGTCGACCATGCAATGTTTCTTTATGAATGTAGGAGATACATAATATATGGGTACATACTATTAATTAAACCATATATTTTGACAAGAAACCTGTGATGTTATTTCTTTTTCAATACATTTGCTAATAATACGGTTCTTATGATATCGAAATTTGTATCGTAATGTTGTATTTACGGCACTAGTGCTTTTTACTTTACACCAATCACAACCGCTCAATAGGCCAATGTCACAGACACAAAATTTAAACTTTTTCATAGAATCCGAGCAAAAAGTTTCAAGTTCAGCATGTAAACTTTTTCTGATTCGTGAGATGTGATTTTTTAACCTACTTCGAAAAGGAAAAGGTTATCAATGAACATGTTTGGAGAAAAAAAACCTGAGTCAATGTACCTGATTATTATAAATGTATTTTTACAAACTGCTTTAGTTCCTTACATTTATAAATTCCTTATTTGCTGAACTGCAATCTTGTATTAGTTTATGGTAATCGCAAATGTATTGAAAAACGTCGTATGATACTCGTACGGAAAGCTGTCTATTATAGTCGTCGGTTTATTATAACCACTTTGCTTCGCCTCGTGCCTATAAACACCTCGACTATAATATCCAGCTTACCGTACTTGTATCATAATGTACTATTTCATCACACCTACACTAAAACAGTTAATAAATGCAAGCAAATGGGCTGAATGGTCGCTATTGTGACCGCTGGTTATAATATAAAATTGCGCAAATATTTATTTTCAAGGTCAATTATTTTCAAAGTATACAATTTGAATCAATTGATATTTCTGTACACTTTGTGTGATGAAAAACATGTTGTGTTTCACGGGTGGTATAAACATTACCAATTTTTAATAATATTCATGTCTTCATTACCGCCCTTCCTACACAATGTACTATTTAAGTCTTAACTGTTTTATTCACAATGTTATTAAAACAATAGTTTTGTCACCATGATGTAGGCGTTGCATGATTGATGATTGTGATCGGAAGTAATGTACATTATTCGTTCGTTTCTAAGCAAACGTTAGATAATGATTACCTTTGTCATATGTTAGCATAGTGACAGTGATTATTGGAAAGTGAAGTTAACAAAAGAATTATGTTTTAAATATTGATAACAAATATGAATTTCGATTGTAAACAGAAAGCTTATACTTATTATATTTTCTGTTTCCACAAATGAATTATGTATCGATTCATTTTACGTACAAAATATATTTACAGGGATTAATATTTTATACATTGATAAAACATTGCTTTATTTTTAGGGTTCCGTAGTAAACTAGGAACCCTTATAGTTTCGCCATGTCTGTCTGTCTGTCTGTCTGTCTGTCTGTCTGTCTGTCTGTCTGTCCGTCCGCGGTTTTACTCAGAGACTATAAGTACTAGAAAGCTGTAATTTGGTATGAGTGTGTATATTAATCATGGCAAAAAAGTCGTAGAAAAAAACCTTGAAAAAAAATTTTTTTTTGGGTAGCTCCCATACAAGTAAAGTGGGGGAGTAATTTTTTTTTCTCTATTTACCCATCGTGTGGGGTATCGTTAACAAGGTCTTTCAAAAATATTGTGAGGTTAAGAACACCATTTTTCGATTTAGGGATCCGTTTCCGAAATATTTGGTTTTAAAGTGCAAAATTTTGTTAGAGGTACGTGTCCCCCCCCTCTATCTGCTAAACGGTTATATATGGATACGTGAAAAAAATTACAGCAATAGTATATATACTGAAGTTGAAAGGAAAACTATCAGAGCTGGGTACTAAGTGCAAACTAAAAAGTTATAGGCAACCAACTTATAAAATGTACTGGAAAATGTAAAATTTCATACAATCTTCATTGTTAGATGTTTTTGGTCGTTAGACTGTGAGGTGTGAGTGTAAACAGTGTGAACTCAAAGTTGTCATTCGCAACTACGGAACCCTACACTGCGCGTGGCCCGACACGCACTTGGCCGGTTTTTAAATTGTAGGTATAGTGTAATAATGGGAAATTATCATATGTATCTGTCCTTTCTATCAGACATAATATTTCACATTTAATTAGAAAAGTCTGGTTAATGCCGCTAGGTTCAAAAGTGAACAAAGGTACCTACATTAAACATACAAAGTCATATTAGGTATCAATATTTCAATCGTAATCATAACCTAATTACTTACCCTGAGTCCCGAATGGAGTGCTTTCGGACGATTTGTCAGCCATAATGTTCAGCCGCTGTACAACTGTCAAAACACAGCTTTGTTAAAACTTGTATAAAGTTGTAAAGTACTCGGTGTAATATGTTGCGCTCGGAAACTTACCGTTCTTATTTTCTAGTGCTGCAGGGGGCATAGCTGTAATATACATGTTTCGTTAATTTCATAAAAGTACATAGAATATTTAAATATATGTTTTTTATCTATTAAATATGAAACAATTTAGTTGTAGGTGATCATACTTCTATGTAACATTGTCGAATTTTATTCTCATGTTATTCGACTAAATGGGAAAACGACTCCAGTAGTATTCCACGCACACATAATAAAACATTACTGACCCGTATTTTGCTATCATTTCTATTACTTTGCAATATCTATGTAAAATAGAAAACATATTTTGATTCACTGTTTATAAAATATGGCTTTTTAATTTTTTTAATAAAACTTCTTAAAATACAT
Source organism: Rhodophaea formosa (assembly GCA_963082605.1). NCBI lineage: Eukaryota > Metazoa > Arthropoda > Insecta > Lepidoptera > Pyralidae > Rhodophaea > Rhodophaea formosa. The sequence goes on along the minus strand of OY720206.1, from coordinate 12,760,574 downwards.
ATATCTAAAAAAGAAATCGGTTCTGCCGTTTAATAATATTCTTAACCATAGACTACCTAATCATATCTTAGATACAGTTTTATACTTAAACTTATATCTTAGGTATATAAGTATAAGTAACATGTATATCATAGTAATGTCCACTTACGATATAATTTAATAGTGCCCTCAGTGTCTCCCAAAGAGTTCTTGGAGACACACTTGTAAGCACCGTAGTCCGATGTAGTAATTCTTCGTATCGCCAACCGCAGCACGGAGCGGTACGAGCCTTCTATCTTCTGTGGCTCTAGCCCACCTCCTGATAACAGAAGGTTTTACATTATCAAAAAATAAAACCCTCGTTTAGCCAGCATTCTATCAAAGTCTATATCAAGTCAAGCTTAAAAGGCACTGTGAACTACGTATGCTGCAAATCAGTTTCTCTATACTAAGTATAACTTAACCCGCGACAGTCCTTAAAAGGGTGACTCAGACCATCAATATTGAACAACTTTTCCTATAAGACCAATTCTGGAAAAACATTTTTTTTACTTTTCCATACTAATTGCCCGGTCAGCTGAACACTTTTGTATAAATAATTATTTTTAATAAAGAAAGTAAAACCGACTTCAACCCTATACAAATTAAATATATATAAATTAGATTTTAGTGAGTGTGGTAGTTCAGTGAAAATAGAGGAACGACGTCGTCATCAACTTGTCTTGATTCGCGAAAGAATTAAACAGAAATAAAATTAAACCAAGCGGCATACTTGAAAAAAAAAATTTTTTTTTTTTTTTCGTTTTTGTTGATTTTTTCTAAAAGCACTGGATACATTTCGATTAAAAAATTGTAGGACCACCTTTAAAGTTCAGTCAAATACAGAGGAGTAACGTTTTTATCAATTTGTCTTGATTCGCATAAGAATAAAATACAAATAAGTTTAAACCGAACGGCATCCTTCAACTTTTTTTGGATTTTGTTTATTTTTTCAAAAAGTGTTCCATAGATTGCGACTAAAATTTTATGGGACCACCTCTGGAGCATTACCTATCGAACAAAAAAAATCAATTCGCGTAATCGCGTAACAATCATACAAAAAAAAACATACAGACGAATTGAGAACCTCCTCCTTTTTTGAAGTCGGTAAAAGAAAAAGAAAAACAAAATTTGAATTTACAGCAGTGCTCTCATAGAAAACGTTGTTCATGATGATGGGCTAAGTCACCCCTTTAACGGTATGTCGATAGTAAATTTACACGCTGTATTTGAGACATATTTTATATTTGGATGGAACCAGTGATATTCGTCGTCAGCCAACTTGGTTGCGTTCGTACTTTTGCTTATTCTACTGATTCAAATATCAATTTCTTACTTGATATAGCATGCTCGCCACCACGCCCTCAACGGTGAAATCTTATGTTAGCTACCTATCACCTTGAAAGATACTACTTACATCATCATCAGGACATTTTAAATCTCGACTGCAGAAGCACGACCTCTCTGTACTACCAGGGCCATATATGTATAAACCAGGCCAGAGCAGTCAGAGGATTTGGCCTACACTCTCCACGCTGGCCAGAAGGGTTGAAAATTGCATTAATCATAATTTCAGTGCAATTTTATGTATAGTTCTTACATCAAAGTTTGACAAATATATACAACGTACATACGTGCTGTCTGTTATATCTAAGCCTGCAGACAATATACCTGCAGAACGCGATAAGCATCGACAATCTACACACAATGCCTCAATGCGATTACTCAGCCATTACCTGTAATTATTGCCGGCTAGTTTATCGCTTAAGAAGAAAGAAACAAAGCTTTTTAACCATTACTGTCTCTAAATTTGGGTAATAACTTATTTTTGTCATATTTCAAAGCAAGGGCACAGCCCAGTTACATCAAAGCTTTACTATAAAGTCTGTTGAGTAATTATCTAAGTTTTCTTGAAATTACTATGGCTGAGATAAAATTAAAGACAGAACAAAATCGAGACTTTTTCTTCCAGCAATGAGCTGGTAGAAAAAGCGTTCAATGGAAATTTCTTAATTTCCATTTAACGCATCTAAGAACCGAATCTACCAGCTTGGTCAAACCATAGATAGGCCCCTACTTTATAATAAAGTCTGTTACTATGCTGAAATAAAATAATTTTATTTCAGCATAGTAACAATTGTGTAAAATTATGTGTATTATAACTATTATACACAAAACAAAATCGAACCAGACTTTTTCTTCTAGCAATGAGCTGGGAGAAAAAGCGTTCAATGGAAATTTATTAATTTCCATTGAAGTTTTATTTCAAAAGTATGAACAAATTAAAAATAAATCTATAGTACCATAAGATATCCCCTAAATTTTATAGCATGTCTTCTTAAAGACCATTCCCATAAACGCAATAGTTAGGTTACTAAGACAGACATGACGGATATATAAAGGTTTATATATTTAAATAAAATTATTTTAATACGGTTTTATCGCGTTTATTACATTATTTATACACCTAACGTTTCGAGCATTTTACAGTGTTCGTGGTCGCAGGTGGTATTAAATTATTTAAATGTGTAACAATTGCGAAACTTAAGAAAACATTATAAAGGTTTATTTTTATGCCAGTCGCACAGAACTCGTAAATGGTTGCTATGATTAAATAAATAGGTATATATACAAATTGATTAGTATAGGCTGCTTCACTGTTTTAAAAACCCTTCAGGTGTATATTTATGTACGTAGAAACTACAAAGACAGTTTATAAAGCAAGATACTACAGATAGATACAACAGATAGCAAGATACTACAGATAGTACTAAATAGACTGAATCGCCCACATAGCCCATCCGGCACACCATACTTCGATAAGATCAACCGGACCTGTTTATGCTTGCTACAATTGGATTCATGCATATTCTAGTAAATGGTTGAAATAGACCTATAATTATTTTAAACTCATTTTTATACATACTGCTGTAGCACGCTAGTTTACCAAGCCCATAACTAGATGGCGCTGAGCGTAACTTAGAACGCGCTATGAAAGTTTCTTCGTCCTCACATAAGTAATCCGTTGAACTACGGATGATCGAGTTCTCTCCACTTAGTACTAATGTACGGATTCCCGGACTTAGTACTAGGACAAACCCTCCTCACAGCTCGCTATGTATGGGACAGTGCTCGGATTCCCGGCCTTCTCGAAGGGTTCACGATGTAACTGTGGCGTAATAAATGACGTTACTATGCAGTTCGCTCGTATTGTGATTCCTGCTGCACCTCTGCGTTATACTGCTAATTAAATACCCTAAGAATACCCTCTGTAGAGAACAGATAAGAAATAAAAATAGTGCGAGTCTGGATCACAGATATATACCGAGGTTTAAATACTACTGTACAGTACAGTATTAGCTAAAACAATCACGTTTATTGTATAGGGGCCCTAAATGAAAATAAGTGCACACGAATAAATAAATATAGGTATGTCTAAAGACAAATCAAACACACGATGATACTTCTTCCATTCGAAATCTCTTGTAAAGTTAATTAAAATAATTTTAATTAACTTTAACGTTTTTTTCCGTGAGTATCTTTTTCTTACAAAATAAAAAGAAAATGATAGAAAGACAAGAGAGACATAAAACTACAAATTCATAAGATTTGCTTGTTTGGATTAGATCCCTGAAGAAATACCAACAAAATCTGTGATTCTACGTCTGAGATTATAAAATTACCAGAACATTTGAGAGAATTTATAAAAACACGAAATACTTTTCTTGTTTTAATCCCCTTTTAATTATTAATATAATTTAATTTTCATTTATTATATATCATTCTCGCTCTAGAATTTTATTAATTACTGAAAATCATTCGGAGTTATACTTGAGAATATACTAATTAATTCTACCTCTATCTGAATGTTATACGACCTCCTTGCGAAAAAAGAAAAGCGATACAAACTCCTTGTGCAAATAATATTCGATAAACAAACTCCTTTTACTCTGTTTCTCGTAGTCAAAGTATGCATTATTACATTACAATGTATAGCAAATCTTGAATAAAACGTATTTATATCGAGGGGCATGAGAGGGATACATTTTCTACTTACTGCAATTCCACGCCATTTATGTTTTTTTTTTCATGCATAATATTTATGCTTAGTATGATGAAAATCATTGTGTGCTGTGATTGTGTGTTTCACGGGCCGTAAACTTGAGATAAACTGGGACTTTATTGAACAACAAACTTCTACGTTCATAACGTCATTTGATTTACAGGAGGGATTTATCCATCGACCTCACCACGTTTACTCTACGCGACGGTAAAATAACGTAATACATCATGCAGTTGGCAACTAGCAGATGCTAGCTAAAATCATCAAAAAATTACGTCCATCACTGACGGTGACCAAAGTCTACTTGAATTCACTATTCTCTACCACCGCAGTAACTATTGTTATATATATCGCCACTCTCCCTTCTCCAGTAGCTGACTGGCTTAGGGTGGCTTCGGTCTCGCATCGTCAGCACTAGATTTGGACTCAGGGGAGCAACGTTCAGCAGATTTTTTTCGTTCGAAAAATTGCCTTTATGAATTTAAGGGCATAGAACACGCGTCAATTGAGTTTGAATTTCTGGTCCCAATATAAATTCAAACTTAATTGTTGTATTACATTTAACCATAGATTTAAAAAAAAATCGTTCAATTCATACTTCTATGCATTTAATTATCTTCACCCTTACTCCAATATTTGTCTATGGTCTCTATTGCCTAGAGAAAATATAAAGCCGTCGTTCAACTGATCTTCTTCGTAGTTTCTGAAGGTGACTGAATAAATAACTATAAAATTGCATTCCAGACCGAGGTCCTTACCCAGTACAGCACCCACTGTTTGGTTTTATGAAGCAACGTGGTGTCCAATTGATTCTATATAACTTGAGATCACGTACCAACAGGAACAATTTCGCCATTCTCCCTGCTCCAGTAGCTGACTGGCTTGGGGTAGGCTTCTGTCTCGCACTCCAGCACGAGGTCCGTGCCCAGGGCAGCACCCACAAGCTGGTTTCTTATTGTGATCACTGGAGGAACTAGTGAACAAAAGGTATGCCAATCAATGAAAGATTACCGAAACGATTCGAGTACACAGCGTCCAATAGGAGATAATACTGCAATATTCTCCCGCCAGAGGGCAGCATTAGCACAAACCGTAAACAAATGTTTGACATTGACAAGTTTGTCAAAGTCGGAATAAATTGCCTTTATTTTATATCCAAATACGCAGCATAAATGCATTTTTATATTTTAATACTCATATGAGTATTTTAAAGTCAAATTCATCAGTCAAAGTCATCTTTCTCTCTGGCATCGGTCGAGTTTAGACGCGCAATGAGTTAAATTACATTATTTTAAATATTATTTTTTTTCAACTCAAAGTAATAAGTGCTTTATTTACTAATACATAAAGTCTTTTTTTCCGAAAGTGCATCTTACGCATACCACCTTTTATTATTGGCGCTTAAACAAAGAACTATCGATAAGAGAATCCACCGTTATAGTATATGCACACAAGTAAGATAAAATCATTCGCTCACCGGATGCAACAAAATCTGCATCATTGTCTAACTTGGCGCATATTGGTAGTGATGAGCATACCAACAAAAGAAGACGAAAAAACTCAGGTAGTGAGTCCAATATTCGTGAAGATATAAAGGTGATGCTTACAACTTGGAAAGAAGAACAAGATAAAAGAAGCGATGAGTTGAAAGAAACTATTGATGTAATGAAGACACAAATGTCTGAACTTATTAAATCAAACTTAAATCTAAAAACAATTATTGAAAATAGTGTTCAAGAACATAATGAGCTGAAAAATACAGTAAAAATTTTATCGGAGTTTGCTAAATCCATAGATGGATTACACCAAACTCTGGATATCTCAGAGGGAAATCAATCACAATTGGTCAGAAATTCCTTTATTATCAAGACTGAAAAAAAAATCAACAATCATTGTTGAATATTATGATATTAAATGTAAACAAGATGTTTTAAAAGCTGTAAGAAAGTTCAACAAATCTGGCACCGAAAAGCTAAACACTAGCCACGTGGGAATCAATTGTGAAAAGCAGCCCATCTATGTGAGTGACTCCCTTACTCCTCAAAATAAACAACTACATTATCATGCTCGAGTCCTGGTGAAGAATGGATCTTTCAAATACTGTTGGATATCACGTGGAAGAGTAATGCTGCGTAAAGATGATGGACAGCCGGCTATTCAACTAAAATCTCTTGAGCATTTGATGGGCCTCAACTCATCTCCGGAGTCTTCAATTTGACTATGTAATTCAGACTGCATTGTTAATAATTTTCATTCTTTTAGTAAATACTTTCGTTCAAATGTAAGTACCAACTTAATACCCATATTAGATGTACTAATTATACATATTATATTTACAAACATAAACATATTTATAGACATATACATAAACATATTTATAGACATATACATAAACATATTCATTTGCATAAACATATACATATTAACATATATTTATGTATCTTTTATTCACCAAATCAATTTGTTATACTTAATTCCGCAAATGAGTTCTATTAATAATAAAATTGTCTTTGTAGCGCCGTCTATTATGTACTTCGGGATGAATTTCACCTCCTCACTCTTAAGATTACTGATACCGACTGATTTAACTAATTTTCTATATATATTTTTTTATATCAAACTACAACAATGGTTGATATTATGAATCATATCTTGCCAGATATTGACGAAACCGTCAGTACTGGTATCCCAGTCTTGGTAGAAGATCCTACAAGATGCCGGGAGAATCTAAACATTTCGAGGCATACATTGACGGCGCTTACACTTAATATTAGAAGTATCAACTACAATTTTGATGACTTTGAAATACTTCTTTATAATATTGGTATCGATTTAGACATTATAATTCTAACGGAATGCTTCCTTGCAAGTTCTGGCAACCTTCCAACAATATCTGGATATAATACGTATTCTACAAAAGAAATAATAAATAAAAATAGTGGGGTAGTCATTTATATAAAAGATAGCTTAACCAATATTAAAGTTACAGAACCCTCAATTGATGAAGCGGATTGTCTTCTAGTACAGATTGGCAAACATGCTGTTTTTCTAGGAATTTATAGACCGCCTTGCTTTCGTTCATCCCAGAAATTCCTATCATCTCTGGATAAAACATTAATAGAATATAAAAAATCTGATAATATAGTTGTGATGGGAGACATAAACATCGACATAAAAGAAGGAAATTCAGACGATAAATCTGACGAGTACCTTGATCTACTGGCAACCCACGGTTTAAGGCCTACACATTTTCTGCTGACCAGAAAACAAAACTGTTTAGACCATAGTGTTGTTAAAAAAATAAACCATTCAACTACAATTGTTGTCCAAACTACGATTACTGATCACTATGGTGTTATAACTAGTCTTACCTTAATAGTAAAAATGAGTCTCCAGATTCAAAAACTAAATTTAAGAAGGTTGATTACACGGGAGCTATTAGTGAACTCCAAGGTATCGATTGGCTCTCTTTATTAACTTCAACATGTGATGCTAGCGCTGCAACTCAAATCTTTTTAACTAAACTATCAGAGATACTTAAGCGTCACACAAAGATAATTACTATATCTAGGAGAAAACAGCTTATTAAACCTTGGGTGACACCTGGGCTACTTCGCTGTATTAAATTCAGAGACACCCTACATAAAAGACTAAAAAAAGACCCTAATAATCCTTCTTTATGTCTGACGTATAAACGCTATCGCAACCACTGTAACAAAATATTAAGAAATCTAAAAAGAAAGTATGAACAACAATTAATACAAAGAAACAAAAGTGATTTAAAAAAAACCTGGCGTATAATCAAAGACATTTGTAATATAAACCAATCACCCAAATCGACAAATGAATTAATAAATAATAAGAGGGATCCAAAGACGGCTATTTCAAAAATTAACTATTACTATGCAAATGTTGGTCGAAATCTAGCGAATAACATACTAAAGAAATCGAATACAACAGAGACCAACCTTATTAAACTTTTTAAAGATGATCAAAATAGATCTCCTAACTCTTTGGTTCTTCTTCCCACAGATGAAAGCGAAATTAACAGAATAATTGGATCACTGCGAAACTGTCAATCTACTGGGTGGGATGGGAATGCATCAATTTTGTTTATAAAAGCATCTCATATTCTTTCTGCGCCTATATCTTACATCTGTAACTTATGCATATCAACAGGTATGTTTCCAGAAGCGCTTAAAAAATCCGTCGTTGTGCCCATTTATAAGTCAGGGGATCGAGACAGTATCACCAACTATCGTCCGATTTCATTATTGCCAATTCTTTCGAAAATACTTGAAAAAGTTATAAATCAAAGGTTATTGGGTTTCTTGGAAAAATACAATTTACTTTCACCAAACCAGTTTGGCTTCAGAAATAGACTCTCTACATCTGGTGCTATATTAAAACTAGTGTCACATGTGTATAATCACCTTGATAAATCTAATAAATGTCTTGGATTATTTATTGATTTTGCAAAAGCATTTGATACTGTTTCGATCCCCATGCTTCTTAGAAAACTGGAACTCATAGGAGTAAGAGGGACTGCATATGACTTATTTAAAAGTTATCTCACCAACCGCAAACAAATTACTTCCATAGGATCCCATACTAGTTCAGAAGAAACGGTGTCTTATGGGGTACCACAGGGCAGTGTACTTGGCCCGACTCTATTTTTTATATATATTGATGGTCTTTGCAGGAAAGAACTCCATAATGCCCAAGTTATCACTTTTGCGGATGACACTGTTATACTGTTTCACGGAGAGACTTGGGGAAAAAGTGAGGCTATTATCAGAAAATGGGTTATCTGAGGTCATCAAATGGCTTAATTTAAATCTACTTACTCTTAACCTAAGTAAAACAAACTACATTACCTTCAGTATACGAAGTAACACTCAACCTAATATTGATAATTTTCAGCTTAAGGCCCATTCTTGCAATAATCCAAATGATTGCGACTGTACCGTCATAAACCGTACCTCATGCACTAAGTACCTCGGTATTATGATAGACCAACACTTACGGTGGCATACCCAGGTTAATCTTCTGACGGGGCGCGTAAGAAAACTTATTTATTTATTTAAGAAACTCAGGCATATTGATGATCTATCTGTCATTAAAAGTGTTTACTATAGTCTGTGCCAGTCTATCCTGTCCTATGGCATTATAGCTTGGGGAAACGCTAACAAAACAACTATGATAAATCTTGAAAGAGCTCAAAGATCGGTGCTCAAAGTTATCTTCTTTAGAAGTTACCGTTATCCTACTACTAAATTATATGAGGACGCTGATGTACTAAGTGTAAGAAAACTTTATCTGAAATCCCTTATAATAAACCAGCACAAGCTACCTATGGACAAGGACCATATAGGAAGAAGACGTAAAGATATCGTTTACAGACTCCCACAATGCAAAACTACTTTCTGTCAATATTCTTCATACTGGCTTGGCCCATATATTTATAATAAAATAAATAAGCAAATCAATATTTCTGACAAATCTCTCTTCTTATTGAAAAAATACATAAATAACTACCTTAAACCACTTAACTACAGTGAAACAGAAAATATTTTCATTATTCCCAAAGAAAAGAAAAAAAAATGCTAATATTAATAATATATGTGTAACATATGCATAAAATGTATATGTATACCTATGATAATTATGATAATGCTATGGGTTATATTAATATAACATACTAGTGTTACCCGCGGCTTCGCCCGCGTAGTATATAACCTATGTCCTTCTCGGTACCCTAACCTATGTGTATTTAAAATCTCATGATGATTGGTTCCGTAGATGCGGCGTGAGAGCGTAAAAAACAAACAAACAAACAACCTCACTTTCGCATTTATAATATTAGTTGTAATAAAATAAATAAACAAAATCAATATTTATGACAAATCTCTTTTCTTATTGAAAAAAACACATAAATAACTACCTTAAACCACTTAACTACAGTGAAACAGCAAATATTTTCATTATTCCCAAATAAAAAAATAAAAAATAAATTGCTAATATTAATAATATATGTGTAACATATGCATAAAATGTATATGTATACCTATGATAATTATGATAATGCTATGGGTTATATAAATATAACATACTAGCTGTTACACGCGGCTTCGCCCGCGTAGTATATGGCCTATGTCCTTCTCGGTACCCTAACCTATGTGTATTCAGAATTTCATGATGATTGGTTCCGTAGATACGGCGTGAAAGCGTAACAAACAAACAAACAAATAAACAAACAAACTCACTTTCGCGTTAATAATATTAGTTGGGATTGGGATAACATTGTTATATATTACTATACCATAATATAATTTATCATATACTGGACGAGTGGGTTAAAGGTCCTATTAATTTCTAAATATAAATATTAAATCATCCCGGATATACTGCATCCTTATAAGTCAAATTGATACTGACATATAAATTCTTTATGTAAATCGATTAAAACTTCCTGAACTACTTTGTGGAACCTACATCTTTATCATCATCATCACACTTTTATATATTTGTTTTTTTTCTCTATCATAACACAATCTCCACATCCTATACATACACTCTATACATATAATTATTTATAATTCATATATACAAATTTATGGTAAATTAATATAAATAATAAACACATTCAATATACACATTCATTATGTACGAGTATCTATTAATCTATAAAAGTATTTTAACTCGTGGTACGAATGAAATGTATTCTTTTAGTTATCCACTCGATCGCATCTGCATGTTTTGCCTATACTACAAGTTGTTTACGTCGTCGGACGAGGAATGCTGCCCTGCCGTCACACAGTGCAAACTAGCACGGAGGGTAGAAACAATTGTTTTGACCACTTATAACTGGTAAATAGCAAGCATTCTACCTACCTGTTACCATGTTGTTGTACTTTGTATGACAACACTTTGTAAATCAAGTATTTAGTGCTTTAACTATATTATTACTAGGATAAGTAGTTTACATGGTTTTTTATCCCCATGTTTTTTTTTTCTTTATCTTTATTTATTAGTGAACAATGCAGTCCAGTCAGTGAGTTACTGTCAGAAATTTTTGTTTACCTAGTATAAGTGAAACTTACGAAGAAATAAAGTTTATTATTATTATTATTGTTATTTTTTTTGTTCATTTCTCTCTTTTCTTTGCAAAAGAGGTAAGATTGCACGGGCCAAAGCCAAGTGCTTAATAAATATTATTATATTATTATTATTAAATTAATAAAGGATTAATGTATAATTTTGCAAATTAATTGCAACTTTGACATTGACAAGTACATACTTGTCAGTGTCAAACTTTTTTACTGTATGTGCTAGTGGTGCACTCTGGCGGCTTAGCTTTCAGTACTATGTTTCTATTGAAGCTTGACATTCCCTTAGAGGAGTTACTCAGACCGTCGACATGACAACTTTTTGTATGAAATCGATGCAGCTGGGAACTCAAAAAAAGTCGATAACATACAAAAGTGTTCAGCCGCACGGGCAATTAGTATGGGAAAGTAAAAATAACGAGTTCCCAGCACTGGTCTAATAGGATAAGTTATTTCTACTGACAGTGAGTCACCCACCCCTAAGGGAATGTCGAGTGTCAAGTTACACGCTGTATAGGATTCTATGTATTTTCATAGAAATATAAAAATATGGATGTAGCGATTATTCACTTCTCAAAGTTCCTTGTTTCCTTGTTTGGTTGAATAGGCTAGGTAAGTAAGGACCACCAGTGAAGCCGAGGCGGATTGCTAGTCTCATATATCTGTGTAAAAAATGGAGAATGGCTTTATTTTGGTTTTGAAACAAATGTATTTGTAGCTACTGCATGTATAGAAATGAAAACAATACGATTTATTACTATTTATTTATTAGTTATTTTTTTGTGATTATTTTTAACTGGATTTAACGTACGTGTGAAAGTAATAACTTCTCTTTGAAATGAAATGACTGTAAAATTTGACACAATAGCTACTGGTTCTGTAAAATCAATAGTTGGTTTTCAATGTTGCCGTATGCTCGTAAAACTCAATATTCGCTTTAAAGTAAACCGTGAGTTTTTGGTGTCCAGTGCTGCTCCCATTTGAAATAATAGTACATTATGATGCAGGAACGGTAGACTGGATATTATGGTCGAGGTGTTTATAGTAACGAGGCAAAGCCGAGTGCTTATAACAAACCGATGACTATAATAGACAGCCTACTGAGTACGAGCATCATACGACATTTTTCATTAAAAAACATGTAAACTTTTTGCTCGAATTCTATGAAAAAGTTTCGATTGTGAAACTGTGCCATTGGGCTATTGAGCGTTGTGATTGGTATAAAGTAAAAAGGCCTAGTCTTGTAAATACAACATTGCAATCAAAGTTTAAATGTCATAAGGACCGTATTAAAACCAAATATATTAAAAATCATTTGACAGAACACGGAGATATTTTTTTTTCTTACTAAGTCCTACTAACGTTTTTGAAAACGTGAACCTTTTTTCAGCGTTTTTGTCAAATACGACCATATTTGGCAAAAATATTAAGTAAGCTTCGGGTTCACACTTTATGCCGTAAACATTTATAGTAGTTCATACAATAATTTGAGGCCTTGCATAAGAACATTTAAAATGATATATATGTTATCTGTGAATGGTATATTTGAAATGGAGGCAGAACTGGACCTCGTGAAATTCATGTATCCCCTTAGAATAATGCGTCACATCCTTTCTATTCGCACTCGAATGAGCCATATGACTTGCAACACAAAATAAAGATGATGTAAAGATATACACATTTAAGTGGACGTCCCTGGCTGATAGATAAATTGGTATACACATAACATTTAAATAATTTAACTCGTGTAGTTAGCCGTTGATAGGAATAAATTGTTATAATTTTTATGTTGGTTATCTTACATCTTTGTTGATACTACTTTAAATCACTATATTTGTATTCACATGCGAGGTATAAGATCACTGCCTCTAGACATGCAATCGTAGAATCTCACGTATACGTGTACATAATGCTTTCTTAGTGTACAATCAATTGTATTATATTCTTGTGACAAATTTTCATTTTGTTGGTCATGTTTTGTCCTCATTATTAAAATCTCTGGACTTCTAAGAATCAGCTCGTTTGCAAAAAAAGCATAATCTTTTTTGCTGCTTAATTGCTAATACTCTTTGACCAAACATTTATTCCCTGAAATCTACAGCTCGAATGTCCGTGCACCTAATTTTGATTATAAAAATATTGTCTCATCTCAAACTGAATGCCGCTTTAGTACATTAACACTCACATACATATTATGTTAACATGTGTAATACACATTTAGTAAGCCTTCACTAATGATTTCCCAGCAAGAATTGTCAAATTTCCAATAGTTTGGAAATTTGACGACTTATCGATTGGCTTGTGTATTAATGACACAAAAATGCGACGGAGCTGACGTGTCATCCTTACTCGACAATACTCAGGTCTTGTACCTAATTTAGCCATCAAGCTAAATTGATATTGACTGAATTATTAATTTGTTGACTTATGCAAATTCACAACAAAATCTTCACATATTCAAGCCAAACCTAGGCAGTGCCTAGTGTGGGGCCTTAATTGAAAGGTTTCCTTTCAACCTAAACCTATAGCTAGCTTGATGGCTAAATTAGGTACAAGACCTGAGTATTGTCGAGTAAGGATGATACGTCAGCTCCGTCGCATTTTTGTGTCATTAATACACAAGTTAATCGATGAGTCGTCAAATTTCCAAACTATTGGAAATTTGCACTATGGTTATCGCTATTTCTTTTAATGACTGATTCTCATATAATATTAAAACATGATTCCAAGAATACTTCAGGTTATTTACTAAGGCTTATATGATTTACATTCTTGAATTTCTTTCTATTTGTTAAGTATTAGGAATAAAATTATTGGCATCTCTAGTGTGCCTAGTGTGGGGCCTTAATATTACTATTTCTATATGTGAAAGGATATTTAGTATTAATTATAATCAGAGGAAGGGCGTTAAATTTTATATAAGACAATCTCTAATTTATAAATTCCACATTTGAAAATAAGGATTGTTATTTTTTGTACAAAAATTAATGCAATTAAGAGTATGGAAAATGCTTTACCCATGTAGGGTAAATCAATTTCCATACTCTCGATATTTTGTAGCCTTAACTCACATTGCACCGTCAGTATAATTCTCTTGCTCACAGTGGGAGGCACCCCGTTGGAGGCAATGCAAAGATATGCCCCGGCGTGCTGCCTGCTCACTCTGCTTATATTGAGTACGGGGCCTTCCAGCGATGACACTGCAAATAAGGCTTTCATTATAACACAATGGCTTATAAATAGTAAAATAAAAGTTTTTTTTTCTTATTTCACCAAGAATATAGGTACTTTAAAATACTCTTGTCAGATATCAGACATAGATAATAAATTGATTGCAGAGAATTTGCCAGTAGCGCGCCTGTCTGATCAAAGATTTAATGTTAAAAAGTGATAATAGTCACTTTACCACCAAATACATTTAAACAGCTAGAAAAAGATATACACGCAAAAAATAAAACAAACCGTTTTTACCTTGTATCCCATCAGCAACGGTGATGGGTTTAGAATGTTCTCTCCGCCATATGATTTGTGGCGCGGGCGAACCGCTTGCCGCACAGGTTAAGCTTACTGATGCACCTTCCCTCACGGTCTGGTCAGTACTGGTACCACGGTCCAAAATATCAGGTGGCACTGGATAGAGAATATAGTCATCAGCTCTTGTTTAGTCTCCACTGCAGGAGCACGATCCTCTTTGTACTACCAGACCCATATATTGGTCAGAGCAGACAGAGGATTTGGCCTACACTCTCCACGCTGGCCAGACAGGTTGAAGAGATCTCTTTGATGTTTAAAAACTTTGTTTAGCTTGCGTTTTCTATAGTAAATATAGTGTTAAAACATAATTGTGTCAATTGTGAAATTCGTGATGGAAACGGTCTTCTAATGAACTACTAAAACTGATGAAACTGAAAGACTTAAACTAATGATGAGTATAAAATGTCTGGGAACGAAAATGTTAAGAAAATATTCCTGTGTTATGGAAAAAATGTTCTAGATTTCAGCAATTTCGTATATTAATAACGGAGAAGCTAATGCATTAAATTATTAAGAAAAAAATCTTATCATATCTACTAATATATTCAAGATAGATCAACTATACCTTGAGTTTCAGTACAAAGCTATAATAGAATCACGCCTTTATCCTTTGCGGCGTCGACAGAGCCGAGTCATAAAACTCGAAGCCCACGTTTTAGTAGGCGTTAAGGTGATAAGTGGAATCAAAAACCGGCCAAGTGCGTGTCGGGCCACGCGCTGTATAGGGTTCCGTTGTTGCGAATGACAACTTTGAGTTCACACTGTTTACACTCGCACCTCACAGTTTAACGACCAAAAACATCTAACAATAAAGATTGTATGAAATTTTACATTTTCCAGTACATTTTATAAGTTGGTTGCCTATAACTTTTTAGTTTGCACTTAATACTCAGCACTGATAGTTTTCCTTTCAACTTCAGTATAAATACTACTGCTGTAATTTTTTTCACGTATCCATATATAACCGTTTAGCAGATAGAGGGGGGGACACGTACCTCTAACAAAAATTTGCACTTTAAAACCAAATATTTCGTAAACGGATTCCTAAATTTCTCAACCTCACAATATTTTTCAAAGACCTTTTTAACGATACCCCACACGATGGGTAAGTAGAGAAAAAAAAATACTCCCCCATTTAACTTGTATGGGAGCTACCCAATAAATATTTATTTTTTTAAATTTTTTTCTATGACTTTTTTGCCATGATTAATATACATACTCATACCAAATTACAGCTTTCTAGTACTTATAGTCTCTGAGTAAAACCGCGGACGGACAGACAGACCGACAGACATGGCGAAACTATAAGGGTTCCTAGTTTACTACGGAACCCTAAAAAAGAGATGGGTTCTAGCAACCCATCTTTTTTTTTTATTTCACTTAGCCACGGTAACTGACGTGATTTCTTAGAGTTTTGATCAATCCCTTGACTGGATTTTACATTCTGCACGAGAACAAAAGTAACTGGTATATTCTATGCTTTCCCTTTTTCTCTGAATAGAATGAAAAAGACTATATAATAATAAAGTAATAAAAAATATATACAAGCACCCAAGAGAAATACCTTCGCGTTCCAAAATAAAAAATATATAAATTTTAAGATTTGCCGTGTGGTTCCCAGCTGAGTAGAATAGGACCACTCCAAGTCTCCCCGTGGATGTCGTAGAAGTCGACTAAGGAAACACAAGCTGACTAGGCCAAATTCTCTGACAGCCCTGGCTATATAGCTCTGGTAATACAGAGAGGGCAGTGCCCTGAAGTGGAGACTAACAAAGACCTGTTGACGATGATGAATATTTGAAAAAAGAAATAACCCCCTCTAGTTCTGTAATAATGTACAAAACGTTTCTTTTCATTTAATACCTCGCTTGGGTATGTGTCTTCCTACACTAGACCAGAAACGACACGGGAAGTCAGACTCACCCACGACATCTAAATAGCCCAGTTGACTCTTCATAGGGTCCGTGTTGATCTGACACATGTACCAGCCTCTGTCGGTCTCGCGTAACTCCCGGATGTGCAGGAACCAGACACGCTGGTCGCTGTGGGTCACGCCCACCCGGCGACTCCTGGAGATCACGTGCGTGTGGATCGTCAGAATGGTTTGTGTGTCCACTCTCAGCCATGCCACCTACACATAAAAACATGTACACTATTATTTTCACTACGGGACTTATTGCTATTATTTTTGAGTTTCGTCTGATATTTCGACAACGTTGCAGCTGCCATTTTCACAGACTGACTGAGGAACTGCGGTGGTGTACGAGTATATTGAGCCGTCAAGTATCCGTATACTCTCTTAAAATCAAAACTATAAAGCAACCCATGTATATGTTTTATACGTAAAACATGTACAGATTTACTTTATAGCCTGAAGCAGGTGGTCACGGTACGTGTATGTATATTCGACTTGACTTACGAGTAACCTTCACCATCCTTACAATGTCTTTGATTAGATTTTAAAGACCCAAGTATAGGAGGAAATAATTCTTTTGCAAGATAAGTTTGGAGGTAAAATTTGCAAGCTGCAAAGCAGCATACTCCACCAGGCCACAAATGTCTGAGACACCTTTGAATGAGTAATTCCACAACTCGTCCCACATGCCTACGGCCCATTTGGGACGAATTACAGAAAATCAAAATCTTTGAATTGAGGTGGTTTGCTATAGGCACAACATAGCGAAGAGGTTTTTCATTACATTTTTGATCAAACTGTCACTGAAAAACCAAGTTCTATGTCACTAACACTAGGTGCCTGGGTACATTACACACTTAAAACTTCCTAGAGACATTGTAAAACCGATTCAGTATTGAATTGAGGTGGTTTGCTATAGGCACAACATAGCGAAGTGGTTTTTCAATTACATTTTTGGTCAAATATCACTGAAAAACCAAGTTCTATGTCACTAACACTAGGTGCTTGGGTACATTACACACTTAAAATTTCCTAGGGACATTGTAAAAACCGATTCAGTATTGAATTGAGGTGGTTTGCTATAGACACAACATAGCGAAGTGGTTTTTCAATTACATTTTTGGTCAAAATGTCACTGAAAAACCAAGTTCTATGTCACTAACACTAGGTGCCTGGGTACATTACACACTTAAAATTTCCTAGGGACATTGTAAAAACCGATTCAGTATTGAAATGAGGTGGTTTGCTGTAGGCACAACATAGCGAAGTGGTTTTTCAATTACATATTTGGTCAAAATGTCATTGAAAAACCAAGTTCCATGTCACAAACACTAGGTGCCTGGGTACATTACACACTTAAAACTTCTTAGGGACATTGTAAAAACCGATTCAGTAGTTGTAAAATTTGCCTTCTGGCTGGAGACAGCGAGGTCATGATGGAAAAAGATCTATTTACAGATAGGCCTGATTCTTGACAGTTATCTATCATCATCATCATTTCGTGCAGGTGACATGGTCAGTTGACCATACACACCCTGGTGTCAGAGTTCTTCGGAACCGCCTCTCGGCCTCTGACGTGGTTTCTTTAACGACTACCAGAAGCTGGGACCACCGGCTTAACGTGCCTTCCGAAGCACGGAATCATATTTCTTATCAGGTGATTCATGCCTGCAATGTCCTAACCAAACTGGAAACAACTTAACAAAGTATGCTTCCCGTGGGAATCGAACCCACGACCCCCGGGTCAACAAGGCAAACGCCTTAACCACTGGAACACGGAGGTAGTTATCTATATAGTATATCTATATATATGTTACAGCCAAAGTAATAAATCTGGATATTATATATATTGTCTAGCTATTATTTATAATGTCTTCTCAATTTAGATAAAGTGATAATTGACACATAATTAATCACATTAACTAGCAATTTTATATAATATCTTCGAAGACTTGGGTAATGAAATAAAAAAGTAGGTATAGGTTAAGATTCTAAAATTATATTTTAATTTTCCTTAAGCATACATAACTAATCAGAAAGTTTAATTAAAAAATTAGAAAAAAAACAAGTTAAATAATTTACGGCAATTAACATTTTTATAAAGTTATTTAACTTTAATTTTGAAAGTAAATTTAAAGCTCACTAGCCATAAAACAAAAATTCAAAAACGTAGAGATCAATACACAATAAAGAGTAAAAATGACCATTAATTTGACAGTGTATGTGCAGTCATACACGAAATTTAAAAAAAATAATTGTCAAAGAAAAATTATAATACCCGTGAAAAATTAATTTAATTATATGGCAACACTAACTATGGGCAAAAGGAAAAATAAAATCCGTATGTGGCAAAATTCATTTTGACATTATGAAAACCACAGACGAAAAACTGCATTTACCGATTTTAGGCCATAGAACACACGTCAATTGAATTTGAATTTGTGGCCCCCAATAGAAACTCAAAAGGAATTTGTATGGTATTCTTTTCATTTTTATCCTCAGTCCATTATTTGTCTATGATCCTTATTGCCTAGAGAAAATATAAGGCAGTCGGTCGTCTGATACTAGTAATAGTATCTTCTTCGTAGTTTGGGATGGAAACAAAATGGCGAACCGGCAGAGCTCATCTGTGCTGTCCAAGGTATTTTATATTTTTTTATTATTATTTCATGCTTTCTGACTTATTTGAGGGTTATATTTTATTCAATACTATAAATAAATACCGATTGTATAAATTTTGCAGTTATTACCGTTTTGCTATAGTTTTATTTCGTTACTAACTTGGTGTATGGTGTGACATACACTGCCAATTGCTTGACGAAGTACTGCCTATTTTGTTTGTATGTCATGGCATACATTACCAAGTTGGGGTTGTTATTATTTTGGTTTTGGTCCTTTCCAATATCAGCATGCATTTTGTTTGTTTTTGGCAGCAAAGGCTTCATACCCGTGGTGGCAGAATATTAGCGCTTGTGCCTGCTGAGAATGCACCTTCTGACGATAGTGAACAGTCTGAGCTTGAAAATGAATTATGCCTGCACCCCCCGCTTTCTTTGTCAAGTTCTCCTGCACCTTCTTTAAATAGTTCATTGGAAAATCTTAATATTTAAGACGATTGTGAAGAATCCGGCAGCGAAAACGCTCAACTCACACCAATTTTCGAAACCGTTTACGCAAGCCCTTCTTTAGAACCTAATTGTAATGAAATATCTGTTCTGAGTGAAATACCGTCGCTCCCCGCAACTCCCGCTACGCCAGAATCTCCCGCCGCCCCTGCACGTCTTACACAGTCTAATAATTGTACCACTCCTAGGTCTACTACGCTTCGCAAAAAGGCAAATGTTTCTTCGACGTCTCGTTTAACTCGAAGTAAATGATTGCGATGTTCTACTGCTACGGTTAGGGCAAGTAAACGCGTCAAGAGGATCCCAAAATTTACTTTGAGCTATCAGTGGAAAAAAGCTGTTTTTCAACACAACGCAACAGCTATAGAAGAAGACTCCAGTTATGATGACATTCCAGAGCATTTGGATCCACTGAATTATTTTTACAAGTTTTTTTCCTCAGATCTTCTAGCTGATATTGTTGAACAAACTAACGCATACGCGATATCCAATACTGGACGTTCACTTGGATTAACTGAAGATGAATTGCGTGATTTCTTAGCTATACATATTATCATGGGTGTTGTCAACATGCCTTCCTACATTGATTATTGGAGCTTGCGATACAGATACAATCTAATAGCAGAAGTTATGTCTCTAAAACGATATCAAGCAATCCGCCGTAATTTACACCTCGCAGACAACAACATTCAAGACTCCGATAGATAGGTATTATAAAGTTAGACCATTGGTACAAAAAGTAAGAGACAATTGTTTAGCACATGACAATGAAAAAAAAATACAGTATTGATGAAATGATGATTCCTTACAAAGGTACCAAGGCGGGAAAGAGACGTCAGTACATGAAAGATAAACCCAACAAGTGGGGTTTCAAAAACTACGTTTGTGCTGGTGTGTCTGGGATGATATATGATTTTCTTTTATATGGTGGTGAGGATACGTTTAGATTTCATACTTTTACAGACAAGGAAGTTTCTCTTGGGTTTGGAGCTCAGATTGTTATAGCTTTATGTAAAAGTATAAAATTTAAACCGGTTTTCATTTTTTGTGACAACTTTTTTACTTGCCCAGAGCTTTTTTATATACTACGAGAAGACTATGGAATTTTTGGATTAGGGACTATCAGGAGCAACAGATTGAGAGGAGCTGAAGCAGTTCTGCCGTCTGAAAAAGAAACCCCGGGGTAGTTATGCTCAAGTTGTTTGTGATAAAAACCGTTTGGCAGTAGTAAGATGGAATGATAATAAAGCAGTGACACTGATTAGTTCTTACGCTAGTATTGAGCCTGTAGGCAAAATCAAAAGATACTGTAAGGAATCAAAAAGCAAAGTCGATGTAGATTGTCCTTATATCGTCAAAGAGTACAATAAGCATATGGGAGGGTTGGATTTAGCTGATATGCTTATTGCTCTTTATAGAATCCCTTTCAAGACCCGGCGTTGGTATATCGGAATATTTGCTCAAATAATGGATATATGTATAAATAATGCGTGGCTGTTATACAGAAAAGATTGTTCCAAGTCGTATAAACGGTATTTGAGCCTGAAAGATTTCCGATTCGAGATTTATGAAGCCCTGAAAAAATCCGGACGATCGGAAACTTCTTAAAAACAGAAAAAACGTATACCACAGCCCCACCCCATATCATCACGTTATAACAATGTTGGTCATTTTATGACAATGACCACACAAGGTCGATGCAGGCTATGCTCCAAATTGACAACAGTGATATGTATGAAGTGTCAAGTTCGGTTGTGTTTTGATACTGGCAAAAATCTTAGAAATTGCCAACTTGACTATCATGTAAGAACATAAAACAACATTTTTTTATGCTTGAACACCATAGTCGGGATGACAGTTATTTGTATTACTATTCTTGGCAATGTATTCCCCAGCATACAGAACATGTAGTTCTTCAACAATTGTGTATTTGGTAATGTATGTTGTGGCATACATAGTTTTTCAAAAAAACTGTAATGTATAAATTTTTTTTTGTATTTTTTTATCATTACAAGTATTGTCTGAAACCTAATTTCAATAAAAAAATATATATATTTTTGAATTTTTTTTTTGTCAAATTAAGGGTTAAAATATATAAAATGAAGTGACATGAATTAACCAGGTCTTAATTATTATTTATTCTTACAAGTAAGGCTCTTGTGACATTTTGAGTTACACATGAGATTTGACTTTTTATTTGCCTTGAGCATACATAACTAACCATAAAGTTTATTTTAAAAATTAAAAAAAAGATAAATAATTTACGTCAATTAACATTTTTAAAGTTATTTAACTTTAATTCTGAAAGTAAATTTAAAGCTCACTAGCCATAAAACAAAAATTAAAAACAAAGAGATAAATACAGAATCATCATCATCATCAGCCCATTGCAGTCTACTGCTAGACATAAGCCTCTCCGAGGGCACGCCAAATTGTGCGATCTTCTGATGAGGAAAAAATACAGAATAAGGACAACAAAATATTAATATATTTAAAATGAAGTGACATGAATTAACCAGGTCTTAATTGTTATTTATTCTTACAAGTAAGGCTATTGTGACATTTTGAGTTACACATGAGGTGTGACTTTTTACATCTATTAAAAACGCATTCTCCAGTACAGTTGCAATGCTGAAATCCTTGGCCGCCAAGACGTGACTCTTTTTACACATTCCCTGATGGTAACGTCATGTTGAGGAACAATATTTATTGTAATAAACGTTTCTTTGCAGACAGTGAACTGATTCCTTGCGTAAAGTTGATTTAGAATCCCATGCGTAGTGCCTAACTTATACATTCATTCTGTCTCCTGACAAATTATAACAGCCATAATGTTTCTATCATCGGCTTTGGCGCGGTCTACATCAGGAATTTTGACAACGAGCACTATTGCGTCAACCACGAAATGGCGGCGATCACGCCACGCGGCAGCAGGATGAAGAGCGGGGAGGGGTAACAAGTCAGCTAAACAGTATTTATTACTTTGGCTAACTTTTATACGCTATTATGAATAATATTCATATAAAGTGATTAATTAATTATATTGTCTAGTGAATTTGGATATTATACATAATGACCAGTTATTATCTATAATAGCTATTTAATCACTATGACTGTAACATATATACAGACTTCTATATGAGTGTCATAAAAAAATGTATCGTTAAGTTAGTATCCTATGACAGAAGTTCACTTATTATCGTCACTTAAGTAATAGCCCCCAATAAATTCAACTGCGTATTTGTGTTTCCACTAAAATATTTTTACAAGTCTGAGCCACCCTAAAAGAGGGTAATGTTTTTCGTGTATTCACGTATGCGTATGGCAATACCTAGCTATGTATACACAGGAAGCGTCCTGTAGCATAAGCGGCTTGCTTGACCGATTTTGAAGTGTAAGGGGCGTTATATTGTAACTCAGTGAGGGGCTTTCCGAAGTATACCTATTCCACCTAAGCAAAAAAATAATATAATGGACGTAAACTGTCAAAAAGGTTAATTTTTTTATTTTTTGAGACAACGCTTGTTGTTGAAGATGCTTCAAATGTTGCAACTTTGTATCCGCTTAAAGTTTATGCACTTTGCCCGTTCAACATGTTGTTTAAACCCAGTGCCAAGTGATCTTAGAAAGCTGAAGTTTCAACAAACCGGTAGACGAACTAAAGTTTTATTGAGAAAGATCTTAGGGCAATTTACCTTACTCGTATTCTCTTTTTATTCGAGAATGATAAAAAGGATTAATGTTATACAGAATATAATTAAATTTGCAAGGATGTAAAATTTATAGTTACAATCAATTTTAAAAGTTAAATGTAAATTGTAATGAAACTCAGATTTAGTTCGCAATTCCGCTCGGACTAATGTAAATCTTTGTGTTTTTCTGGGATAAATTACCTTATTTCATTTCCATTTATATGTCAGGCAAAAAAAATTTATCAGGAATACTTGAAACGATAATTGATTTGAACGTGATATAAGTAGTTGGCAGTTTTTGAGAAATACCACATTTTCGAAAACGAATATAACTGTGTTATATTTGAACAAACATTATTAAAAAAGGTTTTTTTGTTGGCGAACAATGACAGTGGTATTTTGCCTAATCTACGCTTGCTACTGAGGAACCCTTCATGGGTGAGTATGATTCACAGTTGGTCACTTTTTTGTTAATTGTTGCTAAATTATGGTCTCTCTGCATATGTGTCTGTAGCACATCAACTAAATAAATCTAAATAATGTATTATGCATATTTTCCGCAAATTCATCTTTGATATTCATAGCAATTTCACGTCCAGTGGTATGCATGTACATATTAATTGAAATAAAAAGCAAACATTTACAGGCAATAACTTTAACAGTAAACCCTTATGTCGAAATATGAAAGGTCAATACAATGCCAGCCTCTAGAGAGATACTAGAGTTAATTAGTTTTATTAAATTGAAACTGACCCCTCGCAAATCTTTCGTAACAAAATAAGATCATAATTTATTCATGCAGTTTGTTAATTTTAATAGCGTTTTATTTTAAATTATTTAAGGGGATATTTTTTTGTTTTTAAAGATAGAAGGCAAGCACACAATCGAATTAATAAAAAAAACCGGCCAAGTTCGTGCCGGGCCACGTGCAGTGTAGGGTTCCGTAGTTGCGAATGATAACTTTGAGTTCACACTGTTCTCACTCGCACCTCACAGTTTAACGACCAAAAACATCTAACCATGAAAATTATATAAAATTTTACATTTCCGAGCACATTTTATAAGTTGGTTGCCTGTAACTTCTTAGTAGTAGTACTTAGTACTCAGCTCTAATAGCTTTCCTTTCAACTTCAGTATATATACTACTGCTGTAATTTTTTTTAACGTATTTGTATATAAAGTGGTAGATGTGGCAAAGAAGTCCGCTTGGCTGAAAGATGGGCACGTTCAATTACTGAATGGGTTCCCACTGATGGAAGGCAGACAGAGGGAAGCCGAGGATTAGATGGAAGGATGACTTATGGGCTTTCGACAAGAAGTACTAAGTTACAGCGCTGGATAGGACAAGGTGGAAAACGGAGGGGGAGGCTTTTGCCCAGCAGTGGGACATAAATATATATATATATATATATATATATATATATATATATATATATATATATATATATATATATATAACCGTTTAGTAGATATAGGGGGGACCTACTTACCTATAACAAAAATTTGCAAATATTTTGAAAATGGATCCCTGAATCGAAAAATGGTGCAGTCAACCTCACAATATTTTTAAAGACCTATTTAAGAATACCCAACACGATGGGTTTGTATAGAAAAAAAAATATTACTCCGTCTTTACTTGTGGGAGATAAACTAAAAATATTTTTTTTCTAGATTTTTTTAAATCACTTTTTTGGCATTTTTAATATACATACACATACCAAGTTACAGCTCTCTAGTATTTATAGTCTCTGAGTAAAACCGCCGACGGACAGACAGACAGACATGGCGAAACTATAAGGGTTCCTTGTTTACTACGGAACCCTAAAAATAGACAAGACCTTATATGAAAACAACACAAGACTAAATACGAACAATATATCATTTGTCTTATTATATCGGTAATAGCGGACTTTTTTTAGCGGTTAAAACCAAAACCCTTATTTTCGGTTAACCGTCGACAGATAAATTGTAAGTTGTCATTTGAAGAAAATGCGTTGTGCAGTTTGTTGCCGCTTCTTCTGTACTCCGCTTCGGAAGCGGCCCTAAACTTAGCTATAAGTAAATTGTTGACGTTAACAATAATATAGCGTTGTAAACAAATTGTAATAAAAAATGACTTTTACCAATGATGGTTAAAATATCTTATGATGAATAAACTATTTGAGTTTGAGTTTGAGATAAAAATCTTACCTTGTATGTGGATAAGTTGTGAACAGTACAGGCAAGGATGGCTTCCCGTCCGAGAGGTGCAGTGACATTGGCGATTGGCCCACTGAAGCCCGGCTCATCTACGAAAACAAAAAATATTTTAGATCGCTTTTGACCTTTTTTCCGGTTCATTTTTCCCCAGAGTACCGAATACCAGTTAATAATTATTTATAATCACAGGACTTAGCACGAACCTTTTATTTATTTGTGTGTTTCACTGCGGGCACAATGGATTAACTTCATAGAAACATTAGCGGAAGGAAATTAATAAAAGATTTGTGGTTAGTCCCTGATCAATACCAGGATTTTCCGTACCCCTGACAAAGTGTGAGCAAAATTTTATAGGGCGTTATTATGAACATTCGGTTTTTTTATTTCAAGATATAAATGTTGCCGAAACAGAACAAGAATCATCGACAAATAGTAAGCGTAAGTATCTACACGCGGCAGCGTGTCAAGCCAAGTTCAAGCAAAGGAACTGGCTAGCCAGCGCCGAGTGTAGTATTACACAAACCACTTCGTGCCACTTTTGATCCTTCTATAACTAAAAACCTCTTTAACGTAAACACATAAAACTACGTGTAATTGATAACATTCATAAGGACATCTATTAGCCCAAATTTCATGAAGCTAGCTCAAATGGTAATAAAGATATGAAGGTCACAAAGTCGTAAATTTTAGTACACTGACTGACATATTTTAGTACCTAAATCTAACCTACTTCCAGATGACCTAGAAGGATGAAATTTGCATCCAACTCGGTAATTGTGTGTAAACGTAGGAAAAAATCTAAAAATAAAAAAGAAGTAAAACAATAGGGGTGGGGTCGCCATACATTTTTATCCAATTAAGCAAAGAAATAGAGTTTAATACTGGTCCATAATGTTATTTTGTTCCTATGAATACATATTTGGATTTTGCATAGACCTAAGCACTCATTTAGATCTCCATTCTTTTTGAGGCGAAGCCCATAGCCAATCATAATTTTTGTATTGAACTTGGCTCTTCTTTTTTACATTTATGATTTTGGTGGGATACATCGCACAGAAAAACCGTACGGCGAAGATACGGTGCATGCGTGGCGCATTTTGTCATATTCAAGACGACCAATAAAGTAAGAAAAATATTGACGCCTCCTCTGCCCGCATGTGGCATCTTGCGGTTGCGTTTTTTCTCGCGATGCTAGTCGTTTTGTGTATGACAATAAGGCTTAAAATCCTATGTGAATGGTTTATGTCTCCACCACACGTCTTAAATATCTGTTAGTTTTACGCCTTAAACGTTACTTGTATTTAAAAGACGATCACGTCGAAATTAATCGGTCTAAATGGTAAAGTTTCACAAACACCCAAAATTGTTGATATTGTATAAATTTGATCTTTTGGGAAATCCTGTAGAATTCAATATCAACAATGCGAGCATCCATCCCTGAATTTGATTAAAATTAATTAAAATCTACAGCAAACGGACTTACCTTTAATTAATAAAAACATGTGCTAACTTACCATTTTTAGGGTTCCGTAGTAAACAAGGAACCCTTATAGTTTCGCCATGTCTGTCTGTCTGTGTCTGTCTGCCTGTCCGTCCACGGTTTTACTCAGAGACTATAAGTACTAGAAAACTGTAATTTGGTACGGGTATGTATATTAATCTTGGCAAAAAAGTGGTAGAAAAAAATCTTGAAAAATTTTTTTTTTAGGGTAGCTCCTATACAAGTAAAGTGGGGGAGTTTTTATTTTGTTAATGTTGAAACACAGAGTTTTAACATTAACACGAAATGATTAACAAGAATTGAAGTACAAGTACATGGGCATTAAAGTTATAGTATTTTTTACATTTATTGCAGTTAGCATTTCTGTAAGAAACATGTTTAGGACTAACTGAAGTGCTAATAGGAAGAGTATTATAAGAAATTTTATAAAATAACTATTCTTTTATTTCTTGTACACGACTGCCAAAAGGGCTTATTTTTCGAAATTATGTCTGTATGTATGTGAGGTTTTCTTTTACACCATTACTTCTAAGTGCCTCAAAAATTTGGACAAATTATAATTAATACTAGCTTTCACCCGCGGCTCCACTCGCGTCAGTGTCGATCCTTCGGGAACAGTACTTTTCTCCGGCGGGAAAGCCGATGTCCGTACTCCAGACATCGTGTATGCAGAATTTCATGATGATTGGTGCAGTAGATAGGGCGTGAAAGCATAACAAACAAACAAACTCACTTGCATTTATAATATTAGTTGGGATTAGATAGATAGAAGATAATATCTTCATTCACTATAAAAAAACATAAACATTAATCAATTCACAAAGTTAGAATTATACGATTACTTCCAAAAAACGAATAAGAAAGCAAGTCATTGCGTAGCATTGTGTGTGAATCACAGTGAATTTCTAAAAGTAGATTGATAGTGAAAAGGTCTTAACTATCTATGACATATATTAGGTATATATATGTTAAAATACACACATCCTTCCTGAGTGTTCTAAGCTAATTTTTTTGGCAAGGCTGTCTTGTTTTGTATGTCATTTCTATTTGTCGCCCAAAATCACGCTGAGCGTGGCTTTTACGTCTTACGGTCCTACGGCCTGTAATGTTTACGTGCCTGTGAAGTTATATAAAAATATTTTTATTAGCAAATACCTAAACAAAGTTCGGAAATCTTTGGTTTGTTTATTATTTTTAGACCATTCTGTGGTACCTAACACTTTGTTTATCCCTGAGTTATTGGGAGAAGTGTTTTCGAGCGATAGTCGTATTTGTGAAATTTATTGTTGAATCATCATGGTTTAATAAAGGTATGTACTTATATAATTATGTATATATATAACCGGACTTAGCTCGAACCTTTTATTTATTTGTTTATGCTGATATTTTAATGGACTTACATCCATGTTCGTCGCAGCGAGACCTGTTTATATACATAAGCATGTGTTAAAAACACGAAAATTAATTTAACAATCAATTCAACCTTCGTGAAAAATGGGTAAACCCCATATTTCACCCGTTATATTAACACCACGTCTCAAACTTATGCATGTCTAAATGAGTTTGGGTGAGAGAGATTGATGAGGCAAATACGACCCCCTTTATTTTTAACTCGACTTAGAAAACTAAGTTCTAGTTTCAAAAATTATTTAGCATAAAAAGGTACGAGTAACCAAGTCAAGTGTAAATAAAGCAATATTTTGTACCCTGAAAATTTCCGGGGTTTAATACAAATTTTCTCATTATTTGCAACATCCACTAGACTGAGTTCCGCACCGATTAGAGTGCAGACGCCAAATTTATTAGGCGCTCGTGCGTTCAAAAAGGCCGTCTAGTAAAACTTTGTACATTTTCCGGATACGTAAATGATATCGAATAACGTATGAAAGTGTGCGTCACGCAATATATTGCTGTAAGGAGAAAAAGGAAATTAGTGTCCCACGCAATATATTGTGGAAAGATAAAGGGAGAAGAAAATTATAGGTATGGCAAATTAAAACCTTCCTGTCTTTGTTAAATGAGTTAAATGCACCTTAAGGATGCGCTAGTTCGGAACTCAAACTCGTCGGCGCACGTGGCTAATTTGCGTTCTATATTTTCCTGAGAAAGGAATAGACTCGGTTATGAACAGAGCGGCAATTTACACCGATTTACAAGCACATCGGAACTACAGTCTAGTGTGTACAAACACAAATATTGTTGAAAATCTAAATCTTTGTCGTCTAAAAATTCGCAAGTATGCGTTTGGTAGAAGTGTTCTTGTGATAAAACAGCTGAATGTTCTAATTAAAAGTAAAGTTATTTTTTTTAATAACCAAACTATATTTGTATGAATTTTGTTTAAGAGATTTTATACTCCTTCCGGTATCTAATTGTGCCCAAAGTTGCGTTAAAATTACGTTTTGAAACGGAATGTTTTGAGACTAATAACTTTTAAAGTACTTATAATTTTACAATTATGATTCCATACAAGCATAGATAACGACAAGACAAATCGATAGAATTAAAAACTTTAAACAGACGATACCGAACAATGGAGTCATCACCCTACAGAATTTTTATGGCGAAACTCCTGACTAGCGTACCCTTAAGACTACATTTCTGCTTTAACATGTGGTAGGTGGTGGAACAATGCCTTTATTTTTTGAGTGTTTATATGTATTTACAATGCTATTCCGATATAAGTACTCTTATATAATTAAAAATAAGATATGGAAAACGTTAACGTTTTGGTCTTTATACGACCAATGCTTACCAACTAGGCTACCGCGCTTCGATCCTGCACGTCGAATTTTTCCACAAATCTAGATGAGCCTATACCAATACGGCGTAGCGCACGTCCTCTCACACTTTTATCAGTCTGTTTGTCTATCATGTCAATTTTCTTCAGGAATGCGTAGACTTAGACGAACTCCGTGGCGCAGCGGTCAACACGCCAGTCTGCGACACGGGGGTCCCGGGTTCGATCCCCGGTCAGGTCATGATGGAAAACGATCTTTTTCAGAATGACCTGGGTCTTGGATATTTATCTATATGTATAAGTATATGTTATAAAATATAGTATCGTTGAGTCAGTATCCTGCGACCCAAATTCACAACTTACTGTGGGGCTAGCTCAATTTGTGTAATATGTCCCTATATATTTATTTATTTATCAAGGAAAAATCAACACCTCATTTTGAAATTAGCTTCACCTGTTCGCAAAACTTAAGTAGTAAGTCTAATGGCTCGACCTAATGAGAATGTAAAGAATTCTATTCTTTCTATTCTTTTGAATAAATAAATAAATATGGACATTCACAGATTGAGCTAGCCTCAAAGTAAGTTAGTAGAGAATGAAGAAGAAAAATCAAAACTAATGACGAAATAATTATTCTAAAGATTAAAACAATACTAAGCAACTTTCTAGCATCGTATACGTTAACAAACTTTACCAAAACCACCCTTCATAGAAAATGAAAACAAACCAGTAATCGATATTAATAATATTCATGTATAATGTATAAGTGAAATTGGTTTCTTTCCAAATGTAATTCGATAAGGTTCTTAGCTTAAGAACGTTAATGTGTGACTCGAAGCGAGGCGTTAATGCCAAAATACCCTTTAATAAACCGTGTTTTTATTAAATTAGTTTGGTGGCACGCGACTCACGAAACTAAGCATACGAAACAAATTCAGGTCAAACTGACATAGGTTGGAAATATAGTTTACTTGGCCAATAAAACAAGGTTTCAGAAAGTGTAATACAAGTTATTAAAATGGAAATCGTGAGACCTAAAACTACCGATGACTAGATTGTATTTACTGGTTGATCGCATGCAAATTAGATTCTGACTTAAAGTTGCCATGAAAATGAAGCTGAAACCCGATCCGCGCCGCTACGAGCACGTGCAGAAAGTAAACAGGATATATTTTCATATGTTTACGGAAATGTACTCGTCATCTTAAAAGTATTCCTGCTACTGCTACAAAATATTGAAATCGAATCTATGAGTAAGCGCATCGAGTTTTAAAATATTTAAACCGGTTGTGAAATAATGCAACTCATCTGTACTTTTATTATAAAGAGGAAGATTTGTTTAAAAAAAATCCATTGAATAGGCTGTGAAACTAAGGACCGATATTAAAAATTCTCTCTTTTATATAGCTAATTCATCTGCTGGTAACATACGCTTTAAATCATGCGGTTCATCCGCAAAATTTAAAGTCTATCGCGGGAAAATTGCTAGAATTTAATAAAGTAGTTATGTGATACTATTTTCTTGTCTTTTATTCCTTATTATTCATTCGACTCCTTATCATATTCGTGTTTCAGGGTGTATCCTCAGCTGGACTGCCTCAGTCCCCAGGTTGCGCTAAGGTAAGTATGTTTATTTGTTTTCATGAATTGTACCTATTCATTGATTAGTTAAGTTCTCTTATGTATTTTGCAAACAATGGCGTAATCGCTTTGAATAACAAAAATCAAAGAGCGTTTATAGATAGGTAATTAAAATCTATTAAAATCATAACCAACTCAAGCCTTTTTGTTATCATTGTAATTATTATAGTCAACATGTATCGCATACAAAAAATATAAGTATTTAACGATAGCTAAATATTGTTTACAACTAAAAATAATTACAGTATACTATTTGACGGCAATTTTCCACACCTTCCACGAGTTTAACCTTTAACTCTGATGTTATCGAAATAATGCTCATGAATATTGTACATCAAGCCAATGATTTCAAGGGTTGAACGATTTGATTTATTGTTGTCTGAATGACAGTGATATAGTTTTCCGTTTTACGCAACCCGACAGCCGAATGAATGCAATTCTACCGGTAATGATACAAACAAAAATTTAGTGTTATCCAAAGGTGTACGATATGATAGACGTTAAAAATAAAAGTGGCCAATTGCGAGTCAAATTCACAGGCACAAGGATTCTGTACGACCGAATAGTATTCAACTACATACAACAAATACATAGCTACGTTTCTTATATGATGGGGAACTTGATGTATGAATACGCAAAATAATTTTATAGAGACAAATTACACACGCACACACACGCAATGAAATCCCTTCCATTCCTTGCATTTTTTGACTCGTAGCGGTGCAGTCTACGGACAGCTATGAGCTCGATGCCGAGTGATTGATTTCGTAGCATCATGCCACTAGCGTATTCAAACTAAATAGATAGTACTTATTAGCTTTTATTTTTTATTTTTAAGGGTGCTCCTTGGCCATTTTGACTAAGTTTAACCTCTATAAAAATGATCAAACATAAAGCACAATACCCAAAAAAAACATATATTTTAGAATAGTTTTTAATCATTACTTGCTAAGAAGTTCTTTCTAAAGTTTACAGAGTTAGTAACTTAGAGTCACGCAATTTTTATGTTCAATACAATAATTATACCAATCAACCTACAAACTCTCCCGAGGAATTTTTAATTATTCTTCCTTTTAATATTAAATTTATGTGATAGTCGACCGCTGACTTTCTAACTGGTAACTAAGGTTCAAAACTCGGCCCATATCCTGAAGGTCATTAGCGCATGTACGAGCCTTAATTGCTAAAGACTTCATAAAGATGTACTTTTAATGTGTTTATCATGAAAAAATACGTTTTTAGGGTTCCGTAGTAAACTAGGAACCCTTATAGTTGCGCCAAGTCTGTCTGTCTGTCCGTCCGTGGTGTTACCCAGAGACTATAAGTACTAGAAAGCTGTAATTTGGTATGGGAATTTATATGAATCATGGCAAAAAGTGATAGAGAAAAATCTTGAATAAAAATTTTTTTTAGGGTAGCTCCCTTACCAGTAATTAGGGAGTATATTTCTTTTTCCATACAAACCCATCGTGTTGGGTATCGTTAAATAAATCATTGCAAATTTTTGTTAGAGGTAAGTGTCCCCCCCTCTATCTGCTAAACGGTTATATATGGATACGTGAAAAAAATTACGGCAGTAGTATATAATTACTGAAGTTGAAAGGAAAACTATCAGAGCTGAGTATTTAGTACCAACTAAAAAGTTATAGACAACCAACTTATAAAATGTACTCGAAAATGTAAAATTTCATACAATTTTCTTTGTTCGATGTTTTTGCAATCTTCCCTTTACTTCGTCGGCGTAAATTATATGCCTATGTCATTTGCTGATAAATGAGCTTTTTTATGGGTGAAAGAGTTTTGGAAATCGGTCCAGTCTTTCTTTTGGAGCCTATTCAATGCAAATAAACAAACTATCAAATCTTTTCTCTTTATTACACAATTATATGTAGATTATTAAAAAATTAAATGTTCCATCTGAGACAACCTCAGATCATATAAAGGACTAGATATGAAGAGGGGGCGTGGCCGCGTCGCCGCGATATGCCCGAAATCGAATATTGCTGCCCGCCGCCGGTCAGTCGTAATACCGCCGTCGCCCCGTAATAACCTCAAAATGCCGACTTGTAGCGTTGTTACTTGCAAGAATAGGAGTGAAATTTAAAACTACAAGAACAATGGAATCACGTACCACATGTTAGTACCACATTTTGTTCATAAAAAGAATCAAAAAACAAATATTTTAACAAATAACCGTATTTTCGCTTGTTGACCCGTGATTCATTCAAAGTCGAAGTAAATTTTTTGTGAGTTGTGCATTGAACTTTTAATACGACAACTAACTCAAACCACGCAAAATCACGACGCAATGTATCAAACGCTGTGGGTTTGATACCGTCGCTGCTTGGCGTCGGAAGTTAGGGAAGTGCAAGTGTAACGCGGTTATCGATAAAATATCCGAAACTGTACTACATTTAGTATCAACTGTAGATGACTTCGGAAAATAATAATAAAAATACATAGGTACTTTTTAGGGTTCCGTACCTAAAGGGTAAACACGGGACGGGTCTGTCCATCTGTCACCAGGCTGTATCTCATGAACGGTGATAGCTAGACACTTGAAATTTTTACAGATGATGTATTTCTGTTGCCGCTATAACAACAAATACTAAATTTTTTTGCTGTTTTTTGCTCGATATTAATAAAATGGTACGGAACTCTTCATGCGCGAGTACGACTCGCACTTGGCCGGTTTTTAATGCATGTTTTTATAATTATTAGATTTTTGAAAATTAGACTTCAAAAAGATTATTTATTTTTGAAGTTAAAGTTTCTTAGTTTGATCTTTCTGTTTGTATGTATGTTTGTCCGCGATTATCTCGCGTTAGGCTTAACCGATTTTGATGCAGTATTCAGTCGGTTTTTTCAACCGAACTATAATTATGGTTTGAAAAAAATAATAGTTCTGGTTTCTTATTTCAGTTTTCCTAAGAACCCAACTTTTAAAGAAAAATGGATAGATGCAACGGGCAGAGGTCCTAACTGGTTTCCTGTCCAGAGAAATACGATATGTTCTGAACATTTTCAAGAAAAATTTCATTCATTTCATTTTACTGGGCAGTAAATTGGAAATAAATATTTTGATTTGCAAAATTATTGTGTATTTATTTATTCCTTATTTCCAAAGACGCTATAATTGAGGTTAAAATACAGGCTTTAATTTACGCTGACGAAGTCACGGGCAAACAGCTAATTAATATGTATCAATTACTAGCAATCCGCCCCGGCTTCGCCCGTGGTACTTACATAGCCTATGACACTCGGGGATACTGTAGTTTCACAACTGAAAGAATTTTTCAAATCGGTTCAGTAATTTCGAAGCCTATTCGATGCAAACACACAATCAAATATTCCCTCTTTTTATAATATTAGTATGGAAGTATGAATTATGAGCCCTCCTCTCCGCACCCCATCAGGCTTCAATCTTCTTATTCACTTCAATTCTTCATATCGATATCGATAAAACATCATTTTAACGTTTGTCTCGCACTAGCGTAAATGTAAAATAAATTGCCTTTTTAGTAGTGTGCGTGTATTTCATTTCAGGCAATCACTGCGTGAGTTTGCATGTGTTATTACACTCGACGGCTTTTGTTTTTACACAGTCCAGTGTGTGCGTTTGGGCAGTGGTGGGAGAAATCTGGAGACACCTGTTTTCGTTGTATTAAAAGAGCGCGGCAATTCTCCCTTGTTATATGTTCTGAGGAGACAACATACCATAATAAAGAAAGTAAATCTGCCACGCAGCCAAAACTACATAATTATCTAACATTAATTGAATCACTTGCCACACCAGTGTTGCCAGTCCTTCGGTGTGAAAAGAGACTAACATGGCGATGTAGTCAAACTAGGCTTGTTGAGGTTCCGGAGCTGTCACTGACAAATTACGAGCGCGCCCGTGCCGGACCCACGTTAATTGACTGCGCCACAACACAAATATGACAGATTTGAACTAAAAGGGGTGCGTATTGTTTGATATAATAACAAATTATATATTTTCATTTCAATAAAGTTCAAAAGATATGTTTACTTGATATAATTATTACTGTTTATATTCTTAAAAGCTATAATATTCATAAAATATTCAATTCGAAAACCATAAACTCTATTATAACGTTTATGAACACTAAACATCACCTGTCATACAACTCGTTCAGTATACATGCCATAAAATATAACAATCAAAACGAATACTATTTAAAATATATATCAATAAAAATCTTAATCAATCAAATTGATTATGACAATAGTGACTGGTTTGGATACGCAACTTGGTAACAAAAGGTAGGTTAGGTTATGGTTAGACATAGACCACCATATTATGAGCGAGCGAGCGAAGCGAGCGAGCAACGACTGGGCGCGAAAGTGACTGGTAACAGAAGGTAGGTAAGGTTATGGTTACACATAGACCACCACATGAGCGAGCGAGCGACGACTTGGTGCGAAAGCGACTGGTTTGGATACGCGACTTGGTAACAGAAGGTAGGTTAGGTTATGGTTACACATAGACCAGCATATGAGCGAGCGAGCGAAGCGAGCGAGCGACGACTGGGTGCGAAAGCGACTTGGTAACAGAAGGTAAGTTAGGTTATGGTTACACATAGACCACCATATGAGCGAGCGAGCGAAGCAAGCGAGCGACGACTGGGTGCGAAAGCGACTGGTAACAGAAGGTAGGTTAGGTTATGGTTACACATAGACCACCATATGAGCGAGCGAGCGAAGCGAGCGAGCGACGACTTGGTGCAAAAACTACTGGTAACAGAAGGTAGCTTAGGTTATGGTTACACTTAGACAACCATATGAGCGAGCGAGCGAAGCGAGCGAGCGACGACTGAGTGCGAAAGCGACTGGTTTGGATACGCGACTTGGCAACAGAAGGTAGGTTAGGTTATGGTTACACATAGACCTCCATATGAGCGAGCGAGCGACGACTGGGTGCGAAAGCGACTTAGTCACAAAACGTAGATTAGGATCTTCTATCACTTTATTTGTATTAATGATTGTTATGCTTAATAATAAGTATATATTACGTTTATTATACGTAACAACAAATCGATTTGTTAAATTTTATAACGATAAAACTGTATATGAAAGGTTTGTTATGTTGAATAATTGTTATAACAAAAGATTTTATTTTTTTCAAAATTATTTCTTCCGAATTTTATCTTGATTGATAATTATACTGACCAAAATTATATATTTCGTTGGTATTGATCTTAAAACATATATATTTTGTGTTTATATGTTATATTACTTACCCAACTAAAAGCGTTTAGTTTGGACTCGGTTTTGCTACTTTTAGGGATTTATATATAGTGAGTTGTTTTTCGAAGAATGTATTCTCGTATTTTTAAGAAAGCTCCCGTTAGTGAAACTTCCTGATGAAACAAAGTATATCACACTCGTAAGCACATGATTAGTACAGCAGACTTTATCAAGTGTGACAGTTCAATGTAAGCAAATAGTCATCTATGACAACGATATAAAATTATAGATTAGTATAAAATAAAATGATCTATCTATCCATCTGAGAATAATACAAAAATACATTAAAAAATCTGCGACGCAGCCAAAACCACATAATTATCTAACATTGATTGAATCACTTGCCACATCAGAGTTGCCAGTCCCTCGGTGTGGAAAGAGACTGACGTGGTGATGTAGTTAAACTAGGCTTGTTGAGGTTCCGGAGCTGTCACTGACAAATTACGAGCGCGCCCGTGCCGGACCCACGTTAATTGACTGCGCCACAACACAAATATGACAGATTTGAACTAAAAGCGTTTAGTTTGGACTCAATTTCGCTACCTTTAGGGATTTATATAAAGTGAGTTGTTTTTTGAAGATTGTATACTCGCATTTTATTGATAATTGAACGATACACTTATCACAGATTTCGATAAAGAGTTCCACATTTGCACAACACGGTTTGGCAAAAAGTGTTTTTTGGGGTTGCTAGTAGACCGAGGTAAACTAAGTTTCATGGAGTGCCCTCTGAGTTGTTTATTTTGATTTTTTGTATATATGTCCTCAAGACTTCCTACATTATAATGGTTGCTTAAGATTTTGTATGTTTCTATGAGGTCTCCCCTCTTCCTCCTCTGTTCAAGCGTCGTCAAATTCAGTTCTAGAAGTCGTTCTTCATATGGTTTATCTTTTAAGCAAGGAACTATTTTTGTTGCCCGCCTCTGTACTTTTTCTAAGATTTCGATATCTTTCTTGAAATATGGGTTCCATATTTGAAAAGCATATTCTAGGAGAGGTCTTATATATGTTCTATAGATATTAATAAACAATTCCTTCGTTATAAAAATAAACGCCTTCCTAATCATGTACAGCATGGAGTTTGCTTTCTTAACTACACTAGTATTAAGCTCGTCCCTATTCAAATTTTTCTTGACAACAACGCCCCGATCCCTTTGGGTGTAAACAGCTTGTAAAGTCACTAAGTCAATTGTATACTGGTGTTTCGGATTGTTAGTCCTTATAATAAAACAGTACACTTGGTCTCATTAAGTGAAATCAGCCACTCTCTTGTCCATTGCACAATTCTGTCGACGTCTTGTTGAATAGAGTTGTGAGAGATAAGTGGATTCCCCATAATTTTTGTATCATCAGCAAATATTGATACGCCTGAGTGAATAACGGCCTTCAAGTCTGTTATAAATAGCAAAAAGAGAATGGGTCCAAGCACAGATCCTTGCGGCACACCACTGTGAACGTCATGTGTATCTGATAATGTTTCTCCTACTCTGACTTTAAATTTTGTATTAGTTAGGAAGTCCTCTATCCATTGTAGGAGCTGTCCACGAATTCTGAGGTGTTTTAAAATCTAGTAGTTGTCCTCAATTTTCCTAGGATTCCATCATGCTATCATTAGATTCTGATTTAAATTGTTAATTCTAAAATTCCTTCTGCAGTTCTGAAATTATGAAGTTAAATGTTTCGGAATGTATCTTAACTTCGTACAGGATCCGTAAACTGACACACGTCGACTACTTCTTTTTTGCCAGCAGGTTTTTTTACATGTAAATCAAAAATAAATGTGTTTGTTCAAGTAAGTATTTGTTGTTTGAAGTATGTCTTTTACGAGTCATATGATGAAGATATAATATAATTTTTTTTTAAATTTGACAATGAGTAGTCGAGCGAGAGTAAAACACGACCTCAAACGCTTCGCGTTATGACGCGTAGAGTTAGCATAGTTAATGGAGTAGAGTTCTTTATTAAGTTTCCGTACCCAAAGGGTAAAAACAAGTTTCTAATACTAAGCGTCCGATGTCCGTCAATCCGTCTGTCACTGGTCTGCATCTATTAAACCTAATAAGGTAAAAACTTTAAATTTTGAGGAGTTTGTAAAATAAAATTAAAAGCTACAGGAGGTCGAGGTAGCATATTACTTCATGTTAAGTTCCTACCTATTTTACTTAGACGTCAAACCACAAACAATTCAGAAAAATAGTTACAATATAAGAAAGAGTTCGGTTTTTTACAAGAAAGGTCACACGAAAAAGATTTCATGATTCACCCTTATTGCAGTAGAATCCATATATTTATAAGCTTTATTTAGCTTGCGTTTCCTTAGTCGCCTTCTACGACATCCACGAGAAACTTGGAGTGGTCTTATTCTACTCTGCCGGGAACCACACGTATTCACTCATTGAATTAGGGAAGATGATCTCTACAATGGAATCGATAGCTATTCTGATGGTGGAGTCAACCAATTATGTTAAGCAAAGCATTACAATATGAATATGCTTAAAATCACTCGGATTCGAATTTCGCTTAATTCCACCTATACCTACCTCGGAGCTTGTACGCCAATCAGGTGTGTGTATGTTAATTTCTGCCGATCATTTCTTGTTTCAACGAAATATAAAAATATCTCCACAATAGTGGATGTTCACTCTTTGTTAATGGGAGTAGTATACGGCCTACAAAAATTTGATTACTTTGATAATTTTTTTTGTTGTTGTTGTTCATGATTCCTGCCAAAAAGTAGTCGTGGGCATTTCTTTTTACACTGTCATCGTCTCAGCCGCAAGCCCACTGCTGGACAAGGGCAACCACCAAGGATGCCAATCAGAAAAGTCTATACCTTACCTTAACTCGGATTCGTTGCTGCTACCCATCGAAACCATTAAAGGGTAGGTTAGGAATTAGTTCGGTTCCGGGGAAACTGGACAAACGTATTTGGAATACTACTGGCTCGTTTAGATTGGGGATGAGAAAGTAGTAGCAAATCGAAAGGCCCGGCGCGCGTACCTGATGCCATACCTGTAACCAGTAACCACCGGACAGGCAGTTGAGGATGACGCCCCTGACTATATTGTAGTAAACCCTTTAATATTGAAGAGTAGCACCTAAATAAATAAAACCGGCGAAGTGCGAGTCTGTTTTATAGATCAAGTATTATAAAAGTATATTTTTCAAATTCCGAAGAAATTTTCTAGTATGGGGCTGCCTCCGCTTCTCACGGTAATGAAAATTTACATTTTCTGAAAATTATAGGTCTTATTAAAGTTCGAAAGAAAAGCCCTACGATAGGCGGACAGACAGCAGAGGCTTATAAGGGTCCACCTTTGTGTACGTAATTCGAAAAATCCATCAGCATATATGTGCAACATATACTTATATATTGGTGAGTTTTTAGCTTTTTTAGGATCAGCGTAGGTAACTCTTAGAGGTAACTATTTTGATTATTTACATAAACATACCTAAAGCATACCTATTTCTAACAAACGTATGTAAAGCCAGACTTTACATACGTTTGTTGTGATAGCTCTGATGCTTATATACGCGCATTTGATGTTAATAAGCCCATGTGATTAACAAACTTGGCATGTACGTACTGTAAAACAACTCTCAAAGCGCTTTAATCAAAGAGAAGCTTTGGAAAAGTTTTAAAGTAATAACTAATGTATCCACGAGAAATTAATAAAATACTTGGAAGAATAACTTTTTTCCTGTTTTATTATATCTTCCCACCAGGTCTTATCTTTTACCATATTAGTCTCATCGTGCCTCAACGGGTACTTTCTAATACCGTCATCAACCCCATTTTTTTTCTGTCTAAGTACCTTCATTGGAGCTGTTCGCATGGTTCAAAAATAATTACGTAAACCGACCACTCGTTGATTTTAATCACATGTGAATGTGAACTAAATACTGACGTCTCAACGAGTTGTGGATCGTTTCTACTAGTTCAAAAATTGAGTTTCTGGTTGATGGGTGTCAAAGGCTGCGCTTGCCTGAACTTGGTTCCCATTTTAGACCAAATTTCGATTAAGCAAAATATTTGTTTTGATAATTAAGATACTTTATTAGATTGACCTTTCTTTGGAGTTATCAGCTTCAGTTATCGAGCTCCGTGGCGCAGCGGTCAACACGCTAGCCTGCGACATGGGGGTCCCGGGTTCGATCCCCGGTCAGGTCAAGATGGAAAAAGATCTTTTTCATATTGACCTGGGTCTTGGATGTTAATCTATATAAGTATATGTTATTAATATAGTATCGTTGAGTTAGTATCCTACGACACAAGTTCACAACTTACTGTGGGGCTAGCTCAATTTATGTGATATGTCCCTATATATTTATTTATTAATGAAATACATTTTGCCTATGTGCAATTTGCGTTTCTTAGTTATTTTTTTGATCTAAGATTCCATACGTAGGACTTCCTCCTACGTATGGAATCATAGATCAAAAAATAGATATACTTATAGCTTAGAGGAAAGAAAGATTACAAACAAATTTACTAAGTCAATAAAGCGTTTTTACACCATAGTCAAAAAGAGAGAAAAAGGTATTATTTATTACAATCATAACCAGCTGCGGCCTATGTCCAGCAGTGGACTTCCTGTGGCTGAGATGTGATGATAATGATGATTACAATCATAACTTTTGAATGCCTCAACGGATTTAGACGTTTCGAGTAGGAATCGTTAAATAATCTATGTATCTTACTCGCAGTAAATGGAAGGTCCTGGGTTCAATCCTTGGTCAGGCCAAAATTAAAAATTATCTTTTTCGGATTGAGCTGGGTCTTGGATGGTAATATATGTGAAATTTTTATCGTTTAGGAACCTTAAAGGGATGATTCAGCCGGTCATAATTTGTTTTAAAATATAGTATATTTTGAGTAAATATCTCATAATACAAGTCTTGTAACTAACTTTGGAGCTAGGTCAATATGTGCAATTTTTTCCAATATTTTTATGTAGTATCTAACCATTAACTCGTCGGCCTATATGAAAGCAGTGAGCTGGCATAGATGGAAGCAATGGACGAGACCAATGACCCTGATAGCACCAGGCTTTGCCTTTAAGAAACTATATCTAAACCCAAAAATGAAACTCTCAAGGGTTTCATTTGCGGGTTAGAGGAAAGAGTAAAGCAAAATCTGTATATTGTTCAGTAAACCGAAGAATATAGGAAAACATGTTATTAGAAAAATACACATGTAGCACATAAAATCAAGTAGGCAGTCAAAAAAGAAAAATAAATTTAAAGATGTGAAGAGAAGAGAAACACACCTGCACAAAAGAAATAAAAGCATGAACGAAAAAAACCACAAAAGATCATATCAATTTACAACATTCTACTGCAGAATAAATATGGTACAAGAAGAATTTATATTTTTCTTTTTATTGACGTTAAGGTTGCATAAGACAACGAGCGATTGCTGCAAATGCAACTTGTTCGCCTCAAAGAGATGACTCGAAAACATTTCCAGAGTAAGTCAGTCGGATTTATCCGAACTTTTTAGAACCTGTGATAGCCTCAGGCAAGGAGACGTTCTTTTCTCTCGGCTCATAGCGCTTATAAATGTCTAAACCAAATATCTGAGAGCAACAAAACAGCAAGCTCTGCCACTAACTTTTATTGGCTTCTTCACCAGCGTTAATGAATTTGTTTGCTTGGGAATGCTGGTGAAAATTTCTGTGTCAAAATTGGAAACGAAAACCCAAAAATAGATCAGAGTGGAAAAAAATTCTTGATCAGGGCCAAGTTCACTCGCGGCTGAAGTACTTTTAGTGATACTGACGATTTATCAGAGGTTTTTCATATGACAAAGAAAGAACGTTTCCATTCACCTTAGTATTGGAACTTTGAATGTCATCTTGGAAAATTAAATGTCATTGACTTCTTAACAGCACTTAATAAAATCTATATAATGCATTTTGATAAAGAACTTAAAAGACGCTCACGCCTAAATTTTAATGATCTAATTTTAATGAGCTGAGTATATAGTGGGCTATAAATAGACGTAAAACGGTGATAACGGTGATTATATAGTGGGCTGTAAACCCACTGCTCAAATTCTAATAATATCTAATACCACTACAAAGGCAAATTTTATGAGCCTTATACCTATTTTTCTGTCGACATGTTATGTCTTAGTGGTTATTAAATCTGTTCAGACATTACGTTGCAGAAGTCAAAGTTGCATGCACTTTGAGTTAAATTAATTTATTTGCTTCCGTCACCAGTAACTTCATGCAAACTGACTCTCTACACGAGGCATTTTCAGGCAATGAACCTATTAAGTAGATAATTGATCCTACGAATGACAAGCAATTAGTGAATGAAATGAATTCAACGAGTGAGATGCCTCGTGCCGATGCTGCTGCTGTCTCAACGGATTCACCAACATCGGCAAGGGTCGCAAGCATTAACTATTGATGGCGGGCATAAAGGGACTAACCGTAGTGTGATGGACACAGGCCAGCAATAGTTTGCATCAGCTAACTGATGACGGAAGCCCACAAATTGATTTAACTTAAAGTGCATATCTTGTCGGTATTTAACAAGTTATATAATAATAGTTACAAGTAAATGAAATTTAATTGATCTGGACACATGCTTACCGTTTTGGTACGCTCTTGACAGAGTAGTTAATGTGAGAAGAAACGCACTCAATACCTATCTTTGTTCGGAAATTATTGAGTGTTTCACCACTGCCTTCTCCATTTTATGTACGGAGAACAGTTTACTGATAGGCACGTTATGTTTTTCTTTACTGCAAGCAGGTAATTATTAGCCGATGAAAACGAACAGACTTAGTCAGATAAGACTACAAACTCAGAGGTTTAGATTAGGCCGGGGTTGGAACACGGGACGCGTATTGCCAAACTTATGCCACAGACACAGCCTGCTCTGCGCTCGACTATAATTTGTCTTATTTTTTTAAGAGTAAATTGTGTATCAGTACTTATCGAAGCATAGAAGCCTTAAAAAACACATTGTGAGTTATATAAGTAACTAGGTGTTGCCCGTGACTTCATCCGCGTGGGTGTTGATTTTCAC
Organism: Rhodophaea formosa; assembly: GCA_963082605.1. Classification (NCBI taxonomy): domain Eukaryota; kingdom Metazoa; phylum Arthropoda; class Insecta; order Lepidoptera; family Pyralidae; genus Rhodophaea; species Rhodophaea formosa. Next base: position 12,716,725 of record OY720206.1, on the reverse strand, counting down.
CCCGAACCCCCTTTCACCCTCTTAAGGGTTGCTTTTTGCCTACGTTGTATAAAGAACCTATATGCAACATTTCAAGTCTCTAGACCTAGGGTCTTAGGCTGTGCGTTGATACATCAGTCAGTCAGTCAATCATTCAGTTTTTCCTTTTATTTATATAGATAATAAATTTGAATTAGGTATACAGTATTAATCAATTCAATCTCACTCCTTCGAGCGTGTTTTGGTGAGTTATATCCCAAGCAGTAAGGGTTCAAAGCCCAAGATATATCAATATGTATTATAAAATATGGAAATATAATACGTAGGTGGAGTAAATCTTATCTCTAATAACAAATCATATTATTTCATCGACTTCCTCTCGGGAGGAAAAGGCACTCTCGTTAATGTATGTATCTATTACAGTAATTTAAAGGGCATGACATTTTTTTTTTCAGAGTAATAAAGCTTTTAGTTTAAATTAATATTTTTTCCTAGTTATTTCTTATATTTTTAAAGAGCTCTAGTAATTATTGATTTCCGCTTTCAGTAATTTGAAATATCAACAGCCTATCAAGAAAAAAAATCAATTTCATCATTCTTTATATGGAGGGCCGGACGTGATTTTTTTTTAAATAATACAGCTTAAAATCTTTTGAACTGTAAATGTTTTTTCTTAAACATTTTTTTTCCGTTATAGGCTGACCTCATATTCTTTTTATATTTTTTTACTTGCGTGTACAGTTAATTATTATTTTTTGATCTAATCTATCCACTAGAATACATTTTAATTTTTGATGTAACGCTACTTTACTCTACACACACATAATACTCGTGTTGTCATTTTTGATTTTAGATGAATATTATATCTCTTGAATTATGCTTAAAATAACTTTTTTGCAGTTTAAGTTTTGTAAACATAACCAGGTGATGTCACCCTGTGTTCAATTTCCAAAATGAGCAAAGTATACTAAAAATAGTACTTTATTCACCTAGTTGATCAAAGTGGAATAAACCGACTCTTGTTGAACATAACTTTCAAAACAAACAAAATTTTTACATTTATCATATTAGTAGGATAGGTAGATTGGTTTTTTGTTGTTAGGATTCCGCAGGACAAAAAAAAAAACAAAATAATTGTCTGACTAAGTAGTAAGTACTTATATCTAAAATATTTAAAACAAGTTCAAAATAAATACTCACGAGTCGTTGCATCCGTAGTTCCAGCAAGCAACCAATCCAAAACAATTACCGCTAATAGTAACTTGCCGCTTTTGACCAATGTCAAATGACTAGGAAAATACATTTTTTTTTATAAATGATTTTCCCTTTAAATTACTTTAAGAGTATTAATTCCAATGTCCAAATGTTCGTTAGTTCAACATAAAATTAGATTTGCCATTTCACGTAATGGTACCATGTTGGGCGCCACAACGCATAAGTCGTTATTTTTGATAAATAAATTCAAATCAGTGGATTAACTGTTTGAAATGTAGGACACAAACTTGACGGAAAATAATGTATCTGGGGTATGACAACGATTCGTAGAGACGGAAAATGCTTATCGTAAACAATAATACTTAAACAAAAAACACATAGGAAAAACTGTTTTGAATTGCATTCAAACACACGCAAAAAAGTGATTAGCCGGTGCCGGCCGACTTCGAAAGTATGTGGAATACTCCCGATCTTCCGTCAAAAGTTTGATACGCGACATCCGCTGGCAGCTCGGCACACGACCGCCTCCGCTGAGGTTTCGGAGATAACTGGTGCAAGTGGCTTGCACCGTCCGTATAAAGCACCACCCCTTTTACCTATCGCCGTCTCGTTCCTATAGGGCAGGCGCGCGTTCGATTCATAAAACAACCCTCCGCCATAACCTTCTGATTCTGACATTTTCTTTCATAGTATTACGGTAATAATGATGACTTTATAGACTTGGGACCGCATAAAACAAGATGAAAACTGTGTATTTCGAATGTCAAGCGCAAATCATGAAAGATTTATTAGTACTTAATCGCAATATCATAAACGACGAATAAGAAAACTTTTGTTGACATTTAAATAAATATTGTTTTTTTGATTCATTACTTAATAAACACTAGCTTCTCCGAGACTCCGTTCTCAGTAAGGTTATGTTTTGGGAACAGTATCTTTGTGTGCTAAAAAAGAAACAAACTCCCGTTCGCATATATAAAGAACACAGAATAGGTGCACAATGGGTAACTCGATAACATTCTTGAAAATCTATGATGTTATACAATGTTATCGTCTTACACATTGTTTCATAACGTTATAGAACTGCTCTGTGGAAGCACCTAAGTTACAGATATTAAATCATCATCTTAATCATAGGAAAAGAAATAAACTTCATTCTTCTTCAAACAACGCGTATTTATAAAATACACAGTGGGTGTGAATTTACTCTCAATACAGCCGTAAAGAGGTGACTCAGTCCGCCAATATAAAAAAGCTTTTCCAAAGGGATTAATGCTTGAAAGCATTGGTGGTCCAATGAGTTGGTTTCAAGCATTAATCCAAAAGGAAAAATATTCTTTTGAAATAAATTCGATATAACCATAAAAATATGTTTGATATTTATATATAATAAGATATTAAAAGAACCGAGCAGGCTAAACCGAGCGTCTTTGTTTCAGCTTAGAAAATGTTTTTGGTAGCAACGTAAACTACATGGAATACCAAAAATTATGCAAAGAAAATCTTACATTACGTAAGTGGGCATTGGGTTTTGAAAACTCATCCCCTAAGGGGATCAAATAGGAGATGCATCGTCAACTACAAATATTTTGTATGAAATTTTTTAATTTTTCAAGTTGGAACCATACATGTGTTTGTTCTTTCTTATTTTATCCAAAATAGTGTTATTTGTGTGAATTAGTGTTATTTTTCATCTTAAATTAACTTGAATTGACGTTTTACAAAATTCATCGTTTTACAAAAACTTTGTTATTTACTAAGTTATCAACTTAAAAAGTAGAAAAGCAGTCACAGATATGAGATTGAAATTGAGAAGAATAAAGAGCTTTTTCTATTATATTCTAAGGCACTAGTCTTCCAGAAGAAGTATTTCTGCGGTATCATAAAAAAAGCCGCGAGCAAATGTCATAAATTATGACTCCATAACAGACTGTGATAGATATTATCAAACGTCTTTTGTATTAAAGTTTGTGGTGAACATTCATTATACCCTAGTTTTAATTTATCTGAAGACATACTCGCGAGGTTCACAGGTTTTTTAAATATACAAAATCTATAAAAACTTGATCAGTCACGATAAAACCGAACCTCACGCGATTGAAGTCGCGGTCCATCGTTCGCACGACATTGAAATTAATTAAGATTCTCGTTAAATTTAATTTAAAACTTGTATGGTTTCGTCTACGCGCTACAATTTTATATTAAAATGAAAATTATTTAAAACAAAAGCAGGTAAATAATAATGTTCGGAAGTTTGAAAGGCTTCTCCGGTAACTTGCGGTTAGCCTTGCGGCGGAAAGTGATATAAGCATCGAATATAGAGCAGGCCACTTCCTAACTAACGTAAAATTCCGGCCACGAGTTCACGTGGAATTCGGACATTAAGTAGCTGAGTATTTTCTTACCTCCAACGAAATATAAGCTTTTATTGGCCAGAACAATACGCGATCGATTGGGTAGTCACGTTGTCGAAGTCACGAGTGCCGCATGCTTGCTAGCCTTAAACAGGACCACTCCGTATTCTTCTTAGTTGTGGTCTTTCCAAAACGCAAGTAGCTTGTCGATTTTGCAAATAAAAAAATGTTTGTTTAAAACGCGATACATGATATCCAAATTTAAATAAAATTTCATTCCGTCTCTACAAAGGACGAGAAAATTTACATCTCGTTCAAATGACACTGTGTGTGTGTGTGTAAGGTGTGGAAGAATTTGTCTAATAATTATGTTGTATTACACATTAAAATCTCACCAGAATACAGCCATTTCTCCTGGCTGATATCATATTCGAGAAAAAATTATTCTAATTCTTAAAGATTATCAAATTTTATAGACAAAAAGGACGAGCCCGATGGCCTAGTGGGCGTGATCATTATTTGCGTTATCGCATGTTAAGCAATCCCGAGCGCAGTTCCCACTTGGATGGGTGACCGCAAGTGGCATAAAAATATATCCAACTCCGTGCTTCGGAAGGCACGTTAAGCCGTTGGTATGTCAGATGCCTGTTGGGCATCTTGAAAAATCTGACACCAGTGTTTGCCACTTACACGTACGAAAAATTACAAAAAACAAACATAGACAAAAATTACGTAAATGTTGTTAACTAACACACACAACATGAAAAAGTCGCGTGTAACTTGATATAATATTTTATTAGAGTCACACCGGCCGGCTTAGTAAAAGGGTGTGTTACTAAGCCGGGAAGACGTATAACTGCTTGAACATTGATTTACAGAGATTTTATAATACCTAGATTTTTAGATTCAATTCACGAATACATTGCGATAATATTTTATAAAGTTAAGCATTAAATGAATACGTATGAATATTAACTTTCATTAGGGTCTTAGGGTTGTATTTAAAATATGATTTTGTTTTGAAGAATAATTTACGGAATATTTTCATTGTTATTATCATCGTTTCACGGTAAGTGGGTAATGTACCTACCTACCTAACCAATTTCGATTCTAAGATTTGGGAGGCTTACACATTAAACCATAGCATTAAACTATTTCCCGCTCTAAGACAAAAGGAGGCTATATTTTTTGTATACTAAACATTATCTACTTAATATAACTTATCCCACGACACCAATCCAAAAATCATATTTAGTTTATTTGGTTCCCGGTAATAATAATGTCCGTCCAGGCGGCGCCAAACAATTGAGTTCTGAGAAGCGCGGGGCATTTCCTTGCAACTCCCCTGGGCCCGCTACCTTACAAACACCGTTCAATGTAGCCATTAGCCATACACATCATTTCCGTACTTATTGTAGACTAGGTAGCTGATGCCCGCGACTTCGTTCGCATGGACTTTATGACTCCAGCGTATTAATATACCTTAACACGAAGTAATGTCGATACATAAGAAAATACTTATAACAGTGATGTATATTAAAATTTAATAAATAAAATGTTAATAAATATCAAAGTATTTAAAAAAAAACTTAAACTACCAACTGTTTGAACTATCATTCTTTTCATCAGGTATTTTTTTCCTTTCTGAAGCATCTTCGAAATCAACTTCGTAAAGCTGCTTTGTTTAAAACACTTTGCACCACCAAATCAAATATTTCCCTTTGTTCCACTGTAAATTTTGGCCTGATGTCATGCTGCTCAACCTATAAAGCGCACATCTTCAAAGGGCCTTCGGGAGAGACGGACCTCGGTTTTGGGTGTGCAAGGCTTAGCGAGACGGCATACCCTCATGTTTTGCCGTATGGGCTGCTACGTTGCCAAAAAGGCATATCCTGGTTGCGAGTCACCCGGGACCGCTGGGCGGTCACCAGTAATATGAGCTAATCGTACTCTACGCACTCTTTCCCAGTGGAGAGTGTGACTCTGTAAAATTGTCGATATAAAATTTGACATGGTTCTGTATCAGATGTTCGAAATCTTCGATTTTTATACCTCAACAAAAAATACTAATCAGATAAAAAACTTTTACTACAGCGTCATTTTTATATTTCCTTTAGTTTACCTGGACCATTTTGATTCTGCATCAGGTTTTCAAAATCTTCAATTTCAATACCTCAACAAAAAAAAACCGGCCAAGTGCGTGTCGGGCCACGCGCAGTATAGGGTTCCGTAGTTGCGAATGACAACTTTGAGTTCACACTGTTTACACTCGCCCCTCACAGTTTAACGACCAAAAACATCTAACAATAAAGATTGTATGAAATTTTACATTTTCCAGTACATTTTATAAGTTGGTTGCCTATAACTTTTTAGTTTGTACTTAGTACCCAGCTCTGATAGTTTTCCTTTCAATTTCAGTATATATGCTACTGCTGTAATTTTTTTCACGTATATATAACCGTTTAGCAGATAGAGGGGGGGGACACGTACCTCTAACAAAAATTTGCACTTTAAAACCAAATATTTCGGAAACGGATCCCTAAATCGAAAATTGGTGTTCTCAGCCTCACAATATTTTTCAAAGACCTTTTTAACGATACCCCACACGATGGGTAAATAGAGAAAAAAAAATTACTCCCCCATTGTACTTGTATGGGAGCTACCCAAAAAAAAAATTTTTTTCAAGATTTTTTTCTACGACTTTTTTGCCATGATTAATATACATACTTATACCAAATTACAGCTTTCTAGTACTTATAGTCTCTGAGTAAAACCGCGGACGGATAGACAGACAGACAGACATGGCGAAACTATAAGGGTTCCTAGTTTACTACGGAACCCTAAAAATGCTCATCTGGTTGAATAACTTTTGCTAAGCAGTCATTTTAATATTTCTTATAGTTTACCTGGACCGTTATGATTCTGCGTCAGGTGTACCAAATCTTCAATTTTAAGAGCTGGCAGCTACCTCGGACAAAGAATAAGTCTCGCTATTCAAAGGGGGAATGCTGCCAGTATCTTTGGAACCTTGCCTAAAGGGACTCCTTTTAATAATATATTTTAGGTATTTTATCATATTTTAAGGTGTTCAGTTTTAGGTTAAGTTTTCATAATTATTTAATATGTAATAAGCTTATTTTAGTTTAATTTATTAAATGAGAATAAATGTTTACATTTTAAAAACCTCAACAAAAAATGCTCATCAGGCTTTACAACTTTTGCTAAGGCTCCACTTTTATATTTCTTATAGTTCAACTTGACCATTACGATGCTGCATCGTGTTCGATTTTTTGAAAACATTGCTACCCTATATGTTGCTCAGGCTAAATAGATATATAGCAAAAAAAGTTTCATTCCAATCCGTCCAATATTTCCGGAGATAAACGTTATCATACATACAGACAGACAGATAGACAAGAAATTCCAAAAAAAAATTTTTTGCTTTCTGTTGTTCTCTTTAAGTCTTCCTCTATCCATTTCAGTCAAAAATACTAAATGTACAGACAAAATATTTTTACTGTTTTATTATATTTATAGATTGAGTATGTTTTACTCAAAATATATTGAATCTGTTGGTATCATTAGATTATTTGGTAAGTCCTATTATTATTGATCATAATAATAGGAAGTCCTATTATTATTGATCTACCTTTAAGCAATATACCAAATAATCTACGAATAAGTAAGCAAATAATCTAATAATTTAACATTCTGAGACTATCACCCTAATTAAACATATTGTAGTAGATACCTATAAAATAAGCTCTAATTTGAAAATTCAAAACCATTTAAGACTTATTTTCATAGCATTTCTTTTTCTTTTTCGTATGTGTAAGTGGCCAACACTGGTGTCAGATTTTTCAAGCTGCCTTAAGGCATCTGACATAGCTTAACGACTGCCATCAGCGATGACAGCCGGGACCAACGGCTTAACGTGCCTTCCGAAGCACGGAGGAGCTCGAGATATTTTTATGCCACTTGCGGTCACCCATCCAAGTAGGGACTGCACCAGGGGTTGCTTAACATACGTAAGCGCTCATAGAGATCACACCCACTGGACCATCGAGCATGGATTCTAAAAACCATAAATACTTTATTTATTTAGTTCCCGGTAATAATAATGTCTGTCAAAGCGGCGCCATACAATTGAGTTCTGAGAAGCGCGGGGCATTTCCTTCAACTCCCCTGGGGCCGCTACCTTACAACCACCGTTTAATGTAGCCATTGGCCATACACATCACTTCAGTTCTTATTGTAGATTGAATAGGTTTAACTCAAAATACCGATATTGGATCTGTTGAAAGAAAGTCTTCTATTATTATTGATCTAACTTTATGCAATATACCAAATAATCGAATAATATAACGTTCTGAGACTCTTTAGCCCTGTTAAAACACATTTTTTTAAAGATGCCTATTAAGTAAAGTTTTAAATAGAAAATTCTAATACACCATTGCAGACCTATTTCTGCAGCATTAATTCTGAAAATCATATATAATTTATTAAGTTCCCAGTAATAATAATGTCCACTTTCAAGCAATATTCGTAAGTTATATGCGTTTTTTTGCATCAGATTGTTTTTTGCATGTTAATTTTTATTGGTAATTTTTAGGTTACTGATTTTTACTCTACGCTGCCTTGCAGCGTGGCAATAGTTGCACTTTTTCTTTAGGCATGTAGTGTTTGTCTGTAAGTGACTGTACAGTAAGATCTATATCAGGATTTATCACGTACCAAGAATTATTGCAACAGTAGTTGACAAACCTAATAAATAAATAAATATATCCATTTAAATAAAATTATTTTGATACGGTTTTTTTCGCGTTTGTGACATTATTTATACACCTAACGTTTCGAGCACTTTACAGTGTTCGTGGTCGCAGGTAGACTAAGTTGACATTTGTCTAGTATTTTATAAGAACTGCAAAATCTACCGCCTAAAATATTTATTGATAAAGTTCCGGATGTACGCAGTATTGGCTCACGGTGTCTGAAGGTCTTGCAGTCTTCTGCTTAGCCTGAGATTTGATTAAATTAATGACTCATTGAAGATGATCCCAAGCTGGTGGTAACTGCCAACCATCCTCCATCCATCCATCTCACGAAGCATTCTTGGAATGTATCTGTTTTCTTTTGCAAGGACTTGAGGATTATCAAAACGCATATAATGGTTGGGTTTGTCTAGGGCATGTTCACAGACTGCAGACTTCGTTAAGCGCCTATGCTTCATGTCAGCAATATGTTCTTTTATACGGCTGACGGATAAACCACACTCACAGTCAATTTTATAAACTCCAGCATCTTGTAACGGGATATTAGATTTGACAGGTCTTAAAAGTTGGTTTATTTTCTTGTGCGGCTTGAAGTAGGTCTTGATTGAAGCACGCTTAAGTATATTACCAATTTTGTCCGTGACTTACATTTGGTAAGATGGCAGGAAAGCGATCAACTGTGTGAGGCTTTGGGCGGCTTCTGTGATGTGTTTTTGGGAGGTTGGGGTTGTTGCTTCTTAAAACCGATTTTACTCGTTGAAGCTCCTCCTTGAGGTGGTGGGTGTCACAGATGCCATGTGCTCTCTGAAACAAAGATTTACCAACGGTAGCCAACTGACATGGATGATGATGGGATTTGCCATTGAGATATTTGTCCGTATGGGTAGGCTTTCTATACACAGTATGACTAATAGTATTATCAGGATTCCTAATTATTAAAATGTCAAGAAAAGCTAATGAATTATTTGTCTCAGTTTCTAATGTGAATTTAATTTTGTTATTAATTGAATAAAGATGGTTTAGTAATAAAGATACTTGAGTTTTTGGGAGAACAACGAAAGTATCATCTACGTACCGTTTGAACATCTTCGGCATAGCCAGGGTGGATGAAAGAGCCCTGCGACCACGAACACTGTAAAGTGCTCGAAACGTTAGGTGTATAAATAATGTAATAAACGCGATAAAAACCGTATCAAAATAATTTTATTTAAATGTGTAACAATCGCGAAAACATAAGAAAACATTAAATAAATATATCCGTCAAGGCGACGACATTCAATTGAGTTCTGAGAAACTCGGGGCATTTCCTTGCGGGTTCCAAGGAAATGCCCCTTAGGGCCGCTGCCTTACAACTACCGTTAATATATAACCATTATCCGTGCATATCATGTCAGTCCTAATAGTAGATTGAATAGGTTTTACTCAAATCAAATATATTTTGAGTCTTAAGATAATACTAATAATATCTCAATAGAAACTGTTGTCTTTTTATTATTATTGATCTACCATCATACAATATACCAAATATATCTAATAATTTAAATTTCGACTCTGCTACCCTGTTAAACTATATTTTATTAGAGATACCTATTAAAAAGTTTTAAAAAGAAAATCCTAATACACCATTGAATACCTATTTCTGTAGCATTGATTCTAAAAATCATATATAATTTATTGAGTTCCCGGTAATAATAATGTCCGTCAAGGCGACGCCATTAAATTGAGTTCTGAGAAATGCGGGGCATTTCCTTGCAACCCCCTAGGGCCACTGCCTTACAATACAACTATCGTTCATATACAGAGTGCATAATCGAGATGGAACAGTGTGGAGATATTTAATTTTCGTCGAAATTCCCTATTTCAATGGAAATTAAAAATCATAAATCGGTGTGATAGTTCCTTTGACCATTTTTCTCTGAACATATACATACCCTTACTTATAAAAAAATTCCCACTGATTCATGACATCATCCACAAGACATGTCTGTATATATTTAATAGAGATTAAAAAGCTTTTAACTCGTAGTAGTAACATAATAAACTTACAACTAAGCCTACATTCAGAGCTTACATTATAATAAAATAGTTCTACTCCTACAACATAACAAGTAATCGAATCATAGCATAGGCGAATCATACACAGCTGCCTATCGGGTGATTGTAGGTAGTGCATCGGGTACACATGCCTGACCTTCCGAGCTGTTACTTTCTCATACCTAATCCCTCAGAGCAAGTAGCGTCCCAATACATCTGATCCCGTTCAGCCAGTCCATCAGCTCCTTCCCTTCGCTTGATTTAAAACGGTTTCAAGATAAACCAAACAAACTATTCTCACCAAGCGTGCTGAGTATGGCATGGAGTATGTTTTTTAGGTTTCCGTAGTAAACTAGGAACCCTTATAGTTTTTCCATGTCTGTCTGTCTGTCTGTCCATCTGCGGTTTTACTCAGAGACTATAAGTACAAGAAAGCTGAAATTTGGTATGGGTATGTATATTAATCAAGTCAAAAAAGTGGTAAAAAACGCCGGCCGATAAAAAACGGTAAAAAAGCAACTACGGAACCCTACACTGCGCGTGGCCCGACACGCACTTGGCCGGTTTTTTTATAATAAGTATGAGACATTAATTTAATTATGAGATATTAATTTAATCATGAGATAATAATTTAATCATGAGTTATTAATTTAATGAGACATAAAATGTCTGTACTGTGTAGTCGTTTCGTCATCCTCACGCACAAGTAGCTTCTCGAATTTCGTTACGTGACTATCACGTATCACTAAATCAGTATTTATGGCTACTTCCTGATCTTTCGATTTAATTATAAAAACTACAATGAAAAAGGTTGATACCTACAGTGACAGTAAAGAATATTTTCCTATAAGAAGTAAAACCGCGAAGCCAAGCAAATGTCATAAGTCATAACAAGTGGAATTCTCGGAGTCGTGTGCTCATTTCACTGTAAGCAGATATATGTAATTAGATTTTCTTCAAACTGGAAGCGTTTTCTAAATATGGCTCTTGCATCGTACGAACGTTACTTCAATGTGCTTTACTTAGTCTATTAAATTTATCCTTTTATAAGTCTTTTTGTAGATTACGGCATCGCAGCTGCGCATTAAATAATTTTACAGTTAAAGTTATTACAATAATTTTACAAACTGTTTATGTATACTAATCTTATAAAGAGGAATGATTTGATTGTTTGCTTGTTTATTTGCCATGAATAGGTTTCGAAACTACAGCACCGATTTACATATTATTTTACCCATAGACAGCTTATTTATATGTGGGTTTCATAGGCTATGTGCAGATGAAGTCGCGGGAAAATTGTAATAAAACTCAACGTGAAATAACTTCGTTTTAAAAACGTATGAGTTAATTTAGTTGTTTGTAGTACATGTAATGCAGGTGGCCCAGCTGCCAGGTGCACGGTTTCCAACAAAATGCACGCGCAAAGTCTTTATAAATAAAGCGTATTCATAAAGGCAAAGCTTTTAACTGACGAACAAAATATATGCTTTGAATTCGTTTTCCGAAAGAGCAGCAGAGTAAACAAACCTTGGAAAGACCAAAGTGACCGACGTGGTCGCTGTGACGTCGCCGGAAATAATTCGAATTTCGAACTGGATGAACTGGAAAGGGCAATGTTGAAGTATGAACACTGCACACTCCTGCCACTGGTCATTGAATTTTAGAGAATACATTATGATTATCACCGCTACTTATGGCCACCCGAACATAGTAACCGACCACGATAGCGATTGAGCTTCCGACCCTACCGTTAATTCACCTGAATGTTCATGATTGCAAAATATTTCGGGACTCAAGCGATTATTACACCTTGTTTACATGAGAATTCATATATGCGAGTACATTACGCTCATTTAACGGCAAAGCGAATGTGGGGACGCCAAGTTGATTTCGTATAATTAAAATGAAAATACTGAATATTTTCAATCACGACAATATTGAAGTTCATCCAGTAATAAAACATTTCACAACGAAGCGTGTAACAGGTTTTTATTTTAAATAAGAAGTCTCTTTTTGTTGGGGTTAGTTAATTAGTATCTGATCCCGTGACATTAATATTATTTCGCCATTTTATATTTTGCGCTGGAGAAAAGGATTTAATTTTTTATTACTATCAAAATATAAAGCCAGATTTTACCTTATCCATCATAAATATTATTTTTTGTTTTCCTGCACCATTTATATGTTCGTTAACAAAAGATTCGTCCTTTTCAACCCACGACGCAAAAAGAGAGGGGTGTTGTAAGTAGTGTCAGTCTGTGTCAGATACACAGACAGACACCTGCTTTTTTTTCATTTTTAGGGATCCATAGTAAACAAGGAACCATGTCTGTCTGTCCGTCCGCGGTTTTACTCAGAGACTATAAGTACTAGAAAGCTGTAATTTGATACGGGTATGTATATTAATCATGGCAAAAAGTGGTATAAAAAATCTTGAAAAAAAATTTTTTTTAGGCGATCTCCCATACAAGTAAAGAGGGATTAATATTTCGTGTTGGGTATTGTTAAATAGGTCTTTAAAAATATTGTGAGGTTGAGAACACCATTTTTCGATTTAGGGATCCGTTTCCGAAATATTTGGTTTTGAAGTGCAAATTTTTGTTAGAGGTACGTGTCCCCCCCCCCCCTCTATCTGCTAAACGGTTATATGTAGATACGTGAAAAAAATTACAGCAGTGGTATATATACTGAAGTTGAAAGGAAAACTATCAGAGCTGAGTACTAAGTACAAACTTAAAAGTTATAGGCAATCAACTTATAAAATGTACTCAAAAATGTAAAATTTCATACAATTTTCATTGTTAGATGTTTTGGTCGTTAAACTGTGAGGTACGAGTGACAACAGTGTGAACTCAAAGTTCTCATTCGCAACTACGGAACTCCACACTGCGCGTGGGCCGACACGCACTTGGCCGGTTTTTTTAAAAAAGACCATAATTAATGGCTTTATTTTTAGTAATTTTAACTCATACATTTTAATTGCCGTTACATGCAATTCAAAACTATGAATACGTTGAGATTTTACATTAAAAAAATTATGTGAATTTTAATATGAATATTAATAATAAACTTACAGTCAGAGTATGTTGTTTCTGTATGGTAACAGATTAATCTCGCTTCGCCTTGATCCGATAAAAAGACTACTTACATCTCCTCTTACTGAAGTAAATATGATTTCCAGGATAATAGACAACACCCTTATAAAAAATGCAAAAATTTAATTGAAATGGAAATGTTTCGAGTTTATACATTAATAAATACTAGTAGCTAGGTCGTATACTTTGGGAAATTCACTTTTATAGCTGATTGTCTTAAAAAATTAATTAAAATTCAAGAGTTTTTTGTGATGTATCCAGTATAGACGGAGGACTTGTGCAAAGAGAAGTCAATATAATACGGACTTTTCACATAGATATTGCCAAATATGCTGCGCTTTTGGATCCGTCAGACGTTATGACTCTGTGACAGTCTTGATTTATGCATCTCTCTTAAGCCGGCGTTTTGTTGCTACGTAATCACAGAGCAATACACACTGACATGCAATAAATTATCATGATGATTCGCGAAACTCTGAATGGCATACAATGTTTAACTTTTCCAAGAATGCGTAAAATTGTGGAACAAACGTGGTATAAGCTGGTGCTCTGCCTTATCGACTTACGATACTACAAACAATTTAAGAGGGTATACTAGCAGTGCGTTTTCCATACAAATGTATTTCTCTATTTTCTCGTTGAAAACTGCTTCAAAAGGCACAATTCTTTTTACATACAATCTATTACTAAAATAGGTATGTCCCTATGTTTTACTTTTTTCTCAAAACCTGTTTAAAAGAAAAAAATATTGTACAAAAACAGCTTTTTTGGAAAAAATAAAAAATAGGGGCATTCCTATTTTAGTACTAGATTTTATTAAAAAAGAATTGTGGCTCTAGAATCAGTTTTCAGCGATAAAATAGAGAAATACATTTGTATGGAAACCATATTGAAAAAATACTGCTAGTATACGCTCTTAAGATACGTTATATTTACTTTGCATTTTTTTTATACAATGACATAGGGAAAGTTGCAAACGACCCATTTGACTGTAATAAAATTAATATATCACATGCATATTCCTTAGTAAATGTGGAAAATTAATCAGCAGTCAATTTGTCATATCTAATGTAATGTCAGTTATGGCGTGGCATATTGCTGAATATGCTGCGCCATCAGATCTGTCAGACGTTATTACACTGTGACACCCGTGATTTATGCAACTTTGCCCAGCCAGCGTTTTGCCACTACGAAGTCACAAGCTCTATGAACTGAAGACCTCTGTAGTATATCTTCAGATAGCTTAACATTGAATATGTTCATCACGCAGCTTACATACATAAACAAATAGGTAGCAAAACAAACAGAATATGCTCAGTGGTAGGTTAAATGGGCTGAGATGATGTTACAATTATCCGCACATATTCTTTCTAAAATCAAGACCAATAAAAATCAAGTAATTTAAAAAAGAAGCCTAACGCTTCAGTTTGTGTTTGTTACCAGTGATGACTTATAAGTCCTAAACATGGTTCTTTACTATAAGCCTCATAAGAAAGCTCAGGGCGCTCAAAGAGCTATGGCCTTGAGAGGGCTATACTCAGTGTTTCTCTACGAGATCGAATCAGAACCAAGGAGATTCGTAACCGAACAAAGGTGCGGTGGAAGCGGTCTGCATCCAGCATATTCCTTTGACGTTGATCAGATCATCCGACCACCTGGTCGAGGTCGCCATTTAAGAACCTTTCTACCCATCAGCCTTCGATTCTATTATCCGCTGAGCTATGTTTGTGATGATAATTAATAAAAATTTAAATAAAAATATTTAATACGGTTTTTATCGCGTTTATTACATTATTTATACACCTAACGTTTCGAGCACTTTACAGTGTTCGTGGTCGCAGGTAGACTAAGTTGACATTTGTCTAGTATTTTATAAGAACTGCAAAATCTACCGCCTAAAATATTTATTGATAACGTTCCGAATGTACGCAGCTCACGGTGTGTATTAGCTTTTCTTGACATTTTAATAATAAGAAATCCTGATAATACTATTAGTCATACTGTGTATAGAAAGCCTACCCATAACGACAAATATCTCAATGGCAAATCCCATCATCATCCATGTCAGTTGGCTACCGTTGGTAAATCTTTGTTTCAAAGAGCACATGGCATCTGTGACACCTACCACCTCAAGGAGGAGCTTCAACGAGTAAAATCGGTTTTAAGAAGCAACAACCTCAACCTCCCAAAAACACATCACAGAAGCCGCCCAAAGCCTCACACAGTTGATCGTTTTCCTGCCATCTTACCATATGTAAAGGGAGTCACGGACAAAACGAGCCCGAGCGACATATCCTAGGTGTTTTGACGAGATAAGAAGAATAACTATAGCTAATAAAAGTTCGAATTATTCAGAAAAATATATATATCGTTAAAACAAACATATATTGTGAACAATATGATTTTCTAATAGAAACATACGAAACAGAAGAGAACGCGCATAGCCAAAGGCACCGAACGAAGCCGGTTCGTTACATTTTGATCTTTGAAATATAGGAGCAATTTCCTGAAATTAATTTGTTTCAAAATATATACAAGCTTTGTATTGTGTGTTATTTTTATTTAAATACCCATTATTTCATGTATGCATTAAGCTATGTCACTATTTGTGCCTCTATTGAACACGAAAATCGGGCCATTCCGTATTAATTGATTTGTAGGACGGATAAGACAAAACATAAAGTTACACACTAGCAATTTTTCTGTGACTTTATCCGCGTAAATTATAGCCTGTGTTATCCGCAGGTAAATTTGCTGTCTATGGGTGAAATCATTTTGAAAATCGGTCCAGTAGTTTCGGAGCCTATTCATTGCAAACAAACAAATCTAATCCTTCTTCTTTATCAATACTACTTAATACTTTAAATCTTATACTCATAGTATTAGATTAAAAGTATTACTAACTAAGTAAACAAACATTTATTATAATGCCTTGTAAATGATGTCCAACTTAAAAATTAATTATATTTGTTTCAAATTGATCTTTGCTTACTATACTATGGAATACTAATTTTTAGTCCAACTCGATTTGCAGACCTCGCTTCACTGACCGCTTGAAAACATTTGTTTTATTAATTTAATAAAAATTTGTTGCGAAGGTTTTGTCACAAATTACGATTTTGAATCATATTCGTAGTACGTCAAAGTATTTAACGAGGGCACAGCCATATAAGCTGGTGCTAAATCCACGTGCTTACGTCAATACCGAGTAATCAACGGGGGGCTGACCTTCAAGCTTCGCGGTAAATGCAAAAAAGATTCCCGTAATTGCCTTTGGCTTAGTAGTAATACGTGAATAAAACAGTATTTCCATGAAGAAATGAAATATATACCTACACTCACTTTAACTATCAATTTAGCCCCATAAAGGTTTTATGTTTAGTTCTGAAACATGGATTGCAAACCTGGTCCGTAGTTAGTAGTATTAGTGTTACTAATAATATGAAAATAACTCCGTCTTTGTGCCTCTTATCTTTTCACGCTTACATTACTGAGCTAAAATTGATAAATTTGTATTGCAATTTAGATGCTCATATTATATTATATAGATACTTGGGCTTAATAGGGATATATATTATTTAATTACTCCATCGTGCCTACGATATAAAGGCGCAACTCCAACAGGGAAGTCTTAACGTTACATTTGCAAATTGCATACAACTCAAACATGTACAGTTAGTTTTATTCAAGTGAAATACAAATTGAACGCACAATCGTTTGTTATATGTTTAGTTCGAGTGAAGTGTACGCGTTTGGTGTGATCTAGGGATATTAGGAAGCTTAGAGTCCGACTCTGACAAGTCGTAACTTCTGATTTATTTATATGATAATTTTACACCTTGGGTTCTGAATCCGACTTTGATAACTTTAAAAACCAGGGGAAATCCGAAGGTTCACAACAGCAATAAGTTTAAAAAATCACCTGGACAGGCGAATTTCTTCTCAAGGGACCTCACACAGAAGGTCATAAACTTTCTGGTCACATTTAGCAAAAAATGTGCAACTGCAGAGATAATGGATCCATTCTTCAATGCGTAATATTTTTAAGATCGGCATATCAGTACAACAGTGTCAAATGAAAATAAAACTACTGCGATATTAAGTTGTTAACCGACTGACCTATCCGGCAGGAGGGTAATGTTTTTCGCGAGTAAGTATACATGGCGAAATTTTGATCGTTCCGAACCATTAAAGGGGTGATTCAGCCCGTCAATATAACTAACTTTTCCTATGGGACAAATGCTGTAAACTCGAAAAAAATTTCGACATTCCTATACAAAATGCCCGGGCGGCTTAACACTTTTGTATGAAAATGTCGAAATAAAATTTGAGTTTCCAGCATTGGTCCCATAGGAAAAATGGTTCATATCGACGGGCTGAATCACCCCTTTAAGGGTCCAGAACGATCAAAATTTCGCCATGTATATGTAAGTATGTCTGTACCATTGTTGCATCCTGCAGCCTTAACGGCTTGACCGATTTTGAAGTGTTCGATGTCATTAAATTCGTATTCTTCCCCAGAGTGTCATACGCTATGTGACGGCAGCAAAAATTCAATATGGTGGGCATAAACTGTCAAAAAGGCAGTCATGTTTTTTTTA
This sequence comes from Rhodophaea formosa, assembly GCA_963082605.1. Lineage (NCBI taxonomy): Eukaryota > Metazoa > Arthropoda > Insecta > Lepidoptera > Pyralidae > Rhodophaea > Rhodophaea formosa. Next base: position 12,698,675 of record OY720206.1, on the reverse strand, counting down.
TTTTTGGAATAATCCACTTGTTTTACCTTAACTTCTCGTATGTTAAGAGTTACTTTTTAAAATAGAAAAGTACTAATAATGTCTTACAAGTATTATCAAATTCAATTCCCTTCTTTCAGTTATTACTTTATTAACACATAAGTTCACAACTTACTGTGGGGCTAGCTCAATTTGCGTGATATGTCCCTATATATTTATATTTATTTATTTAACAACATTTTATAGTGACCATATCAATATCAAATTATTTTATGTTTTAAATATATAGAATGATTTCCATTTATAGTTAACCCTCCAATCATAGTTAACTGGCAGGTAGTTAAGATTTTCATGTTTGATTCAATTATTGTCTTCATTATTTTGTTCTGACGTGTAAGATGAACGGATAAAAAGTATGGATTTAAATAATGTTCTATAAATTATCGATAAATATATACTTTGCTACCGGAGAGCACCGGCCATCAGGTATCCATCAAAGAGAGTATCCTACCATATCGTTAATCTCAGTTTGCTACCCTATTTCACTTTTGGGATTTGACCGGGCCGAGCACGCAGCCCTGCCTCTTGGGAGAGATTCAGAGAGAGTATGGGAAGTTCGTACGTGCACTCTTCACAGAATTTGACTGGATGAAATACTAAATATTCTACTCAGATGTAGGAGATGCTCGTCTGAAAATTACTTGCAGCAATGAAATTGATTTTCCTCCTGTACAGACATAAAAGAGAATGAAGACGTGTTTATTGTTTCTATCTGTAGTAATACTGGGTAGCTGTTCCGCTAACAGCCGTTAGTTAGTAAGCGAACACACTACTAATTTCCATCGTTCAGCTTTATTGACACAAGTACACAGCTTTGTGCTTGGCTTTCTCAGAAAGTGTGCGTTAAAATAAACAATGTTAGTATACTCGTAAGACAACGAGATTACTTACTAGATCAAACAAATTTAATTAGGCATCTACGTATGATATCGTCTATATATGAGCTGAGTAAACAGGTTATTTTCTTAATAAGTTTTATTAACTTCAATTATTTTTTAACTTTTTTACCTTTATCAACGATATATATCAATTCTAATGATGAAACTAAATTTTCAAATCCTAAAATTAGACTGAAGAGATAGTTTTTGAAAATCCTCAATACTATAAACTCTACTTAAACTTAATCATAAAAAAAATGTTACTTATTTTCGTTTCAAACGCAGACTAAGTTTTTGATAATGCGAATAATCGCATCGCAAATTAGTCCAGTTTATACTATTTAAAATTCTTATGTAGACAATGCAACAAGATTATGCTTATTCTATTCCTACGATTATTTTAAATAATATAAATACTCGAATAATTTGTAGCGTGTTACCAAATAAATTTTATTGTTACCTTTTGAAATAAAGAAAAAATATAACGCTTTTGACGAGGGACAAGTCAGACCCATTCGAGGCAAATAGTGAAATAGAACAAAAATATGGGGTCTTTTCATAAATGGCGAAGCAATTCGCAGTATATTTGGCATTTAAGTAAATTTAGGGATCCTTTCTGTGCTGGCATTTTGTTTTATGTAGTTGCTCGTTACCGGCGGCGGCCGGGCGTGAAGTTACGGCCGCAGTGGGCCAGTCCGCCGTACGCACTGCATGTCACAACCGCCCAGTCTTCAAATAATAATTTTCTGATTGGCCTGGGTCTTGGATGTTTATAAGTAATTATCTAATAAATAATATAGCATCGTTCGAGTTAGTGTGTAGGACACAAGTTCACAAATCAATTTGTGTGATTTGTCCCTATATATTTATTTACATACACGTATAACTATTTCAATGTAGGACACAACCACTGCGCGTGAGCATTATTAGCGCTTCCGCATGTAGAGCAACCCCTGGCGCAATCCCCTCTTGGATGGGTGACCAAGTGGTGCAAGTGGCATAAAAATATTTCGAGTTCCTTTGAGCTTCGGACGATACGTCAAGTCGCTGGTCCCGGCTGTTATCGTCCTTAATCTATGACAGATGCTTTTAGGCAGCTTTAAAAAATCTAACACCAGCGTTGGCCACGACACACACGAAAGATAAAACAAACAGGGTTAATAGATCCAAAGGTGCAAATGCCACGTTCAGCATATTGGTGAAAAATGAAACCAAAATGGTGAACGGTTGTTAACCACATCGCCAATTGACATGATTCCTTTGATTTTTGCCCATTTCCTCGGCCCTTTTCTACATAATGCGCGGGAAGAGTAGCAGTCGGTACCGTCTACGTTTTTTTTTCTACCCGCATGGAGGAGGTCGTACTTATTCTAAGGAAATACTCTGACTTTACTACTTGTAGACATTATCTAAAACGTCGTAAAATTATATTATTTAATTTAAAATGCTATAAGTTGTACAAGAGGATGTCACGGAAATCTAAATAATAAATACACTGAAATCCTAATACTGAGTGACAACGTGGGCGTGCGGTTTTTAATGTCACACCCAAATCCCCTAAGCTAGAAAAATATGTTATTTTTGTAAAGAATGTCAAAAATATAGAGTGTTGTTTCAGGTATAAAATTAACAGAGATAAGTTCTCTGGAACGCTCAAACATATATGAACTTCCATATATTCTGTATACTGGTTGGTTTTGAAACCCCGTTCTAAGTTTCTTTCTTCCCTTTTACTTGCGATTCTTTTTATTCTATATATAGGTTCTGAATTAGAGTTTTTAATATTTTCAGGGGTTCAAATTAACCGGTATACCAATGAGTTGGTTTCTGATTATATGACGCAAAACTTTAAATAAATTATTCAAACAGCGTTAAAAAGATATTATACCTACAACGTGGAAGGGACATACCCATAATAAATTGAACCACGGCCTATATACTACATCTTTTCAGTAAAATGAAATTGAAATAACAGCCAAAATTCAAAAATTAATTTCGCATTTCTAAACAAAAGTGTGCAGCCGCCCGAGCGGGAACGTCGATTTTTTTTTGGTTGTTTGACTGTTATTTTAATTTAGTTATACTAAAATGATCTAGTATAGCCCGTGGTTCGGTTTATTACGGGTATGTCCCTTCTTGTATAGAAGAGGAAGGTAATGATAAACTTGGCTCACTTGAATCATAATATACTATTAAATAATCGTATTACAAATATATGTATTTTTCCTGATCTAAGAGTTCCAAAAATGAGTTTATTTTTATTGAATCGCTTTGCGTGGTGCAGAGCACCCGCGGGACTGCCCAGTGCCCAGTGCCCTCGTGGATGCGGCGTTATTTTTATGTTTTCACTGCATCCTGCTGGCTTCACAAAAGAGTTGTGTCTGTCGGGCGGAAAACAAAAAATGCTGTATTTAGCGCTTTGTTTGCTTTATTTTAACAGAATAAGCAATTATACGTACTATGAATGCTCGGATGTTCTTGCTTTAGTAACTCATGCCTGACAGAAGTTCCTATAAAAACATAATGTTTCATCAAGTATTACAGTTTTGGTTCGTATATTAATTAGTGAACACGAATAACCAAATATCTGTTTTTTGAAGTATGTTAGTATTAACTAATCTACTACTGTTCGCCGCTCCATTTAATTTCTTTTTTCGCTCACTTTCACGTTTGGTATGTTGACTAATCATTCATGCACTAGGCATTAATAAAATAATAGAACCTGGTAAAGTACTTATCGTTTAATTTTTAGATGTTTGTAACCTAAATTGAAATAAGTCACACTTAACTAAATTCGTCACATAATATAAGTCTATTCTTCATATTCAAAGCATGGTTCCACTATATAAAATAATTTTCATTTTTACTTTTCGGTCAAAAGGGCAAAGCTTTAATGACTTGTGAGTGCAGTAACCGGGTGATGACTGCTCATTTACTTGTCTTCCAAAATACCATACACGTTACATTAAATATTAAAGTAACTTAAATCCCCATGTTTCGTTCCAGAATCATAATTATCAAAATTAAAAACTCATTTTGAAGAAACTTTACTATAACTATTGAATAATTTTTTTTATTAATTATTATTTTTTTATAAACCTTTGGAACCACTGTTACTAAAAGGTTGGGCTCATAGCAGCTTGTTGAATTTATCCAATAAATCGAAGTTTTGTTGAAGAGATATTATATTCACATCCATATTACAGGTAAATATATATAACATAGTCAAAAGGACTAAAACGCTAAATTTTAGTTAGTAAGAAATCGTATTTTTAATATGTTCCAAAATAAGTATATATTTTTTGTCGTATTCACAAAAAAAAAACTCATTTTCAATCAAATTAATGTCTATTTAACACGGGGTCAATTAGCCAGTACATACTAATAAGCCAGCGGCATAATTGTTTTCAATCAGCCAGGCCAGTAACTAACGAAACAGTATAGGAATCAAAAGCTTAGAGGCCTGGCTCGTCTTTTTTATTGATTTTTTAGTTTGTCTCTCGTATAAATTATACTTTTTTCCCTACACGTGTATTGTACATTAGCTTTCAAAAACCCACAAGTCAAAGCCGACCTTTACTTGAAAAATAAAGATTGTGTAAACCAATGTCCCATTCCCAGGTTTCCGTCCGATCCTTCTCAAATAGAAACTTTTCCCATGTCCTATCGAATCAATTACTTTAATAGTCAAGAAGTCAAGTCGAGTAGCTGTATAATTTAAAAAATACTTATGTTAGTTGGACTCACCGATTAATTTGCCCAGTATTTTATGCAGAATCTGTTCCAAATTTGTTACTTTGTTGCTACCATAAAGTACACACCTTTAATAACAACATACATATAATCACGTCGTGCTTCCTTGTGTGTTAGACAGAGCCCAAGTCAATAAGTCAGAAAGGCACGCCTAGCATGTAAGTAGGCGTGTAGTTTAAAACTGAATCAGTACAATGATGGTTTGCCAGCCGCATCATTGCCATTTCCTCACTCACTTTTTACGATCTGCATGGGGAGGACAATAGTTGTTATGTTGAAGTTATTTCTTTTCTTAGACCACTATGAAAGACTACAATTATTATTTCTTTCATTAGAAAAAAATAAAAATACAAATGGCCGGTGAAGAAATGTATGACCCTTGTAGGCAGTAGACTCCTTATCTTATCCCATACATCTTAATCTGTGAGTACAGGTATACGGTCCTAAGCTGTCGAATCATATCTACAAGGGTCAATCGATCCACGCTGGAAGAACCAGCTCAGAGGATGAGGTCTTTCGACGAATCTGACAGCGGCTTCAGTTGCGCAGCGTTTGGGACACACTGCAGATTTTTTATTTTGCTAGCCTGTTAAGTCCCACTGCTGGGCAAAGGCCTCCTTCTCTGCTTTCCATTCTTCTCTGCTTTGGGCTTTGTTTGGCCAGTCTTTGGAGTACAAATCTAGGTCGTCGCGCCATCTCCGTCGGGGTCTTCCAGGTCGCCGGTGTCCATTAGTTGGGGTCCACGATGTAGCAATTTTGGCCCAAAACTCTGAAGGCATGCGACTAACGTGCCCGGCCCAATCCCATTTCAGCTTTGCAGCAGCGACGGCTACATCGGTAACTTTGGTGATGGAACGTAGCGTGGTGTTGCGGACTCGATCAGTTCTTTTGATATTGATCATGCTGCGTTCCATAGCCCGTTGGTTAACCCCGAGACCAGACTTTTGGGCTTCTGTCAAAGACCATGTTTGAGCTCCATACGTGAGTGACGGAAGGATGCACATGTCCATGAGCCTGCGTTTGTGTGATAAAGGAAGGTTTCCCTTCATAAGTTCCTTCATGGACCAATAGTTCCTCCAGGCACTTTCGGTGCGTCTTGCAACTTCTTTTTCTTGGCGCGCCTGGAAGGAAACTAGTTGGCCCAGGTACAGATGTCCAAAATAAATAAGAAGAAAGTCTATAATAAACGTGTGTTACCAGTGATGACTTGCAGCTACGTGGACCCTTACTATTAGCCTCATAATAAAGCCTGAGGTCGCTCAAGGAGAGGGCTATGCTCGGTGTATCTTTACGCGTTCGAACCAGAAACGAGAAGATTCGTAGACGAACAAAGGTATCTTCAGGGATTCTTCTTGATATAGCCCATCCAGCAGTGGACTTCTTGCGGCTGAGATGATGATGATCACGATATGATTGGGGTTGGATTTCGTTCATAACACTACACGTATGCGTTGAAAAGTTTACCGCTCTATTTTTCATTATTTCAGAAGGGCTGGGCAGCATTTTTCTTGATCCCTATCTTCTCTTCAATATAGAACAACGCTAACTGGCAAAATGATACCTTACTAACTTTATTTATTATGCAGTATTTGTCTGTGCTAAAATAATTCTAGAGAAAGGGTTAAATAATCACCATATCCATATTTTGACAGACAGGCCACTCTCATGGCTCTAAACTCCGACAGAATCGATTCCGGATGTCTTGGACGGTGTGAATGCCTTAAAACAACTGGGCAGCCATAACAGTCTGAGACTGGTCTGGGTGCCGGGTCATGTCGGGGTTGAGGGCAATGAGTCGGCCGATGAGCTGGCAAGGAAAGGGTCATATATGCCATACGTCGGACCTGAACCTTTCTTAGGCCTATCATACAGCGTAGTAACAACTGCATCATATATCGACAGCAGACAGCAAGTCGAATGGAGTAATTTGAGTGGACACGTACACTCCAAGGAGACACATGGTATTGACAACGCCAGGTGGCACAAAAGGTTCTGTAAATTTAATAGAAAACAGATAATATTTCTAATGAGAGCCCTGACCGGACATTTCGAAAATTGTTAATTTCGACAATTTTCAATTTGAAGAGGTGACTGTTGTCATCTCTTCAAATTATATAGGGCATGTGATAAATCGGAGGAGACAATGAGACACATCTTGTACTACTGTAACTCTTTGGCTGGACCGGTTGGACTTTTTCGGACCGGTGTATCCTGATCTAGAGGACTACAGGCTCTACGTACCAGGTGATATCCTGAAGCTCATGCAGTCCTTCTTCGGGAAACACCGTGTGGATAAGTAAGGTATGGGGTAAGTACGAAATAACCCAAAGGTAAGACGTGCTTTCGATTTATAATCGGCCCCAAAGATAAGAACCTTCTTTATCCCTTTTAACACGCGGTAACTAACAACGTCATGTGAGCGATGGAATAGTCCAAATTCATGCACATTTATGTTATAACCTGATCATGTGTAAAATTTCATCCAACACTTTATTAGTCTACTGGACTAGTAAGACTAGTAGGACTAGTAAAACTAGTAAGGACTGGTAGGAATAGTAGGACTGGTATGGGATCGGTGGGACCGGTAGGACTTGTGAGACTAGTAGAACTAGCAGCAGAACATATCAAGTCGACTTTTTATTCCATGCAGGTATATAAATTGATAAAAGAAATGTGGCAATGGCTAGGCAGAAATTCAGCTGGAGCAAAGCGAACTTTGGGCCCTCTCCCCGTTAAAAGCAGGGTGCTACCGCGTGTTAATAGGGCGTTAAAGTTAAAGCTAAATCAACTCGATTGATCTAAGACAATTATGCCAAGCGGCTATGAACTCTACAATTTCTAAAGTTCATTTATTCTATAGAGTTAAGATATTCGAAAACAGGTTTACGTAAAAATATCTACTAGAATAATAAATAATATTATTTTGTGCAGCGGTACATTTGCCGCGTGCCGAATGGAGAAAAATAATATTCATACACCCGAGGGTGCAATAGTTCGTTCAAAATTGAGTCAACGAATTGTTTCTCCTATTCCCGTAAATTCAAACAATAAACATTTTTGCTGTAGGACCAAACATTTTTTTCTCAATTGAGCCACTCAGAAGATGTTTATAATAATAATAATAAGTTACTGACATAACTGCGATAGATCGCATATTTTGAAAGCTTGGAAAAAATTGTTGACTTGACTTCAAAAGTCAAAACAGCCGTTTTTTTTTTATTACGAGTATTCTAATCTATTGTACGTATAGCTTGGTAGGTGTTGATGCACTATAGCAATGCTTACTTGGGTACGGATGCGATCACAAAAGGATTACATGAATTAATTGAATCAATAGTCAGCAAGCATGAGTGAACAATTACAGATCTGGGATAGAGCATTGAGATACTGAAATAACAGATGATCAAATGTAACATAACAGCATAGGAAATATATGGTTATTTATAATGTTATAAAAAATGTTTAGGATAGAGCTCACAACAATTGTATGTTTTGTCATAACAAGTTTGATTGTAGGTTAAACCTTAAGAGTCGCCTGGACGCGCATATCTCCATACAAACGGAAAAAGGGAATTGTGGCAATATTTGATAATTTTAGGGCAAAGTTAAGCATCCAATCAATTAATCTCATTATAATCTACGTAGGGTCTATACAGTTTGGTTAAATTATAAAATTTTTGAGAATTATACGCCTCTCAAGATTTCCATACAAATTTGAAAAGACTTGTAATTCTCAAACCATTGGTATTTTAAGCAAGCTGTATAGAAACAATTCACTTTTTCCGTTTGTATGGAGACATGCACGTCCAGGCGACTCTTAAATTGAAAAATATAAAAAATACAAAAAAAAAACTTTTGTTATTTTTTAAGATATGAAATTATTTTAACATTTTGAGCTATTGGCTCAATGTAATATATGGGAAAAAAGGTGCAGTTATTTCTACCTAAACATACATGAAATTAATGTGTATTGTAAATCAAACATGCGTATGTCAAATAAATTCCACCTCCATAAAATAGCTTGATGAAAAAAAAAACAGGAGGTAACCCAGAAATATATCTCAGTAGCAACACTAGTACATCTTTACAAATCACCGAAGAGGGACGAATACGTGAAGGTTCGGCCTACCTCGCGCAGGCTTATGTCTCAAGAATCGTAAAATATTTCACGGTCGTCGCACACCCTATACCCGAACTGAAGATGTCGAATAACTGAAAGGGACAACGGATGCATTTTTACTAGGTACTACAAACTACAAAGAAAATACCATAAAGACCTTATTTCTATGATAAAGACGCATTTTCTTTTAAATCTATGCTATTTAGTAGAATATCTAGACAAAGTGCTTTATGTTTTCTCTGGGCAATAAAGACCATAGACAAATATTAGACTGACATCAAACGTGTTAATGCCCCACCGCGTGTTGTACTCGTATATCCATAAGACAGTTTTTCGCCACTGGGAAATTCCGTTTGATTGTAAAACCCCCGTTAGCCAAAGTTAATAAACCAAAATTTAGGTTAGCTACCAATAAAGTGTAAGTCAGGTAAATTGTACAACTACGAGCAATAAAAGGAGTAAATGCTCTAATTTTTAGGGTTCCGTAGTTTCGCCATGTCTGTCTGTCTGTCTGTCCATCCGCGTTTTTACTCAGAGACTATAAGTACTAGAAAGCTGTAATTTGGTATGGATATGTAGGTATATTAATCTTGCCAAAAAGTAATAGAAAAAATTATTGAAAAAAATTTTTTTAGGGTACCTCCCTTCCAATAAAGTGGGAGTAATATTTTTTTTCTATACCAACCCATCGTGATGGGTATTGTAAAATAGGTCTTTAAAAAATACGTATTATATATATATATATGTCCGTATAAATTGGTTTTAAAGTGCAAATTTTTGTTAGAGGTACGTGTCCCCCCCCCCCCCCCTATCTGCTAAACGGTTATATATGGATACGTGAAAAACATTACAGCAGTAGTATATATACTGAAATTGAAAGGAAAACTATCAGATCTGAGTAATAAGTACAAGCTAAAAAGATATAGGCAACCAACTTATAAAATGTACTCGAAAATTTAAAATTTCATACATATTTCATTGTTAAATGTTTTTGGTCGTTAAACTGTAAGGTGCGAGTGTGAACGGTGTGAACTCAAAGTTGACATTCACAACTACGGAACCCTACACTGCGCGTGGCCCGACACGCACTTGGCCGGTTTTTTATTGTGCACTAAAGTGACGAATCGGGATCAGAAATATTCTGAAGAATGATGATTCCATTTTCAGTTTTAATGTATGGAGAAGATTTGCTTCTATGTGACTTACGAGTATTTATATTATAAATATCTATCGGAAATAAAACCCATGCTATTTTAACCAAAATTATGTCATGTTTACCATCATTTTGCTATAAAAAATGTACCTATTATAAAACACAATTATCAAATGCTAAAAAATAATTGAATATGAATGCAAATAATAATTTGCAAAGCAAACTACATTTTGATTCACTTTTCAGAAATAGACTGTAGGTATTAAGGGGTTGAGCTTCTTAGAAATATGGAAATCAATAAATTCGCGGAACGTATCACTTTGTCGATTGAATAGTTCGTGTTATAATGCAAGTTGACGGCAAAAAGACTACTTAGACTAACAGTGACACATATTCACATTCCGGCTACTCTTTTACCGTTACTCAATGTTTAACCGAATTCATAAATAATTTTCACAGTGTTTGTAATATTATGTACCACTTTCATCTCTACTAATAACTAAATGTTCTTTGCATACCGACAGCCTTCACGTCAAATTTAATTAAGACTTAAGTATTTGCATTTGTAATAATTTTTCAAAAGTATAAAATTAATTGCTTTTTCTTCTTTTTGAGACTGGTTCAGCAATAAATCTATATATAGGTACCTGTTTTCTTTATGACTATCCAAGTTCTTCTTTCAAACGACAATTCTTTGCAGTGTTATTTAGAACCGCTTTTTATTCTTCTTCTTACCGTTTCGATGGCAAAAACATTAAATTGTCGCAGCCCAGAAATTAGCCACCCCAATCGCGTTCGAAACCTTCAATTATTATCCAACTCAGATGCCCAAGATAACAGATGGATTAAGCAGTAGCTGTAGCGTTTCTAGAACTTCTTACATTATAGCATCGATATATTCAATACAAGAATAAAATATTTCTAAAGATATATGACAGCGTGACATCAACGGTTTCCAATTTCCTCCTCGCTCAAACAAATGAACTTTATAAATGATTTTATATGCAAACATTGTAAACATTCTAATGACTGAAGTCTACGAACTTTGCTGTTAGCTATCTTCTGGGTGTTCAGAAAGTTTTCTCGTCATTTAGATAAGCGTTTAATTTATATCAAATCACAACATACAAGGACTTTAGGAATTTATGAAGGGCGTATACTATCTTTACTTTAAAACTTTTATATTACTAGCTTCCGGTTGCACGTTATTTCACGCTAAGGTAAAAGTAAACAATCTCAGACTTGTTTATGACTCAGAAAACTCTTCACTATCTCATAACAAAAACTGAGCTTTAAATAATATCCAATGAATAAATGGATTTAAAACATAATATATTTACAGTTTAGAAATAAAACAAAAAGGGTAAGAAAATATAATAATACACTCTACAAAACTGGTGCGATATGCGTTTTTAAAAAGAGTAACGTCCAATTTTATCTGTGAATATAATAAATCATGTGGATCTTTCCTTCTTTCTTAAATGGAGGAGATAAGATTTGATTGTTTGTTTGAATGAAAAAGACTCCAGAACGAAAGGCATTTAACGTGGGTGACAGGGGCTTTAATTTATGCAGACAAATAAGCGGGAATATTGCTAGTTACACATAAGTCTTTGATTAAATTTCAACCTTTTGTGAGCCTTATCTAGTAAACTTTTTCTTTCCATGGCGGCTCAGAGAGGAGAAACTCCTTGAAAACGTAGGAAGCGCCCAATTTAGCCAGTAACTGCAACTGAATGTTACCATATTCGAGGAACAAGTGAAGATTGAGCTGTGAATGGTTCTCTTGTCGTAAACCGCGTGTCTTGTTATGCTTCCGAGCGCGCAAACACCAAATTTATGGGAGCATTTTAGTTTTTACGTAAGTGAATAACATTTTTTTGTTTCCAAGGAAATATGAAATTTTGTCCTCTTGCACGGTTGATACAGTGCAAAGGTTTGTAGTGTTTATTGGCTCATAAAACCTGGTTTCTACGGTGATAAAATGTGAACTTTTTTTTAACTGAGTTCAAGAAAAGGAGGTTTTAAAAACAATTGAATTCAACTATATGTTTTTTTGTTTGTTAGGTACACCATAGCTAGGTACGTCATATACGACCCAATTTCAAATTCCCTCACTTAAATTTCATTAAAATCAGTTCTGTTAAATCTGCATCATTACCTATTTTATACATATCCATTAAAGTACCTACTTTCGCCTTACAGCTGCTTGAAAATATACTTTAAATTCTTATTAGCTTTTAAAACTAGCAATAGGATTCCAGCCAAGCAGTAAGTCTCGCATTGCTAATTAAAATAACGGTCAGGAAAGAAATACATGCAGCCCAGTCAAAATGCCATAATTCAAATAAGAAGCCGGCACTTTTATCTCGGCATTCCCCGGGCGGAGTTAAGGCTACCATACATTTTACTCCTTTCCACAGGCTGCGCTGAAAAATACAGCCACAGAGAACACGTTGTAAAATACACTTTAGTGGTGAAACCATACCGAACAGATTTGGAAGACTTATTGCGAGCTACGAACAATGTCACTGTGGAGAAATTTATTCATTCATTCATATGATTCATGGGGGTTCGTTCTAAAAGCTGTTCCGATTTCCAAATGTTAATTGCCACGTGTAATCTAAGCGTTATACAAATATAATGCAAAAAATATTTCTAACTACTTTCGTATCGTTTAAAACTTTACATTTGGCAAAATTTCTGTATAAAAATATATTGAAATCAAAACATTCCGTATAACTTTACAATTCGTCTTAAAAATAAGACGAGAACATAATTGCACTAAATAATTTTACAAGTACATCTTAAATGATCCATTATTGTAATAGTACGTTAAAATGTTGTTTGTGTGACATATTCGTGAAGTAAGTAATATAAACTTAGTATAAAAAATTTTTGGCACATAGAGCTATGTCAGATTTTTAGCCACCAAAAGCGTCTTAAAAAGTCATTGCAACCAAAAAGCATGTACGTTATACGCTTTTTAGTTTTATTCTTCACTATTATTTTCATTTTTGGTTTTATAAAGTTATAAAAAATATTGTTGCGTATATACTAAATACATGATAATGTTTACTCGTAATACTGATATAACCTATAAAACTTCCAAGCATCATCATAACTAAAAAATCTGTTCTATAATTATGATTTTTTACCTTTAGAATCAGCAGTATAATATGTTCTTTAAAACAAGGTATATCATTCATAGACACAAACTTTTATTATTAACTAAAATGATGTATGGAAAGCTGCCATGCCATAGCTATTTATGAGCCGTAATACCGTTCAAAATTGTATTTTGGGTATGTAGTATAATTTTAAATTTAAGTTATTTAGCATAATAATGATAGTTATTAGAGCTGAAGCATTCCTCTTCATATTATTAACTGGATTTTGTCATTGTATTTGAAGGAAGGACTCAATACACTACCTTGACACAGATCCATCCTAACTAGAGTGTCAGGGATTTCTCGATATGAGATAATTATCAAGTTTTCTATGCAAGTCAGTTAATAGTTTCGTTTCCACAATGATGCAATCCTTCTCTCCTGCATTTTCGTCCATCCGTCCACATGATTTATTATATTCAAAGATAAAATTGGACGTCACTCTATTTGAAAACGCATATCACACCAGTTTTGAAGCATTATTTTCTTTATATTGGTTACGTAAATTAAATCCATTAATTCATTGGATATTATTCAATATTGTCATATATTTTTTATGTAGATATTTTATTGCGTACTTTAAAGCTCAGTTTTTGTTATGAGATAAAGCAAAAGTTTTCTGAGCCATAAACAAGTCTGAGATTTTTTTACTTTTACCTTAGCGTGAAACAACATGAAACCGGAAGCTAGCAATATAAAAGTTTTATAGTAAAGATAGAATACGCCCTTCATAAATTCCTAAAGTCCTTGTATGTTGTGATTTGATGTAAATTAAACGCTTATCTAAATGACGAGAAAGCTTTCTGAACACCCAGAAGATAGCTAACAGCAAAGTTTTGTAGACTTCAGTCATTAGAATGTTTACAATGTTGGCATATAAAATCATTTAGTTGTGACGACACTTCAAAAGAAAAGTTTATTTGTTTGAGTGAGAAGGAAATTGGAAACCGTTGACGTCACGCTGTCAAATTTGCTAGCTCAATCTGTGTGATTTGTCCGTATATATTTATTATCTTCTGCTCATTTATCCATCTGTTATCTTGGGCACCTGAGTCAGATAAAAATTTAAGGTTTCGAATAAAAAGCGGTTCTTAATAATACTCAAAATATTATCGTTCGAAAGCACAACGAGGATAGACATGAAGAAAATAGGTATATAATTTTATCATTGAACCTGTTTCAAAAAGAAGAAAAAGAAATTAATATTATACTTTTTAAAAATAATTACAAATGCAAATGAGTCTTGTTTCAATTTGACGAGAAGGCTGTCGGTATGCAAAGAACATTTAGTTAAGTATAAGGTTCTAGGAAAAGTCGAACATCAAGACGTCTTTGATACCGCTGATTAAATTGAATTGAATAAATTATGGATATTAATGGGTTAGCAAACACAATGAAAGGGCTACCCATTTATTAATTCGTTAAATCAACTTTTATTTTCCTGAAGTTAATGCTTTTGTGAAATATTACAATTAAGAAAGTCTATAGGTATACACTCATTACTTCCTTCATTGAATGAATTTTAATTTTATTGTTTAAATTTTCATATTAACATGTTAAGAAAAATATACTTGCAACCTTTTGAGCTGTAATAAAAATCTAAAAAGAGTTTAAGAAATCGACCAAGTGCAAGTCTGACTCGCGAACGAAAAGTTCCGTACAATTGTCTATGCAACATTAAACTATCAAGCAAACACGGCAAAACATCATGTTTGCTGTACGGGAGCCCCCTTTAATATTTATTTTATTCTATTTTTAGTATTTGTTCATGACAACAGAAACAACAGAAAAAGCTTTTATGAGATACAGCTTGGTGACAAACAAACAGACAGACTGACGGACAGTGAAGTCTCGTGAACAGGGTCCCGTTATTACCCTTTGTGGTACGGCACCCTAAAATGTGTTTTGGCTTAGTCTGTTTTCTTAATTCATACATTATATAGTAAAACCAAATTACGTGCAAGATTTTAACGATTGATTAATTTATCCATACTCTACCTACGTGATATTGAAATAAAAAATGGCTTCCAAAGATTTGAAGCCAGACCTTCCAACTTAATCTTAAACATAGTAATGTCACCCTACGCGTGAACATGAACGTTTATTTCTGTTGATACAATAAAATATGACTTTATTGTTCACAAATCTTAACCACAACAATCGGTTTGTATAAATCATTCGAGCAGTATAATTAGCGAGCCAGCTTGTGGTACAAACGTCGATAGTGGAGGGTCAACAACTGAAAAACAATAAGAAATAGAAGAAAACTCATTAGTCACGCGACCTAGGCTAGCCATGCCTCTCATTATTTACACTGTATTTGATACGAAAACACCGTTTACTCGAATTTAAATACAGTCATCTATTTTTTAAATGGGCGAATGTATATGACTTTTACCTAATTGAGCGTGAAACCTGTAGGTATATTTTGTAGCCATAGAACTTAATATTTATGTTTAGTTTGGAATAAGTTTGAACACATGGTTTGCTTAAAACTTGCAACTAGTTCACGTCCTTGTCATTGGTTTATTATTAAATATGTCGATATGTATGATATCTTTAGATCCTATCTTTAACGATTAATAACGATTATCTTATGGTTATAAAAAAATATTTTTGATATGCCAATATTTATAACAGCTGAAAATCAACTAAATTAATGAATTGTTTCAAAGTTAAAAACCCGCTTAAATGACCAGCCAAATCGTATAGTTGCAGAGAATAAGGCTAGTTCAATTAATTACATTTATAGCAGATCCAAGTAAAGTGTATCTGTCAGCGATACATTACATTAATAAAAATAACGAGTACAACTGTATGTAAATATAAGAACAGCAACTAGAATAACGATCGCTAAGGGAAATATTAAACTTGGGAAATCTTGGGCGACTTATTATATAAATATGACCCTTATTTGGACGTAGTTTAGCAGAAAGGACTCAATCCACATTCACCTTGTTTCGAGATACGATTTTTTGAAGTTTAAATGAAATTTACTCATAAATTTTCTAGGTGGACATTTTCAAATTTATCATGAATATATGTGTAAATTAGGTAGGTATTAAATGTAGTATATATAATTTTAATACACTCTTAAATAATCAAGATATTTAGAAATATATGAGTCTGGATCCTTTCTGAGAAATTGTTTCTTCCTTGGAACTGTGTTTGATTTTATTCAGCAGTAAAGACCCACATAGAAATAAATGAAGAAAATATATGTTTTATTCAAATAAACTACTAGTAAATCAATCATATTGGATTTTATTTTGTACAAAGAATGGGATAAATAAAGAAAGATAAACTTAAGTGCCCATTAAAAGCTTAAAACTAGAGGTCATTGAGACATAAAATAAACATAATTAAAAACGTATATTTTTTAATCAAAGTTTACTCATGTATGCTCCAATTTAAAACGTTTAATCATTTTGTGAATGGATTGGTAAATTTAATTTGTAATTTATGTATGTTATAAAATTTCTATACATTCTAATTTACTGAAGTTATTTAGTAAAATATAGATTTGGATCCTTTCTGTTGAAATCATTATGTTAGATAGTGTATTTGATATAATTTAGCAGAACAGACCTGTTTATAAAACTTTATCATGATAAGGTTTATCTGAATAGAACCACTAGTTTCATTGTAATATTTTATTTGTACTATATTTTCTCTAAAGTACGTGAACCAAAAAATAAATGGCAACCAAAAACGAACAAAAAAGAACAGTCTTTCTTAAAAACTGTTCTTTTTTGTTTAACAAAAAAAGAATACAAAAACAGTGAAAACTTAATAAAACTTAAACATTTTCAGTATTGTGGTGTGATATATATACTCGTATATTGTGTGTGCGCTTATGAAGATCAGTGTTACAATATTATATTTATAATTATCTACCACAAATGGTGATAATGTTGCCATTTTATATTTAGAGCAATTATATGTTTAGTAATAATTGAGTGGCCAAATATTAATAATAGGCAGTTGGATAACTTTAATTTGTAAAAAATAAAACATTCATATTAATTTCCTTAAATAATTGTTTTTAATAAATTAGAATTTAGATAGTTTGAGTCCTTTCAGCTGAATGTATGGAGCAATATTTTTGTAGAAGTGTTTTCGCAGAAATGACTCAGGTCATTTGGGTCATTTAAGTTATTTTTATTGCGGCTGTCTTTCATGTATATTGTATTTATCAGTAAGGCACCAAGAAGATTAGGTCCTTTTAGCTAAAAAGAAAAATAATATGCCTGATCATGTGGTTTGGTACCTAGTACCAAAAAAAATACTTATAGTGTTTTTTTTTCACAATTTTTTTTTCTGTGGATTAAAGATCTAACATGATAGAGCACTTCGGTGCCACTAACTCATTTTCGACCATTTTGTGGATTGAGTCCTTTCTGCTAAACTACGTCCATTTATGGTCCAAACTCCAGACTTATTTTAGATTATTCAGTGAGATATAAAGCTACAGTGCACTTAAATAAATTTTAAAAAGTAATTTACAAAAATAGTAGAAATGGTTTGATAAGAAACTTTAAATGGAAATTGAATAAAGTTCTTACACGCATACGCATAACTTGAAAACTGTTATGGAATTTTGTGAAACATTTCGTTTCAATGCTAACATGCAAAGATGAATGTAGCTGTGTATTATATGAAACTATGTCGTATGTTATTAATATTGCATAACGAAAAAACGAAGAAACGTATAAGAAAATAAAATTGTAGTTTCGAAAATATTACTAAAGTTTTTACCTGTAAAAGTTCACGTGTAGCGTACTATACTACTTTTTAAGATATTTCAGGCAGATAGAAATTACTTTTTTTTTTTAACAGAATAGAGGGACTGGTTGTTATAAGTTAAAGAATACATCACAATATTTTTTTATAAACATATTCGCTAAAGTATTACCTTAGCTTTGCATCATAAATTAGCTAAATGGTGCAGTATCAAAAGCTGGACACAAGTAAAAAGATTCTCTAACATTACTCCACCGATGCTAACGAGGTTTTAATGTAGAGACCGGTGGTTTCGGCTTATCATTATCTCGACTAGTATAACTCATGTGATAACTTGATAGAGTGAACGGACACTCTACAAAAATTTAGAATGCAAGTGAATGTCAAAATTAAGTTCTGTACTACGTAAGTGATTTTAACCGTGTCGAGTAGAAAGAGCGAAGTTATATAAAAATTCACACGTTGGTCTATCTGTCCGTCTGGTTAAATAATATGTGACCTCTCTTTGTTTTCTTTGCACCTGAGCTATAAACATACTCCATACAAGTAAATACGGGTTTATATGTGTCTGTTCATGGTATCATACCATACCATTACTACCATACCATTGGTATGGTAGCTGCCAAATAAGGGTGGACAAATAGATTGATTTTTAATGACACCGTATAGTAATATTTATTAATTTTTGGTGCCAATCTTAACTTTACAATTAAACAAACCAACATAGAACACACATTTTTTTATCAAATCAAATTCATGGATGTAAATATACGTGTTTTAATAAGAGTAAAAAAACAAACTATAGACAAAACAAATATTACGAATAAAATATGAATGTAAATTCATATAGATACTTTTCCTTCCTTTCAAATTAAAGATGCCATTACAGGAGCAATAAAGAGTTTTCACCAAGTCCCGAGTAAGCAAGCGTTCTTATCTAAAGGCAATATCGAATATTGATCATTTTACTGCGTATAAATAAAGTGAAAGTGAGGTTTTATAGGCCAATACGAAATTGTTAGAGCAATAACTTAACGTTCTGAATCTCTCTGATATTGGAGTGGATGAGTTACGCCGAAAACATTGGCCACGCCACTTACGCTGGGATCCCCCGGTGCTCGTGAATACTAACTCCTTTTATTAGGAACTAAGTCGTATTTTATCATAAAACGTATTATATATTTTGCACTCTGGTAATAAATGGAGCTGCTATCATTTAAAAACGTTGATCTAGAAATGCATTTTCAAGTTTTATCCTACTTGAGGTTCCGTTCTCAAAGGTTGCAGATGGGACCCTATAACTAAAGTCCGTCTATCATCATGGCTGTATCTATTAAACTGGTATAGGAAGGGAACAAATTGTATTAATTTTATAGATTCGGTTCCAAACATCCAGCCTATGATGGCATACTCTGTTAATTCAAATAATTTTTTTATTTGACTTACAAGAGCAGGCAGGTAGGTTAGGTGGTAGTCACAATAACTTTAGTTTCTTACATAGAGGTCAATAACGGGACTCTGCATATTGCACGCACTGCACGAACGCACTGTTTCTGCGCTATGCTCACTCTAGTGATACCCAGAAACTTTCGCTTCCATAATTGATCCATTTATAATGGCAATAATTAATTCCTTTTTTTCTATCAGAGAACCTACCAACTGCGTTTATTTATGTGCAGGTTATTTATTTTAAAGCTAATCTTAGAAATTTTGACCCGGAGTTTCAGCAATCACAATAGATGATCATCTAAGTAGGTCGTCAATGAAGATAACGAACAAAAGTGGCCTTAATATTTTTCCTTGAGGAACTCCGATGTTATTCACTAAAGCATTTGATTTAAATAATATTTATTAATTAACATTGGTTATTGTAACATATTGTAGCCTATTTTATAGGTAAGTCTTCAGCGAGTCAAATGCACCACCCCTGAAACCGTACTAGTGAAAAGCTTTGCTCATGTCAAAGCAAAATACTACAGTGTTAAATTTTTCATCAACATTTCCTGTAACAGTCTTAATTAAATTGAAAACCTCTAGAGAAGTAGATATCTTGTTTGTAATCTGCATTGCTTTTTCAAAAACTTTATCTCTTAAGTAGATAAAAGCATTGGGTCTATGGTTGTTAATTTATCTCTGTCTACTTGTTTTAATATCCGTAGATCTATAGGTGTCTATCTTATCTCTCCCCTTATTCAAAACAGAAGTACTTGATTGCAATCATTGTACATAGAACTTAACACCGAGACACTGCGTTGGTTATGAATAGTAACTCACAACAAAACCTTTCATCAGTAACGTCAGTTTCAGTCGTCTCAGGTCTTCTTGCATAATTTCTCTTTATTAAATGTTCAAATCTTTAACATACGGTCATTTTCCACTTCCTAGCTTTAAAACAATTTTAGATGTGAGGTTTTTATCGTTTGTTTAGTGACTATATTAGTTTTCTAATCGTTATCTTATGTATTACAGTTTTGGCTACGTTTTGTAGCATGTTTGTCGATCTGATTCTGGAGTTCATATCTTTTCTTGTCGAGCATGTCAATTGTTAACAGTTAGCTTATTTTATGAGCTGCCTAACGTAATCTGACGTGACTGAATGAAAACAATTATTTTACACACAAGCTAATATTATTTAATATTCTAATATTAATTCACTAATATAAAATAAGAATATTTGAATTTTAATAAAAGTAATGTAAAATTAGAACTCAATTCAATTATAATCTCAGTAAGAAATTTAGGTACATAGCAGATAAATTTATTGTCAGAAATGTTTATAGGTATTTGCACGTTGGAAACATCCGAATGTAGCTTAAATGTTAGTCACGTAGACCTGAATACCCTACTTACATCTATACTTTGCTTTGTTTACAGCTAAAGTCTTGTTGTGTAGATTGAATAGGCTTGGCAAAATTGTCAGGTCGGCCGCGCAGCGCACTGGCGATTGGCACGAAGACATATAATGGGATCTTTCAGTGAAAACATATTCAAGTGGATACATGATTTTGAATTATAATTAAATGATTTGAAATAGCCTACAGAAAACATGCCTATTATATAATTCTAGCCCAATATATTCTGCCATGATTACAAGCTATAAGCGGGAACGGTGATATATGCCCTATGTCCTTCTCTGTAGTATTATTAACGTGTATACCAAATTTCAAGAAAATTGGTTCAGTAGATTAATTGTGAAGAAAAACAACCAAAAAAATCAAACAAACAAATATGGAAACTCACTTTCGCTTTGATAATATTAGTTGGGGTTGGGATTATTTATTGTTTTGCTGTGTTTACAGCAAATGTATAAGGGTAATGTCATGTTAGTGGAATTGAATAGCCACGGTAAATTTGTGAGATCGGCGGCGCAGTGGCAGGCACGAATCACGGGCTTACGTGACATATCACGGGATCATTCAGCTAGAACCATATTCAGGCGGACTCCTCTGTGCGAACGATGACAACAATTCCGACCTAAATATAGCTTCCAGTGTGCGAAATCTATTGACTTAGATTCCTTAGTACTATTCCAGTATTCTCTAGGCATTTAATAAACAGTAAAGGGCAAGCCAGAATCGCACACTAAGGGTTCTGCACACTATTTGTGTATTAACATTAAGTATTTAAATAAAATTAATTTTAATATGGTTTTATTGCGTTTACTACATTACTAGCTGTTGCCCGGAGCTTCGTCCGTATACTATATAGCCTAGTCCTTCTCAGTACTCTTACTAATGCATATGCGAAATGCGGTTCAGTAGATAGGGCGTGAAAATAGCAAACAATCTCACTTTCGCATTTATAATATTAGTTGGGATTTATACACCTAACGTTTCGAACACTTTATAAGTTGACTATAGCTAACATTTGACTTTTTTTATAATTTACAAGACCTGCGCCTGCGACCTTCTGAAGTGACATAAAACCGTAAAAAGTAATTTAATTTATATTGTGTAACAATCGCGAAAACTTTAGAAGGCATTAGGATTAAGTATGTCAAGCTATAAAAGTGTGCCTAGCATAAATTAAATTTGGTTTGATGGAAAAGATATGTGTATTGTGTTATTGTTAGATAAAAGTCATTAAAACGGCTAATGCTTTAAGTTAGCCTTTGGTATCTTAATCAGAGTCCGGTTTTGGTCTGTACAGAATATAACAGCGCACGACTGATATATCGACTTTAAAAATAAAAATACAAAAATAACTTAACAAACAATAAAAACAAACCTCAAAGATCTCTCAAATCCTTGAGGTGAATCTCGAAAAAGTCTATTACGGGGAATTTGTTTGAGTTTAAAAGGGGCAGATGCCCGTAAAATAAAGATTTGAAGAGGAAAATACTGCAACAAATCCTCTTGTGGCATTTACTCTTCAATAAGCATTTCATGCAAGAGTCTGCATAAGTTGTTTTCTCGTGTGTTTGCTGCTTCAATACTGAGCTGACATAGTAAACTTGTAATCTAACAAATAATAGGGCGTCTCGGCGTGTGTATGACAATATATCTGCGTTTGTTTAATGCACGGGCATATGTAATGATGACTATTCCCTGTGATATTAAAAATATTAAACATTTACATTTTATTAATATTAACACGTATATAAGTATATATACTTATACCAAAAATGGGTAGATGTTAGGGAGACGTAAAAGAAATGGCTTTTAAATGAAAGAAATACAAAGGCTTGTACAACCAATAACTGTGATTAATATAAGAATTAAAATTCCAAGAATTTATCCAAATCTGTTCAATCATTAAGGTGGTATAGCGGAATAAACTCACATACATGTTTATCATTCTAAAACATTATAATAATCATAAGGCAGACAGCAATAAACAGGACAAGTTATTATTATCTATATTATTTGGCCCTGTGAGTTTCAGTCTGTCCTTTCCATTCCAACTCCTGTAATGATAGAGTATGATATTATATTAAGTTGTCGAAGAGTAGTTCGAAACTTTGATAATATCGGAACAACTTCGTCTGGTGCAAGTGCATACTACTTCTAAAATTTTCACGAGTGCCTTACGATGTTGATTTGACTCAGAAACGTATAATTAAGACTACAATGAGTTATAAAAGAGAAAAGGTATAATATATAATACTTACGCCATACAAAGATTTTGTACCCGAATCGAACATATCACAAAATAGCCCGACCCGACATAAAATATATATATGTATATATATGTTGGATAATTCGTCGTCTCTGCCGCAAGAAGTCCACTGCTAGGCATGCTCCCCAAAGATTTCCATCACATTATGAGAGATTATTATCACTATACAAAAAATAAAAACTATCATGTACCTCAAAAATATATAACACATATATTTGAGGTCTGAATACATAGATTTTACAGGCAAATTGAGTCACTCCTACTTACCTGCTGACTTTATGAGGACAGTGGTAGTACCAATTGTAAAGAATAAAACCGGTGATCTCACAGACAAAAGTAACTACAGGCCTATATCTCTTGCGACTATTATAGCGAAAGTTTTTGATGGGCTGCTTGACACTCAGTTACAAAAATTTGTAAAACTGTATGATAATCAGTTTGGATTCCGATCACAGCTGTCCACTGAAAGTGCAATTCTGAGTCTCAAGCATACCATTAAATATTATACCTCACGTAAAACGCCGGTGCATGCCTGCTTTCTCGACCTGTCCAGTGCTTTCGATTTGGTGCGATACGATATTCTGTGGGACAAATTGAGGAAGATTCACTTACCTCAAGAACTTATCAGGATGTTCCAATACTGGTATGAGCACCAGACTAACAGTGTCCGTTGGGCGGGCGCGATGTCGGATCAGTACAGGCTTGAGTGCGGCGTAAGACAAGGTGGATTAACATCTCCCACCTTGTTCAATATTTACATGAACGAGTTGATCGGTGAGCTCAGCGGTCAGCATGTCGGATGCCATGTTGATGACGTTTGCGTCAATAATTTGAGTTATGCTGACGACATGGTGCTGTTGAGTGCATCAGTTTGTGGCTTGAGAAAACTGATTGGGATTTGTGAGGAGTATGCCCGCGATCACGGTCTTATTTACAATGTTAAAAAGAGTCAATGTATGGTCTTTGAGGCTGGCATAAAATATAAACGAAAATCGCCGCCAGTTCATTTAAATGGTGTATCTTTACAGGAAGTTCAACAATTCAAATACTTGGGACATGTTATAACTGTTGACTTAAATGACAATGCGGACATTGAGCGGGAGCGGAGGTCGCTATCGATAAGAGCCAATATGATAGCCCGTAGATTTTCGAGATGTTCCCGGGAGGTAAAAGTCACGCTCTTTAGGGCTTATTGTACATCGCTTTACACGTGTAGTCTTTGGGCGAAATATACTAAGCGATGTTACAGAGACCTCCGCATCCTGTACAACAACGCGTTTAGGATGATAGTGGGGCTGCCTCGATTCTGCAGCGCCTCGGGCATGTTTGCGGAAGCGCGCACTGACTGTTTCCACACAACCATGCGCAAGCGGTGCGCGTCCATGGTGCGCAGAGTGCGGGGCAGCTCCAACATCATACTTAAGATGATTGGAGATAGGTTGGACTGTCCTTACTTGCGGCATTGCTGCGACAAACATGTTGCCGTAGCCATGCCGGTGAGACAGTTCTAATTTCGTCTCATTTGGTATACTTATATTCAATGTTATATTTGCCAAATTAATAAGTTCCTATTATTTTATTTATTTTCATTAAATTCTGACATTTATTGATGTAATTCCAAATTTTAATTTTGACATATTATTTATCAATGTAATGTATTTTTTTTTTAACTGTTATTTAATACTCAAAATATGGACCTGTAATCGTTGTCTGAAATAAATAAATGAATTAAAATACACGATTGAGATGAAGATAAATAACCAGAAAATGGAGTTTATTTAGCGAAAGTTTATTTGGCTGCTGGCTAGTGGATGTGCGCAAGGCGGACCCTTATCAAGGGAAATATTTCAGAAGTAAACGGCTTATAGGAATAAATATGGCAACGGATGCGGCCGTCTTCTTATTTATCATTGCACTATGAATTAATTCTCAAAAAAGTTTATTCTGCTTATTCGTTATAATCGAAATAAATGTTAACAAAAAGTAAAAAGAGATTAGCTTATCGGCTAATAGGAGTAAACTTTTTTATTCACGGTTTCATCTTAATAGATACACATTTATTTTCGTTGAATCCCAATGAACACGTACAATTGCATAGTTTTATTTAGGTTGAGGTAATAATATTACTAAAAAAAAAACCGGCCAAGTGCGTGTCGGGCCACGCGCAGTGTAGGGTTCCGTAGTTGCGAATGACAAGTTTGAGTTCACACTGTTCACACTCGCACCTCACAGTTTAACGACCAAAAACATCTAACAATGAAAATTGTATGGAATTTTACATTTTCAAATACATTTTATAAGTTGGTTGCCTATAACTTTTTAGTTTGTACTTAATACTCAGCTCTGAAAGTTTTCCTTTCAACTTCAGTATATATGTCGCAGTCATCTTGCTGAATCTACTATTTGATTGAATGACTAGCGCGTTCATTGAATGACCACGTTTAATTGGATGACTAGGCCAAACGTTGATTGAACAAGCGTCGCTCAACGTCCAACTAGTTAGCGGGTTGTAACATAGCCCTTTGAACATAGCGGACATAAAATCAGTCAAATGATTCAAATTTTGTTCATTTTTTTACCACTGCGGCGCTAGTAGTCACCAAAACAAATATGGCGTCAAACAGCTCGAACAGATGGCAGGATGTTGATATTTTTTTCGATTAAATTTACTTAAAAGTGCGTTATTTGTAATAAAATAGTATGACATTATGGATTTACCTATTATAATGCCGCCGACGGCTACTTTAAAAACTAAGAAAAATGAAATCATGCTACCACCAAATATTACAAAGTCGGCTAAGATTCAACGATTTCGCTAAATGACATTCATTCAGTCAAGACGTTGAACGTTACATTCAACGACTTGACGAGCTGTCTTTCAGTCATTCAATTGAACGTCGCCATTCAATGAACGCGCTAGTCATTCAATCAAATAGCAAATTCAACCAGATGACTGCGACATATATACTACTGCTGTAATTTTTTTCACGTATCCATATATAACTGTTTAGTAGATAGAGGGGGGGGACACGTACCTCTAACAAAAATTTGCACTTTAAAACCAAATATTTCGGAAACGGATCCCTAAATCGAAAAATGGTGTTCTCAACCTTACAATAACTTTTATAGACCTATTTAACGATACCCCACACGGTGGGTAAGTAGCGAATAAAAAATTACTCCTACACTTTACTTGTATGGGAGCTACCATAAAAAAAAATTCAAGATTTTTTCTACCACTTTTTTGGCATGATTAATATACATACCCATACCAAATTACAGCTTTCTAGTACTTATAGTCTCTGAGTAAAACCGCGGACGGGCGTCTGCCCGTCCGCGGACGACGACTGTCTAGACAGACAGACATGGCGAAACTATAAGGGTTCCTTGTTTACTACGGAACCCTAAAAATGGCTAGTATCTTTTGAAGTGTGACATTTTCGTATGTATTAATATTAATACATTTTTGATAATATTTCTGATAGAGTGCTAAAAGGTCACGCTGCATGTATTATTAAACTTTATTTATCATATTCAACCTGCAAGAATTCCTATTATATCTATCGATCTTATAATTAAAGTAGTGCATGCAAACGAGCGTGTTTACTTTTCTAGAGCACAAACTTTAAAGTTAGAATTTTTATTAGCCGCAAAATAACCCAGCTTAAATTGAGAAGCGCGTCAAGTTGGAGTGGAAGATACAAGTCTAGCAACGGCTTTAAGTGCACATAAAGCGTGGTCGCTGCGCCGACTAGCCAGCGGTTATACTAGATCGTGTTCTTTTTAACGAGTCTCCCGGCGAACATAATTCATGGCAGGAAATAAAAACTGAACTGCGAGTAGTGACGGCTGACGGGTGCGCCGCCCGCGCCGCCCGCGGCTCCGCCCGCCGCCGCTGCAACCGCCCAACGTGTTTCGCAAGCAGCTAAATCCTTAGTCTTACCCAAAAATAAGTTGTTACGAAAGTCTCGATTACTTATATTAGTTTAATTCTCCATAATAATACGACAGTGAGTTTTTATATGTCGAGCTCCGTGGCGCAGCGGTCAACACGCCAGCCTGCGACACGAGGTTCCTGGGTTCGATCCCCGGTCACGTCATGTTGGAAAACAATCTTTTTCAGTATGACCTGGGTCTTGGATGTTTATCTGTATAAGTATATATTATAAAATATAGTATCGTTGAGTTGGTATCCTGCGACACAAATTCACAACTTACTGTGGCGCTGAATCAATTTGTGTGGTATGTCCTTATAATCATTTATTTATTTATTAGTTGGGCATTCAAGCTGCAAAAGTACTGGATACAATCTTACATACACATGTTCAAAGATACTAAGAAACCTTTCATACCACGCCCAGTGTTGCGGAACTGTCAATGGTTCCGCTATTCATAGTAGACCTTGAAAACTATTAGGGCCCCACACTGGGCACATTAGCGACGCCAATAATTTTATTCCTTATACTTTACAAATAATTAGCATAGCTATCCAACGGGGGAACGCAGCCAGTGTTCTTGCCACCATGCCAAACGGGCAGGAATTATTCTAAATTTATTGTGTTTTCGGTTTCTTTTTTTTATGTAAATAGTTAAATAGTGTAATAATTTTAATTATCTATATTAATAATAATAAAGGATATAATTCTTTATCTAAAAAAAACAGCTTTACAAATAGAAAGAAATTCAAGAATGTTAATCATTTAAGCCTTAGTAAATACCCTGAAGTATTTTTGAAATCATGTTTAATATTATAAGAATCAGTGAGAATTATGAAAATCAGATTACCGCCAAAACCGGTAATCACTATTCCTCTTAATGACTGATTCTCATAATACTAAAACGTGATTCTAAAAATACTTAAGGTTATTTACTAAGGCTTATATGATTTACATTCTTGAATTTCTTTCTATTTTTAAGTATTAGGAATAAAATTATTGGGATCGCTAGTGTGCCTAGTGTGGGCCCTTAAAGCTATCGATTATCCTATTATTACGTCTATAATTAGTATTTTCACATGTCAAAACCATAGATAGTATCTATAGTGCTTTATGAGCAATAATATTTCTAGGGACAATACTATCAATAGTTTTGCGGCCGCCACTATCGATAGTATTGGTAAACTGACAGAAATAATCAAAACTATCGATAGTTTTAAATTATGTCAATAATATTCCAATCCTATCCTAACTAATATTATAAATGCCAATGTGAGTTTATTTGTTTGTTTGTTACGCTTTCAGACTAATCTACTGAACCGATCATCATGAAATTTTGGTAATTACACATAGGTTAGGCAGGGTACTGAGAAGGACATAGGCTACATATCACGCGAGCAAAGCCGCGGATAACAGCTAGTACTATCATAAATTAAATTAAATCATAATAATACCAGTTCTGTTGACACAATAGGATGAAAAATTATAGACAGTATCAATAGTATTGTTCTTAATCCTTATCAATAGTTTTGCTTATAAAATCATAACCAGTCCGCGTCCAGAAACAGGAGACATCAAATTATAATAACATGTGGCAATACCATCGATAAACTATCGACATTATTGGTTTCGCCTTGACTATCGATATTCTGCCGATTGTGGACTATCGACAAGAATATTGACGGCACCTTTGATACCCTAGGGATTTACAATAATCCGAGTATAAATTTATAACCGTCAGAATTTTCTTAAAATAGTGATTTTACTCGTGATATGATTGTTTTTTATAATATTTCGTCAATAGTGACAATTAAATATTGCAAGATTTCGTAACTCCTTAAAATAAATTACAAATGATTGTTAACATTTAAAATTGAAAGTTAAAATTGTTGACTCCCATTCGGTCGAAGTAAGTAGTTTTGTTTATTATAACTGCAAAAATAAACTTGAATATTTGGAACGTTTTATTACTTATGGCATTTAAATTTTGTTATAAAAAACAAGAAAAATAAGTAAGTTATTTACTTAATACATTTTAAGAAAATTGCTTTTAGATTGGATAAAGAAATCTTTTACTGAAAATCAGGGAATTTATTCACACATAAATACACAACATGAAAGAAACTAAAC
The DNA here is from genome assembly GCA_963082605.1 of Rhodophaea formosa. NCBI lineage: Eukaryota > Metazoa > Arthropoda > Insecta > Lepidoptera > Pyralidae > Rhodophaea > Rhodophaea formosa. Next base: position 12,669,636 of record OY720206.1, on the reverse strand, counting down.
GTGAACAAATATTTTATTTAAAGTACTAAAGTGAACGCCAGCACTAATCATATTTTACATTTCTCAGTAAATTTTGAAGCTTTGATTAACTAAAATACGTTTACCAAGCCGAAAAGGCAATGTGTAAAGTTAAGATTTAAGTAGGTATATCTTGCTAAATTGATAATAATTGTGATACGCGTTGCTATATTTCTATCTTTTTTCGTCTTTCTCATCTTACAGCAATGATAATAATTAAAAGTATAGTACCTATGTAAATAAGTTTAGGAAATGCTGGTAAAAGGATATGAAACTTTACTTATTCCTAGGTATGGAACGCATCCGGTTCCTGTAGCGACCAATCTGCCATTATTTCATCTAATTATTTTGCTAAAACTGTGACGTGTGAATTAAGTTCTTCTGATAAAGTGGAGTGCCTTTGAGACAGTTACTTCCAATAAACATCCAGTAATTCACTTCCAGCGACACCACGAGAAGAAAACCAGCCGTATACAGCAGGATTGGTATTGATGACTACACTGCGTCGGCACACCAGGAGGCTATTAACTAACTAATAAACCAGCACAAAAGTCGCCAAAACAGAACAGAAGATTCATACACCTTAATGGATGGTGTTCTCATTACCAAAAGTTAGTACGACTTACCAATTTATGCAATGATCTTGAGAATAGCTTAGCATTAATCTCAGGCATTAATTAAAATATTCTGTGGATTGGAATCAATTGAACTCACTTTCTTCTATAAATAAACATCATTTTGAAAGCGCGGAGTCAGGCGTTTTCAAATTAAAACCTCTAACTTTCATACTTTACATACAAAACAACAACAAAAAACACAGTTGGTCACAGAAGGTAGGTAAAGTTCATTAGGTGTTCATATAAACAAACAGAGCGAGCAAGCGAAAAGAGCGAGCATCCTCAACTTAGGGCGAGACTCTAAATTTTAGTGCTATTTTGTATAAAAATTTTGATGAATTCTCCGCGCTTTGAAATCCATAAAGGGAGTTCTATTAGATCCAGTCCTCAGAAATATAGTATTTTATGCAACGGTTTTATAATAGGGGTCTTAAAAGGTGAGTGGCGCGGGTAGCGATATGAGCGAGCGAAGCGAGCGAATATCGCTAATAGAGCCGCCACGAGCCTTTTAAGACCTAATTATAAACCATTGCACACAATATTTTTTCTACGACTTTAAAAAAAATGCAAAACTAGTAAAACATAAATTTTGAGTTTGACAACTAACTCGCAGATAATGTAAATATGACAAAATTGTTTGTTGATTTGATTGTTTGTGTCTATGGTTAGCTTTTCTATTAGCTAAAATTATGCTATGCTTTTATGAAGCTTACCATTTTTTTGTAACAGTGTTTTTTCTGACCAAAGTTAGTTTATACTTGTTACTAACTATTTAACATTATACATTTTATACTAACTCAAATTAGGATCCCTATTGATAACAATAAATTATTGTAACTTTTGTATGGCTTACACATATTTTGATACAATGGTCTTTGTTTTAAATTGCTGTAAAAAATAACAATAAATCTTTGACACATTATTCCGTTTTTTTATAAAAACACGATGCGACCAAGCAAAAAACGCTCCAAAGCTTATAATCTTGGTGGGCTCAGTAATGGAGTCGGTTTGGCTTGAGCCCAGACCAGTATCGCAAGTCCAAAGGCTAAAAGGTGAACAGCATTATGCAAATCGCCATACTCTTTGTCCTGGCCGTAATGCTATTTACATTTTATTTATTTGCAACAATATAATGGTCGGTTTATTTCAAGCAAGTTCGGCGTTATTGTTTAGGGACCATTAAAGGATTTTGTTTTATCAAAACAATTACATTAGGCCTCGGAGGATTACCGTTATTTATTGGATCATGCTTTGACTTTTTTTACATTCAAATACAAACAGTAGCATACCTTTGAGTAGATGTAGTTTAATGCTACATATGTGTAGAATAACGGTAAGTGCAAGTAAAAACAAATGAGTAGATACGTTACGTTACGAAAATAGTTAATTAAAAGTAGCCCTCGCCTCTCATTCTCGCCCCACATAGTTTTATCAATTTGTTTCCGCAGACATAATTGAATAAATCACAACACAAAGGAATTATCAGGTTTAAAAATATGTGTGATAAAGTAGACATCACTGTCAAGGCAAGCATTACGGGCAGAGCATTGCTACGTATTTTATAAGAAATGACAGGTTCGCGACCTTTCTTTTCATACAACATGCGTTACTGCCACCAAAAATATAGGCACAGAATACATAACAGTACAATAGTATAGGTACCTAGGTACCTTTACGTTTATTTTATCTATTGATGTACGTAAGTGTTTTAGCATATATACAGAATTACAGTTTTTGCAACAAGTTTTTTTTTTCTTTTCAACAATATAAGCGTTCATAAAACTAGAATTTGATAGCAAATTTATTTTATACTGTAAGTTTTTCGGATACGAAAACGCGACGTACATAAGTAAAATGTATCTGCCTTAGGTTGTAAATTCGCCAAGAGATTTACGAGCGGCTGGGACAGAGACTACAATTCTGCCACACTCCAGATAGTCACCAACTTGAACACTACTTGGGGATCACATCATGACTTGCACTATGCTTGACGTTTGTCTAGGTTTTAATTTCTGATGGAAATGGAATGATAAAAAATGACTTAAAAAAACCCTGAATAAAAATATACTTTTGATATCCCTATGTAGGTTTAGATTCTAATAAAGAAAGACATTACTGTAGATCATTGACTGAAAGTTTAACGCAGTACAATGAACTGCAGCATACTCATAGGTTAGGGACTGGTTACTGGCAAAGACATAGGTACGCTATATATATCACGCGGGCGAAGTCGCAGTTAACAGTTAGTATATAATAAGTGATTTTTATTTTTCTTTTTGGTTTAATATTTAGTGCTGTAAACTACCTACAGAAAATAATGCATGTATTTGAAAGATAAATTAAGCATTAACAAACCATCGCTCATTATCGATCATTAATTTGTTGTGGGGATGAGCGGCTTACTAACTCCAAATCCTTGGGGATAGAGTTCCTGCACTCAATCTTATTGAAGGCGATCAATTCATCTCACGACGTCTTCCGGCATCTTAACACCTTATAGTTGGTTTAGCGATGGTCTCCTATGTTGGTCTGGCCAGTAAAAAATATCTGATATCTCATAATCTAAAGATGGAACGTCAATTATATCACGAGTTTGCGATTAAGGCTATCTAAGTAGTAATAAATAGCTTCATAGGTAAGAACAGAATGGATATAGCTTTGTGCAACATAGGTCTCATACACTTCATGAGGTTGTTCATAAGGTCATATATCATGGGTATATAAGCGGTGTCCATATTTAAAAAAATATAAAATAGGAGCAACCCCCGGGATATAAATCACATTATTTAATGTGATTCACTCATCACATCGGTTTATTCCACTTTGGTCACCCAGGTGATATCACCTGGGTGAACAAAGTACACTCTTTTAGTCCACTTTGTTCAACTCGGAATTTGAGCACCTAGGTCACGTATGATTCCGAGGTGAACAAAGTACACTTAAAAAAATCGCATTTAATCACCCAGGTGATATCACCCAGGTGCTCAAATTCCGAGATGAACAAAGTGGGCTAAAAGAGTGTACTTTGTTCACCCAGGTGATTTCACCTAGGTGATCGAAGTCGAATAAACCATCACATCATCGTTATCAGGTATTTTTAAATCTTCACTGCAGGAGCACGACCGTCTCTATACTACTAAAGCCATATAGGTACCTATAAGCCAGAGCAGTCAGAGGTTTTCACTTACCCTCTCTACGCTGGCCAGACAGGTTGGAGAGGTCTCTTTGATATTTATAAGCTTTGTTTGTCTCGTGTTCTGTCAACTCCTACAACACCCACGGGAAAACTTGGTCCTATTCTACTCTTCCTGAAACCACACTCATTACAATGAGAACCCAGTTAAAATGTAACTGACACAACTCCAACCCGAAAAAGAAAAATAAAGAATGTGAATAAAATGGTATAATTCAAAATGCAAAATTGTTAACAACGTAAAGTGGCCTAGCGGCTTGCAATTTGAATTCACAGACTTGCATTCCTGGCTAACCGTCTGCAGTACAGTACATCCAACAGAATGAAGATCTTGGCATTATTTCGGTTAAGTTAAAAATTCCTCTATTTTCCGTTGTCGAGTAGCCTTTGTTAGCCTTGCGTCGGAGCATAAATAGCAAATGCAAGCCACTTTTACGTGGATACTTCGGCATTATGTTATATTCGGAAATTATGACTGCCGAGTACAATACGTCAGAACATCATATTCGTGGAATAAACTAGTTGAGACTCTTCCCAAGTTAACCGTTGTCCTGTATATTTCGTCATTTTCATGACACAACCGTGCTGAAACATATCCCAGGTGTTTTTATTCTTTTTATGCTTCTATAGCCAATTGGCAAAAAATGGAACCCTTTTAAATTCGTTCTTCGTCTAACCGTATAAATATCACAGACATTTCCTTAATGAATTATACATTATAATAAAACTATTAAGACAATATAGTTAAAAAGTAGGTTCTGTGACCGATTATGTGATGCGCAGACCGTAAAGACCAGTGAAGAGATTGAGCCTAAATCTAAGGATACACATCAATAGGCGATACGGCTAGCAAGCCATCACTATTTTGGTTCCACTTTCCACCTTTATGCCCACTATGATGCTAAATGTAGCCGGGTCTTATGATCTTTGACTCTGTCTACACTAGGTATAGGTAAGGAATAATGTAGGTATAGTTCGCAGTCAACAGTTTGAAAGATAGGCACTGCCAAAGTGGAAAATTGTATGCTCCTCACCTCCCCTCTTTCTTATCAAATTTGAGTGAAACATGTAAAAAATTGCAGTAAATCTCATTAAAATCGTCAATGAAAATCAATTTGAGCTGTATAGCTCATGAGATATAGCACATTAACATGAACCTTAAATATTACTCTGTCATTTATACAAACCCGAATAATAATATGAATAACGAAGTTATTATTGCTGACGTAACATGATAGTGGTGTTTTGGGACTACGGATCCCCGCAAGGGGAAGTCCGATTTGCACTTGTCTCTTTTTTATTTTGAATATATTCAAATATAAAATGCTGCTCTTTTATTTGAAAATTATGATTGTACTGAAGCAGACTAAAATGAGTGTAACATTTAAATGTAAGACTTAGTACTTAGATGAACAATAATATGCACTAAATATTTCATATCAAGAAATATTCTTTTATGAAACCGAATACATACACATATAAGTATGCAAATGATAATTTCTAAAAAAATCACTTCCGATTTTAATTTTTCCTCCGACGAAAAAACGGAGGAAGTTACTAAGTCGACCCTTGTATACTTATATTTTTTATGGATGACCACGCAGTATGTTTGACCACGAGTAACTTTTTACAGAGTAGGTAGTCCGATAGTTCTAAGAGTAGAATAATTATTTTTAACAAAAAAGTAAAACCGTCTTCAACCCTTTACGTAAATGTACAAACTGGAACTAAAAAATAGATTTTAGTGGGTGTGGTAGTTCAATCAAAATAGAGGAACAACGTCGTCATCAACTTATCGTGATTCGCGAAAGAATTAAACAGAAATAAAATTAATCCAACCGGCATACTTGTACAATTTTTTTTTTATTTTTGTTGATTTTTTCTGAAAGCACTGGATACATTTCAATAGAAATATTATAGGACCACTTTTGAACTTCAGTCAAATCAGAGGAATAATGTTCTCATCAATTTGTCTTGATTCGCATAAGAAATTCGATACAAATAAGTTTAAACCGAATGGCATCCTTTAACAATATTATTGGGTTTTTGTTAATTTTTTCAAAAAGTGCTTGATTGCGACAAAAAAATGATGGGACCACCTTTGGAGCATCACATCGCCTATCGAACAAAAAAGGAATAACTAAAATCGATCCATAACTGTAATCGCGTAACATACACACAAAAAACATACAGACGAATTGAGAACCTCCGCCTTTTTTGAAGTCAGTCAAAAAATTAAAATCATGGTATATATTTTTTTCGGCCTCCGGAAATAGCCGTGTGTATGTGTATTTCCAGTTCTATGATTTTTATAAATGCCATATGATAAGTGTAATGTTTAGCATAAGTTGAGCACTAAATCAGTTTCACAAAAACTTTAAATATGTTTTTCACTTGTGCTAGAATGCATAGCGACAAGTAGAAAACCGAGCTCTTATCCAACTACACATGGTTATTAAGAAGCAGTAACAAAATTCTACCATGATTTTAACAAAATACTAAACCTAGAAACGTTAGTTCGGGCAATATAGACTAGTTACTATTTTTTTTTCTTTTAGAATCAGTTTAATAATAATGTAAAAAAAACATGTGTGATATACCACACATGTGTTTTTTTTACAAATAATTATAAAATGGGAATATCCCTCTCATTTGTTTACCCGTTAATATTCCGTGTAACATAGTTTGCAATAAAGTGCAGCAAACGAATGTCACACTCTCATCTTCGTAATTCAAAATTTAATTGACAAAAGAAAAAAATATGTTAAATATTTTTTGGTTAGCTAACTGACGGAATAATTTTGATCGAGGAAACTGTTATATTTTTTCAATCTATTCTTATATAAAGGAGAAAAATAATTAAAATGATGGGTGGCGCCGCTAGTTTCGCTGCTGTAAGCTTTAAATGTGGTGTCTATGTCGCAGTCATCTGGTTGAATCTGCTATCTGATTGAATGACTAGCGCGTTCATTGAATGACCACGTTTAATTGAATGACTAGGCCGAACGTTGAACAAATAAGCGTCGCTCAACGTCAACTAGTTAGCGGATTGTAACATAGCCCTTTGAAAAGAGCGGAAATAGAATCAGTCAGGTGATTCAAATTTAGTTCATTTTTTTTCCCACTACGGCGCTAGTAGTCACCAAAACAAATATGGTGTCAAACAGCTCGAATAGATGGCACGATGTTGATATTTTTTTCGATTAAATTTACTTAAAAGTGCATTATTTGTAATAAAATAGTATGACATTATGGATTTACCTATTATAACGCCGCCGCCGGCTACTTTAAAAACTAAGAAAAATGAAATCATGCTACCACCAAATATTACAAAGTCGGCTAAGATTCAACGACTTCGCTAAATGACATTCATTCAGTCAAGACGTTGAACGTTACATTCAACGACTTGACGAGCTGTCCTTCAGTCATTCAATTGAACGTCGCCATTCAATGAACGCGCTAGTCATTCAATCAAATAGCAAATTCAACCAGATGACTGCGACATCTACAAGCTTAACGAGAGGTTGATTTATACTTTCATTTTGCATGTGGTCCCAACTTCTTAATCGTACGATTTGTTCTTACAGACACACATAGATGGCGCTACTCTTTGCTACACAACATTGTATATTCCATATTATGAGAATATAAAAGCATAATTCACAAAATACATCTTATTAATAATTGGAACAATATTTTTGGCTTAATATTTTAAAATTACACCCTAGTTTTAGTAAGTTTAGGCTAACGCAGATAACCGCCATCTAGTATCAAGTAGAAAGCAATTCTGCAGCGCAATACATTCGCCTGCTTTTTGCCACCTTAATTTGGTTCAATATTTTTCAGTTGGCAGTCTATTACGTTAGTATTATTTTGTCTTTGCTTTCATATTTAGTTAATGCGCTAAAATAGGTTATATTTAAATTTATAAGTATTTTAATATTTCATTTAACTAACTAAAAATCGTTGTACATTTGAATAAAGAGCGTGTTTCTGTATCTAATAACATTACCTATAGCAAGTAAAAAAGCAGAAACACTACTTATTCGTTTAACCAGTTGCCTCGTAAAAGCGCGTCAAAAACAAATGAAAACTACGCTCTTAGTAGGGGCAAGCACACTCCAATTCACAAACGAGCCGAGAGATCCACGCGTTCTCACATGGAGTACTCAAAACCTACAATTGCATAACAAAAACAAGCATGAGTGCAGAAACGAGCCTCGCCTTTGTGCGGAGTCGTCTTGCCAGGTGAAGGAAGCTAAACAATGGTCTGTGCAGTCTAACACTGCTCAAGCCCCTAAAGTCTGCGGCGCGAGACAATGGCGCGCGAATATGGGCTCGGGAGAAACGTTCTTGTCTTGTTACCGCAAGCAATATTGTTAGTTTTATGAAGGAGCTGAGAGAACCTTTTGTACGTTTTTATCGTGCACCTACTTCACAGAAACTTGAATTTCCCTCAGTCTACTAATGGGCTTATTAGGGAGAAAAATATTTCCCTTGTTTATAAGTACGATAATTTAGGAAAAGTGCTTCGCTGCTTGAGTAGTATTTTAAAACTTTTTCATTTAACTTTTCAGGAGTTACTTTAAGATTGCGAAATCTGTATAAAAGTGTGAAGCCCAAATTTGCCGACTATTTATTTAGCTGTATCAATATACGAGCAAGTCCATAAATCTTCCTTTTACCGAGTAAAATATCTAGTATTAAGGCAAATCTTTTTGATGTTACAACGGTCGGGTGAAACTAAAAATATTTTCTCTAAGATTTAAAACTAAAACAAAAAAAAATTAACTACTTCAAAATATAAAGGTAGCCTCCGGTAAACCTCTGAGTTCGATTTCCAGCGCGGGCCTAAACTTTTACTCCATTTTTTACAGTTATTTGACTGATATAGGTAGATTAGCAGCCAAGCGACATTACCACCAAATTATTAACCAAGCGGGTTCTTGCGAGTCTTCAATTTAAATTGGGCCACTATACGATATATATATTCGATACACTATACTATATGTGTATATGTATAGCACCTAGTAGTACTTAACATGACGTTGTGAGTTTCTTTTTTCACCGATCACTCTCGAATCAGTCGTCCAATTCAAATGAAATCTTGAATGTAATATAGTACAATTTTCAAGCATAGTTGACATCAAATTGCGCTATATGACAAAATTTTGATCGCTTTGGACAACTTTTCTACAAATTCATTTGAATAACTTTAATATCATTGACCGCGGCTGAATATGGAAAATTATTTTTTTGAGTTTTCATTGTTTACGTAAAAAAGTAGTTCATATCGACGGGCTGAATCACACGATCAAAATTTGGCCATGTACTTATAAATCAATATATGAGAGGCCCAAGTTCACAGCGAGATACTCGTACTAGTATTACATCAATAATAGTATAATCAACATGCTATTATAATACTATAGCAGATATTAGGCTATGATACATCATAACTTGGGAAGTTACCTGGGAAAACGCTTAGGTCACAACTACAAATCTAAACACTACTTATCTTTCAATACGAAGATTGATCCACAATATCTTAATCATAGAGATAACAACAATATAGGCATCGACAAAGGATCAACCAGCTTGTAATGTAAGCGATAATGCACCACTATGCACTGTAAATATCGGCCAATTATGTGTGGCATTACATTAGCTCTGAGCCTGCGTTTGCTTTGATTGAAAGGGAAGCAGTTTGCAAACACGAGGCTAGTGTGGACAATAAGCCAAAGCGGCTGTTTGCGCTTCCAATGGCTACTTCTGTAATTTATCATGGCTATTATGACGTCCGTTTAAAGTTTAAATTTAACTTTTAGGGTTCCGTACCCAAAGGGTAAAAACCGGCCAAGTGCGTGTAGGGCCACGCGCAGTGTAGGGTTCCGTAGTTGCGCATGACAACTTTGAGTTCATACTGTTCACACTCGCACCTAATAGTTTAACGACCAAAAACATCCTACTTACAATGAAAATTGTATGAAATTTTACATTTTCGAGTACATTTTATAAGTTGGTTGTCTATAACTTTTTAGTTCGTATTAAATACTCAGCTCTGATAGCTTTTCTTTCAACTTCAGTATACCTGTATAATACTGCTGTAATTTTTTTCACGTATCCATATATAACCGTTTAGCAGATAGAGGGGGGGACACTTACCTCTAACAAAAATTTTCACTGTATCCATATACAACCAAATATTTCGGAAACGGATCCCTAAATTGAAAAATAGTGTTTTCAACCTCACTATATTTTCAAATACCTATTTAACGATACCCAACACGATGGGTTTGTATAGAAAAAAAAATATTACTCCCTCTTTACATGTATAAGAGCTACACTAAAAAAAAATTTAAGATTTTTATCTACCACTTTTTTGGCATGATTAATATACATACCCATACCAAATTACAGCTTTCTTGTACTTATAGTCTCTGAGTAAAACCGCGGACGGACAGACAGACAGACAAACATGGCGAAACTATAAGGGTTCCTAATTTACTACAAAACCCTAAAAATTGAACTCTATTCAAGAGCCTTCACTGTCCGCCCATCTGTCTATCAACGGGCTTTATCTGTTGAACAGTGATATATGACAGTTATTTATTTTATTTATACTTTATTACCATTTTTAAAGAAACATATACAAATAAACATATTATGCATTACAAAAGAAAACCACGGAGGTTTGTTAGGTACTAATGCAAGATTCCACATAAGGTATCATATCATCTTATTTTTAGTTGAATCAGATGATGCAATTTTAAGCTAACAACAAATACCGAAAAACAAAACAAAGTAAATATTTAAGGGAGTTCCCATACAACAAACTTTTTATGCCCTCTTTAGCTTGATATTAAAAATGGTAACAATGAGAAGCTAGCAAACAACAAAACAAACAAAAATTGTTTTTGCTGTTTTGGATGATTTAATATTTACTTAATATTGTATAGATAATGAATACCAAAGTGCGCGTTTCCTACCCTAAACTTGGTAATTTTTTTATGAAACGCATTTAGTTTTACAAAAGAAACATATTAATAACAAAAAATATACTTATATATTAATTCAGATTTAGCTTCAGATATTTATCATAGATAACACACATAACAATAATAGACACATTGACTGATGATTGACATATCAACTCACAACCTAATCTTCAAAGACTAGGAAAATCAGCATAGAAGTATGAGAGATGAATTTTTTTTTTAAATCTATGAAAATTAGCATCTGTTTATTATTAAAAAGAGTTTATCAGAATAACATTGTGAATTCATAAAAACACCCACCAAAATATCGTAGCTTTTTTGGTAGGTAATTCAGATGAATATTTTTAAATTGGTATTAAAAGTAAAATTGTCAAATAAGTCCAATATGGACTATATTGGAGTTATTTTACAATTATATATCAACACTAGCTGATGCCCGCGACTTCGTCCGCGTGGACTTTATGACTCCGGCATAATAATATACCTTAATATGAACTAAACACACATAAGAAAATACTTGTGGCAGTGTTATAAAATTGTGGGACATTGCATTGGCTGTTACTAAATACTGGAGGGATAAAATCTAGGATTCGGGGGCGCTTTGTCTGACATAACTTTTTAACTCCTATTATCGGTAGACCGAATATTGTTTTCATACAATTTTATATCCTAATCATAATATATATCATAATATCACAATTCATAAATTTTTTTTCTACTAATATTTGTTTTTATATATTTTCTTATACTAATGATCGAAAATCAGAATCATCGGAATCACTATTCAGACACTTTATTATTATTAATATTTGTTTGCATATACTTTTTAAATCTTAGTGTTATTTATCTATTAGAGTTCGAAAGTCATCATCATCATTTCGTGTAGGTGACACGGTCAGTTGACCATGCACACCCTGGTGTAAGAGTTCTTCGGAACCGCCTCTCGGCCTCTGACGTGGTTCCTTTAACGGCTACCAGCCGGGACCACCAGCTTAACGTGCCTTCCGAAGCACGGAATCATCTTTCTTATCGGACAATCAGGTGATTCATGCCTGCAATGTCCTAACCAAACTGGAAACAACTTAACAAAGTATGCTTCTCGTGGGAATCGAACCCGCGACCCCCGGGTCAACAAGGCAAACGCCTTAACCACTGGACCACGGAGGATGTAGTAGCCGTAGTTCGAAAGTGAATGGTTTGGATACGTGACTTGGTAACAGAAGGTAGGTTAGGTTATGGTTACACATAGACCAACATACGACCGAGCGACGACCTGGGTGCAAAAGTGACTGGTTTGGATACACGACTTGGTAACAGAAGGTAGGTTAGGTTATGGTTACACATAAACCATCATACGAGCGAGCGAGCGCAGCGAGCAAACGACGACCTGGGAGTAAATTTTTCAACCAAGAGAATCGATCCGCCACTCGTTGTCAAGTTTCCGCATGGTGAATATTAATTGGCTCTATTTTTGAATCATTATTCGAATGGGTTTTCCGAATGGTCGCCGCAAACCACTCGGAACGGACTACGCGTGCAAAATGTCAAATTTGACTTTGACTAAATTTTAATTTTTTTCTTAAATTCTCGTCCTTAGATCCTAGCATTTTTGCCACAACTGTCTACAAAAAGTGGAAATATACGTCCGATTTGCTTCCGAACCGATTGCACTGTTGCCTTTTAAAAATGAAGAAATTACCTACATGAAAAAAAAATTAAGATTTTAAAAGAAATTGCAATAAAAACCCCCCTAGATATGCCTTAGTCACTGTATTAAGAAAATCAGAAAACATAATTAAGAAATAAGAAGGCTTTTGTACAACTCGCAATTTTATTTTTATTACGCAATTTACTGAGAAGAGTTCGTCTATAGTATACATATAGTATATCTTGTTCATATTTAACTGGTTTTTCTACGAAAGAAGATTACGAAAAATAATTGCCTAAAGACAATCAAATTCCCCTAGAATTAAAGACACTGTACCTAAACAACACCGTCCGATTGTCAGATTGAAAATCGGACGTGTATTCCCAGCTTAAGCTACTTACTTAGTTTTGCTGTGCATTCAATTATTCTGGCAATCGTAACAATATTTTTTTGCTGGCAACTCTAAGCAATAGAACCATTCGCACGGTTCAAAAATACGTAAAAACAGGCCCGCTTGTTGATTTTATTCACATGTGGTTACGAACCGAGTGCTGACGTCACAAAGAGTGGTGGATTGATTCTATTAGTTCAAAAATTGACTCCCAGGGCGCGAAAGCAACCGATTTGGATACACGACTTGGTAACAGAAGGTAGGTTAGGTTATGGTTACATATAAACCATCATACGAGCGAGCGACGACCTAGGTGCAAAAGCGACTGGTTTGGATACACGACTTGGTAACAGAAGGTAGGTTAGGTTATGGTTACACATAAACCATCATACTAGCGAGCGAGCGAGCGACGGCCTGGGTGAAAAAGCGACTGGTTTGGATAAACGACTTGGTAACAGAAGGTAGGTTAGGTTATGGTTACACATAGACACAGACCACAGCGAGCGAGCGATGACCTGGGTGTAAAAGCAACTGGTTTGGATACACGACTTGGTAACAGAAAGTAGGTAAGATTATGATTACACATAGACCACCATATAAATTATAAGTAAAATTATGAGTTGAAAAATTTCTTAGTAATGACAGTATGAATAAAAAAATATAACAACTGATTGTTATGAAGAAATGAGAAATGAAATAAAATATTAGGAGTTGAAATAATTCTTATTATTGACAGTATGAATAAAAGAAATATGAAAAATGACTGTTATGAGTTCCGATATTAGTAATAAAGTTTAAGAACAAAAAAATATGAGGAAAAACATTATGTAGAGTGATTATTATGAATACAAATAGGTAGTAAAAAAATTATAGGATAGTGATTTTCATGTGGGTCAATATGGACCCATAGGATTCTTTAAGACTTTTTGAGCCAGCGACACGATAAGAAGAAGACTATATAGCTAGCTCCAAGTGAGATTGCGCTACTTCACCAAACTTTGAGGTATGGGCAGAGTGCCCTCAACCTATCGCACATCTCCAAAGGGCCTTCGGGAGGGACAGACCTCGGCTTTAGATGTTGCCTGTGTGTTCAAGGCTTGGAGAGACAGCAAACTCTCATGTTTTGCTTTATGGGCTGAAAACTACGTTGCCAAAAGGGGGAACGCTGGGCGGTCACCAAAATATGGTTAAAGGTAAAATTGTCGATATAAAATTTGACATGGTTTATTTGCTACAGTGTCATTTTTATATTTCCTATAGTTTACCTGGACCATTATGGTTCTGCGTTATATATTCCAAATCTTTAAATTAAATACTTCAACAAAAAATGTTCATCAGGTTGAATAACTTTTGCTAAGGCGTCATTTATACGGGCGAGCTCCGTGGCGCAGCGGTCATCACACCGGGCTGCGACACGGATGGTCCCGGGTTTGATCCCCGGTCAGGTCAAGATGGAACATGTTCTTTTTCAGATTGACCTGGGTTATGGATGTTTATCTATATATGTATTTGTTATAAAATATAGTATCGTTGAGTTAGTATCCCATAACACAAGTCTCGAACTTACTTTGGGGCTAGCTCAATCCGTGTGATTTGTCCGTATATATTTCTTATAGTTTACCTGGACCATTATGGTTCTGCATGAGGTGTTACAAATCTCAGATATTTTATACCTCAACAAAAATGCTCATCAGGCTTAACAACTTTTGCTAAGGCTCCAATTTTATATTTCTTATAGTTCAGCTTGACCATTATGATGCTGCATCAGGTGTTCCATTTTCCAAAATTATTTTTACCCTATATGTTGCCCCCCGGTTTAATAGCAAAAAAAGTTAAAATCAAATCCGTCCAATATTTCCGGAAATAAACGTAATTATATATACAGACAGACTGACAAGAAATTCTAAAAAAAATCTTTTTTATTATTCTTTATAATTGTTCCTCTATCCATTTCAGTCAAAAATACTCAATACACAATACAAAATATTTTTACTGTTTTATTGTATGTATAGATTATAGTCACGGGATTATTTGCCGACACAATAAGTGTAATTTTCACCATCAATTAGCCTGTAAACCATATTGGCCCACCATGTCATATAATATCGGCAAATTTGGCGGTTTTTATTAGGAATTTATATATTCACAATGCTAGTAATTAATAAGAGTACATTATGTTACCTGCGCCCCTACGTTTAATTAACGGCATTTCATGATTGAAAGGGATGTATTTGAAAACCCGAGGCCAGTTGACAATAGGCCACTGTGGTTGTTTGCGTAATCAGCGGCTAGTTTTGTACATGTAATATCGTAGTTGTTCTGAAATCTCACTAAATGGATTATGTACATCGAGGTCTAAAAGGCAACTGTGTGTTTTTCTTAGGTACCATCTATCAGTCGACAATCTACAAGCGATATCGGTATCGTAATTACAACTAAACCAAAATAATAAGATAGCCAAAGACATTAAGATAACCAACAGATTGAAATCAAATTGCATCTCGAAGACTCAAAATCAGTTCAAACTAATTGAACTGATTTTGAGACGTCGAGATGCAATTTGATTCCAAGTACTATTGACAAACTTATATAAATATATACAAATAGATTAATTGATAATCTCTCAATCGCCAGAGACAATAACAATACTGTCAACAGTGTTTCTTCACAATAAAATGGAAATATCGCCAATTTCCGAGGCATTATATATATTGTCTCCGCCCAATGCGCTTGATCAAAGGCAGCTCATGACATGATAGAAAAGAATGCAGTTGAAAACACGACGCTAGTAGAAAATAGGCCGAGGGGATTATTTGGGTAACCAGAGCCTACTTCTCTGATTATCTATTATTAAGACTCTTGTATATGGTTTTAGTACCTTGTCTATAATTTTTATACTTAATTAATACAACAAGACCAACTGAAACTGCATGATTCGTTCTATGGTAAGAAAATAAGGATAACTCCAACAGATCAAAATCAAAAAATAACATGCTTACTAAGCTAATGTTCTGACAAAAATCAGTAAACATATCTAAGTATTATACCCACCATTGAGTCAGCTGCAATAATGTAACCAATTATACATCATATCTCAATCGCAAGAAAATATCAATATGGTTGTAAATGTGCTTCTTGTATTTCTACTACGACTAGCCTGTAAGCGATATTAGTCCACATTTATATCCTTGTAAAAGCCAATTTCGCATGGCGTTACATTACCTGAGCCCACTCCCTTTGTTCAGGCAGTGATTGGAAGGGATGCAGTTGCAAACATGAGACTAGTGGACAATAGGCCATAGCGGTTGTTGACGCAACCAGTGACGACTTTTGTAATTATCATATCCATTCTGACATTTCCTTGAATATATTTTCAAATTCTTAACCCTCGTCGCAATAAGAGATTGACGTATCTGTTTGTGGAGTGAGTCTTAAAGGGCCCAAATTATGATATGTAGTAAGAATTATAACAACATAGTAAAAGACTGTCTCATATGAATAAATTGAATCAAACGGAGTTCACCATAATACAAAACAGTCGTAAGATCCTTGCGATTCTAACTTAATTTTAACTCCAAGTTTAAAATCGAAGGTATATTTTATCGAACTACGAGAAATATGATGCAACTTTCCCTGTTTTCGAACTTCGTGTTACCGGGCAATTCTACGCGAACGTTATTTTTCACAAAACAGCTGAGCTCTACCAACAATAACGATACAGGGCTTCCAAAATGAGATGAAACACTACAAGTCAATAGGAATATTTTCGCAATGTTATTGTGTATTATCGTGCAGTAAAATAGGAAATAATGGCAAACGTACATATTTACATGAAGGACTTTTTTGACATTTTAAAAGTGTTACACTCACTTTCACTTTAAGAATTCTTTTTAAGAGGTACTGTGAATAGATAGCTGCATAGAGGCAGCCCTGTCAGTTGGTGTGTGAGAAGTTTCCGCAACGTAGCACAAACTTAACAAGGCTTAGATTGACGCCTCTCCGGAAGCCAGCAGCTCCGTATTTACCACACTACCTCGCGGTGTGAATATGCCTTTCTGGAAGTATTAAAGAAGTGTTAACGTTCCACGTAACCGGTACACACCACTTTGCAAAATTTGGAACGACTTTTTAAAAGAATTCATAGAATTAACGTTTGTCTACTTTCATCGTTCTCTTTTTTTTTACCTGATTGACCCAAAACAGTAAAGTTTTTCGAACGTAAATATCTAAAGTAAGTATGACTGTATCATTGTCGCTCCTTAAATAGCTAGCTAAAAGCATTCTTCTCCGAAGTGTGAGCGGATGCAGAAATCAAAATGGCATAGTAAGCTTTCTAAAAGGGCAGTCTCTTTATTTTTAAAGTAGTGCTACTTGTTCAACAAGAGAAATAAATTTCGTACCTCTTTACTCTGGTGTATACCTACCGATTGAAAATATATCCTAGCTAAAATAATGAAATACTTATGTACATCGTTCGTATGTTTATCGTTCTTCATTATGTAATAATCATATTACATGTGGAAAATCTCATTGTTACGCTTCATACATTTTACTTTTTTTTATTTATATTTGGTGATACATGCATCGGTTTATATCAAAGAAGCTTTTCAGCTTACAGGTTTTGGGGCAAGAAAGACACTACTGCTATTGCGCCCAGAACCTAAGAGCATATAATCACTACGTTTTCTTAGAACTAAGCTAAATAAATTCTTAATAATAATTTCAATAAAAAAAAATATGACAACCTATCTCTTGATATAAATATATAACTATCGCTCTTGATAGTAATGACTGGAATTATATAATATTATTTCATTTAATTAACTAGCCAACAATCTACAAAAAAATCAATCAACGGTAAAAAAAATTCAATAAAATTATAAAACGATATTAACCTATAGAATAATTTCAATTCCTTTTATAGTTTTGCGGCAAAGAAACTTTACGCATAAACACGATATTTTATCTCTTCACGTGAAAGAGTATCAACAACGAAATGTTCCATCAAGGGATGTAAAACGGAATCACAATAAATACAGCCCCACCGCCGGTGGCGGTCGTTAAAATACTAATTAATTTCTGATTCGTAACTAAAAACAAACTCGTACATCGCCAACTCATGTTATTACAGCGATTTCGCTTAATTATTTCAGGCATAAATCTCTAGATATTTGCTTATTATACCTTTCTAATTCTAGGTTGAATGTGCACACCCGTCACGCCACTGGGGGAGCAAAAGTGGGTATAATTTCATACTGAATTGCTGAGGAAATGAACAAAGCTATTTACGTTGAGATTTTTTATTCGATTATAAACTGAAAGCAGTAAATTTTGCATGTATGTTTGTATGTCAGACACAAACGTGCAAACACAAAAGTGTCGAAATCATAGATGCACAACTTTCATAAATCTTTTGTCAAATTTTGTTCTTCAATACTTGGCTCTTTACCAACTCATAAAACAGAAACAAGGTCACAAGAGGCTAAAGAGCAAGGAATTTACTTCCATGTAGAAAAAGTCACCAAGTGGCCTGCGAGCAAAGTCAGGCGTCTGCTAGTTTTATCAAGTTAACAGAGAAATTATGTATTGTTTTATAGAGATAACTCATTATAATAACACTCAAGCACATTAGTAAAAAAAATAAGTGAATGGTTAAATCGTCTTTGAGATATAAAAGGTGCATATTTTCATTTTTTTGGCGAGCTTAGTGGTGCGAAACAACTAAAGACCCATACCGGCGCCGCATAATCAGACACATGTGACGTCACATACATAAGTCACTTTACGAGAAGTTTGTTCGACAGCTGTATTGCGTTTATGAGAATGATCTCATTATAAAAGTTGCTATACATTTGAGGGATATGTTATGGTAAGTAATAGTCTCTATAGAAGAACTGTTACAATCTACAAGAAAGATGAACTTGAAGAGCACCAAGCCTCATAAAACGAGTAAGTACTTTAACCTTTAGCTACACGCGTTATTTTTGGTGCCGTTCCGTCACGGGAGGGGTCCTAAAGTATCCCCATAAATATTTGCCGTATATTTTTTATATTTTTGAATTTTTGTAAAACAAGATTTTAGATTATTATAAAAGACGTATTTTAATTTATAAAAAGTATTTATTATCCTTAAAAAAGTCATTCTCTTGACAATGATGAACCTTTAAAAAAATAACCACTAAAATTTAGAGTTTTTTCAAAGCACTTAACAAATACGCTAAAATTTAACAAAATAATCAACTTCTGAGAAACTTATTACTATTTTTCTATAATATAGGAACTAAAAACATGTAATTTGAACAAAAAATAAAAATAAACATAAAGACAAAAAAAATTACAATGCCTCAATATTGCTATAGAGCAGTAACGTCAAAAATTAATCTTTGCGTTGGCATGGCAAACAGTAAGTAATTGGTATTGAATAAGGCTGTGAAATAGTTTTTTTGCAAGCTTTGCAAACAATAGTTTTTTTTTTCTTTAAATTCTTGGGCAAATAAAGCATCTACGCTTTATAATTGGGGCACTAGGGCCAGTTTTATCCGAATCAGCCAAAGGTTACTCTTTGTCAATCAACTTGCATATTATTGCTTTTGTGTCTTTGGTCAAGGTAGGATTATTTTCCAATCTTTGGGAAATATGTGGCTTTATAAGAATCATTGCATTACTCTGAAAAAGAAGCAAGTATAAACATAAACAAATTGAAAATGTATACTACGTAAACGCACGGGTGGGCTCTACAGGGATCCCCAAGTAGGTAAAATACGTACTTTCCTTGGCGAAAGCGCGACGTATGTCCACCCGTCGATAGACTTTGCAGAGCACTGAGATTAGCCGAAAGCGCGCGACAAACACTTGTCAACGTCTAAAATTATCGTTAAAAAATAGCGCGTGGGGTCTCGCCAGACCCCACCCACAAACTATATAGAGATACTACGTATCAGACTGCCAACTGCGAACAAAAAAATTGTACCATAGCCTTTTTTTTTTTTAATGTTACTAACTCTACTGACATTTCTTAACTTTTTTTAAAATGGGTTCGCGCAAGAGAATCAAAATGCATACAGCATTGCATTCCTACTTATAGATATATAGTTGCTCGTATATGTATACGTATATATTTTTCTTTGTTGCGTACTCAAGTATAGTATGTTTTGCTTAGATATATTCATTGTTTAGTATAAGCGAAGTAGAGGAAAATAAAATACCAAATTTAACTTGAGAAGAAAATGTGTATATTTTTCATAACTTAAAAATAAACTTAACTTAAAATTCTTTACATACCAAAAAACTTATTTAATGATGTTTTTTAACTTTTTTTTATATTTTTCGAAGGCTTTGTTCGGCATTGGAGGTAATACCCGATTTTGCAAGCGTATTACGTCTGTACCTTTTAAAATTTTGTTAATTGTGCAACACCAATTCATTATCGTGAATCTTATAGTTAGATTTATAAAATGTTCAAGAACAACTTCTTTGTGATGAGCACACTCGATAAAATCAAATGTATATTTGTCTAATATATTTCTTTTTACATTCTTAGAAATGTTTATTTTCGTGAGCATTGTGCTCCAAAAACTGATTTGTTTCGGATATTACACTTCCAAAGCATCTCACTGCGCCTTCGGATGGGTAGCTCAAGCGGTTTTTAGCACTCATATATTCACGATGGCTTATCCACTCGTGTATGTTTGTACTTTCACTAGAAAATATTTTTTTAGAAGCAATGCAATTCATTTTACATTTCGTAAATATTTTTCGAACTACCCATCCTGTGGTATAGGCCCGTGAATGAACATTAAGACGTTCTCTACCGGCCTGTTCCATGATAACTTCCTCCATTCGTGGATGATCCGGCTCGACAGTTTCATTACTTTCATTTTGAGAAGTAAATAAATTTTGTAAATTAATTACTTGTTCGGCCGGATCATCCTCACAATTAAATGTTTCATTATGAAATTTTATAATCCTAGTAATTAATAAAGACTTAAATGTGCACTTGAAGCTATGGCAGTCATGGTCATTCCGTCTATAATTATATGCCCGCACTTGGCCGAAAAAGTTTTCGATAAGGTCAGAATTAAAATATCTAGGTCTCATAATTTTTATACCCTTATTTTAAAAAAACTGCTATAGCCTCATGTAACTTTTAATTGGGGTTATGAAGTTTTTTAACCACGGTACCGACTTCTCATTTCCTGACTTATCAATGAACTTAATTTTTTCTAGTTTCGTTAATGCTTCTTCCCAGAATTTGTGATGAGGAGAGTTTTCTACGACAGCCTTCCTCAATATCTTTTCGTTTTTTTTTGTTGTTGCTGCACCATTAATGCTGTCAAAAAGTTTATCAAAAAATAAGACGATCTCGGCTGTATTTTTCAAAGTTGTTCTCACTGGTCTTCCGTCAGCATAGTGGGCTGTAACAAAAATAATTATTTATAGTTTTTATTATGAAAAAAGCAAATATTAATGTAACTGATCATTAGAAGGGTCTTTTCTGAATTATATCTGAGGAAGAATATACATACAGTCTGTTATTCGAGTAACTAAAGAGTTGGCTCTCACCGACATACTACTACAGGAAAATAAAAATTCAAAACAGAAAAGATTCAACTTTTTGTTGATTTTGACATATTTACTGCTATGATCTTGTCATGATCTTACGTCACTGCTATTTATTACGTTTATACAAGAGCAGTTGGCTTCAAGTAAGTGTAGAAGTTGAGTTGGTATTCCATAACACAAGTCTCGAACTTACTTTGGGGCTAGCTCAATCTGTGTTATTTGTCTGTATATTTATTTATTTCATAATTTATATGTAACATATAAAACTTGCTTTATCCTGATAATAAAGCCTTATAGTAATATAACATTCAAATATTTTTCTTAGTTAATCTTTTACAATCAAATGTATACTAATCTAACATTTTCTCTTTATAAAATTCCGATAAGTTGCAATAAATAGGTATAAATTGCAGAAAAAAGCGAACACAAAAAAAAAACATTAATAAGGTATTAACTGACCTGATTCTTGTTTTAAGCGCATTTCATCGCGTCTTTTCTCCATTTTCAAGCTGTTCAGTGCAGATTGTAAGGCTGCTCCTTGATCACAAATCAATGCTACTGGTGTAAGGTCTGTTATTTTCTTAATAAGCCTCTTCCGGCAAGTTTTTGGCTTATTTCCACCAATTAATGTACTCATCGCGGTTTTGCGTACTGAAAAACATAAATATCAGTTCAAATAAGGTATGATCTAAGCAAAGTTTGCTATTATTTATATTTACAATAATAACCTGATTCAGTATATTTATTTGTTATGTTATTAATTTGAGAACATAAAAGCACGATCTCAAATTGAGTTGTCAGATTTGACTCACACAGATAAACTAACAGGGCAAGTTAAATAAAAAGTTTGTTAAGAGGAAGAACTTACAAAGTGGCTGGATAGATTTTGGATTCTCTGGGATTATAACTTTTTTCTGCTTGCTACTTGCTGGGTTGTTTGAGACAAAGGTTCCTGAAAATCAATAAAGCAATTACGTACATTTCATAGAATAAATTCTGTGTCCCATATTTTTTCAGTATAATTAATCTTACCAATAATAAATAAATATAATAAATTTAATATGTCCATTAATGACAAATAATGTATTTTGTAAAAATACATAAGTAAATCTTTTTGTTTTGTATTTGTGATGTATCCGCCGTGTGGTTCCCGGCAGAGTAGAATAGGACCACTCCAAGTCATTCCGTGGATGTCGTAAAAGGCGACTAAGGAAACACAAGCTAAACAAAGCTTATTAACATCAAAGAGACCTCTCCAACCCGTCTGGCCAGCGTGGAGAGTGTAGGCCAAATCCTCTGACTACTCAGGCTAGTATATAGCTCTTGTAGTACAGAGAGGGTCGTGCTCCTGCAGTGAAGACTAGAAAGACCTGATGATGATTTGTGATGTAAAGTTTCTCAAATCTTTTTACTTTAAGAAATCAACAAAAAACATTGCCCTTTACATTTTTACTATTAATGTAATAAGTTTTATTTGGCTGGATGATGTTGACGGTATATCTGATGATTTTACTGGTAAACTCTCAATCATGAGACCACTCATTACTGAAACGAAATTAAAAATGTATAAGTTCATAACATTTAAATTGACCGTTACCGAGTGGACCCCTGTGTAAAAGGGTTTAAATTAAATATAACTAAACTTTTAAATTGATTTTGGAAATTCTAATTTTACAATGGTGGCTCAGTGGTCTAAGAGTGCCTTATATAACTGAAAGATCTTCGATTCAAATCTCGCTAATTGGACCCTTACTATAGTTTCTAGTCCAATATGAATCAGAATGGTTATTTTTAGTACCTGTTTCCAGTAAAAGAGAAGTTTGTAAAATGGGAGAAAGCAATGCATACTACGTGATTATTCTTGCCAAAAGTATCTTTCCATACAATGATACCAATCAGAGTATAAACCTTAAATAAATAACTATAACAATTTGCATAATTACCTGCATATTGCACTGTAGTCAAAGGTTTCGAAGTTTCTTGCAAATTCTGTACCCCATTGACAGTAGCGAGGACTTCTGAAATAATTATAAATGAAACATTAGTAAGGAAGAAAGAAATAAATTTATTTAGCGCATGAAATAAAAAAAATTGTACGTCTGAAAAATCTGTAACTTATTAAAAAAAAGTTAATTTTTAATTAATAAATTTCAGACTCGGTTCAGATGCAACTTTAACCGTTCATTTATTATACTCTAGTTATAGAAAATAATGTCATACTAACCTCTAGTTAATACAGCTTTACAATATGTGTGGTCAAAGTGCCTTTTACGGGAATAATTATGTTACATGCGAACATCCATATTTTCTGGAAAAATAAATAGTAATTACATAGAGTTATAATAAGATTTACTTTTTTATATTTCTAGAATATGTATTGCAAATCTCCATAATAAAGATGGGTCATAAAACTTCTAATACAATGTGCTAAGATTTTTTAAGTTTCAAGTGTACATTGTACATGTGGTATTTATTTACGGTAGAATCTGTATGTACACGGACTCAAGTCCTAATTATTTAGTAAATTATACCTCCATTGAATTGAACTTATCATAGGTAGATATAAACCTGTGTAGAAATAACTTACTACATACCTTTGTATTCATGAGATGGTATTCCGGTTGAAATTTCGTCTTCAGTAAACAGAGTAGGGTACGCATCAGGGGTGAGTCGTAGCCGTCTTTTAGTCTCGCTAAAAAACCTCTTCTCAAAATGTTTTTGACAAACAGCCAGATTCCTCTGTTTTTCTTCGGATAAGTTTCAAAACTCATCACGATTTAGGCACTCTAACCACTTGTCTTTTCTCAGGATTTTTGGGTAGGCAGTGTAAATAATTAGCGTCCTTTCGCAAACACTTACACACACAACACATGTAATAAGGCATTTTGCAAAAGCAAAGTAGCACTAGGGAGGGAGACGCAAAGGGCTTTAATACTGGTAAAGTGGAGAGGATAAGCACAGGACTTCACTCGATCGAAAAAATAACAGTAATGTTTTTAAAATTGACAAGCAGCGCAGGCGGTGAACGTCACACGATGACGTCAGCAGGTCAACGACCAATCACAGAAGAGACGTGAGATACTAACAAAGATGGCCGCTACGAGCGCGCCCCGTTATTGGCAGATTGTCGGCCGTGACCCCACCCGTGCGGCTAAAGGTTAAAATATTTTATGGGAAAGATACTTTGATTTAACTCCGTTAAAGTCTGACGAGATCTCTACATTTATTAACTAGCTTTTCAGCGGGGCATAAGTGCGTTCGTTATGCACGCTACGATATAAAAATATTTTTGTGCAATGTCACAATTAATTGTACTGCATGAGCCATCTTGCATAATTGTAATGTCCTTTTGCTAACAACAGCATATTGTTGTGTTTTCCTCAATTGCCGAAAAAAGGGATTACGGACTTGTTATTCTTGATTGAACATTGAGAGTCACTATATGTACATTTTAATTAAAGGTAGAGGATTTTTTATACTTTTCCTTAACTAGCCATTGCCCGCGACACTATTGCGAAAATAATTTCTTTTGACAACCTTTTTGACAAAAATTGACAAAATGCTGCATAATATCTTCCGTGATGGTTTGGAAGAAAACAAAAAACATAGAATATACCTGCTTCTTTTTCCGCGCAGACCGTAAAAGCTCTTCAAGAGATTGGGCGAAAATCTAGGAGTCACATCAACGATACGGTTAGCAACCCATCACTATTCTGTTTCCGCTTTCTACCTTCACGTCCACTACGATGCTATGTGTGGCCTTATGGTTTTTGGGCTCTGTATACCCCGCAAGAGATAAAGACGATAGTATGCATTGTCAAAATAGAACATACCTAATTATCGAAATAAACATCAGAAAAACCCACCAAGCCAAAAAAAAGTGAAGACGTTAAACAGGAAATCTCCAACTCCAGTTTTAAAATATCCAGTAACAAAAGAGATTTTGATATATTGATTAGCCAAAAGAGGTTTTGTTATCGGATATATTTCTGAATGGTATATTTGTTATTTTCTTTAAAAAAATATTTTTGAGACACCATTACTTTTACGAAGTTAACCAATTGATAAATATTATGTCATCCATCAAAAGTATTTCAGAATAAACCTTGAAATTGCTTATTTTCTATTTGTTTTTATTGAGAACATCGAATTTTTCTAGTCGGTTCACTTTTGTGATTACTTTTTTCGTTAGCTGTTTGAAATGAGAACTACAGTAAAACTTTAATTCGCTGTGCACGAAGCCAAAAAACTGTACAAAACCGTGAGCCCAACAACATTATCTTTGGTTGCATGTATAGCTTGAAATAGAACAATTAAAAACGCGAGCAGAACATTAAGCAACTTGGCGGCAAGTCCTAGTTCTAGTGGATTGCTTTGTCAACACAATAACTGCTAGCCGACGCTTTTATATAAGTATATTTACAAGTACATATTATTTACGTGCGTAAACATATTTTTTAACTTACATTAATACAATTAACTACTTTATCTTCTTTACTGCTATGAGAGTGTATGTGTGGTGATCGACGCTTTATCAGATTTTTTCAGACTGCTTTATGCAATGTTTAAGGTCATCTGATGTACCTGACGATTGCAATGTGTACAAATCAACCTGCAATGAGGCATACTACGTAATGGTTTCTTGTGATTATTCCAAATCATAGGAATATAATAAATATATAAATATGTATGTCGGGACAAATTACACAGATTGAGCAATCTCACAGTAAGTTATGATACTTACATCGAAGACAACATGTCAATCTGTAAAATATAGTTTTCTATCAGGACCTGACTGACGATCAAACCTGCGATCGGGCGATTCAAAGCCACTTGTGATACCAATGGAACCACCGAGTTGGCCATATATTGTACACAACCTATCGTCAAAGCATTGCTTGCAATGTAAAAATGCTAACGCAATCTTGCCAGTTTATCGACCTCGAAGTTCAAAATGAATATCCCGAAAATTATTAAATTTAGATTAAGTCACTTTGGCCTCAAACTGGTAGGTAGCTAGGGATAACCCGCTGGTCGGGGTTATGCACTCAGCTTCTAACCACGCAACCGTATCAAAAGCACTACATTACACCAACACAGGTTGCAAGATTTCAAATCCATTAAAATCAGTATTATCATTTTCTCCTAAGCAATTTCTGTTTCGGCTAGTTATATGGTTGGGGCTGTGCCATAACATGCAATCGATAAGGTCTTATTTTCCAACTACAACCGCCAACTGTGGCAAATGACGTCTGTAACTACCGTGCGTGACACACAAACATGTGATTTAATAATACGCCAACATTACAACTTCTGATTTTTGTACCCACATGCCTGCCGATCATGCCATCTAATAAGTATTTCCATCCTTTTCGTACCGTTACATAACGGCCTTATTATTAAGAAATTGCTTCTTTGTTCTTAATAATAGCCGCGTGAGGAATATCAAAAACTATATTTTAAGCTAACAAGGTAAGCCTGCCCTTTTAGGCCCTGAAAATGTACGTCCTTGCTACCATTTTTTCCTCCATGTTTAACTACTCGTAACCACTAATTTGGGCTCATTATAATCCAAGTATTAGGTTTGTATTTGAAGTACAATATTTTCCCTTCGTCGATTAAATTTTATTACAGTTTTGTTATATTTCTTCTGAGGGTTCACATATATTTATTATAAAAAATATAGGAGTATGTAATTGGTATATTCCCATGGAAATAAGATAACATTTTTTAAATTCATTTCATTAGAAGCTAAACGAGATGTGATATAACACTGAAAACCAGCCAAGAGCGTGTCGGGCACACGTAGAATAAGGTTCCATAGTTGCACCTCATTTTATAAGTCGTTTGACTAAATAACTCTGACTTGCGAATCTTAACAAGTTGTTATAGGAAGATTTCTAACGTTTTAGATATTGTAACACAATTTAATAAAATTACATACGATTTTATCGCGTTTTATTACATTATATATGTTATGGACCAAGTGATTAATCTGGACAATATTAATAATGCGCGAGCATTATGCAATGCATACATAATGTCTTGCTCTATCGGGCTAAGTGATTGATAACTATTATTTTTCACATTGCATGGTCATTATTATATTGCTACGTGACAATTGGGCAATTTGATAATAAAGCTAGAAGCAGAAGTGATGGGGTGCGGGTGAGAAGCACATAGATATGGGCAGCGGGTAAATATCCAATTTGAGTAATACTCGAAATTGTTAAATATCCGTGAACAACTGTTTTTAATGAGAATTTATCATAAACCAGTGTTGAAAACTATTTCAATACAATGACTATTTATTTTTGCATGGCTTTTATCTTAGGCTTTATAAATACAGAAAGAAACGCCAAATGAAAAAAAAAACTCATCATTCATTCAAAAATTCACTTTCACTGTATGTTTCTTCTTTTAAATATTAAAGACTATCATAAGATAGGACAGGATGGGATAGGATAAGTAAACATAGGATAAGATAGGATACGGTAATAAATGATAGGATATGGTAGGTATAATAAGGGTAGGGTAGGGTAGGGTAGGGTAGGCAGCACAGGAAAGGACAGGAAAGGGCAGGACAGGACAGGACAGGAAAGGAAAGGACAGGAAAGGACAGGAAAGGACAGGAAAGGACAGGAAAGGACAGGAAAGGACAGGAAAGGACAGAAAAGGACAGGAAAGGACAGGAAAGGACAGGAAAGGACAGGATAGGACAGGACTGGATCTGAATGGTTCCTATCTTATCGCAATTGGGTTAGTCGCCGTCGCTACTAATCAAGCAAAACCGCTATTAAACAAAAGTTCGTAAACAAAAGCAAGACCGTTCTTTCCACCATCGGTGAAGAGGAACTGGGCGGGAGTTATCTTACCTTTTGGTAGAAGAGATGCCAAACTGAGGGCCAATTGGGTGAAGGAAACGGGACTCGGTCACTCGACAAAGAGGCCCTAGGCGTGGAAGGCGTGTCGGTGTCAAGATGCACCCTCAGCGGGCGCTATTGAAGACCGATATGATTATTTCAATTGCCACACATTTAGTTTATTTTAAGTTTCATGACAATAATAAAATATTGCTATTTATTATGTTTCTATTACTCTGCCCAAAAGGTTTTTGACAATATGTATACCTAATGCCAGGTCAATTTGATTATTTGAATAATTATTATCATATTGCACGCTCATATTGGGCATTTTTCATAATGACCGGGCATTATGTATAATGCCCAATTTATCACTTGGTCCATAACATATACACCTAACTTTTCGAAAACTTTACAGTTTTCATGTTTAAGTTTTAACGTTCCAATGTACGCATGAACAATTAAAATATTTTTGTGAAGCTATCCAATGCATCTTACAGCAAAGGATTGACAAGAAAAAAATAAAACCCAGTTTACACATAGCGTGTAAATTGACCCTCGACATTCCCTTAAAGGGGCGACTCAGATCGTCAATACGAACAACTTTCCTTATGGGACAAATGATGGGAAGTCGAAATAAATTTTGAGTAGGAAGCTACTTACCCGGGGCGGCTTAACACTTTGGTATGAAGATTGCGATCTTTTTTTTTAAGTTGGAACTCAAAAAAAAAGAGCGAAAGAAAAATCCTAAATCTAGACCTTGCAAAATTGCAAAAAAACATGAATCTCATTCCTAGAAACCGAAAGCTTGCGAAAATATTGTGTATTCTATTAAATTTCACCTGTAGGATCAAAGAATCGAAAATTCTGCATAGGTACTAACTAGCCACGTAGAATTATGTTATTATATAATTCGGAACACAAATACGTAACAAAACAGCCTTCAGGCCGGCCTTATATGTTTAATTAACCGTCTAGCGTGAGCGCGGCTCAGATCTTTCGACAGGTTAGGGCAAATTATAGCTTATTAAATCATTTAATGAATCAAACGCCACCGTATACATATTTTTAGAGCGTAATGAGGCTATATTGAGCGATTTTTATATTACTTTGAACAGGACGCAATTATAACATCAAGGCAAGCTTTCAAGTCAATAAGACTCTTATATCTTTTAAATGGAGAAAAATGCAAACAGTATTTGTTAGTACATATCTATGAGTAAAATATTTTTATTTATTCTAATATTAAATTACCTATTGCAAATTAATGCCTAGCTATCTCAAGAGTTTTAGCCATAAAAAATATTACCTAATAAAAATATTTCTAACAATAAATCTTAAACCGACTTCAACCCTATAACACAACACTTTCGTTCAAACTGGAACTAAAATGTAGGAAATAATATTGATACTTTCATACCTATTTACAATTAAAAAAAAAACTACAGATGTTTTTGTTAAAAATAATTTTATTTTTCAATTTTTTGTGGGTTTCGTAGTTCAATCAAAACATTGGAATAACGTCCTCCTCAACTTGAATCGCGAAAGAATAAATCAAAAATAAATTAAACCAAACGGCTTACGTGTACATTATTTTTTGTTTCTGTTGATTTTTTTTAAAAGCGCTCATTGCCGTTCAATAAAAATTACATGGACCTTTGTAGCATTGCTTATCAAACAAAAAAAGAATCATTAAAATCAGTTCATAACTAACTGAGCAATCGCTCAGCAAACATACAAAAAACAGACAAACGAATTAGGAACCTCCCCCTTTTTTGAAGATGGTTAAGAACAGGATTAAGTCACAAAAAGAAAATTAAAAAATAACAATGCACTAAATCCTTATGTTTAACTAGCTGTTACCCGTGGCTCCGCCCGCGTGATATATAATGTGAATGCAAAATTTCATGATGATCTGTTTAGTAGAGAGGGCGTGAAAACGTAACCAACAAACAAACTCACTTTAATATTTATAATATTAGTTAGGAGAGGGATTAGGACAGGATTAGTTAGGATAAGGATAATTGACTACAACAATCAGCTGCTTCCCGCGCCTTCGTCCACGTAGATTTTATTTATATATTATTTTATCATGCAGTTTGAGTACCCATTTACTTTGATTTCCTGATGAAATATCTGTTTTTCCTATTATTTAAGGTCAAACAAAAAAAAAGAGAACATTTAAATCCCTGAAAATTTTCTTCAATATAAAGAAAGACGAGGAAGGTAGAATGTGCAAATTATTACGATAAATACCGTATTCAATGCTATTCAATATTATTGGAGATGACGAAGTACACAAGAACATATCTAGGCAACATCCATAGACTTACTTGCACGTATACCTAAGCGTACTCAAGTACAGTTTTCCCTATGTTTATATTGACTTTGAATGAGATATTTTATTTGTCACATTCCATTACTTCTCAATAGCGAAAGTCGTAAAGCCTCTTTTTTGCCACCTTAGAGACTCGGGTTCTATTCGCAATTTCTTATTAATTTAGATTATTTTAGATACATTTCTGTGGATAAAGTTTATTTTAATAAGCTGATTAATCTTTAAATATAACATATTAATGGCTATGTTATCTAAGGTTGTGTTAACGATCAGAGATGACGATGACACCAAGATGACACTTAGAAGAAAACGAAAAAGGTGCTGTGAAAACGTGATATCCGATAACTTGATTATCAACCCTCCTCTATGATTGATAGTATCAAGGAACAAGCTCCGAGGATTTACTGCCATGTCATCAACGATGAGTATCCCTTACAGATCTTTTTAAAGTATATTTTAACCAGCTTTTACCCGTGGCTTTTGCTCTCGTCAGTACTTTAAGTTTGAGACCCTTTAATCTTTGAGGTAGGTATAGATATTCTGACGCAAAAACATATCACCCGTTTAGACCTTACAGGGTAGACATAGTAGTTCTAGCCGCTACATAAAAGTCCTCAGCTAGACATCGGCCTCGCTCAAGGGTTTCCATCATAAGGGGATTTTGCCTCTGAAGGAGCCAGGAAATGAAGGACATACCTTGGCCGCACGTGGTCAGGGAATCCTCCAGCGCTGGTCGACCTAGCTCAATCACTGTGGTTTTTTGGGTTCGGCACTGACACTTTCACCACCGAAAAGAGTTTACACTTGTAGTTATCGTTCTTCCCTATATTTTTAATTATCTTTGAACGAACGCGCGCGCGGAACTTTTATGAGGCAGCCATCTTCATTAGGAAGGGAGTGGGGTGTGAAAAGGAAGGATAGATTTTGTGTGTGAGAGAGAGAGAGTGTGTATGGTTTTGGCGGGATTTAAATATACTACTTATATAATAATGCTAATTTGGCGTAGACAGCCTCCACTAGGCTTGGCAGCGTGAGCGCAGTTTGTTTGGCTTGTATCGGTTCCATAGATGCTGCGCATCGAAATTGATTTTTTAAGCGAGAGAAGGGTATGAATTTGTTGGAGTGGGGGACAAAGATATTTGGGATGCTACTTGCTTGGATTTTCTTTATATCTACAAGTGGGCCCATGGGCATACGGCCCACCTGGTGGAAAGCGGTTACCAACGATGGATTGGAGATGAGACAGTAGCAGCTTAGCAGGTCGGGCGCGCGTACTTGATGCCACATCTGCAACTACCAAACAGGCAGTTGAGAATGACAACCCTCACAGAGTGAAAGTCCCAAATTAAATTGTTGTCTACGCCGCATGTACCAATAAGGAAGCAGGAGCATCACGCGATAACAGCTGCACCAATCACCCATTTGGATACCCCCCGCGTCCCGCAGGGCCTATAAAAGAAGACTTCACCCTCGTTCGCCCTCTCTTTGCCATCTTGCCTGCTCACGAATCGCACCTTTGTATAGATTCCCCAATTTTCTATTGCTCATGTATTTTGGAGTTTATTTTATAATATAATTCTTTAAGGATTATTTCCTTTTCATTTAAAATCCTTGTTCTCCCTTGAACAAAGTGGCGACCGTGACAGGACCTGCTTCGGACAACCTAAATTTTGCCGGAGTTACAGGTCCACGCCCAAGCCACGTGCACGAGGTCAACGCAACGCCAGGTCAACTCGGAGGCTACAACGACGAGGCATCGACGCCAAGGCACTAAGTCAGACCACCACACAGCGTGCAACGAGCGGCCTGTTCCAAACCAGTTAAGACAACGAGGAATCCACAACCACGAGGCAGCCAACGCCCAGCAGACGAAGCGACGCCGACGTCCCGCACTGCAGCTACCTGCCATCCTGACTGTGAGCTCGTTCCTATCTCTTTCCTAGTTTCTATCCTCTTTTATTTGTGTGAGCGCTTCGCGATATCTTTTGAATGCTTGGTGACTATTTCCATAGTAATTAGTGTCCTTTCACCACCGAGCCAAGATCATCAGTTATTCACCGCGGATCACTGGCCTAGTCATCTACCTTATCATTTCTACCCATTATATCACGCCTACGCTAAATTACCTAGTGTCATTTACCCCCATGCTGGGCTGGGGGCTATAAAAAAAGGCATAGAATGTTCCAGCTGCATCTCTTCCCGCGCAGATCGTAAGAGGCGATCGAGGGAAACAAACAAACAAACAAAAAGGAAGGCCTTATACGCACATCTACCTTCCGCTAATCTCAAACGTTATTTCTCCTTTTAGACACTAGTAGTTTCTGTCCACTCTAAACTTACCTAATTACGTCTCTAATTTTAATTTTACTTATTTATCACAAACTCCATTTACGTAACTGTATTATTTCACATTCATAGCAGCTTAGCCTCCCTCCTTAACGCTTGTTGTCGCGAGCTATTGCAAAAAACCATTCGTCGTATTATTCCAGGTGACGCATTTGTGCCGGTTGCATACGTCCGCTGCCTCCGCGCTGCGCGTGGTACTAGTGAGCACTGACTGCCCAGCGGCCGCAGCCGGCGCATGACTCACCGCTCGCTTGCAACGTGCCACCGCCTGCGACTTGAGGAGCGTATCGTTCGTAACAATTATTTACTTATTTACGGGTGTAGTTTTTGCAGTTCGTGATGGCTACTGACTTGCTTAAAGATTTAATTATCAAGCGCGGATCCATTAAGGGACGCGTGACTAAGTTTAAAAATTATTTAGATTCATTAGAACCTTTAGAAACCGTTTCAGCCATAGAATTAGGAAAGCTTGCCATGAAGCTATCACGAATGGAAGCGTTACTTATTGACTTCGACGGGTTGCAGAGTCAAATAGAAGTCCATAGTGAGTCAAATTTAGATTATGAAATAACTACGCGCGATCTAATTGAACAAGAATTTGATACCTGTATCTCTTTTGCACAAGATTTTATTCAAAGGCACAGCCCTTCTAAATCGGAAAACAGTAATATTTCAAACTGTTCGCATTCCAATGGGTGCCTCCATCATAGCAATGATGGTGTTTGCAACAACTTAGGCTTTAAATTACCTGTTATTAACATTCCTAAATACGATGGCAGTGCCCACAAATGGCTAGAGTTTAAAGAAATATATTGTTCATTGATCCATGATAATGAAAAAATAAAAAATATACATAAATTTCACTATCTGTGTTCCTATTTGGAGGGCGAAGCTGCACGAGTTCTTAGTAACCTTGAAGTATCTGATAAGAATTATTCTGAGGCATGGACTCTTCTCTGCAACCGGTATGACAACAAACGACAACTAATTAATAATCACTTAAAATCTTTACTAACCATAGAATTTGTTCGTGAGTCTGACAAGGCTTTGAGATTTGTTATTGATCACGTAAACAAAAACCTACGTGCCCTCAACACGTTGGGTTTACCGACCGATTCGTGGGACGTTCTAATCATTCATATTTTGTCTTCCAAGTTAGACACCAACACTATTTTAAAATGGGAAGAACATAGAAATAGTTTACCTGACATTCCCACTCTTAATCACTTCTTTACCTTTCTAAAAGGCCGTGCCGATGTTCTGGAGACTGTCAATCGTAACAAGTCCGATCGGCCAGACAGAAACAGACAGACAATCTTTAACACTCAGCCTAAAGCGCAAACTAAAACCTTTCTCGCTGCGTCAAAGGAGACAGCCTCTTCTACCTCCAACCAATCCAAAGTTGAATGTGCCATGTGCCACGGTTCCCATCGCCTCTATGATTGCACCTCATTCAAATCTAAATCCCCGGAAGATAGGAACTTAGTAGTCGGGAAGTTAAGTTTGTGTCACAACTGTTTAAGGCCAGGGCACACCGTGCAAACTTGTAAGCTTCCAGGCACTTGTAGGCAATGTAAAAAGAGGCACAACTCGCTTCTTCACTTGCCCGCTGTTTCTGATGTAGCTCCTACGTCTACTGCCACTACTTCTATATCTATGTCTGTCATGTCTTCTTCTCAAGTCTTATTATGCACAGCAATGGTACGACTATCCAACCCTTATTCAAATAAATCTATTATTGCTAAAGCAATCCTAGATAGTGGGAGTCAATCATCTTTCGTGACCGAGAGTGTAAAACAAAGGTTAGATTTAGTTCCTCAGCCATCAAATGTCACTATAGTTGCGTTGGGCAATAATCAATTAAATCAAAGCCCCGAACGCTGCGCCTTAAATATTCAATCGATCACAACTTCATTTAACATGTCAATGTGTTGTCTAATTTTAGAAAAAATTTCTGACAATGTCCCTAAGTCATCATTCGACATTAGTCAACTAAGTTTAGAACAGTTTGAACTTGCAGACCCCAGCTTTAACGTTTCATCCCCTATCGATGTGCTTATCGGAGCTGATTTATTTTGGGAAATAATAGGCAATAAGCAGCACTCCCTAGGCTTAAACAATATCAGTCTAAGGAGTTCCAAATTAGGATGGCTCATTGCTGGGCCTATACCTGCTTTCAAACCCAAAGTTTCCTCTAAACCAATTGTTTGTAATCTATTATTCAAGGAAGAAAACCTTTCCACTATCAGTGAAGAGCTTACCAAATTTTGGGAGCTAGAAAATATTCCCCAAGCTCGACCTTATTCAGAGGAAGAGACACTTTCTGAGAATCATTTTCTCTCTAATTATACCCGTACTAGCGACGGTCGTTTTTGCGTATCTCTCCCCCTAAAAGACGACGTAGATTGTCTGGGAGACTCCTATTACATTGCTAAAAAGCGATTTTTTAACCTAGAAGCTCGATTTAGAAAAAACCCTGAGCTTAAAAGGCTATATTCTCAATTTATAGACGAGTATGCCGAATGCGGACATCTCTCTAAAACAGTTATACCAAGGCCTCTCAATGCTTATTTTTTACCTCATCATCCTGTAATCAAAGAAAAAAGCGAAAGCACGAAACTTCGTGTTGTTTTTAACGCCAGTCAGCCCACCACTTCTGGACTATCTGTCAATGACCTTCAAATGGTAGGCCCTTGTATCCAAGATTCTCTATTTAATATTCTGTTACGTTTTCGACTGTACAAATACGTTCTGTCCGGAGACATAGATAAATTCTTTCGCCAAATCGTTGTTCGAGATTCCGATCGTGATTTACAATTAATTTTGTGGCGGGACAATGAAAATCTCCCTCTCACAACACTTAGACTAAATACAGTTACCTATGGGTTTGCTAGTGCAAGCTTTCTCAGTACTAGATGTCTTTGGCAAGTTGGGGAAGAATGTGAAGACCCAAAAATAAAAAATATAATACAAAGGGACCTATACTGTGATGACTTGCTTACAGGATCCAATTCAGAAAGGGAATTAAGACTTATCCAACAGTCCGTTTCTGCCGAATTAAGTAAGGGTTGCTTTCATTTGAGAAAATATCGTTCTAACCTACCTAATATCATAGAAACAGACAACTTGGAAAGGTCTGACTTAATTATAAGTAATTCAACAAGTGCGCTCGGTCTTGGCTGGTCTCCAACAACAGACAAAATTAACTTTCCTACCAATTATACACCTAGTCCTAATTTTACTAAGAGAACAATTCTATCATCCACTTTTAAAATTTTTGATCCTCTTGGGCTATT
The DNA here is from genome assembly GCA_963082605.1 of Rhodophaea formosa. Taxonomy (NCBI): domain Eukaryota; kingdom Metazoa; phylum Arthropoda; class Insecta; order Lepidoptera; family Pyralidae; genus Rhodophaea; species Rhodophaea formosa. Next base: position 12,633,366 of record OY720206.1, on the reverse strand, counting down.
ATCTGCTGTCACTATAAAGGCTAAAATACTATTGCAAAAATTATGGGTTGATAAATTGGACTGGGATGACCCCGTACCTCCTCCCATTCAAACTTTATGGGTCAAGTTTAGTTCTCAAATAAGCCTTATATCTTCTATATATATTCCTAGAAAGGTTTTGATAGATAATTACTCATACATAGAATTGCATTGCTTTTGCGATGCTTCGCAACTAGCATATGGTAGTTGCATTTTTCTAAAGTCTACAGATGCTGATAATAACGTTCAAGTCAATTTATTATGCGCAAAAGCTCGCGTGGCTCCCCTAAAGGCTTGTACTATCTGCCGTTTAGAGCTCTGTGCGGCTTTATTAGGCGCGCAGTTGGGCTCTGCGGTATCTAAAGCCCTTAATTGCCCCATCAATCGCGTCTATTACTGGACCGACTCTAGTGTTGTCTTAGGTTGGCTCAAAACTCCTAATAAAACTAAAACATTTGTAGCCAACAGAGTAGCAGCCATAGGTGAACTCACAGATCTCAAAACTTGGCGTCACGTGCCTACATATGACAATCCCGCAGATCTCGCATCTCGAGGCGTGGATCCCCAAGATCTCGTCAAGTCTGACCTATGGTGGCATGGGCCGACCTTTCTTACCCAGTCTGAACACACTTGGCCCGTGCTTTCAGCAGAAAATGTTGAGTTACCTGAGATTAAAGCCGTGCCGGCTTTGGTGGCGGAAGTCCTACCTACGGTTCCTAAAGTTAATTTTCAGAGATACTCTAAGCTCTATTTTATACAAAGAATCTATGCTAGAGTCTTAAGATTCATACATAATTGCAAAAACCCACAACAAAAAATAACAGAGTCTCTAACAACTCAAGAACTTGAAAACTCTCTTACAATACTAGTAAAGATAGCTCAATTAGAATCATTTCCTTCAGAAATTAATATTTTAAATTCAAATAAACAATTAAAATCTAAAAACCCTATGTCATCACTGAACCTATTCCTTGATGACTCCAATCTGCTACGCGTAGGAGGACGTATTGACTCTTCTAATTATTCTTATGACAAGCGTCATCCTATTTTATTAAAATCTGATCATCATTTAACCAAACTAATTTTCCATAATGAGCATCTGCGTCTTTTTCATTCAGGACCCCAGCATCTGCTCGCCTCAATTAGAGAGCGCTACTGGCCCTTGGGCGGCAGAAGGCTGGCTAGGAATATTGTCAAAAAATGTCTTACCTGTTGCAGATTTAAAGGGTCGTCTCTGTCTAATATAATGGGCAACTTGCCCCCATCGCGTGTAGAGCCAGATTATCCTTTCAGTACCGTTTCTACAGATCTAGCGGGTCCCTTTTTAATAAAGGATCGTAAGGGTCGCGGATGTAAAATCAGCAAATGCTATCTTTGTATTTTCGTTTGTTTTAGATATAAATGTGTACACCTTGAAGTTGTCAGCTCTCTATCTAGCGATGCGTTTATTCAAACTTTAAATAGATTTATTGCACGCAGAGGACTACCTAAACTTATCTATTGTGATAATGGTCGTAACTTTGTAGGGGCTGCAAAGGAAATCAGAAATTTTATTAAGTCGAATAGCGCCTCTATCAATGACTTTGCAGCTTGTCGAGGTATAGAGTTCCGTTTTTCACCTGTTTACGCTCCTCATTTCAATGGCCTTGTAGAAGCAAGCGTGAAATCAGCCAAGTTCCACCTACACCGAATTTTAGGTCATTCTCACCTTACATTCGAGGATCTTGCGACTGTGTTCACACAAATAGAAGCTATCCTAAATAGCCGACCCCTTTGTCCTCTCAGCCCGTCACCCAACGATTTCCAACCTCTTACCCCAGCTCACTTCTTGATCGGCAGGTCGATGACGTCTCTACCTACTAAGATCTACGTGGACTCCAACACACACCGCCTGGATCAATATCAGCGCCTCGAACAAATACGCCAGCACTTTTGGAAACGGTGGGCCTCCGAGTACGTGGCAGACCTACAACAGAGGACCAAATGGCGAGAAAGGGCCAAGGATCTCAAACTGAACGATTTAGTCCTCATAAAAGAGGACCAGACACCACCCCTCTGCTGGCGAATGGGCCGAGTAAGCCGACTGTATCCCGGCTCTGATGGAATATCTAGAGTCGCAGACATAGCCACTATGAAAGGAACAGTGCGGCGCGCCCTTAATCGTCTCTGCCTTCTACCACTGGATAACGAATGTTGAAAGCTGCATAGAGCTTTCAACGGCCGGGATGATGTCTACGCCGCATGTACCAATAAGGAAGCAGGAGCATCACGCGATAACAGCTGCACCAATCACCCATTTGGATACCCCCCGCGTCCCGCAGGGCCTATAAAAGAAGACTTCACCCTCGTTCGCCCTCTCTTTGCCATCTTGCCTGCTCACGAATCGCACCTTTGTATAGATTCCCCAATTTTCTATTGCTCATGTATTTTGGAGTTTATTTTATAATATAATTCTTTAAGGATTATTTCCTTTTCATTTAAAATCCTTGTTCTCCCTTGAACAATTGTTGTTGGTCGATAGTCAAAAACTATATAGTCACCTATTGTTAGCCCGTCGGAAGACTATCGATTGTAGAAATAATAATATTATGGAAAGTCGTGTAGGTAATAGGTACTAGATTTGATTGTCCGATTGTGCGGCACTGGGTACGTGATCATGCGGTTGTCCCGGGGTCGCCCAGTACAACAAGAAAATATTTAAATTAAAAAAATATACTAACAGTTCGTAGTTTCTGTAATTTCTTACACTAAATGGACCTTTTGTGTCTGAATAAACAAATTTTTATTGTTATTTTTATTTTTTATCGATTTTGAGAGAACAACACTGAGCCCTAAGAGCGCATTAGCAAGGTGGCGGGCAAACGTTTGTTTTTAATGTACGCCTCTTCCTATGAAATTCACGATATTTTTTTCCGAAAACGGCCTACAACAAAGCAAACAATACATATCAAAGGGAATAATAAATAAAATACTAGCGGCTTTCTGGTTTTTATTAAATTCCTTTTCAATGCACAATCCGCATGAAGTCTGAGAACGTACCTATCCTTTGTTTTTTTTTTTTGACTAAATCCATTTCGGATGTCATCCGAAATTCAAATAGGCATACAAGTACGAAGATATATTTTTTTAAATCTATTATTGTCAGCCTCTCCAGATCCGCAATCACGACTGGGATCAGATTATCTTCCTTGAAAGCGTCATACACGCACGCCTAGCGTAAGATATTTAATGCCACTGTAACAGTAACAATGTATTATTTCCACATTAATATAAGCCTATAAATGCTGGCAGAAGATTAATGCTCCAAAATTTATTTGGCCTGACACGTTTGGCATAATCTTCTTTAAATAATGTTTTTTTTGCTGAAAAATAATTATATTCAATAATATTTACCACTTTTATTTAGGCCTTTGCCCAGCAGTGGGACACGTGATGGCTCGAAAAAAAAAATATTTACCACATTATTGTTTAGCCGAATATTTTACGTCCGAATTTACAGTGGGATACTTTTAATATGGCAGTATTTGATTTGGCGTAAATACCTTTGTCTTTGCGTGATTTGTCCGTGTATATTTATTTATTTATTAACTAGCTGTTACCCGCGGCTTCGCCCGCCTATGTTCTTCTCGGTACCCTAACCTATGTGTATGCCAAATTTAATGATGATCGGTTCAGTAGATACAGCGTGAAAGCGTAACAAACAAACAAATAAACAAACAAACAAACTCACTTTCGCATTTATAATATTAATTAGGAAGTTAGGATAGGATATTAAATGCCGCAAAATTTCGTTTAGCATAGTGTTTATTTAGTGTAAAGATTTGTGAATATAGAGGTCTGGTCTGGGACACCACATGCGTCGACGAACTAGCGCCAAGGTCCAAGGTCGCGTAAGTCTGGAGACCGAACCAGAAGTGATTTGATTCAGAGAAGAACTAAAGTTACCGTCAGCGGGTCTGCGGACGGTTTGCAACTGCAACCGCATTGTCAGACACACACCAAAATCAAAATCAAAACGTTTATTCAGAAAAAAAGCCTTTGCAGGCACTTTTTCACGTCTTATCTTATTTAAAATTATCTTATTAGATAATATCTATTTAATTAATTGTTCAAAAGCTACAGACTACACCAACAATAGTCGGCCGACTTGACTAACATCGTAAGAAATCAAAAGAATAAGCTCTCTTCGAACCGGTAGAATTAGAAATCCTTGGGGCCGGCGTATATTCAACAGTTATTTGTTATTTATTTTGGTGTTCAAACTTCAAATCAATTTTCCTTGAGAATGCTCATAGATATCTTCAGCATATATTATTTTTTAGATATTTAATTCTCTTATTTTAGAGGAAGGGACATTTAAGCACTTTGGAAATGTCTATCTATCTTTTAAACGGTGTAGTCATAACAAAACAGATTTGTAATAAAATTTCAGTGACATACGGACAGACTGTCAGATATGAGTACTCTATAAGAGTTTAGTGCGATTCCGCTAAGCAACCCTAAAAATATATAGAATGCACCAGCTACTTTTCGCAGTTTGTAAAATCCGAAAACTTTTTGAAATAATATTTCAGAAGGGAATGTGGCTAGCAATATTTCACTAGGCAACTATTTTAAAGCAGATTGTCCTGAGCTCCTAGCGCAAATATCGTACAAAGTCCCTTTTAAAAATTATAGATCTTTAGCTCCCATTCATGTCCCGAGTGCGTCTACTAATTATCGTAAAAACACTTACCTCTTCCGTGCGAGCAGTTACGCTAACATATTGTCTAAGAATGTTGATCTGGATCTTTTTAACTCTAGCGCTGCAGCGATAAGACGGCAATTGACCAGGCAGTTCTTTATTGATTGAGTTTAACTTATAATTGAGTTTAAGATGTCAGGTACCACTGTTATGCGGATTATGCTATTTAGGCGTATGGTTTGTGATATAATATTTTGAGTGCTCTGAAAATTGATTTTATAACCTGTTTTTGTTACTATTGGCGGGAACCTCTCATTGGCTTCCTATTTCTAATTATCTGAATGCTACTGTAATATTTATAAGCTGTTGGTTCTCCTAAATAAATAAATAAAATGAAAATTATAAATTCTCCACAAACACTTCAACAATTAGAGAAAGTCTAATGCGAACACTTATAAATGCCGGCTTATTTTATTTGCCGCATGATTTCTAAAAGGTAATTGATATTAATTCTATGAATAGTACTGTAAGTACTATTAATAGAATGAATATATATTATTCAAATACCTTGTACCATTTCAACTTACATTCTTAGATTCAGGAACACAAAACCACTTGTATACTTCCTTTGAAATAGGTATTAAGTAAAAACACGAAACAATATTGCTCTGATAAGTGAACTTACAAAGAGATTTGCTATCCACATTTGAAACACGGTGTTTGAACTAAGTATCCGCATAAGAACCTCTGGGATTACCTTTCCCAGATGGAATAAATTTCGAGAGTTCTTTGAAATAATATCTCTGGAAGCAATAAACCAGTAAGTTGGAACACACTCCGCAGTAATATACCAAAGTTTCCAATGTAAGGCATATCCACTTAAATAAACATTTGTAACAATTTGCTGCTTATGATATCTGTTAACTTGATAAATAAAGAAAAGTTGATTGATTTTAATGAAGTAATAAAATAGATGTCAATCAATAACTTTTTGAATGTATCGTAACGTGAGCACAAACCATGCAGCAATTTGTAAACGAGGAAACGACTAACCATCGCGGGTTGACAAATTGCGACCAGCCCAACTGATATTCTACTCTACACCGTAGATTGGTGATAAGCGACCAATTTGAGGAGGCGCCACGACAGGGTACGGAAGTCGTTATTACAGTAGGCGGTGCGACCGAGCAAATTGCACCCGGGCACGCCATCTGAACGTGACAGCGCTGTCGAACACATTCCTTATTTGAAACGTCTCGGTTTGACATTCGAACTCCATATACATCACAAATATTGAATTCGGTATAGGTATGCAAGATATGAATAAGGCACCTTCAAAGTAAACCTCAACTTTCAATATTATTTAGTGTATGTTTCGCTAAATCTGAGAAATCGTTCTACGAGTGCTACGTTTATCTACGAGACGCTACGAAGCTACGACGAGACTCTGAAAACATGTGATATTGATTCTGCTATTTGTGTTGTAAGTAGTAAGTAAGTGTAATAAGTGCAAGTGTTTTCTTCATTAGAAACCCTTTGAACTAGTGGCTCATTGATCTGGTAGACCTCGCTAATTTATTTTTGGATATGTATTTAAACTGAACACGTTCCTTAACACAAATATTTAATACATCCGTTTTTGTTATAAATCACAACTAACAGAGGTCATAAGCACCACGAAGATTAGTGGCACTAAGGGCTTCTGAAAATCTCCAAAATCTGGCAAAAAATTCTAAACTTCACGAGAATCGGTTGAGATATGCGACGGGTAGAGGAGAACAGCTGGACAGACTTACCATATACATTTTGCCCACGCTGGAACAGACACTTACGGCCAGAACCTGGCGCGGAAATGCTCTCACGAATGAAACTTAGTTGACGTGATTTTAACGCTGTGATTTATATGTTTACAAAAAGGTTTAAAAGCCCAAGAATGCTTTGTACTTTTGGTTACAACTTTTGGTGAATTTGCTTGTTCACGAGCAACACGTTTTCAATTGGTGTGCTTAATTTAAAAAAAGACGAGAATGCGTTAAATTTGAAGTAAGGACAATTCGGCCACCAACCGCAATCACCCAAGAAAATAATCAAGTGGTTGAAAATTTAAAAAAATCACAATCTACTAAAAAATCGAAAATGACGAAAATATCGTAAAAATATTAATCATGAAATATATAAGTACATATAATGTAAATTAACCGAGTATTATACATATATATAGTACCTATTACTTTATTGTCATAGTCATTGCTCCACTAACATCAAATACATATTGTATTTGAACATTCTCAAGTATCTAACGTAAAACAATGAAAACTTAGCAATTCAATAGAGATTGACTAAGTTTTATGTCAAGTCCAAGAAAAGGTTAGATTCATCTTTTACTTTTTTAACCGTACACTTACACCATACAATATGAAGTCACTAAGCATATCGTTGTCCCTACAAAACAATTCAAGCTGCCAGCATGATAATTTGATGATTGTTGTTTAAGTACTTGCGGCACTTGAAGTCCTTGAATAGTCAATAAGCCGTCTGCCTGCGGTCGTCTAGGCAAAGTTGGGAGCCAGAGCCACAGCCTTTGGTATCGAGTTCTGTATACAAACATTAATGTTTACAGTAATCAAATTATTTATTCAATTATTATTTACGTATTTGTTCATTAAGTATAAATATAAAAGGCAAACCTGACTCACTCAGTTATACTATGTGTAAACTGGCTACGACTTGGAGACTTCTTTGAGGAAACCGAGGGCTTTCTCCGTGCAATTGCAGATGAAGTCATAATGACAAACAACTTCCGGAAATATATCCTCACCCACCGACCAGGTGGTCAGACGACCTGACCAAGGTCGCAGGAAAACGCTGGATGCAGGCCGCTTTCAACCGGTCATTTTGGAAATCCTTAGGAGAGGCCTATTTCCAGCAGTGGACTTGCTGCGGCTGAAATGATGATGATGATGCACGGTACAGCCGGCATCAATCTAAACATACCGCAATCCCGGTTACTCAGAGTATGCGAATTTCGCCTACTAGCCAAGCGCGGCTTGACACTTTGTCTCTACCAAGGCGCGAGTGACTGGGATTGATCAGTTTTCAGGGGCAGGACTAAAGTCGCCCATAAAATAGGTTTTTAGCAGTGCTTAAATTTTAAATTTATAATATGTTAATGCAATTTCTACCATAGTCGTGTGGTGCCCGGTAGAACAGAATAGGACAACTCCGTTGATGTCGTAGAAGTCGACTTAGACTTCCTTTTCCTTCCTTCCACAGCTTACCAAATCCTCTGACGTCCCTGGCAGTACAGAGAGGGTAGTGTTCCTGCAGTGGAGACTAAAAAAGACCTGAGAATGATGATGATATTCTACCACTGGAAGAATCCACCTGAGAGACTCTCTTCTATCTCATTATTTAAGACCCTCTTAATGTACCTGTTTTAAAAAGGCCTATCAGCACGTACAGACTAGTTTCCTGTGGATTTAGATTAGGGACGATAGACATCGGAAATCACTCGGGGGACCATGGCTGACGTTTTACCGAAGGATATTGTTATACCGGGCGTTCGGGTAACGTAGTTAAGTAGTACATTTTAAATAAAATGTAAGGGTATATTACGGTCTAGTAGGGTTGCCTATCTCAAGCCTAGTTAATACTCCTAATTTCTTCCAAACAGGTATATACCAAAGTCTACAATGAACAAACCTTTAATAGGTGACTTGATAAAACTAGGGAAAAAAATCCAAGCTGTGAGTAGAAAAATAGTTCAGCGGTGTTGCCTGAGAGATATAACTTGATATTATTTGAACCTTCCTCTCGTCGCGTGGGGGGTCAAAGCTGTTCTCTCTATCTCATCTGGGTATCTTCACCACTTAGCCCGTTTTTAGGATTCCCTGGTTTAGGGTTCCGTAGTAAACTAGGAACCCTTATAGTTTCGCCATGTCCGTCTGTCTGTCTGTCCGTCCGCGGTTTTACTCAGAGACTATAAGTACCAAAAAGCTGTAATTTGGTATATGTATGTAAGTATATTAATCATGCCAAAAAAGTGGGAGAAAAAAAAAAATTTTTTAGGGTAGCTCCCATATAAGTTAAGAGGGAGAAATATATTTATTTCTATACAAACCCATCGTGTTGGGTATTGTTAAATAGGTCTTTAAAAAATATTGAAATGCGTGCGAAGAAAAATACAGCAGTAGTATGTATACTGAAGTTGAAAGGAAAACTTTCAGAGCTGAATACTAAGTACAAACTAAAAAGTTATAGGCAACCAACTTATAAAATGTAGACGAAAATGTAAAATTTCATACAATTTCCATTGTTAAATGGTTTTGGTCGTAAAACTGTGAGGTGCGAGTGTGAAGTCAAAGTTGTCATTCGCAATAACGAACCCTACACTGCGCGTGGCCGGGCACGCACTTGGCCGGTTTTTTTAACTACTATGGTTGTAAGATTAATTTTTGCTTTGCCTATCTGGTATAAACTGTAATATTTTATTACCCTAATCCTATTTTGCAACAACCATAACCAATAAAGTTTATATATGAGCCATGTGAAGTTTTGATCATATAAAGAACTTAAAAAGAATTGATCCTAGTAATTTTCCATAAATTTATGGTCTGAAAGTATCTCCTAGCACTAACGTCGCTGGAGATGTATTTTTTTATAAATTGTTCAAAAACTGGCGTATAAATTTTAATAATAACTCATATAAATTTCCATTTAGGCAAGAATATCAGCTCCAGTCGAAAGAATTCTTAAATGGCGGTCGTATATTTTAATTAGGGCTCCGTGCTCATGCAGACGTCGATAAGGCAAGTAGCGGTAACGATACTCGACCGGTCTCGCTGCGGCCGCTTTTATTTCACATAATAACATATTAGGAAAGGCCGGGACTCGATGCCGGTAGCATAAAATATTTAGAACTCAGATATGAGCTATCTTAGTAATTTTTTCTTGTAAGAAGAGACTCATAATCGTAAAGTAAAACGTTTGAAACCTTTATTATGAGCGAACTTATACTGTTTGTGATCGGTTAAGTTTTGTCTTCAGTAGTTATTTTCTCATCATTTTATCTCCATACATGTAGTATCACAATATCATCAAATTAATATAAATATGCAATATTTGCAAGTTATTCAACAATTTTTTTGAAAAAAAAAATTTACCCATTTTTTCGTACCGAACACGGTACTTAATTTACTTACTGGGAAATTCATTCACGCAGTGCTTGGCGTAGCGCGAAGCACTTCATCGCGCAGCGTTGAGGCCTTGATGCTTTATAAAAAAAATCGATTTGTATCTCTTTTTTTCTGAAATCTCTATTCTTTATGGATCTCACTCAAACTGAAGGAGAATGATTACCTTTGTTCGAAGATTTTCAAGGTGGTTGTAAAATTTCTTTGGGAAGTCTAAATATTATTTTCATGTTTTTACTCTTCTTTCACGCGTCTGTATAATCTATTAAGGATTATGATTCCATCATTAAAATATTGCCTATTTGTTTAGAATCATAAGTATACAATTCTTAAAATATCCCACAAGTTTTGACAAAATTTCATTTCTGTACTTTTCTTTGAGCACGTGAGCTGTGGCTACACTTAACGCATTTCGTTGCCCGTGTAAATAAACTTTACTAACTGCGGCACGAAACGCCATGATCGACCGCCTCGTGGGTATGATTGTGATATGATTTTTGGAAAAAAATCCTTTGAAATGTTGAATCGTCGTATCTTTAATAGCAAGGGCTACTCTTAGTATCTTCTAATTCTACCCCATCTGTTCTATTATTGTGAACTATAGAAGCACATCAGGCATCAAACTAGAATTTTACAATTTATCACAATTATTTTGCCGTAAGCATTAATTAATGACAGATATAACTGTTCACCCCATTGTAAATTAAGTTTATAGTAGAATATGTTTTTCAGTGGCTCTACTGAATTTTAGACTTTTGCCTCAGTTAAAACATTTTCTTTATTTACACATTGACGAGCTCCGTAGCGTAGCGGTCAAGACCGTAGCGTCAAGACCATCTGTGCCTGTGACACGGATGGTCCCGGGTTCGATTCCCGGTCAGGTCAAGACGGAAAATGATCTTTTACGGATTAGCCTGGGTCTTGGATGTTTATCTATATATGTATTTGTTATATAACATTGTATCGTTGAGTTAGTGTCCCATAACACAAGTCTTACTTAAGAACTTACTTTAAGGCTAGCTCAATCTGTGTGATTTGTCCGAAAAAAAAACATAGATAGTATGTACACATATTCAACCGATATATTTCTTTTCTATAAGTTACACGAAATAAGACATAATGACAACACGTTACACGAAATAAGCGCTTATCATTTCGGGTCTAGACTAAACAACACTTTTATATTCTCCGAATCAAAAATTATTTCACTTGCAAGAAAATAAAAATCTTTTATGGCACATTTGTTCGTTGAATGAGACAGTCGTTATTGAAATGTTACTTATTGAAATCTAGTCTCTTCGATTTCGCTAACAATTACTTGTAATAATAGTCTGTCATAAAGTTTATCTTAGTACTATATAAATTATAAATAAATGTCTGTATTACAAATATGTGCTAGATATACTTACCTATATAATTCACGTATGATAAAATAACCAAACTAATATATATTTCGAATTACCAAACGAATATATATTAAAATTTGGGTAGAGGATTTTTTGAAACCAGCAGTGAATGAATTCGACTAATAGATATATGTCAGGATTTAATAAAAGCAAGAAATGGAACAAAACTCTTTTTTTTTTTACGTTCACTGGAATGTCTTTTTTACGTGAAAAATTGTAATTTTTCGATAATTATTATCATTTCTTGCTAGCTATAATTCTCTTAGTGACCTTTCTCGGCAGCAGTCGAATATCAAATGGTGAGTTTATCTAGAACTCGAATAAATTATAAAGTGAAGAAACGATTCTCATCCCCGCTGATGGCTTAGACCAGCAGTAGTGATTCACAGTCAAATCATATACCTATACAGTTTAACAAGCATTATATAATATGATAATAATGTAAGTTAACACTTGATGCTTAGATTCAGACCGTATTATGAATTAATCATCACTACATATTATAAAACGAAGTCCTCTGCCGCGTCTGTCTGTCTGTTCATTTGGTTTTTAGCAATAGATAGAGTGATTCATGTGGAAGGTTTATAGGTAGGTATAATGCATACCCGGGAGCAGCCGGGTAGGGCTGCTAGTACAAGATACTTTATAATGAAAGTTAGAATGGTTGCAGATTTTCTACAATTGCACGTGACGGACGGCATCATAGGCAAAGACTATTGAGATATAAAATGAGTGAGGTTTATTGATTATAAACAGACGACCAAGTATCTAAATATTATATGTAAAGTTTTATAAAGCAAATACTAAAAGTCTCTCCGGGACTGTAAAGTTTACAACTTTAAAATTAGGTCTTATATTTCTTGTCTTGTAGGTTTTGCATGGAAATACGTGTAAATAGAAATATATGCATTTTTTTATTATTATGAAATTCTTAGCTTTTATTTAGTACTAGCATTCGCTCGCGCTTGATACCTCGCCAATAGTAGTGTTTTTATGGACTGAAAGCCTTTCTTCATGTGGCGTAACAAACAATCTCACTTAACATTTATAATATTAGTAAAGACAGTTATTAATATAAGTAAATTAGGGTATAGAAACTTACTAGCAGTCTGCCTTGGCTCGCCCGTGGTACATACCTGGCCTTTGGCACTCAGGGACGTACCTATCTTACGGTGAGAGAGTTTTTGAAATTGGTTCAGTACTTCCTGAGATTAGCGAGGTCAACCAAACAAACAAACTCATCAGCTTAATAATATTATTATAGATAACAGAATATAATAAACATTACACTTAGAGCTCATATTATTAAAAAATAAACCACTTATTTTATACTGAATATCGAAGTACACGGGGGAGTATTACCTGACATCGGCTGCACATTGCAGCGCAGCACTTATAACGTTGTTACCGTGCCGTATAGCTAGACAGTTATGGCATGTTAGGGCCCTTCGCCCCGTATCATCCACGGATGGGCGGCCGCGGTAATGAGGGTGAGCCCCGTAATTCACGAGCGGGGAGGCTATGAACTCAGGGTGCAACTGTTTGAAGTTTTTACGCGTGTTTGCTCTGCATACACTAAAATAACTTCAGTCTCACTATGAAAGTATCTTTGCAAGTCCGCAGAACTTCCAGTTCTGAACGACGCGGAAACTGAGAGACTGAAGGCATGAATAAACGAAGCAGATAAAACTTATTTGTATGGAGGAAATCCTTTTTTATTTATCAAAAGTAATTAAAATAAATAAAACTTGAACTTTTTAGAGTCCCGTATGACAGGTTGTCTAAACGCATCCCTAAAAGGATCACTCGTGTGTCTGACTGTCCATCCCTCTGTCACACCCAGATTCTCTGAATCAACTGGACCAATCAAGCTGATATTTGTCACATAGGTACATAACATTTGAAATTGGGGGCAGTTTTGTGGGGAGAAAATATAAAAGAATTTGTTTTGAGCCTTTTTGACATCCATGACACATCTCTCTCTTAAATATATATTTGTTTAATTTTCGTAAAGTTTAACTATTTATTTACTTCTTTAATTAACAAATATATTCAGAATGTGAGAATGTATAGTATTAAAGTTAGATATTATCTATGCATATATACATATGTTCAAAAAACCCTGTCTGATCCTTAAAGGGGTGACTCAGTCCGTCAATATAAATCTATGAATTTCCTCATGAGACTAATGTTGTAAATAAGAAAAAAAATGTTGACATTCCCATACAAACAGTTCAGACGGCCGGGCAATTTGTAATGACAATGATGAAATTTATTTTGAATTTCCAGCATGTACCTTTCCATGTGTAAAAGGATTGTGAAAATCGGTGCTGTATCGTTTGAGTTCGTCTATTTCAAAGATACAAACACACAAATCTTTCTAATATAGGACATTTACTGACTTATGTTTGCGTTACGCGTAAAGCTTTTTAAAATAAATATTTAGAACAAGCTCCAGCAGTACCTCCTGAAGAATCTAAAAAAATCTTCAGCAAAATATTACTATAAATTACTATTTATTTTGTTTACCCTCTAATGACTTATCAATAAATCAAAAACGAATTGGTCTATTAATTGAAAATCTTTAGGAAATAAACTAATATTCTAGGGACTGACTGGGAATAGAAGTTGAGGCCTGAATGGCGAAAGCAAATTATTTTCCACGCCAATGAAATAATACCTGTCATTAGAGTAGATGGGAAATATTTGGCGGCTATATCCGAGTGTCGAGTAGAGCGCCACCTACGGCGATGTTATCGGCCTGAGTTATGACGAGCCTCACCCGAAACATTTGTAAAATAGCCCGTCAGTCGCATTTTTAAATTGTACGTATAAGAGTTATACATTAATATACATCTTTTATTATATCTATACTAATATAGCTATATACGCGTTAAACTCAGTAACTGCTGTACTAATTTCAAAAAAATAATCACCGTGTAATAGATTCACGTTATTCCAGAGTGCCATAGGATTTGTATGCACCACGGGTGAAATAATGGCGGACTACTAGTAGATATTATTGTAATCTTGTTTAGGACGTCAAAACACTGAACGAACTAGCGTAATTTTTAGTTTGGGTAGTAGCTTTACCGCTTCTATGCTTCGTTCGGTGAGTGTGAGAGCCGGAGGCTCATCCCCTCTGGGGAGGTAAAAATATAGGCCAGCAACGCTCTCGTAACACCCCTGGTATTGTTCATGGGCAGCGATGATCACTTACCATCAGGTGACTCGCTTGCTCGTTTGCTGTCTTATGTCATAAAAAAAGTTTTTTGAAAATTAAAAGTGATTACAAACTCACAGCTAATTAATTTTAAGAAAAAAATATATTTATTGGAGTGCAAAAAAATATAGATATAACTCACATATGGAAGGATAAAATAATATAAAGGCCCTACATGTGTTAACCACCAAATAAAATAATTTTGCGAAAATCTGAGTTATGTAAGAGATACTCTTGATTATTAACACACATGGTAAATTCATGAATAATTTAATATCTACTATCTGCTGGCAATTTTGCATTAATATCTACCTGGAAAATTTAATCCAACGTTTCCTAAAATGTATCTAAATATAAATTCCGTTCAAAACCATGTTGATTTTGCTTGTAAATGTCTGCGCCTAATTACTTCAACGCCTGCGAAATTTTCCAACCTTTTTAATTTTCCTAGAGCTCCGAGAGCTAATGAACGTTAGCTGCTATTACTATTAGTAAAGACTATATTTAGAAAGAACGTCTATCATATATACAGAGTGACTATTCAGTACAGAGCTTACCCAAGCTGCCATTAATGACATGATAAATCCCTTACAAACCAACAGGTACCTATATTTCCCGGCCCAATGCCTTTGCACATCATCCTCATCGCATAGACGCCACACCCTTCTCATTTGTCAAATCAACAGAAATATATGCGTGAGAACTCACAGATTGATGGGGTGGCCTAGATTGAATTACATCTCGGCATAACCTGACGAGGGTCTAACATTCCATGCGGGCGTATCTGCTAACAAGAATAACACGAGAATGAAGTCGGATATCTGATATATGCCCACTGAAGCCCAATTTTCCCCGAAATACTGTGGTTGCCAGCACCATTATCAATCACCATACCTTTATCGAATACTGAATAACACACTCAGATTCACTCTATCTAACGAAAACTACTCACCCTCATATATCCTCCCATGAGTACTTTGTAAAAGATAATATTTCCCATCTTTTCAATTATCGATTTTATGTTTCTCCTTATATGCTGAATAATTTATACAGCCATACCAGTTACCGGGTCTTACGAGTACAAAAGTCAAAGTTTGGCGCCGACGAAGTTTTATAGCCACAAAATACCACTGCCCCAGTTGATTTCAGTTCGGGTTTACCAGTTGCTTAACAACTCGGATGCAAGTACCTGTACCGACTGCTACCTACGTTCTAATGGAAAGTTTATTACAAAGTAAATAATTTATACGTGTATTTAGCGCAAATTTTAACTAATATTATAAATACGAAAGTGAGTTTGTTGTTTGTTCCCTTTCACATTGTAACGTTGAACCGATCATCACGAATTTTCGCATACATGTTTTAGAGTACGGAGAAGGACGTTTACTTTTCATCCCGGTAAAAGAACTTTTCGAACCACAAAAAGTAGTAATTCTATATATCTTATTGTTCTCATTACTGTCTTCGTGTCTTGTTACTGAGCTTAAATAAATTAGGTCCTCCTTTTATTTGTCTTTACTAAAGTAAAAATGAATATATTATACAGGATATATATAATATATTATATAGGAAAAATATACATACATAATATCACTTATTTATCCCTTGGCGGGTAGACAGAGCCCAGGGTCATAAAACCAAGGACGCAGTTAGAGTGTTTGTGAACGTTAAGGTGGAAACCGAAATCAAAATATTGATGGGTTGCTAGCCGCATCGCCTATAACGCGAGCCTTAGTTTTTCACCCAATCCCTTGACCGGCTTTTGCGATCTGAGCGGGAGAAAAAGAAGCTGATATATTCCATGTACTTCCTTTTCCCCCAAACCAGCTTGAAAGAGAAAAATATGTAAGTTGGAGAAATATATCATACCATACAAATATTTACTGTTACAACTATGGGATCATTAATTATGCAAATAAAAATCTGATTCTGATTTGCTCTCTTAGGGTCCCACCCATCATGTACACCCACTGAAGAAGATCATTTTTCATCTTGACCTGACCAGGGATCGAGCCCGGGACCTTCCGTGTGTCCATCCGTGTTGACCGCTGCGCCACGGAGTTGGTCACTAGATTATAAGTATAGGGGTATATTAATTTATATTATACACACATATGTTTGTATAAATACAAAGTGGTACTCGTGTGTTTGTAAGTTTTGTTATAATTTCTTCTATTTGCTTTCTTTTGTCTGAGGAGGTGTTTTCATAGTGGGTATGTATGTACCTAAGTGTTTAAATCAATGAAGCATCTATCTGAGTTGTACTACTTGTTTGTCCTTTCTTTGTTTATGGTTTTTATCATTTTCTTAAGTTCATGATAATTGTCATCGTATTATTTACATATTATGTACAACTTTTTCATTGCACACCTTTTATTACCCTGCTCCGAGTCAGGGAGAGGGTGAGATACAAGCTCTGCTTAGTTCAGACACCAGTCTCTCACAATCTTAAATCATGTGACAAATAGTTAAGTTTAGTGTTAGGGTTGTGGAGAACAAATAAAGAATTTTTACTTTTACTTTACTTACTCGTCACTTTTCACTTTTCGCCACGTTTCACATCCACCCTTTGAGCATAAAGCTTTATGCTCAAAGGGTGGATGTGAAACGTGACCGCGACGCCAATCTGGCCGGCCGGTGAAGGCAAGCCAGAGAGGTAGGTCTTCCTGTTGTGTCCACTCCGACTGACCCGGTAAGGCAAGTCGAATACGAGGAACGGAGGGAGGCATCAGGACTGTGGCGACGCTACTCCCCAACAGCTCGTAACAAGCTGCCCTGCGGGTTTAATATTATTTTCATTAAATTTCACGGGTGTTACCCCAGTCATATGACAGGCCTGCGTAGAGATATAGATCCAACACGTAGAGGCCTCTTTGGAGAAGTTCATGTTATGTAGGTCCCTAGCCAGATTCACTCGTTTATTGTTAAAGCAGCGGCTTTATTAATATTATTAATTTAAAACAAATCATTATAATTGAAATTCTACTAACATAGATTTCAGTAAAATGTTAACTAACAAAAATGGACTATAATTGTCTGAATAAAAGATAAATGAAAAATTATTAAATTGTATTATAAGATATGCTCTTGAACCGGTCTTGTCCGGTGGGAGGTAATTTCATTTTGAAAGAGAAATTACTGGGCTATGGGATTTGAATGTGGGTGAACTTATATGGCGGTCACCTGCCATCATCATGATAACTGACTAAAATTGGCAGAAAGTGGCTTGCCGCCAACTAGATGGGCCCCTCAATCTAGCCGACGATAACTGTCGACAAAAGGGGCAACACCGGTGTGTGCGACACAGGGGCGTCGAGAGGTGTGCTTCGCTTTCTCGATTCAATTTATTTATTGTTTCCATGTGTCGAAGAAGGTCAAAAAATATATAAATAGTTGATAGTGATAATATTGCAGGGTTCCATGTGACAACATGGACGGCGCTACAACAATATATTATTAAATGAATATAATCTCCGAAGTTTCTCGCAGTGTTATGCTCTTCAACACTTCCACTCCTAGAGCAACAGCACTAACGACTCCTTTCTGGACGGCCAACTAAGGCAAACCAGAGCCGAGAGTCCTGGATTTCCACCCCGACCGATGAAGGCACGTCGGGGGCGAGGGCTCTGACAGACTTTCTGGGGCACTCGGGTCCGTGGTGTCTAATTATTATTAATAATGTAGAACTTCAGATGGTAAGTACTTTTAACTACAAGTAACAAGTACCTAGGTATAGTAACTGATATGTACATAGGTATATTCCAGAAAAAACAGCGTGCTGTTCACACAGACTTGCAACATACCAAATAATCATTCCATGTAATAGCTAAATGAAACCCATGTGTGATATCGGTAGATGATTTTTATGTGTCGGAATTTCGTCTACAATTTGGTATATCTTAATTACATATAAAAAACTAGAGCATTTTTTTAAAAGAAAACTTAAATTAAATACATACAAGCGCTTTCAAATAGTGAATGAAGGTTCTTTGTTTCAGCTTAGTTAAAAAATCATTCGTATGTCTGACTTCCAACTGCCTGTTTGGCTGTTGTCCTCTACAGCTTGGAACAGGTTTGTGACCAGGATCGATACTAAGGTTCATATTTTTTAAGAAAATAGTTAAAATTAAAAAAAATCCGCTCGACCACCGGTTTAGCAGCCTTGATGCCATATACAAACAGACAGACAGCAACAACTTATAAAACTTATGTTTTTTAGTTGGAGGTTGAAGAGAGAGCATTTATCTCATAGCCTGCCATTAAGATATCTTTTTTAATTCTTTGGTGTATTATATTAACTATAATAAAAAAATATTATCTGCTCATTATTCAAAATTACAGCTAATATTGCTTCATCTTTTACAACCCATATTTGCATTTTGTCGTGTAATTTATAAAACTCATGAGATCACGTCCTAAGGGAAACGTGTTCTCAAATAACAGCCCATAAACACATCATAACATGAGAAACTGTCGCAATATGCGGTCAAATAATGCTTATGGCGCGAACATAATCGGTACATTCAATCTTCAATAAGTAAATAGAGCTTATCTCGAGTGTATAGTATAATCGGATGTTTATCCAACTAATTGGATTTTCCTTAGGGTCCCTCACCCTGCTCCCCGCAGCAGTGTTCGCAGCGCTCACCCAGTAATGACGTGTATACGTTGGCAAAATTTTGATATTCCTATTTGGTTACATTCATGCAATTTTCGTATGGATCCTCATTTTCGATAATCTTTATTATCACATCTTCATCCTTTATGGAGAGAATAGGCCAAATTCTCTGACTGCGCTGGCTAATATATGCCTTTGGTGGTACAGAGAGGACGTGCTCCTGCAGTGGAGACGAAAAAAGACCTGATGATGATGATAATCCTTTTTGGTTACGGGGCAGACAGAGCCCAAGATCATAGAACCCAAAGGTCATTTTTAGCAAGTAATTGAAGTTAAGGGGGAAAGCGGATTAAAATAGTATTGGGTTGCCTGTCACATGGCCTATTGACGTGGTTTCTTATATTTTCACCCAATCCCTTGACCGGCTTACAGTCTACTTGGGAAGCAAAGCAGCTGGTATTTTTTTTCCTTTTTTTTCTCTGCTTCTAAATCGGCACTGCAGAGAATTAAAAATAAATATATTATTAGGAAAATAAAAAAGATATTTCTGTACGTGGGGAATTATACTATATTCTTAAAATACAGACTTTATTTTGAAGTTTGTTTGTTTTTTAGGGTTCCGTAGTAAACAAGGAACCCTTATAGTTTCGCCATGTCTGTCTGTCTGTCTGTCCGTTCGCGGTTTTACTCAGAGACTATAAGTCCTAGAAAGCTGTAATGGGTATGTATATTATTCATGCCAAAAAAGTGGTAGAAAGATTTTTTTTGGGTAGTTCCTATCAAGTAAAGAGGGAGTAATATTTTTTTTCTATACAAACCCATCGTGTTGGGTATTGTTAGATAGGTCTTTAAAAAATATTGATATTGAAGTCGAGAACACCATTTTTCGATTTAGGGATCCGTTTCCGAAAAATTTGGTTTTAAAGTGCAAATTTTTGTTAGTGTGAAGTGTCCCCTCTATCTGCTAAACGGTTATATAAGGATACGTGAATAAAATTACAGTAGTAGTATATATACTGAAGTTGAAAGGAAAACTATCAGAACTGAGTACTAAGTACAAAATAAAAAGTTATAGGCAACCAACTTATAAAATGTACTCGAAAATGTAAAATTTTATACAATTTTCATTAGATGTTTTTGGTCGTTAAACTGTGTGGTGCGAGTGTGAACAGTGTGAACTCAAAGTTGTCATTCGCAACTACGGAACCCTACACTGCGCGTGGCCGGACACGCAATTGGCCTGTTTTTTTCATATTCGAGAAGGTAAGACTTACAGTAAAGTGAGTGTGTTGCTAAGTTCGATTTGATACCTAAAATAAAACTGTATTTGAGTTATCTAGATCCTAAAGTTCTGTACTCTACACACAAATTAATATTCCTTTATGTTAATTCCCAGGATAGGATAAAGTATACCGTATCGATATCGGAAGGATTACAGAAGGATAAAATAAAGTAATGTTAAACCGAGACGAAGGAACTTAATAGTCTAAGCATGTGCTTAGTGAGCTCCTAAACTAGTCGTTGCATATTCAACGAGTGATTTGCGTAGGTAAGCAATCGCTTATGTACATAACTCGATATACGAGCCACTGGAGTATTACATAATTTACTAAAGAAGCGTTTATAGTCTCGCTGTCAATTTCGTATACATGTATTGTTTAAAGGAAATCTATGCAAAGTTTTATCTGACAAGATTTTTTGCTTAAAACTTGGCTGTATTCAAAACCAGTAAAAAATAATGAGAGTTGAAATTATTTATTTCTTATGGTAGACACATGAGACATATATTATTTTATCTTAAACACGTTTTTTATTAGCTGTAAGAAAAGTACCAAAATAAAGGTCAAATAGCTTTGTACTCTTTGATATCACTTACGTATTTATTCCGTTCGTAAAGTATAAAGCCCTTGAAGTTCTTTTTGATTGATTTTCTTTCTAACGTTACGTCATGTGTTCAAACAATAGAGCCTTAGCCTTGTTTTACTAAGGGACCTGCCATGCCACTAGCAAATACGTCACCGATTTTGCAATTAATTTATTTATCTCTATAGTTTGAACACATCTTTTATCATTTGTATCCTTTATTATAGCTGTCTTGAGTTCCTCTGGCAGCATCTATCAATAAAAAAACCAATTTAAAAATGTGTCTCATCAAAATTAACACGACAGAGAAACAGTTCTAAGAAAAGAAGTCGTTACAGAAACAACTGCCAGTGTAATTAAGTACGACAAAAGTATCGAATTTTTGAGATCAAACAGAAGTAAAGAAGTCTTCTTGACGGCGCCTATACGTTCGTCAGGCATTTCAATTAATTTTTCTCACTTGATCGATCGGGCCGCGAGCACAAAGCAATTACACTGGGATGTAACCGATAGCAATTAATTTGTTTTCGCCCTGCCGACGATCAGCGTCCGAAATCGCCCTTTGTAGGCGTCAATTCCGACGCCTTTATATTAAATTGTTGTTGTATGTTACGAAATATATTGAAGAATTCCGGCGGCCCGTGATAACGCGGAATTTTCATCACAGAGACAGCTTTTCATTTTCTTTGTTTCTGGATTAATTTAAAATGGTTGTAAGTTATATTTCTGCCGCCATTAATGAGACCGTAACCCTAACAAGCCTATTAATTTCCTATTGATAAACGTAATCATTTCACGTTCACGCTTTTACTGGTCCTTACTGGACTTTACTGGTCCAGCCTCTGTGGCTCAGTAGTTAACACGCCAGCCTGTGGTTCCGTGTTCTCAGTTGGTTCTTCAGTTCATGTTGGAAAATTTTATAATCTAATGAAATTTATCTAATTAGGATGTACCTTTTATTTTGTATTATTTCAAGTTTACTTATATAATTTGGTACAATGACATATTTCGAATACTAATTTAAACTATTGAAAAATATCAAAATAACCTTATCTAATGTTTTCAAAATTGTTACCCATTTAAATAAAAGTATACGTGTATTTATTACACTTGACAGTGTTCATGTTTACAGGTAGACTTGATCACGCTAAAACCGTATTTAAATAAAGGTACATTGAAATGAAATGAAATGAAAATGAAGTTGGGATTGGGATTACTGTTTCTTCAAAGTACAAAATGACCCGCTCGTCGTTGTCGAGCGGGAAGCCCAGATATATATTGATATATATCTGGGCCCCGGCCCACAAAAAAATATGACATAATTATGTATGTACTAAATTGGATTTAGTACATAATTATGTCATAATTTAATTTACATAGTTACCTAGTTAATAAGATATGAAAAAAGATATTGTACCCACGAAGATATACTTTTTGCGTACAAAACATTGCGACAGGCAGCAGTAACATCCATTATGCGGCATAAAAAGAGCAAATCGAATTCAAAACATTGTATTTCCCTGAAGTAATTCTCATGTAAGGTGGGTAATGTATGTGTGACGGGCTTTAGTGGGGTAAATCGGGACGCAATATTTAAAACAGCTTTCATGCCTGAGAAAAGACGGGCTTTCACCGACCGGAAAATAAAAAGCTGTAAGATTTACTATTCAACTTATGTAAAAGACTGTACAAGCAATTCTGTGGTTGGTATTTTTAATGCATATTGATTTAATATGTATAATGTATTTAAAAAGTACAGCTAAATAATAAAGCTAAATATTATTTTTATTTTACTAATAACTTGTAATATACGATACTTACTACTTGATACATATTTTGGTGATTAAATTTACATAACATCTTTTAGACTTGCTTTGCCTCCGTAGTATTTTTGCACGCCTCGTAACGTGGAGCGTTTGAAGATGTCTACTACTATCATCAACTCAGAGTTAAGCAATTTTTTGAATTATGAAAACACGGCTTTACTCACGTTTTATTTAGTCGGATCCGCTGACTAGTTTCACCCCGATGATGGTCTCATAACAGACCGAAACTAGTCGGCGGATCCGACTTAATAAAAAGTGAGTAAAGCCGTATTTTCATAATGAATTTATCTCGCGTAAGTTTTAATATTACAGGTTTTTGAACTTAAAATATCTTAATTTAATTCACATCGTACACATATAAGATATTCGGATTCGGTATAACTCACTCCCGATGCAATAAACGTATCGTGATGATTTTTTTATTAGTATCTATCTGAATTTAATGCAAGTCAAATATAATGATGGGATCTGAGGGATTTGGAGGGCAACCCTTAAATTATATAGACTCTAATTACGTATTTCATTTATTTTCTTACAGCCTTTTTCGTTCGGTAGTCACAGCTTATGTTAATAAATTGATGATGGAACATCTCTTAATAATCCTTTATTTGAATACTAAAAGGTGTCTACGCTTGCACTGGTTGTTCATTGTTTTAGATTACTCAGATCATCAGGTCAGATAATTAATAATAAATAAATATGTACGGACAAATCACACAGATTGAGCTAGCCCCAAAGTAAGTTCGAGACTTGTGTTATGGGATACTAACTCAACGATACTATATTTTATAATAGATACTTATATAGATAAACATCCAAGACCCAGGCCAATCTGAAAAAGATAATTATTCATCTTGACCTGACCGGGGATCGAAACCGGGACCATCCGTGTCGCAGGCAGGCGTGTTGACCGCTGCGCCACGGAGCTCGTCAATGAGATGAAAGATAAGACATGTTGAGGATGAAGAGAGTGATTCATCAAATATCAAGACCCCTAGGTGTATAATTTCGTGTATCTATATTTAAAGTTGCCAATATAGTAACCTGTAGATATAAAATTGGAATAGATAGATAAGACATGCTAACTAGACTATTCTAAAATTTGTTGCTTGTCTTAGTGTTCTTAATTAGATATTATAACGATAGTGGAACAATAAATAAACTCACATGTAACACAGGCGACATTTCTTCCATTTTCTAATTATTTAATGGCGAGAAATAAATAAGGACTCATCACACACAATGGGCTCGAACCACTATAAGTTATGTGATAGGAAACTATATTACTTAATAATCGAACGAACGATAGATTCTGAGTATATAATCATCCAAGACCAAGATCAATCTGAAAAAGATAGTTTTCCATCATAACCTGGCCAGGGATTAAACCCGGGACCCTGCGATTCAAAGGCACTTGCAGAACCACTAAGCCACAGTGGTCATCATGAAAAGAGAAAGGATGTAAAACACAAAATAATATATCTAATAATAATAAATTAGCCTTTAACTGCCACTTCGTCAGGAGCTTGAAAATCGACTCCATCTGTACGTACTGCAAACTGCTGCGTACGTTTCACAGAGCACGGAATGTCGCCACCGCAAGCGACAGTTACAGTTCCTGCTCTGAGGTGCGTTTATTTGCAGAGTTCAATAGTTTTGCATATCCAGTTGTTTAACTGCATGAATATTATTAGTAGCGATTCTTATGTACACTGTCTACGTTGACCACTTACAATGATTACCTCATGAGAAACAGTCTGATATGTATACTTTGATCTGGGCAGCGAGAGCTCCCACCCTCCGTCCCCGTCGCACTTGTCACCGGAATAGATTGCGTAGAGTAGCACTAGCTCCGATTACTGGTGACCACCCAGCGGTCCCGGGTGACTAGTTTCTGCTCTCTAAAGGCTTTGCCATTGTTTTTCAGTTCGGTCCTTCAGGCTATACATGCAAATCGCGGCCCATCAGGTACATGAGAGTTCGCTGTCATTCCAAGCCTTGCGCACCCAGGCAACGGCTTAAGGGGGCACACTAGGCACAGTAGCGACGCCAATCATTTTATTCCTAATACTTTACAAATAGAAAGAAAGTCAAGAATATAAACAATATACTTGCCTTAGTAAATAACCTGAAGTATTTTTGGATTCATGTTTATTATTATCGGAATCAGTGAGAATTATAAGAATCTGATTACCACCAAAAACGGCCGTTTTTGGCGGTTATCACTTTTTCTCTCAATGACTGATTCTCATAATATTAAAACATGATTCCAAAAATACTTCAGGTTATTTACTAAGGCTTATATTGTTTATATTCTTGAATTTCTTTCTATTTGTAAAGTATTAGGAATAAAATGATTGGCGTCGCTACTGTGCCTAGTGTGCCCCCTTAAACCGAGGTCCGTCCCTTCTAGGGTGATTTTCGCCATACTTGAGCAGAGTACCATACAGGTCAGAGCAGAGTGCCTGCTCTGACCTCAAAAAGTCCAGTGAAGTAGCGAAAGCTTACTTGGAGCTAGCTACATAGTCCTTACAAAAAGCAGCGAGGGCTCCAACAGTCAATACCCAGCCAATCGAACACGTATACCAGGCAGCGGGTCACGGAAAACGGACGTGCAATAAACCCTAGACGTGATATCACCTACGTCCTTTTGTTTGTCTTAACTCTCAAACAAGAGACCCTTTGTATGCCATTTTAATCAATTTCACAACCATGATATCCTTTTCTATAAAATAACTACCTACTCCAATTTCTCTGAGGTACATTTATTCATATTTTTTAAACAAGCTTTTAATTTAACTTCCTTTGTTTGTTACAAACAGAGGTTGTAAAGGATAAATACATATCTATAATAAATATTGCATCTCAGTTTTAGAGAACTTATTCTTAACCGATTGAACTGAATTTTTATGTCCTTTTGTCAGATGACAAAGTAATAACTAATATAGTATCATAGAATTGATCTGGTGATTGAGTAGAAAGGCCATATGCACTTCTGAACTGAATAGGAACAACACAATGTGTTTGAAATCATTAGATTTGTCTTGGCAAGCATTTTCAAGCATAAATCGCTCATAATAAAAGATGTCAACTTTATTTTTAAGAAAGCTCATTTATTTGAATTTCCATACTAAGTAAACTAGAAATGCCATTAACAATTCCACCGCGGCTCTACTAGCATCAATATAAATATCTCGGGAATGAAACAGTATTTTCTCCGGACAAAATATTTTCTATGACCATCTCAGTACGCTTGTCAACGTTTTCATGATGTGACCGAATATATTTAGCAGAAGACGTGAAAAAGCAATAAACAAATATACTCACTTTGTTGTATCAATTGGAATAAGACATACACATTACGATGATAACCTCTTAGTTACTCTGTCTGCTGTAGGCCTCTCCGAATCTACAGCACTCACGACCGAAGCAGAGAGCTTAGTGTGTAGTGTAGGATTAGCTCCGACTACTGATGTGTCTTTCAGCCCATAAGGCATAATATGAGAGTTAATCATCATCATCAGGTCTTTTTTAGTCTGTCTGTATTACCAGAGCCATATTAGCCAGAGCGAGCAGTCAGAGGATTTGGTCTTCACTCTCCACGCTGGCCAGACGGGTTGGACAGGTCTCTTTGATGTTTATAGTCGTTGTTTGCTTGTGTTTCCTAAGTCGCCTTCAACGACATCCACGGGAAGACTTGGAGTAGTTGTATGCTCTCCAAAGGCTCTTGCCATAATTAGTTTATTTATAAGGACGGCTCTTCAGGCTCTGCATACATGCAATCGCAGCCCATCAAGCAAAAACCAGCTAGACACTTTACCCACTCTGAAAAAACAGGTTTTAGTTTTAAAGCACATTCCTAAGGGAGCGAGACACTTGGCTGCAGGAAAGTTGACCAATCTTATTGAGGATTGTATTAGAGAGAATAGCACTGAAGCATGGTTTTCTCTTCTCTCCTTTCCTTTCACAGCATTACGGGTGCCTACGCGGGAGGGTCATTCTTCGTTGACCTCAAAGGTTAAGGACAATATTGACCGTATAAATAATGACGATGTCACCCAAGACAGTCGAAGGAAATTGCACTCACTAAATAAGTGCATTGAATCAAAAGTGTATGATGGGGATTTCAAGGGAGCAGTTCGTCTTCTCCTTTCTGACTGTGCTGTGGCACCGAATAATGCGGATACCCTCGATGCTTTGATACACAAACATCCAGCACCTTCTCGTCCTCTTGATTTGCCAGGCGAACCGGATCATTCACACGCAAATCTCACAGTCACTTCTACAGAGGTCGCAGCCGCGTTGAAGTCTTTCCAGACAGGTTCTGCATCGGGATTGGACGGTCTACGTCCAGATCATCTAAAAGAGCTCGTAGCTGCGACATCAGGCGACAACGGGAACCGTCTGCTAACGGCACTGACAAATTTGTGCAATTTTCTTTTAAGAGGTTTCCTGAATCCACAGGTGAGCCCATATTTGTTCGGCGGTATTCTTTGTGTTTTAAAAAAGAGGGAGGGCGGCATTAGACCTATCGCTATAGGTAACACCTACAGGCGATTGGTTTCAAAGCTTGCTTGTGGCGCCGTAAGGCAGAGAGTGTCGGCATATTTGCAAGCACACCAGTTAGGTTTTGGGACTGCAAGAGGTTGTGAGGCAGCCATACACGCTACGCGATATTTTGCAACCGTTAATGCAAACACCAATAATATTATTTTGAAACTGGATTTAGTAAATGCAATGTTGTATTGAACAATAGAGAGAGATATTCTTTTAAAAGAGGTTCTGAAATTGACACCAGAGCTTTATCCTTACATATTCCAATGTTATGCCACTTCAAGCCATCTTTTCTTTAAGGGAGTATCCATCCCGTCTCAGGTTGGTGCTCAGCAGGGAGACCCCCTAGGTCCTTTAATTTTCAGCCTCGCCATACATAAAACAGTCAGTAAATTAAAGTCACCACTGAATACGTGGTACTTAGATGATGGTACTTTGGGTGGTCCTCCTGATATAGTAGCAGCGGATTTGCAATTTCTAATTGAAGGTTTTAAAACATTGGGTTTACAGATTGGTGCGAACAAATGTGAACTATTTCCGTGTGGTGAAGAAGCGCTAGAATCAATCCCCCGCATTGAGGCTATAATACCTGGACTGAAGGTGGATGAGGAGAGTAATTTTAATCTTTTAGGTGCCCCCATCTTTGAGGCAGCGGTCCCTGCTTCGATCATGGACAGAGTAAATGCTTTTGTGGCATCGCATGATCGTTTGAAAAGTTTGTCCTCGCATGTTGCTTTGGCACTGCTTCGAAATTCTCTCGCTTTACCTCGGCTTACATATTTATTAAGAACGAGCCCAACTTGGATGTTTCCGCAAGAAGTCCTTACGTTTGATAATGCTCTGAGGTCAATCCTTGAGGTTATCTTAAATGTTAAACTAAGCAACTTACAGTGGCTTCAAGCTTCGTTGCCTGTGCGTCTCGGAGGACTTGGTGTCCGGAGCATGTCAGCGGTTTCATTACCGGCTTTTTTGGCCTCTTCGCATGGGGTTGTCAATTTAGTCTCTAAAGTACTCTCGATTAATGGAGACGGATTGATCTTGCCCCATGTGAGGGAGGCTTTGATGGCTTGGTCTTTGAGTAGTCTAGATGCGGCTTTCCCGGATATACCAGAGGCACAGAGGCTATGGGACGAGATGAGAGCCCGTATTGAACTGTCGAATTTGGAGAGTCGAGCAGAAGGAGCAGATTTGGCAAGAATAAGAGCATCTGCTCAGCCAGAGTCGGGAGCTTGGTTGCACGCCGTGCCATCGCCTCATATGGGAACACTCTTAGACAATGATTCCCTGAGAGTGGCGGTGGCACTGAGATTGGGTTGCGCAGTGTGCGAGCCTCACCGCTGTATATGCGGAAAAATGGTGGAAGCTGATGGTCATCATGCTCTAGGGTTTTCTCGTTGTGCTGGGCGTCTATCTCTTCATGGGGCCATCAACGATATTATTCGAAGAGCACTTATATCGGCCAACATTCCATGCCAACTGGAGCCGCCGGGGCTTTCACGAACGGATGGTAAGCGACCTGATGGGATTACTTTAATTCCTTGGCAGAGAGGACGGTTTTTATCATTGGACGCAACTTGTGTTAGCACGTACGCAGTGTCCTATCTGACAAACAGCATTCGTGCGGCTGGGTCGGCTGCGCGGACGGCGGCTGGACAAAAATGTCTTAAATACTCAATTTTATCGAATCAGTACGAATTTGTTCCAGTCGCCGTTGAGACCGCGGGTCCTTGGTGTCCAGAAGCTAAACATTTTATTAAAGAAATAGGGCGCCGCTTGCGAGACCGAGGGTATGACAACCGCTCCGGATGGTACCTGACTCAAAGGTTGTCCATAGCCATACAAAGAGGTAATGCAGCAAGTGTGATGGGAACCTTTGAGCCGGGTATAATTCGGGGGGGCATCTTTGATTAGGTTTTTATAGGTAGAGAGTGTGTCAATGTAAATTATATTCATTGTATTGTATTAATTAAGCAAAATGAGAATTTTCTGCATTGCGCGCACAGGCAACGCGCAAAGCCGAGGTCCGTCCCTCTCGCTGCCCACGCCTTTAATATCCGGCAAAGTAGTGAAACCCATCACGCTCCTGAGCCACGTCTATAAGCTGTTTTCGAGGGTAATCACGAATCATCTCACAAACAGGCTCGATGCCTTCCAACCTACCGAACAAGCTGGTTTCCGAAAAGGCTATAGTACCATAGATCACATCCATACGCTGCGGCAGGTTATACAGAAGACCAAAGAGTATAACCAGCCACTATGCTTGGCGTTTGTGGACTATGAGAAAGCATTCGATTCGATCGAAACATGAGTTGTGCTTAGGTCTCTCCAGCGATGCCGTATTGATCATCGGTATACCGAAGTGTTGAGGTGCTTATACAGCAACGCCACAATGTCAGTCCAAGTACAGGAGCAGAGTACAAGGGCTATTCCACTGCAGAGAAGTGTGAGACAGGGAGACAATGCCGCAATGGAGGATGCTCATGATGATTCAAGCTCCTGGAATGGGATGGACTTGGCATCAACATCAACGGCGAATATATCACTCACCTTCGATTTGCTGATGACATTGTCGTCATGGCGGAGTCGCTGGAGGATCTAAGTACCATGCTCCTTAATAAAGTACCTTAATGAAGTTTCCCAACAAGTGGGCCTTAAAATGAACATCGACAAGACTAAAATTATGTCGAATTCATTAGTTATTGTTGGAAACTTCACCCCTAAACCTGTAGAGCAGTACATCTACTTGGGTCAATTGATCCAGGTCGGGAGCTCCAGTTTCAAGGAAGAGGTCTTTAGTCGAATCCAACTCGGCTGGGCAGCGTTCAGGAAACTCCGCAGTGTCTTCTCGTCCAAAATAGTACCTCAGAGCCTTAAGTCGAAAGTCACCAATGTGTATTACCAGTGATGACTTACGTGTCCGAAACGTGGTCCCTTACTATGGGCCTCATAAGAAAGCTCAAGGTCACTTAAAGAGCTATGAAGAGAGCTATGCTCGGTGTTTCTCTGCGAGATCGAATCAGAAACGAGGAGATCCGTCGAAGAAACAAGGTCACCGACATAGTCCAGTGGATTAGCTCTTTGAAGTGGCAGTGAGCGGGATACATAGCGCGAAGAACCGATGGCCGATAGTGCAGAAAGGTTCTCAAATGGCGACCATGTACCGGCAAGCGCGTTGGACACCTGGACCACCGACCAGGTGGTCAGACGACCTAATAAAGGTCGCAGGAAGGCGCTGGATGCAGGCCGCTTCTAACCGGTCATACTGGAAATCCTTAGGGGAAGCCTATGTCCAGCAGTGGACTTTTTGTGGCTGAGATAATGATGAAGTAGTGAAAGCTCAAGTCAATAAAAAAGCGGTAGACCTCGCGAGTCTTATCACGTCAAACTCAAAATGGTGCTATAGTATAAGTTCTAGAGATCCCAATGGTGCCTTGTGCCAAATCCCCCATTTCTAAGAAGAAAATTATAAAAACGGAAACGGCAAAAACGTACATTATAATAGCAGCTGCTCACACTAGAACAGCGACCTGTAAAGAAAAATCTTTGACTAAGAAAAAAACTGGTGATATTGCTATATGGACTAGCAACGAAATTTTCTCCCAAGATGAAGCAGCAGAGACGTTATGTACGTTTCTCATAAAAAAAAATGAATTATCTTATCAAGCACTCCAATTAATTCAAAGGTGCTTCATGAAACCAATGGCAAATTAACGGCTCTGAAACAATATAAAAGCAGAGATAAAGGGCAATGTTAAGGCACATCATTTATAAAATGAACACGAATGGTACCATAAAGTAGAATCATGAAAGTTTATACCCTGTTTTAGTTAAGGGCGAGTGGACCATTCAATCGTGACGTAAAAAATTTACGATCACACGTCAAGAGAAACACCAATGAGGCAGTAAACAGTCCCCTTCCGATACTTAAGTACTGTAAAAGTTCATTAGCAATTACTGTCTGAGATGACGATTGGATCGTTTGCGAGTGCAATTACTATTTCGGTTCTTTATTGAAATCTTAGTGCTCGAACACTCGCAACACATCAATAGGCATATATATATATTCATTTAATTTTTTTGTTTGCAATTGAAAAACCATTAATCTTAACTCCATAGGGAAGACCTCCCAAAAATAGACACGTCAGTAAAAACTAACATGTAATTCGAAAAGCTCTTATAACTTACAAAGTCACAGGTTTTTTTAGCTTTTCAAAACGTTCAGCATTAAATCAAAACAAACGTCCAGCTAAACTGAAGCGGAATTAGGGAAAGATGTTGTGAGGTTACTCTCACTGATGTGGTGTGTATGATTTATTTAACAAGCGCGATAACTAAATGGCTAAGCGAAAAATCAAAGGAAAAATCACGTTCTGTTATTGGACCTTCAATATAAATTTACTGTTATGCATTTTACGACATTTACCGAAACTCGTAATATCGCAATATTTACTTACTTACCTATTCGTGAATGATTATAGAATTTTTATCAATACATTTTTAGTAGGTATTTAAAAGCCGATAAATCATTTTATATCTACTCTAAAATTTGAATAATATTTATACCTAACCTAAATTTACCTGAAATTGATTTTAATTTACCTCTAACTTGTTTAACAAACGTAGCAAATATCACGAACTTTTTCTTTATTTTATGACAATAGAAATCACAGGAGGACATTCCGCCATCCGCCTTTACCTGTGTACTAGACCGAATAGTTTTTTGAACCAAAAACTCGTTTAAAAGCGGATATTGCATTCGGGAGCGCTCCAGTTAGATCGGCATATACAGTGTAAACTATTGCTATATTCTGTATTTTTATGTTTGCAAAATGAGGAAAACATTATGAAAGGTCAAAGGCACAGATTGCCGTTAGATATGTACGGAAACTGAACGTCTCGTTTTCGGCTCTAATTTTGTGCAGTAGGACCAACAATGGACTCAATCCGAAAATATGTAAATAAATAAAATAATAAATATACGGTCAAATCACACAGATTGAGCTAGCCCCAAAGTAAGTTCGAGACATGTGTTATAGGATACTAACGCAACGATACTATATTTTATAATAGACACTTATAAAGGTAAACATCCAAGACCCTAGTCAATCTGAAAAAGATAACTTTACATGGGGATCGAACCTGGGACCTGTATCGCTGGCTGGCGTGTAGACCGCTGCGCTACGGAGCTCGGCAAATATGCGAAAAGGTTCTATTAACCTTTTTCCATACATTTATGGGCAAAGATTATTTCATTTAATAAGTGTGCTAAGTTGTTATTAAGTCGTGTTATAATTCTTAGTAATTTATTATTATTTAAAACCGTCATTGGAGTGTCATACTATATTCCTATCGACCCCAGAACAGACGTAAGAGTCACCTTGACCTTATCTAAGATATAATAGAGATAGGTATACCTACAGATTGGCTTCCTACCTATCATCCCTCTGTATTCGTTAAAGTACACACACACTCGTTTTCCTTAAAACACACAGCAATTCCGACTGATCTTATCGCATTAAAATTAAAAATTTGTTTCCGTTTCGGATAAACGTTGAAAACGGCAAAATATGGGGAATTAAGTGAGGATTAGGGCTCAAGCGGTTGGAGGCGATCCTGCACTCAGGTAAAATATTAAAAGCTTGGGCAGACGGTAATTAATAATGCGCCACCATACCACGGCTGCTCGTCCCCGGGCCGGATATAACAGAAAAATTGCCGGATCAAGCCGAACCCGATTAAAATTCTGGAAGCAGTTTAAGCCACGCCGTTAAAAAGTTACGTACGATACTTTCAAGGCACTGAGGTCTGACCGATACGGGCTAAAAGCCACTAATCACATTAAATATGATACACGGGTTTAAACGGGTTCGTGCGGCGTCCGAGCCCAAACTCATAAATGTTAATTCACTGAAAATCTTGTTTTGAAACGCTTTACAAAGTAGCCAATGCGAGAAAGATGGGCACGTGTCTCACATAACTACTTAAAATTGACTAGGCTCGGTTTGTGCTTGTTACGACTACGTAAACCTACCTATGTTATCTTTTTGAAGCTTATTGTCACTCTTTGTCACGTAGAGAAATCCTAGGAGAGAATCCAATATAATTTAACGATGCAAGTTTTATAAACAGGGGGCGAATTAAATAATAAAATTATTTCATAAATATATGTAGCTTATCCTGGAACTTTTATAAAATTATTTTAGTCGTCATCTCTCAGCAATTAAAATTTGTAACTCTGTACAGTTATTAATTGTTTTAGAGCTAATTAATCTGAAACATACAGCTCCTTTATACTTACAGAAATATGTAAGAAAATCCAGCCAATTAAGTGGAAATTAGAAAAGTTAGTAAGTTTAAGATAGCGCGAAGAGAAATTGCGATTAAACTTTAGATTGAAAGTAAACGTGTCTTTGTGCTGAGCATTCTAAATAAATCTTACGGCATGTTGTTATTTCATTACTTTAAACGGTCCTGAAATTTGTAAATGTTTGTAAAAAATCAATTAGATAGATCATAGAAAGAAAACGAAAATTCGATTGATTGTCACGATGCTATATGTTGTCCCACCTCATTTCTTCTTCATATTATCCTGTTTTCCTTTCTAGAAATTATATTTTCAAATTTAATTTTCTTAGTCATCCGAGTCCTTTTATTTATAATCTGACTCTTTGTGAATTCTGCTTCTTTCTTAGTCCTGGATACAGAGTCGCGAGAGAGAGAGATTAAAGTTAGTATATTTTCCATCCGTACATATGTTATCCGTGCTGAACATTTTTTAAATTGCGCTGTAGGCACAATAGTTCAAACGTAATGTAATGTTTGACACAAACCAGGAAAATGTCCCGTGCGTAGTTTAAAAACAAAATTGAATCCCCAACGCGATTCGCAGCAAGTATTCGACACAAAAGTTCCATTTAATAAGTCAATAAACCGGCGTCGATTGAGCCGATCTGACTCTTTCTGAATTCTGCTTCTTCTTAGTCCTGGATGCAGAGTCGCGAGAGAGAGAGTATTAAAGTTAGTATATTTTCCATCCGTACGTATGTTATCCGTGCTGAACATTTTTTATAAGTGTGTAATTTGTAACTGTATATTAAAATACAGCACTACCGTATTTTTTCTCTGATTATGTTTCGCCTGAGGTAATAACTACTACATCTACGTAATATACACAGTTTGCCCTAATGTTACGACCTGACATAGTTTTGTACTAAATAGTAAACATTAAAAAATCTAATTTCAAAGATATAATAGAAGAATGAACTTAGTCATCTCATGCTCAAATATGATAAAGGACCTTCCTTGAGTATTACTTAATGGGTAATCTGAAGATTGCTTATAAGACAATAATGTCTGTTTAATTAATCGTATTGAAGTCTTAACCTCTAAGATGCGTTATTTACTGAGGTTATTTAGATCATCATCACAGTAATGTTTTAAAAAAAAACTTACTTGTTTTCTGCATATTTTCTCTTAAAAACGGAGTATCTGACTTTGCAACTAAAATTGCGTTGTAATTCACCTGACTTATTATTTATTGGCAATCGCGAAATTGATTCCATGACTTTGAACTCGCTCCCACGGGATAAGCAACTTTGAGGGGATGTTACTTATTTTGTTGCTGATGAACCCTTACTCAGACTGTTTTCGGTTTACTCTTCTACAGTTAAATGTTCTTTTTTTTTTTTTTGTTTATATTTAATCCGAATATTAAAGCATAAATGAAACTTCAAACAAAATAGAAAGGTAAAAATGACGTTGAATGGTTTTATTTACACAAGTTCACAAATTAACATTGTGCTTACTAGAGGAAAAAAAATCACGGAAATTGAGCTCAATTAGCGTGATTTTTTTTTCCCTATATATTTATTTATATTATGTAAAATTGGTCTTTGATTGATTACCATGAATCAGAATTTGTTTTTAGTCTGCCTAATACATCTTTAGATTATTAGGTAGGTACAACAATTTTAAAAACGTTATTTCAAAAAAACACTTAGTATAATGAAATAAAATTAATATTGCGCTGTAGGCACAATAGTTCAAACGTAATGTAATGTTTGACATGAACCAAGAAAATGTCGCGTGCGTAGTTTAAAAACAAAATTGAATCCCCAACGCGATTCACAGCAAGTGTTCGACACAAAAGTTCGATTTAATAAGTCAATAAACCGGCGTCGATTGAGCCAATCTCATTTTACGAGTCCCCTGGCTGCAAGATCAGACATCCTATAAGAAAACTTACCATCGTTTCATGAATCTGCAGTAGGAACAATAAATGATTTAGGAAATAGGCCGCCCGCGGCTTTTATCCCGCTTTGGAGAACATTCAATCCCTTTTTCATCCCTTCCGCACACTGCAAATTTTGCTGACCCTAGAAAAACTGAGGGCCAATTACAATAAAATCTGAATTTAACACAAATGTAAAAAATATTTCATAAAATAATTACTTTTAATGTACATAATAATAGCATCATCCGTGACGAACACTACCCGTTGGTAGAATACGAGTATATTATTTTTATCAATGAATATTTTTGTGTGCCTGAATTCAGAATCAACATCAAAGTTGACTTACAGTAAATTATTGACAAAAACCTAGATAGGCGGATTGGGACGACACCGTGCGCGCGTCTCAATTCACATTCGCACTGAGGAAGATCTCCGGATGAGGTTGAAACATGTCGCCCAGTAGCTGACTATTTTTATGTGAGTAACCCGTTGTTACGTATTTTAATAATGACTATCTCACGTTAGTTTTAATAAAAAAAAAAGATTTATCCAATTGAAATAAACTTATATTAAGTTTCTACATCAAAGAATTGAATACAGTTTATTACAAGTTTATGTTATTTAAGAAGCCATTCAAAACCATTGGTTTAGAAAATTGTTAAAGTCAAAAACTATTTTTATTAAGTTTTTTATTGGATAAAGTTACAACTGCTATAAATTTTTCTTATAACTAACCAGCAATTTATTGAAATGAATCGTTAGCTACCAAAGTCTACCTAACTAAATTAAAATTTCGGTACTCACGAAGAAGTACCTCTTTAATAAGTAATAAGAAAGGAAGAAAACCCCGCCGTCGTTACACTGACGAGAGTACGGTCATATACTCGTAAGTTATTTAGGAACCGTTCAGGAATTTGGTTGTTCACCCTAACCTCTTCGGAATTCGAGCAGAGGTTTTATAGCTACAAGATAAATTCTAACTTTCGTCCTACACGGCATTAAATATTTGAAGGTAAAGAAGGGTAACATCTAGTCTGGAAGGAAATTCTTAAAAGTAAATTAAACACTAGGAAGTGAATTCAAAATATTTTTTACTGTAATGAGGCAATTGTCAAGGAATGCTTTAGGAGCACTTTTTAAAATTGAATTTCCTTATCTTTGTTCTCACTACCCTCTTTTAGGCCATGAAATATGAGTCGCGGAGGTTCTGATTACATTTACTTTAATTATGTTTATTTTTATTTCCTTGAGATATTTTAAAGTTACTTAAATTCGGATATTGTTTATAATCTATTCATATAATAAAACAGTAAAAATATTTTGTCTGTACATTTAGTATTTTTGACTGAAATGGATAGAGGGACACTGGATTGGACATGCTGTAAATTTCTGTGTTACTTAAAACTGGTTCATAAAAATAAAACCCTAAATTAAATAAGAAAAACAATATCTTTAAAATCAATTTAAATTGATATTATCTTGGTATTGAAATAAGGTACCGGAGAATAATATGACCTACTTGAAAAATAATGGTCTTACAAGTGTAAACGTCTCGGTTATTAAAAGAAACATACAAAATGATATTGATACCATTATCAATATGGGATATCAATATGGGACCAATGCTGGGAACTCAACATTTTTTTGTTTTTTTTACAATCTTTTACATGAGATTAATGCTTTCCCAAGCTTGGTCTGATAAGAAAAGTTGTTAATTTTGAAAGGCTGACTTGATGGTTTGAGGGATAGCGGTGTTTTTATAGCTGAAAGTCCGGCATCTAAAGTTCTAACGGTTGTGATTGAGACTGATTGAGAAATAAACACTTACTGACACATAAATATTCATATTATTGATGTAAGTAGTAGTGCAAACTCCTTAAACATAATAACATATTATATCAGACAAAGCTGAGTGTAGTGCGATGCGCGATCCGTAACGCACGCGCCCCAGTACACACTGC
The DNA here is from genome assembly GCA_963082605.1 of Rhodophaea formosa. Taxonomy (NCBI): domain Eukaryota; kingdom Metazoa; phylum Arthropoda; class Insecta; order Lepidoptera; family Pyralidae; genus Rhodophaea; species Rhodophaea formosa. The sequence goes on along the minus strand of OY720206.1, from coordinate 12,595,788 downwards.
ACTATTCGAATATTTATATTCGCGATTTGCGCGGCTTTAGCCGCTGCACGATTTTGTCACTATGGCTTCCAAGCAAGTCATAGTTAACGAGCTGTTGGCATTCGTGTATCATGCCATAGACACGATGGACGAGATCAGCATCATGCAGATCTGCAAGTCAAACTTCAGCATGGAGGAGATTTGCAGCGGCAAGGTGCTGCTCTATGAGGTGCTCGGCAAGTCCGCGCAGATGCCATCTCGCCGGAGAGATGAGAACGGCGAGCGAAGTCTCCAGGATGTTATCGCCCTGATGAAGGTGACCGATCCGGACGACATGCCAGCGCTATGCGCTGCGAATCTAGCGAAACTGCCCCCGGTTTCGTTCGATCATGTCGATGTGACCAGGCTGCTGAAAGACATCACAGCCCTGAAAACCAGCCTGGCACAGGTGCAGTGGAGATTGGAGGCCTCGGAAAATACGATCACCGAGTTGCGTACCGAATTGTTATCAATAAAAGGTAACAATTCGGTATGTAGGTCACCCGAGGCCGCGAACGTCAACACACGTCGCGGAGCGCAGAATACATCGGTATGCAGCTTTGAGTCAGCAAAATTGGACACAACGCCATCAGCTGTCGTCACAAGCGATACACCGCGCCCCGCCGCCCGCTCTTCCCCCCGCAATGAGCTGACATCACTGCCGAGCACGTCAACCCCGACACGTGCCTACGCAGCCGTAGCCGCCGTCCCTGTTGCTGCGCCAGCGCAGCGACCTGCCTTGAAGGGGAATAAACAGGCAAGCTCTCGCAAGCCTGTGACGTCGGGTCAACATAAAGATCAGTGCGACAAAGAGGGCTTCACATTAGCTAAGCGGAGGAAAACGAAGCCTGCCAGCCGTAACCATCTTGGCACCGCACCGACTGGACCCAATCAGTTGCGTTCAGAGGTCAAGTGTACGCAACTGTATGTGTCCCGACTGCACTGGAATACGACGGTTCAAGACGTCGTAACCTACGTGCTGAAGAAATCCAAATTGACATTGAGGGTCGAACGGTTGGCATCTCGCCATAGAGTAAACTTTAGTTCCTTTGTGGTAGGAGTGCCGACCCAACATCTCGAGACCTTCATGAAGGAGGACTTCTGGCCGCAGGGAGTCGTGTACCGGAAATTCCGAGGACGGTTACCTGCTGAAGCCCCGCGCCTCACGTCGCCGACACAACGTGTGACCTAGTTTTAAGTTATATTATATGTATGTTAGTCTAAGGTATATATGATATGGGCCTCTGATATTGTACGTAATTGTAGGTACAATATTATTGCCTGAAATAAAGGATTATTATTATTATTATTAAAGCTACGAAAATATAAATTTAATCAATAACAATTAAATAGCAATAATATGAAAAGGAAATAGGATATATTCAGATAAGAATAGAAAAGGTGACGGACGAATCAAAGAGCATATAATCACTAGGACGAATAATGAAAGTAGCTCTAAAATTAGAGTGTCAAGACATCGACATTATACTGCCTAGAAATTTTCCTCTATTCGAATTTATAGATTCCTCCTGTAACTTTGTATACGAAACTAACTTTATTTTTAAATGCGAATTTAAGCTACTATAATATAATATATTTTTAACAAAAAACAAAAACCGACTTCAACCCTATCAAATTTGTTTGAATACGCATAAGAATAAAATTGAAAAAAGTGTAAAGCGAACGGCATTCTTGTAATTTTTTTTTTTGGGTTTTGTTTGTATTTTTTTTTCTACTCCTGTACTGTAATCTGTCATTTATATGGTCAAGAACACAAACATAAGAACATCCATTATAAGTCTATACTCTATTCTTCATAACAGTACGGCACAGCCGTACTATTATGTAGCTATGCTATAACTGAGCTATAACACAGAACTATAATAACGATACGGCTAGCATGTCATGATTTGGTCATGTTTACGTTATCCGTGAGTTAGTTGTCAAACTCAAAATTTATGTTTTTGAAAGTCGTAAAAAAAATATTGTATGCAACGGTTTATAATTAGGTCTTAAAACGCTCGTGGCGCCTCTATTAGCGATATTCTCTCCCCGAGAATTATAAAACCGTTGCATAAAATAATATAAAAACGCTTTCGATAAAATTTTTATGGGACCATTTGTAAAGTATTACCTATCGAACAAAAAAAGAATTTCTTACATCGGTCCAGGCGTCTTCGAGAAATCGGGGAACATATGTACATAAAAAAAATTCATAACGAATTGGGAACCTCCTCCTTTTTTGAAGTCGGTTAAAAATGAAGCATTCCATTAACTAGCGGTCCAAGCAAGCAAGATCTTAAAGTCAAAACAATTTTTTTGTGTGCAAGTATATATGCAGGCAGGTGCTCCAAACAAGATCACATTTATAAATCGTATGTAAGTACTACAAGTACAATTTTAAAGTTCATTGGGCATCAAAATCGTTTCAGTAATATGTCAGTCTCTATCCAATTAAATATTCGCGAGGTTCAAGCTTGCGACAAACTACTGGCTATTTTACCTAGATATATATCACAAAATAACAAACAACAAACAAGTTAAACAAATATAACATGTTAACATCTTAAACATTAAAATTGTGTCGCTTGTTTCTTCCATTTTATTAATCAGCCAACAATAATCAAATTTTGCATTGCCTAAGTTTTTAAAACGAAGCAAAGCACGAGTGCTCCTCGGGTGGGTAACGACCACTCGAGGCCAAGTGGCGACTTCTCGTGAGCATCCCTTTGATCCACCATTCATACGCCAGCCTTGTCGCCTAATGAGATGGGAGCCATTTTGACGAACCTTTTTCAAAATTACCAAATCGTCTCGCATACACTTTGCCCGCGTGTATATTTACGGAGACTATTCTACGGGATGGAAGGTATTTATATTATCCCTGTTTTTATCAAAATAATTACTTAAGTACCTAAGTCTAGTACTAAGTAGCTTTATTTTGGAACAGGCTTTCGACCACGGCTCCGCTCGCCTTACAGTCGATCCCTCGGGAACAGTACATTTTTCCGGGATGAGAGATAGCCTATGTCTTTGTACGTAGTTCAGAGAACGTGTGCAAAATTTCATGATGATCGGTTTAGTAGTTATTATGAATGAAAGCGTAACAAACAAACAAACTCTCTTTCGCATTTATAATATTAGTTGGGATGGGATTGGGATTACCTGAATTGCGAGTATGAACTGAGCTCATGCAAAACTTTTCTTATAGCAATGTACATACCTACAACACTGAACATAAACTACGCTGTGAACGCACACTCTCTGACCTGAAAATGTTATAATTTGAGCTGCACCACAACCGAAACATTTTGATGTAAACGTTAGTCAAACGGCCACATAAACCTCGCTTCATATAAACTTTGTAACGTGCATGATCGTAATTTTAATGAGAGCTATCGTTATGTGGTTCATTTCTCGGAAAACATTATGATTCCGGCGGGATAAAGGAAGGTTGTTATTTTTACGATGTCAAAAGCAAAGTAGGTGGTAACCTGGCAACGATATGTGACTAATTTGAAAATATGTAGGTATTTATATCGCATTATTTTTGTTGACTATAATGAGTGTAATATCATAAGCAGCGGCACTTGGAAAGAGTAATTAGAGGAGCTGAATGGAATAAAAAACTAGCATGCACAGGGTCCCTTCTTCTTATTTAGTCTGTGTTTAGAGCTTTGTAGCTCTTGTCGATGGAATATACGCCAAACTTTTCTACTCTCTGCTGTAGACTTACGTTCTTGATACGACATGACACAGCCTTATTCAGCATAAGTAGGTACCTGCTTGCTAAAATCCTGAAACATATATCGATTCGTAAATCAAAGAAAAATCTTTTCATTTGTTTTCCTAGTAGGTATTAGAAATTTAGGAGACGTATTCGAAGCCTCATTTGGATTTCCCTACTTCGCATAACATTAGCGTCGCCAGCCATATTTAGTCACGCCAAGCCGGATTTCCTACTTCTGCATACTGATTGTAATCGGAACTGTGTGTATTATGAGAATTGGCAAATAGAAATGTTTTTCCTGTAAGATTCTACGCATATATTCAATATCGATATTTGTTTTGGAGTAAATCAGTTGTTGTTGTCCTACATGTTTAATCCTTATATTATTAAATGTATTTATTTGTGCTGTAGTTATCAGTATGTATGGGAGGTCCAAATATTGTTATGATTTTCACCTTTTTTTTGTAAAATTCTATAAAGGATTTTGAATCAGGCATTAAAATTTTAAAATCACTCAACAGCATTTGTAAATAAAAATATTTGCTACTATTATTTTAAATTTAAAGTTTGGAATGAAATTTGATATGGGACTTCGTAAGTAGTTAAATTTATTAGAATGCAGCAGCGTGGTACATACAGCAATATTCTTATAAGTATTAAATTTAATATAGTAAATTTCTATTAACTAAATTCAATTACGAAATTCATGTCGTACAAAAATGTTTTGCTGTAATGTATCACGCAATGTGGTCTATGTATGATTTGAAGTTTGAGTTGAACTTCAGACTGATTATGCATTTGATATCTCTTAATTTATTTTCCATATTACAGCAATATCAAAATGCTTTCCATCCTGAATGCGCTGGGGTTATAAATTAAACAGGTGCTTCTTACATGGAAGCTTCTAGCCATATAATGTGACACTGCTTATTGTAGTCTGTAGTTTTGCCAACATCTGCTGCACATAAGTTACAAGTTCTGCTTAATTTATTCAAATAGTTTTGTGTGGCTACCTACCTACTTACCAAAGACACTAGTAACTACTGACAAATGATTATAACTCCCTCATTTTCGCATTTTGATTGTATCACGGGAGAAATAAAAATGTCTCATGGTCATGGCCATTTGGTCCTGGCTGTCATTAAAAGATGGCAGTCGTATTATCTTGGCTGGCACTAATTCACTGGCCTTTAGGATGTCTTGACAATCTAAAACTATTGTTGGAAGAATAAGAGGAAAAAGAAGTACAAACCTAGATACTTCAAATTAAATCAAGGTAATATTTTTATTTACCTTTTTATTTTATATAATATCATAATTAATAATCATTTTTAAAGTTTAATAAGAAAAACAAACAAGCAAAGCGTTATACAAAATTATGAACTTATAAATTATATACCAGATTGATCTTAGCACAATAGTTTTACAAATGACTAGAAAATTTCTCCCTATATCGACGTGATGAAAGATTTATCATATAAGGTATGTCACAAGCTCTTACAAGAGCTCTTAACTCTTAACTTTTTGCTTAATACCTAGGTAATAAAGACATTACAGAAATTGCGTTTTCAAAATTTTCCAAGTTTATGTTACATTTGGAACCCCATGTATTAAACATTGGATTCCAAACGGTAGAAGTGTATTGTAAACTAAATCTAACAAACGCATGATAAAGTAATATATAACACAAGATTTAACATTTTTCTAATCTAAGCTTTAACACAAAATAAATCCCAACAGCATAAGACATATGCTGTTATTTCATGCAATAAAAGAACAATGCCTTACTTAATTTAAATATAGTACTTACATATGAAAAATAAGTAAAGGTTATAAAAAATCATGAACGTTAATCTGGTAACCAGATTAAGTAGGTATATTCTCTTTAATTTTTGACCTATTTAGTCTGTGGTAAAAGCTCTAAAGACGTATACCTATCAGATAGCGCCTCCTACCTCTCGCCTTTTAAATGCAGTAAACGAATTAAGGTGTTAAAGTTTGAAAGACGGCTCTCGCTCCGTACTCCCCTAATTAACTGCGCGCTTTTTCGTGTCTTTGCAGTCTCTAAAAATATCCCTGTTATTTATCACAGTGTCTGTGTACACTAGGGTTATAGATTATTGCGATACATTTTCAGTTTTGTGTGATAACCGCTGATAAGATAAAAACCGCAGTGGATGGAGAGCTGTGAAGGTTTTCCAACCAAACCCATTTATACTAGATTGTGATGTACTGCATTAATAAAAAATATAAAAAAAATACTATTTTTTTAAATCAGAAAATTATTAACATATAATATAAGTTACACGTCAATAACATAAAATATTTTTTTGAAATATATATGTATAAAATATATATATTTTATATATATATATAATACAGACGATCTAACACGATGAATTATATTGTTTGTTTTGTTATAGACAAATTTTTACGGGGTCCAGTGTGGGTTGTGTTGTCCAGTGTGCAACCATTTGTAATAAACAATTTGAAAGAAAACTGAGATGTCTTTCCTAATTTTGTTCTGAGAGGAGCTAGATAACTCTTCAAACTATTTTATTAACTACTGTTTACAGTTTAAAATGTAAAAGTCAAGCTTTACTTACCGTTTACGCTATATAGGCCGTTTTTGACAAAAACGCAAAGGAAAGCTATAAAGCTTTCCTTTGCGTTACATAAGTAAGTAATTCTTACTTGGAATTGTTAACAGTTGTTCAAAAAATAATTTGAGGGTTATCTGGGGCATTAGCAGCACAAAATATCAAATGATATCTCTGTTTTTTTATAAATTAATTATTTTAACTGTAGGGCGCAACACTGAACCCCGAACAATTCATGCTTCCCCTTAACAAAATTTTATTAAAGATAAAAATACGAACATTTTTTACCTAGATTTTTTTTTTACCTAGAGAGTTCGCCGAGTATTTGAATTTTACTAACATTGGGTATTCCGGGTAACAGTCATCACTCTGTAAGAAAGTTACCTACCAAAACTTCCGTTCTGATACGGTTTGTGAACAAACACACCGTCATATTTTTAACTTAATAAGAGGAGTCGTTTGTTATTGCCTTTTCTATTTAGAGGACAACTCTTTCTCATTAGAGAAAACTCGCACAAGCGGAGTTTTCTCACGATGTTTGCCTATCCTATAAATTGCATAGTTATGATCTAGGTCTCATTAGGCTTAGACTATTGACTAAGAATTTATACTTTTGAATCTGAAAACACATACACACTGCCTGGGACTCAAGAGCGATATCATGCGCTCGGATCCCAGGTTCCGTAGCATCTCAAGTGAGGATGTAACTGACAATACGCTAAAAGGACAAACATATAATTCCGCAACGCTCGCCCACCCAATAATAAGTTTATTTTTATTTATTAATTTTTTATTTTATTTATCTATAATGAAAACCAACAGCGTTACAAAAAGTCTTATACTATAGTTTATCTAAAAAGTAAGGCGAATTATAGGTTTCCCAGTTTAACAACTAATTAATAAGTGGTAGGTTGCAGAAAGTAAACAATAATCCAATTACAAGGCAAAAGTATGATAATCTAAAACATTTCTCTATTTTTACTTACAGCCAGTTTATAAGATGTTATTATTGATTACTTTATCCCCCTTATAACATCGTGCAGATCAATCAATACTTAATGAAACAGTTTTTTTTTTTTTTTATTTATTATTTATTTATTTACATTTCTTACATCTATCATTACAGGTCAAATAACCTAATGCGATAGAATAAGCCTATTGTAGTCTATAGGAAATTACAAAGAGTGCCACCTTATTAAATTCATTATAAGAGCAACAGAATAAATCCAAATCGTTAGCCATTAGATTTATCGTGCGCAGCGCTCGCGTCAGAGGCGCCTCGTTGACCAGGTTGGTTCTCCCGCGCGGCACGACCAGCAGCTGCGGCTGCCGGCGCCGCCATATGTATCTGTCTGGTACAAATATACCTAAACGCTCCAATATACCAGCGTTGTACACCCTCCCTCTCAGTACCATAAAGATGTAAGATACAAGGGCCAACTCCCGTCTAACTTTGAGCTCGTTATATCCTACCATACCGAGTACAAATAACGTCGGATACATGAGCGGGTAGTACGGGTATACATTATACAGCCTCAAGTATAAGTATCTCACAAACTTGTTTTGTATTTTTTCTAACATGAGGCTGTATTTGGTTTCGTGTGGCGACCATACTACCGCGCTGCTTTCCAAATGGCTTCGTACTAACGCATTGTATAAAAGCTTAATGGCTGAAATGTTCTTAAAATTTTTTACGTTGCGAAGTACAAAACCTAAATTCCTAAATGCTTTCCTACACACTTTTGTTACGTGATCTCTAAAATTGAGGTCAGTATTAAAAGAAACACCCAAGTCCTTAATTTCTGTTACGCTGATCAACGGGACATTTGCGATTTTATATTGATGTTGAATCGGGTGTCGTGCACGCGAGAAAGTGATGGTTGAGCACTTATCGATATTGAAGTGAAGCAGGTTATCCTTGCTCCACTTCACCACACCATCAATGTCCCGTTGCAGTTTTTCGCAGTCTGTGGCCTTTGCAATCGGAAGGAACAACTTAAGGTCATCCGCAAATAGAAGACATGCAGCTTCATTAACGACTTGGGGCAAATCATTAATAAACAGCAGGAACATTAATGGGCCGATATTACTACCCTGACTCACTCCCGATCTGGTGAAATATGGCTTAGATATGCAACCCCCGTATTCTACATACTGTTGCCTGTCTTTCAGGTAGCTGGCAATGAAAGTGAGTAAATGAAAGTGAGTTAATTTCACTAGGTATTTGTCATATTTAATGAAAGTATGACTTGTTTTTTGAAATGGTCTTTGGAACAGATATTTATTAATTACCTTGCCTTGGGTAAATATACAAGATTTTTTTATATTCTTATTTTTAAAGCTTAACAAATACTTACTAGGGTGACATTATGTAATGCAATTTTCGTACGGATCCCAAAATTTTTAAAAATGCCTATTTTAGTCGCTGATAATGTAGCTTTCTATTTTTCAAATAATTTTTGATTATAGCACAGTCTTATTTGAATTGAGACAAAGTTTGTTGAGCCTCCCGGGTTTAGAATTGAATTTCTAGCACACGCAAACCTTAACCACTTAGACATCACAGCCTTAAACTTAGATAAAAATAAATAACTGATCCGACGATTACCTACCAATCCATATCATACAACCGAAGCAATTGTTTAAACATTAACAGGAACGGAGATCATTAGAGCCCTCATTTCTCTCATTTAGTAGAACATAAACGCACGCCCATAGCGATTACTTTAACGCCTAAGACGCCCTTAATGAGCCAGGGAATATTTCTTACGCACCGCCCCTTAATTGTAATGATTCTGATTAGTCATGCCAATAGATTTGCCACTTACCAATGAATTATTTAGTGGCGGCAATTAACCCTGATTGTGTACAAATGGAGAACCATTTGTGTTATACACATGTCCATTATCTAAAATGGTTAACGATACGAATGTCTTAAATATAGTGACCAATGTAGACTTCACTTATTGAATCTATTATGGAGTGCGTGTGGTTCTCGGCAGAGTAGAATAGGACTACTCCAAGTCTTCCCGTGGATATCGTAGAAGGTAGCTTAGGAAACACAAGCTAAACAAAACTTTAAACATAAAAGACGAGGTGTCTTGGAGGTGTCCTACCCGTCTGGCCAGCGTGGACAGTGTAGGTCAAACAAACCCTCTGGCTGCTCTGCCTAATATGTGGCTCTGGTAGTACAGCGAGGGTTGTGCTCCTGCAGCGGAAACTAAAAAGACCTGATGATGATGGTTAGGTGTGCAAATGGAGAACCGAATTTGATATACTGATTTCCCTTATCTGAAATGGTTGACGATGCGAATGTCTTAAATACAGTGGCTAAGGCTACATTGGTTGATTCCATCAAATAAGTGGTACCTGAAATTGAGATTGAGCAAAACGTGAAATACTTCTATTATAGTTCAGGCATGGTAAAGTTTTAAAATACCTAAAATATACACATTAAGTTGCATGCTACAATGCTGCAACATTACTATGTAGTACTTACTAAAATATATGAAGTTAACGATGTGAGTCATTTAGATCCTTACCTCAACTTTTCGGCATGCTTCTTTGAATTATTTTATTACTAAATAAATATTGTCGTTATTCTAGCTCCGAAATGAAATAAAGCTTAAAAAGGCTACTAATCATCAAACATATATGCTTTTATTTCAAATTATAGCTGACCCAAAAAAGTAGAAGGATCTCAAACCGTCGGAATCTTTTTATGCAAGTATTTTACTTCTACAGTTATATCTAATACGACTAGATTTTGTCCCCTTTTTGAAAAAAAAATCAAAGCTAATGCCTACGTAGTATTAACTGCCAAATAAAATAGATCAGTTAGTCGTTAACGAGTGCCTTTTGTATAAGTATACAGATTTGACAAATATTATCTTTATTAATATACTTCTGTTCACTATCCATCAAGCATAAATTTCTTTAAGCATAATATTCTGAAGTATGAATTTATTCAAGTATTTCATAATTTCAAAGGCATGAAAATATCTTAAAATTTCCTTTTTAGGGTTCCGTAGTAAACTAGGAACCCTTATAGTTTCGCCATGTCTGTCTGTCTGTCTGTCCGTCCGCGGTTTTACTCAGAGACTATAAGTACTAGAAAGCGGTAATTTGGTATGGGTATGTATATTAATCATGGCAAAAAAGTGGTAGAAAAATCTTTTAAAAAAAAATTTTTTTAGGGTATCTCTCATACTATCTTTGGACTACACTCTCCACGCTGGCCAGACGGGTTAGAGAGGTCTCTTTGATTTTAATAAGCTTTGTTTAGCTTGTGTTTCCTTAGTCGCCTTTTACGACATCCACGGGATGACTTGGAGTGGTCCTATTCTACTCTGCCGGGAAACACACGGCACACACAAGGTTGAGATCACCATTTTTCGATTTAGGAATCCGTTTCCGAAATATTTGGTTTTTAAGTGCAAATTTTTGTTAGAGGTAAGTGTCCCCCCCCCTCTATCTACTAAACGGTTATATATGGATACGTGAAAAAAATTACAGCAATAGTATATATACTGAAGTTTAAAGGAAAACTATCAAAGCTGAGTACTAAGTACAAACTAAAAAGTTATAGGCAACCAACTTATAAAATGTACTCGAAAATGTAAAATTTCATACATTTTCAGTGTTACATGTTTCTGGTTGTTAAACTGTGAGGTGCGAGTGTGAACGAACAGAGTGAACTCAAAATTGTCATTCGCAACTACGGAACCCTACACTGGGCGTGGCCCGACACGCACTTGGCCGGTTTTGAAAATGGAGGAGCTCGACTCCACACACACACTAGTAACCTATCATAATCTTTCCTCTGTGGCCCAGTTGTTTTTGTTATGTTGGAGGCTTCGCCTTGATTTTGGGGACGCTCGCTCACATCTCTTGCTCGCGCTTTTTTCATCAATATCATTTCAGTAAATTTAGTTGGTCTTCTTTTTTATGTTAACGACAGAAATACATTAATTACAAAAATCGTAAAACTTGTTTGTACCAGAATAAGTAAGTACACGATATATTCCAAGAGTCGATTGAAACAACAGTTCTTTTTATCTCTTAGTTATCTTAGTTTAGGACCGTATCAAAATGTAGGTAAATTGCTATATTCTAATAATAAAACGTCATAGCGCCTTTGTGGCGCAATGCTTTACAAGTGCGAGCCGGTACGATTTCCAGCGCAGGCTTTTTGCCCTTCAATTTACAGGTTTTATACGTGGTTCTCCCAAGAGCCAAGCTAAGGCCAGCCACCCAAGAGAGCTGGCTGATCCGTTGTTATGACAGCATTTTTCCTGGTAAAAGCCTGGCTGCTGTCATTAAAATGAACCCCGGGTTCCAACGCATTACAGCTGAGGAAGCAACCGGGAAAACGCTTAGATAAAGTTGAAAAATAAAACATGAAAACTGTAAAGTGTCCGAAACATCAGGTGCACAAAAAATGTAAAAAACGCGATAAAAACGTAAGTGATTTAATTTTAAAAAAGTCATATCGTTCACCGTACGACACTTAAATACGAAATGTTTAATATTAATCGCTCCTTCCTTTATTTATTTCCCAAGTTACACCTTGTTAACTTTGTAAAAGGTCTCCAGGGAAATATGCTTTCTTGGTTTAAATTTGTTTCTTGACCAGCCATGCGAGAGTCTGTGAGTACTTAGTTTTCATATTCCGTAAAAAGTCATTCCATGAAATCGATCTGAGGTTTCTTAATTAAAATTTATCAAACAGTACCCTTTATATTTTACATACGAAAATACCAAAAGTATTAACGTGTTAGTGAAACATGGAATAAAAATAGAGATAGGGTACTAGACGCATTGTATATTGACATTAATCTTTAGATTATCGACCATCAGCCGGCTTCTAAGGTCTGCGTGGAAAAAAATGTAGCTGGTACAATATATGCATTTTAGGCTTACATATAAAGGGTAAAAACGAGACCCTATTACTAAGACTGCGATGTCCGCTCTCATAAACCGTGATAGGTAGACAGTTGAAATGATCACAGATGACGTTGGCGTTAATACAACAAATACTAAAAATATTTTTTGCCGTGTTTTGCTTGATTTAAGGAAACAAGTCTACTCTTGAAATGTTTGCAGAATATTTAGTTCTTTGTATATAATAATTTAAAAATAAAAAAATATTATCAAAACAAAAAGATATTTAACGGCAAAAAAATCATGTTTCTTGTATGGGGGCTCCCATGCAGCAAACATGTTTTTTTACCGTTTTTGTTTGTTACTCTAATGTTATACTTATAGATAATGGTAGGGAACCCTTGGTGCGCAATTCCGACTCGCACTTGGGCTTTTTTTTTCTTTCAGATTGACTAACAATCTTTTGTCAATCAATACAACTAACAAAAGTTCATTTAAACCAAAAACAACAAAACGAGTCGTGAAAAAGCGAAAAATTAATCTCGAACACAAACGTTCGGTTTGTCAAACAAAGCCACGCAGAGCTGATCCGTGCTGACCAATTTTTATAGCCGTACAATAAAGTTTAAGTTAGGAATGTTTGCCAAAACTCTCATACTGATAGAGTATGGGAATTGGGATGCACATCGCAGGCGGCCAGGCCGAGCACGCCGCTCGTCGTAAATACACAAAAACTTGCTGCCAAACTTCCACTGCACTTGTTTATGAATACTGCCTTCGCCTGGGGAACTGCTGCCGAATAAATGATAAATTATGTTTATATAGCAAAAAATCAACATGTTGCATTTGGGACTAGAAAATTAACATTTATCTTTGCGATAAAGTGTGAAATTTTAGTGTCCAGTACTGTACTTGAAATATGACGCTTGTCTCAGCTTTTTTGTCAAAAACGACCACCTTTGGTGAAAACGCTAAGTAAAGCTTCACGTTCACAATTTAAGCTGTAAACAGTAGTTCATAAAACAAGTAGAAACGTTATCTAGAGCCTGCTCGAAGAAAATTCTTAATGATATCACGAGCTCTGTGGCGCAGTGGTCAACACGCAAGCTTGCGACACGGAGGTCCCGGGTTCGATGCCCGGTCAGGTCAAGATGGAAAAACGATCTTTTTCAGATTGGCCTGGGTCTTGGATGTTTATCTATATAATATGTTATAAAATATAGTATCGTTGAGTTAGTATCCCACGACACAAGTTCACAACTTACTGTGGGGCTAGCTTAATTTGTGTGATATGTCCCTATATATTTATTTTATTCTATTTTATTTATATCTCGGTTTTCTGTTTAACGATTTATTTCAAACGGTGACAGCACTGGACCCCCCAAAAATGTATGTATCCCAAGGTATAACATTCGCATTATTTGAAGGTAGTCTAAACTTCAGTTACCAAAAAGATGTCCTATACGTAGTGACACTATAACAGCTAGGTATAGGCCGATAATTTTTACGTAATTACTGAAGTATCACATGACTAATTTGACTCTGTAGCAAGAGCACGAAACCTAATATTTGTAAGTAAATAATTCCTAAAGCTTTCCCATCATTGGTTAAGAATAACTAAAACGTAATCCATCCCATTTTAAATACCGCAACCTCTCTTACGAGTATCATTAAATAAGGGCGAGTCATCATAATATAAATTATTCAGTGGGATTGTTAATGTTGGTTTTCAGTTATATTGACACCTGCCTGACCGCCGAGCCCGTCGAGGAAATATCGGTGCATTAAAACATTAATCATTTGGGGGACGTGGTCCCTCTCAATCTCAATTTCAACAAGACATATCATGTTTGCCATTTGGAATTACACGTATGAATATCTTATGAGAAGGCAAAAATATACACATCTCAAAAATAACGTTAACGAGATTTCGGGAAAAGAACGATGAAGCATAGAGTAACGCAAATGTGTGGCCTGATTATCGTGGGATTGCACGATAATTTTGAACTGAGCTTAATGAAGACTAAGACTTTTTGCTACAGCTCGTGCCGCCTCATGGCCCCATCTAAATTGTTATCATTATTATTGCAGCACCATCAAGGTATCCTAATGGGAGTGCAGACTATTATCCTTGCATATCGCGTATAATTTCACATAAAACGTATGCGTAGCAATTTTCCCGCTACTTAATCCGCGTAAAGTGTAGCCTATGTCACCCGCAGATAAATTAACTTTCTATAGTTGAAAGAACTTTGAAATCAGTCCAGAAGATTCGTAGCCTATTCAATTCAAACTAAAAAACAAAGAATCAAATCTTTTCCCTTTATAATATTAGTTAAGAAGTATAGATTATATAATCACAAAAATATTCTTTACAAGGTTTATCCAATAAAATTCAAACACGATTATTAAAAACAATTTCCAATTTAATTTCTTCCTTACTACCCATTCAGATTCCATTCTATTCATTTTTAGGGTTCCGTAGTAAACAAGGAACCCTTATAGTTTCGCCATGTCTGTCTGTCTGTCCGTCCGCGGTTTTACTCAGAGACTATATGTACTAGAAAGCTGTAATTTGGCATGGGTATGTACATTAATCATGGCAAAAAAGTGGTAGAAAAAAATCTTGAAAAAAAATTTTTTTTAGCGTAGCTCCCATACAAGTAAAGTGGGGGAGTATTTTTTTTTCTCTACTTACGCATCATGTGGGATATCGTTAAATAGATCTTTAAAAAATATTGTGAGGTTGACAGCACCATTTTTCGATTTAGGGAACCGTTTCCGAAATATTTGGTTTTAAAGTGCAAATTTTTGTTAGAGGTAAGTGTGTGTCAGTGTCATTTCCAGTTTAAAGAGATACAAGTTCTTATTGGTGTTTTACGGTATAGAGTTAACAATTAGCAATCAAAATGGCGTAGGACCTTAGATTTCTTTATAAGAGCTTCTGTTGATACATCTATACTAGTCTTGGCAATACTGTAACTATTTTATACATTATTCATGAGCACAAGCATTTATAGGTAACACCAAACCTTACTACATTAATTTCATATTTGAAAGTCCACTAAAATCAATTTGCAAAATCATCTAAGTCAAACCCCAACTGAACCCCTTGACTTCCCACCAAAATTCCTACTACCAAAGACAATATAATACTAACGTAATAGACTGCCCACCTCATAAAAAATATTGGACCAAATTAAGGTTGCGAAAAGCAGGCGAATGTATGGCGCAGGAGAGTTGCTTTGTAGTCGATACTAGATGGCGGTAATCTGCGTTAGCCATTAACTTACTAAATATACGGTGTCATTTTAAAATATTATGCCTGAAATATTGTTTTGATTTTTAATAAGATATATTTTGTGAATCATGTTTTTATATTCTCATAATACGGTAGATACAATGTTGTGTAGTTTCGAGTGGCGCCATCTATGCGAGTCTCTGAGAACAAATCGTACGATTAAGGCGTTGAGACCACATGCTACTACCAAAGAAAGGAACCACAAACCTAACGGTATAATATTGTATTTCAAATATTCATCCCAACTAATATTATAAATGCGAAAGTGAGAATGTTTATTTTTCATGCACCTTGCACACCACGGAGAAGGCCAAAAAAATTGAAAAGTACTTTTCTCGACGGATCGACACTAACACGAGCGGAGCCGTGGGGGAAAGCAAGTATAATATATAGGGATAAATCACATTGATTGATCTAGCCCCATAGTAATTCGTGAACTTATGTCGTACGATACTTACTCATCGATATTACATTTTATACTTAATATATAAACACTCGAGCCTAGCCAGCCCCATAGCCAGCAGCAGGGTAACCGATGATCGAACTCAGGGCCCAAAAACGAGTCGCAGGCTGGCGTGTTGTCCTGACCACTGTGTCACGGAGGTTGCGATATGTACGAAGATATGCCTCAAAGGTAAATAAACAGCCAATACCCTCTTTATCACAGTAATTTTGATAGACTATTTGAAAAAAAGAGTGCCCATTTCGTTCATGAATAATAAATTAACGACATGAACATTTGGCCGAATAGTTTGGACCCAATAATGTTGATGATTCTAATATGCACAAGTTTATATCGTATATGGACATACAAATGCATAATTATGGTGCAATAAAGTATTTTTACTTTAGTTATTACTTAAAGTACTTAATCGATTTGCTGTTATAAAAAAAAGTATTCAGCTTAAAAAGAATAAAAACATAAGTTTATTACTTATGCGTAGGAATCGTTCGGCATAAGCTTTACGGCATACTTTTTTCAGTACAAAGTAATTTGAAAATTTTAAATGAACTCGTCGCTTGCCTGCACACATTAAAAACTTAACTATTTCTGCGCTATAGAGACATTAAAAAAATTCGGTCAGTACCTACACGCTAGTGGTTAGGTAGGAAAAACAGTGAGGTTATCGTTGAATAACATCACTAGACTACGTCGTAAGAGGACTTGTTATTTGGTTTTATTTAACATTGTGTTCATATTATAATTTTAGAACAGTTTTGCTACGGTGATCAAAGTCTTGTGTATGACCGTTTTACAATTATATGCTTAGTTAGAATAGAAATTCACTTCATGATCGTGTCGTGACTAACGATCTATCAACGAATTACGACATAGAAGCTGCTACAAAAAAAATCTACGAAGCTGCTACGGAGCTACGGAGCTACGGAGATGTAGTAAAACAGTCGCTACGAAACTGTCTCGCTACATTACACGGTAATGTCTCTGTACAGAATACCAATACCTATAATCACGCGTGGCTGTAGGTACCTACCTATTTGAATTCATCCTACTATAATAATTCACCTAGTTGAATTGAGTTTCCTTTTATGTGCTTTCTAATTAAAAACTCTTACACATGTCAGCATAGAGAATATTATATATACTGTCAGGGCGTCGGCCCGGACACTGACCAGCGTCGACTAGGAGATTTTAGCAAGTATCTAAGTATATGTAATGAATAAACTCAAAAAAACTACTATAGATAATTATTATGTAATTCAACAGAAATAGATGTCTGATCCGGAGCCCCATCTACATCATCTATTACATATAGCGCGTAGCGACATCTGCGCACAGTTGGAGTGCGACACTGGATTGTATAAAAAATCGTAAACACGTAAAACAGATGATACCACCACTAACTAAAATACAACCGATTTTAAAAAATATTTTATCTAACTATAAGTAGTTGGCTAAAATATCATCGAGTAACATAAAGTACAATTTCACAGCTTTAGTAGTGGGAAAAAGGTAGTAAGCAATAAAAGAAATATTCACTGTCCCAACCTTTCAACCTAGATATTTATAAAAGAGTCGAATTGTGTGGGCGACGTTGTGTATCATCCCCGCAAACGCTGTTTTCAGCGTACAAATATACTGGTAAATATTCCCAAAACTAACCTGATCTTTGAGATTTACTGCTCGGCTTCGTGTGGAAGCTTGCACTGGAGATCAGGCGGCGTGAGAAACTTCTTTGTGCGGCACATGCCGTGGAATCTTCTAGTCACGGCTCACGGCACACCTAGAGTTTTTCCAAGAGTCATGTATGTACGTACAGTGGGCCACATAGAAGGTATACCACTAATAATACTCGTATACTAATAATACCAATAGTAAGTATACCTACTCTATTGTAGGACCTAGTGGTCGGTTGCTCATCGACGGTTTTTGATATGTATAGGTTAGGATTAGATTCATTTGCGTACATATACATATGTGCTGGGAGAGCACCACTACTAGAAGTTAATACCGGCATACTATCTCTAATTATCTAACTATGGAACCTGCTTACAAAAATCACGTCTACCGGTTGAGAAATACGACATTAGGAGAACAGCCAGACAGCGCTACTTATAGATTTAAAAAAATATCTATCTATGGCGGTACTGATGGGCAAAGTCAAAAATTTTTACAGAAACGCTTTGCGCTAGTTCGTGTAAGTAGTTTTTATAGAAGCTATCTTTACGGACTTGAAGTAGGTACTTTCTATTATCAAAGACAATATCATACTAACTTAATAGACTGCCCACCTCATACAAAAATATTGGACCAAATTAAGGTTGCAAAAAGCAGGCGAATGTATGGCCGGAGAGTTGCTTGCTACTCGATACTAGATGGCGGTAATCTGTGTTAGCCATTAACTTACTAAATATACGGTGTCATTTTAAAATATTATGCCTGAAATATTGTTTTGATTTTTAATAAGATATATTTTGTGAATCATGTTTTTATATTCTCATAATACGGTAGATACAATGTTGTGTAGTTTCGACTGGCGCCATCTATGCGAGTCTCTAAGACAAATCGTACGATTAAGGCGTTGAGACCACATGCTATTATATTAAGCAGTTTACATATCTATAGAAAGTATTTCACGTTATACCGTTTCTAGTATTTTCATAGACGTATTTATTTGTTCGAAAAAAAAAATATTGCTTACTAGCACTTTTCCCGCGATTGAACTATAGCCTATAGCCCACTCACAAATAAATTACCTTTCATAAGAATTTTGGAAATCGGTCCAATAGTTTCGGAGCCTATCTTTATTTTCTTCCAATATTACTGTAGATAGTATAGATATAGATTATGGATGCTAATTGATTTACTATGGAGAAGTGAAATGCCATTCCTAAAAGACAAGCTTTCTTTAAACTTAAACTAACATGAGTTATAAAAGCGGACCCTGAGGCCCTGAAGCACCAAACATAATTGACGATGCATGCGGGAAACTATATACTTATTTTAAATGTGTTTATCTTTACATGTTTGGATGTTCAACAAATTAATAATAGTATGTATGTAGTAATAAAAATATAGGCTTATTAACATTTTTGGTTCCAAGAGTTGAATATGAAGACACGAGAAGACTCGAGACGCAACTTTTTTTTTAATTTTTTTTTTCTTTCTTATGGTTCCGAACACGAAGGGCAAAACCGGTCAAGTGCGTGTCGGGCCACGCGCAGTGTAGGGTTCCGTAGTTGCGAATGACAATTTTGAGTTTACACTGTTGTCAATCACACCTTACAGTTTAACGACTATAATAAATAAAAAAATATAGGTATATTACTGCTGTAATTTTTTTCACGTATCCATATATAACCGTTTAGCAGAGGGGGGGAGGAGACACTTACCTCTAACAAAAATATGCACTTTAAAACCTCATATTTCGGAAACGGATCCCTAAATCGAAAAATGGTGAGCTCAACCTCACAATATTTTTTAAAGACCTATTTAACAATACCTAACACGATGGGTTTTTATAGAAAAAAAAATATTACTCCCTCTTTACTTGTATGGGCTAACCTAAAAAAAATTTTGTTCATATTTTTTTTCTACCTCTTTTAAGGCATGATTAATATTCATACCCATACCAAATAACAGCTTTCTAGTACTTATAGTCTCTGAGTAAAACCGCGGACGGACAGACAGACAGACATAGCGAAACTATAAGGGTTCCTAGATCACTACGGAACCCTAAAAACGTGATCTTTGCAGTTTTTCGTTCGATAAACGGCACCGTCATCATCATCAGGTCCCTTTTAGTCTCCACTGCAGGAGCACGACCCTCTCTGTATCACCGCAGAGCCATAATATTAGCCAGGGCAGTCAGAGGATTTGGCCTACACTCTCCACGCTGGCCAGACGGGTTGGAGAGGTCTCTTTGATGTTTATAAGCTTTGTTTAGCTTGTGTTTCCTAAGTCGCCTTCTACGACATCCACGGGAAGACTTGGAGTGGTCCTATTCTACTCTGCCGGGAGCCACACGGCACCATGTAAACTCTTAAAATATTCACAGAATAAGGGTAACCTATCACAAACAAGAATTTTTTCTCTTCGAATTTCAGTTGTTCGAAAACGGTACGACGACGTTTTAAATGCCAAATGGCTTCTTTGCCATATTTTCTCCTTCTATAACCTTGGTAAACATATTTTCGACTTTTAGACAAACTGTCGACCGAAAATCGAATCATGTAATTTTATTGTGACAAATGTTTTGGTATGAATAATTTCATTTTCTAGAAGTATGAAAGATAGAAGTAACTTTTTCCATATTATTATTTACACAGATTAGTAGTAAAGTAAATTCGGTTGGAATATAGGAAAGGCAGCGCAAGTTTTGGGACTCAAAAACTTTGAACGTGAAATTTGGAGTTCTACATAAAAGGTAAAGAGGCCTATTTTTTACTGTCGTTATGGTTAAAAGTTTTAAAAATAAGCCACTTTTGTTTTTTCAATTTTGCTCTGTGACTCATGGTTTTACGAAAACTCGTTTTGGAAGGTTAGGAATATGGTGTTAGAAAGGAACTGGTTAACGAAAAGTAGGGGTAGGTTGGCCAGAAACGAAATTGCCGCGTTATTCTGAAGTGTTTTGTAGCCAAACCCAGCCCAGCATCGTAGAGAGAAATTGTAAAGAAAAAAAGATGTTTTGTATGTCTTTTAAATAGACTTTAAATATATAAAACAGGTAAGTATATTATACTTACTCTTATGGATTTCATTTATTTATCATTTGAAATGTTGTCTTTTAATAATATGGAAATATTTTTTTTGATAAATAAAACATAGAGCAATGGTGTCTGCGAATAAAAGTTGGGTTGCAATACAAAACATATAGTTTTCAAAAAAATAAGTATCAATAATCGGAATTTCAACAATATAGCAATTGTATTTTCGGTAAAATGAAACTACAGAAAATAAAAAAATGGCGAAACGTTTTCGGTGTTTTAAAATTCGTACAAAGCCTATTCTTGTTTATGATAGGTAACCCAGAATAAGATATCTTTTCAGTAGTATCAAGTATCTACTCACTTTCTTCGGGCAAATTATATTTGTGTTGACCAAAAATCTGCTACTGATAAAGCGTTATCAGTAGCATTGTATAGGTCCTCGCGCGTACAGAGATAGGACACGCAGGGCAAGATAATGAGTGCGCCATGATCTAAGGGGTCTCGGAAATGTCTTGTTCCTGTGGTGCCACAGGAACAAGACATTTCCGAGCTATAGCCCCATCATCATCATCATCATCAGGTCCCTTTTAGTCTCCACTGCAGGAGCACGACCCTCTCTGTACCACCGCAGAGCGATAATATTAGCCAGGGCAGTCAGAGGATTTGGCCTACACTCTCCCGTCTGGCTATAGCCCCACCTGTTCCTATTCTTCTTGCTTCGGCCGACTTGAGTCGACATCAGTTGAAATGACACAGATAATGTATTTCTGTTGCTAGATATTAATAACGGTACCTGTTATACGTTTGAAATATTCACAGAATATTTAGTTGTATATTCACATCAAAATATAATAAAATTAAATATTGTGGGTCCCATACAACAAACTTGTTATTTTGCCGTATTTGCTCAATAGTGTAATCTTGTATAGATAATGGTACGGAACCCTTCGTGCGCGAGCCCGACTCGCACTTGGGCGATTTTTAAGACATACCTACCTACTGGCACCCCACTCGTAGAGGTTAGAAAATTATTTTTTTAGTCTTTAATTTTTCTTCTTCTTGTTATTAACACGCTTTTATTAGCTTCACTTGTATGTAAGAAAATCTTGGAATCTTAATTTGACCCACTTCCCGGTCTTCGATTAGGTAGGATTAAATTTTGCACACGCTCTGAGTTCTGATGACACTACATGACTAGCGTGCTAAAAGCGTGTTTTTTAGTTTTTTAAACTAATTGTAAATTATTCTACAAAAAATTGGTAATTTTTCTCAAAGTGTAAGAAAATGAGTTGGTTTTTGGTAGGAAACATACAGGCTGATTTTGAACCTATGTACTTTGTATATTAAAATCCCGGAATCAGATTCCCTAACGGAATACAGAATCAAAAGAAAAAAAGTTGAAAATCGAAAAATAAAATGAGACTTCGCATAGAGCTGATCGGCGACTTTGTATGGGAGGTCTAAATTTTTACGTTTTATTCCTTATTTTTCTTACAATTCTGTATTTATGGATTTTGATCTCGAGATTACTATATAATTCATAGGTTCAAAATCAGCCTGTATATGTATACATGGTATATCGGGAATGTTCAACTTATGAGTCTGACATTATTTTGTGGTATTATGGTGTCAAGGAAAAAATACAATACATAACACTAGAGAGAACTTCATTTAATCATAAAATTAAATTACATCCACAGAGTCAAAGTACTCTTCCACAGACTGTCTTCAACAACCTTCAGATCAGGTTAAAGCTGTCACTCCCTGTGCACTAACACATAAATTGCTAGACAGGCTAACACCGCAAACTGGAACAAGGAAAATTTTAATTTATTATAAGCATTAAAGCAAATGTGAGAAAAATACTTTAATATTAAACGGGCTGTGCCATCTTTATCACCAGCCATTATATTACTAACTCGGATGACAGGTGTCGATGCCTATCAATCTAGGATTTGCAGTTACAATGCGGTTTTTGTATTCCAAATAAAAAGTTCGAGCAAACAAAACCTGCATTGCAACAATTAATTCTGGGCAAAGCCCAGGGCGAGACTTCTACAGGTGCCTGGGAGAACGCAAATCGAATCTACAACGCATTCTATGCCTTCTGGCCGATTTTGATCCCTGCCCTTAACTTGCCACTCAGAATGGGTTACTGATATGTTATGTCTTAATGAATTTTATGCTCTATAAAGGACTAGCAAGTCATGTATAAGCTATTATTATTATACTATATACGAGTGTAAAATATGTGTAAATAATCTCATTCCAAAAACGTAAAACCATATTTTTATTATTTCAAATATACTAGAATGGTAAAATTAACAACTCAAACTACATAAAAACCCAATACCTTCATTTGAAGATAATGGGTTTTTATGTGGTATTGTTGTTTTAATTTATTACAAATGCATTTATGACCAATTATATAAATATATAATTGGGCACAAATGCATTTGTAATAAATTATTTCCATAATAATTAACATACTATCATAGTTATGTATGCTACATCTATGAATGTATGGAAGAGTTGCAATTTTGTGCTATCATCAAGGTATACAACTACTTAACAATCACAAAAATAAAGAATTTCTTACTACAGCAAGAATAAATTTAGGGTAATACAAGCTACCTCTGTAACCCCTTTTGTAAGAAAAAAAGCAAGTTGTATTTTAAGTTGATTTAGATTGTAACTGTAACTTAAGAAAATAGACTAACAAATAAGCAAAATCATGAAAGAACTAAAAATAAGATAACAATTGTTAATTTCAGCTCACCTTAAACTTAGGATATTCATTCATATAAATTGTGACCATTCCAACATAAGGTAAGAATCCTCTCGCACGCCCCACCACATCCTTCTTGGTCAGCCACAGCTGGCCCTGCGCATACAAGCCTCGATCATCTACACTGTTGTTGTCGCCTTTAGTAAGAAATTTTACAGTTCCATTATTCCTGAAATTGAGAACAATATCAATGGTTAGGAATTTCTCACAGACCAAAATATATGGCAGCATGATACAAAAGACATGACAGCATGATAGAAAATGGTAATACAGTGTAAACTCTGTCAAACAAACTTCATTCTAACAAAAAAACTCTTAAACACATAGTAATTGTTAAGGTTAGTTATTCACACATTGAAATACTCATAGTATAAACATGCCGCTAATACTCTTAATATAGAAAAAGTCATTAAGTATATAGACCCCAACATAAATTTCACTGAACTTCTAATACAATATCAACAAACAATCATAAATTTACTGCCACCCCCGCTCTGGAGCATACCTGGTCTAACACATCTCACTGGCCATCCAGCGTGGCAACGCGGCTGGTGTGATGAGTACATTTGAGCCAGGTACTCTCAGAGGTGGTCTTTTCGACAAGTTTTTCAAATTTAAATTTTATTTATATTACTTTTTCTTTCTCTTTAGTTTTAAGTAGTTTAGGTATATATTTTTTTCATAATTTATGTAATTTGTTTTAATTTTAACTAAGTAATTTTTGTAAGTTTATTCTATCTTAATAAATGTATATAAATTCATAAGGACAATAAATAAAAAAAATAATAAATAATTATAAAATCATAAATTTTTTGCAGTCAATATTCATAGAAAAAATGTTAATTGAAAATGCTTAAGATGTTTTGCTTACAGTACTGTAAATAATGTGTGCAAATTATATGTTTGTTTTATTGTTATCTTATTTTCTGTGTGGTGAAAACTCATTATAACATAATATTTAAATAATAAGTCCCTTCAATTTCGTGACATAGAGCTCACACAGTAATTAATTGTACTAGTTGACTACAATAAATTCCAAACTAAGTAAAAAATAGAAATACAGATACTCACTTTTCATGAAGCTTTAGTACTCGATGAACAATAGGAATATCACGCCCTTCGACTTTGAAGACGACAATCTCACCCACACGCACGGGCTCTTCGGGGTAGTTAGTCAAAAACAGCAGATCTCCCCTGTGGAAAGCTGGCTCCATACTTCCAGACAGGACCACCACAATTGGGCTTTCGCTACCAGTAACCACCATTAAGCCTTTCCATATCATCAAGGCAGATGACACTATCATACCAAAACTTAAAACTTGGTAGATAAACTGAAATAACAGTAAAATATTAGAAGAAAAACAACCGGTGCAGACATTGTTAACGTCATCTCCAAATTTTCACTTAAACTTTAAGTACCTGTCGCTTATTCATGCGCTTCACGTCGTCAAATAAACTGTCTAACATTTTGATTTTATTCGATTTCTCTCCAGTTTCCAAAAATGATATAAATTTTTTGGTTACTTATCAAAATCGGAGTCGACGACAGACCGAACCACGTCAGAAATGTCAAATAGCGACCATAGAGTTGTTTTTTTTTTCATTTTTTTTTTCTAAAGGGCCCTGTTGACCATCAAGCTGATGATCAATCACGCAAAAATTTCAGTAAACTTTGGAATTTGTCATATCCTACTTTGATGTTATATTTTGAAAGCGATGTTGAGTTTTTGGTGGGAAGACAAGGGGCACAGTTGTCGTTTGCCTTCTAGATGAATTTGCAAATTGATTTAAGTGGACTTTATAATATGAAATTGGTGTAGTTTGGTGTTATAAATGCTCGTGCTCGAGAACAATTTGTAAATGAGTTAAAGTAGACTGTTAAATGAACTCCTATAGATTTGTCATCAGAAGCTCCCACGAGGCTACCTAAGAACTAACGCCATCTTTGATGCCACATACCGTACAACACCGATACTTAGTATCTCATTTTACTGGACATTGGCAGAATAACTGAAATCTCGGTGGAAGCCATAATCTAAAAAAAGAAAGAAGAAAGCGATGTTTTAATATGGTGTGTAGCCACAGACATGAAAGAATTTTTTTTTATCATTCTAATATCTGTGTGAACCATAACTCAAGTGTAAGGACCTTCGAAGA
Organism: Rhodophaea formosa; assembly: GCA_963082605.1. Lineage (NCBI taxonomy): Eukaryota > Metazoa > Arthropoda > Insecta > Lepidoptera > Pyralidae > Rhodophaea > Rhodophaea formosa. The sequence continues at coordinate 12,570,142 of OY720206.1, read as the reverse complement.
AATAAAACGTAGGTAGGTGAGGTAGGTCTACGGTCGTAGACAAAAGAGTTTTGCGAGATGCGACAGTCATGTAATTGACTACATGTACTTTACCGGAAGTGGTACTTATTATATATGCAATCGAAAGTACCTTGTATGTATTTACTTCCATTTTTTTTATAATTTTTTAAACCAGTATTTATTTTTTATGAATTTTTGAAAATAAGGCACAAACGGAGGTTTTATGAACAAATATCTGTGCCTTATTCCCTGTCATTGTCAAGCTGACGTGAAATAATGACATTGACAGGACTTTGACTGTCTGAGTTGCCAGATATAAGAAATTTTACCCGGAAGTCTGGAAAATTTCCCTTGACCTGGCCTCTCCCAATGCGAATGATAAATATCGTATCCGTTTTCATTTTTGTTTTCAATGTAAATGCCGTCCCATATATTTTTCGATGTAATAATGATGTGAATTTGCTTATTACTTTAAGCTGTCAACTAAATCCCTGATATTTTTACTTGTATCTTTGACGTTCAGAAAATACGAAAGTTGAAAACACATCTCTTATTCTTTACAGACTGGACAGAGAGGTCGTATGTTCAAAGCAATAAATAATGGTTTGGCATCAGTTTTGGGCTTCGCCATGGCGCTCAAAGCTATTCATACAAAATTAATGATGAATGTCGTTTTCTTTAAATATTTTAGGGATCTTTTGGGAATGACATCAGTTTTGTAATCATTGAGCTGCCAGCACACCCGAAAAAATTTCTAGACTCCCGAGTAAAATTTCCCAAATCTGGCAACTCAGACTGTCAAAGTCATTATTTTACGTCAGATTGACAATGACAGAGAATAAGACACAGAAATTTGTTTATAAATCCTACGTTTGCGACCTTTTTTTCAAAAATTCTTAAAAAAATAAACACTGGTTTTAAAAAATTACAAAAAATATGGAAGTATATATACAAGGTACTTTCGATTGCATATGTTGTCGCCATTATATTCTTCTATGTGAGAACACCGTCGAACGCATCGCAATACTTAAAATAAGGCGTGGGGGTGGCGACGCAGTGCTACATCGCTCGACAGTTCGGCACTTTGGCTCGGGCATTCGGTCCGTGTGGACGAACAGTTAGATGTGTCGTTACGATTTTTAAATAATATAAAAACATTCGTTATTGGTTATTGTCTTGATTGTTATTTGATTAACTATTACAGTAAATTATCATTTTAATTGTGTGCATTTGCTTATAAAGTTTAAAGGTATAATATTATTAAATAAACCTTAGATAACAGAATACATTTGTTTCTGAGTTGGTTGTATAAATAAAATAACAATAAATAAGTATTGGTAGTAATATTAGAGAATTAAATGTGTTATAATGTGCTAATATTTGTTTTCTTTGATATCAGAAGTGCTAAAGTACCCGCAATGCCGCGACGAAGCTACAAGCGATCCAAGAAACAACGCCGGCCACCTTCAACGTCTAGTGATTCGTCGAGTTCAAGCAGCAGTTCGTCTCGGTCGAGCAGCAGCTCTGCTCATCGTGGAAAACGGAAACGGCGGTCAGTGCAAAGCTCAAAAACCGTGAGTCATGATACAATTCTATCCTCTGTTATACCCGAATTCGATCCACTAGTTGACGACGTACATATGTGGGTTAATGTGGTAGATGCTAATGCGCGTGCTTTTGGTTGGTCGGACCGTGTTACCAAATATCAAGCGTTACAAAAACTACGTAATACGGCTAAGATATGGTTTGATTCAGTGCAGAAAAACGAGACTAAGTGGACCACGTGGCGGTGGTCAGAATGGCGTGATACACTCTTAGGTACATTTCAAGTGAGGCGAAATATGTATACGATGCTCGAAAGTTTAATGCAAACGAAACCTGTTGAAGGGCAATCTCTGTACGAATTTTATTTTAATTTAAAAGGGAAAATAGATCGTATGATGTTGTCGTTTTCGGACAGGGATGTTATATCTATAGTTGTAGGTCTCATTGGGGACAAAAATATCAGTACAACAGCGGAAGCAGGCAGTTTCCGGTATTGTGAAGACTTGGCCTCGTTTTTACATGGAAAAGTTTACCGCGCAAATTCTATTGAGGGTAACCCAACACCGTCTACCTCTAAACAAATCCATCAGAGTAAAATTGATAAAAAGCCCGTTTCTTCTGAGTTGATTTCAAATCAAACTTCAAGCTCGAACCTTACTTGTTTTAAATGCGGTGTAGTGGGCCATAAAAGAATTCATTGCACTCAAAAGGATTTAAAATGTGACTTTTGTAATAAGCTAGGCCATGTGGAAACTGTTTGCTTACAGAAAAAGTCTAAATTGAAAACCAAGGTTGAAAAGGAAACCGAGGTTAAAATGATTTGTACAACAGAATCAAAAGCAAAATTTTATAAAGCTGTTGCGTTAAATAACTTTAAATGTCAGGCATTTTTTGATATGGGCAGTGACTGTTCACTGATTTTAAAAAGTTTAGTAAAAGATTTAAATGTTGTAACTAGTAGTTTAGTTAAACCCCTTCAGTTAACCGGCTTTACTAGTGGAATTTGTTTCGAAGTTACCGAATCGGTTGAGGTTGTGCTAGAAGTGGATACAGTTATGTTACCCGTTAAATTTTATGTTATTGGCGAGTTATCCGGCTGTGAAGTTCTAGTAGGTCGAAACTTCACCGAAGATAAAAGAATTATGTATTCGCGTGTAGGAAATGATCTTACTTTTAAACCAGTCGAGTCACTTAAAGTACTTTCAATAAATACTACAAAATTTGATACGGATTCTGTTGAGCATATAGCAATGCTGCATGAAATGTTTGATAATTATTCAGAATGTATATCGGACGACTTATCCACTTTGGGCAAAACTTCAGTCGTTGAACTAGATATAGAGTTAACAACATCGAAACCTATTTCTCACAGACCATATAGAATGTCTGAATCTGAAAAACAAATAACTCGTGAAATTATATCTGAATTAAAGAGCAATGGCATTATTCGTGATAGTAATTCTCCATACGCTAGCCCTATTATTCTGGTGGACAAGCCATCGGGTGAAAAGCGGTTATGTGTAGACTATAGGTCACTTAATAAAGTCACTGTAAAAGAAAAATTTCCTATGCCTCTTGTTGAAGACCTTGTCGATAGATTATCTAACTGTAATTGGTTTAGTTATCTTGATTTAAAAAGTGGCTATTATCAGGTGAAGATTAACGAAAATTCAATACCCAAGAGCGCCTTTATAACACCGGATGGTCATTTAGAATTTATTAGAATGCCTTTTGGTCTGTGTAACGCACCTGCAGTGTTTCAAAAATTAATGAATATTATACTAGGACAGCTGAGGTTTGGAGAAGTTATAAATTACATGGATGACCTCTTGATTGCTACAAGAACTATTGAGAAAAATGTCGAAGTTTTAAGCAAAGTCCTTAAAAAAGATAACGGGCTTACATTAAACTTAGACAAGTGCCATTTTTTCAAAAAACGTGTTAATTTTTTGGGCTATGATATCTCGGGTGATGGCATACGCCCTGGTGAAAAGAAATTGGTAGCAATTAAAAAGTATCCAATGCCAGGAAACATACACCAGGTACGCCAATTTTTGGGCTTGATAAATTATTTTAGAAAATTCATAAAAAATTGTGCCCTATTAGCAAAACCTTTGACAAATTTATTAAAAAAAGATGTCGAATGGAAATGGGGTAAAGAGCAAGATGACTCTGTAAACCTGTTAAAAAATGAACTTATAAATAACGCAGTTCTCTCAATCTTTGACCCAAAATTATCCACTATCCTCTACACTGATGCTAGTCGTGACGGTTTAGGTTGCGTTTTGGTCCAAGTTACAGATAAAGGAGAAAGGCCTATACATTTTTATAGTCGTCAAACCACATTTACGGAAAAACAATATCATTCTTTTGAATTAGAGTTCTTAGCCATTGTTGTTGGTTTGAAAAAGTTCAGACATTACTTATTAGGAACTACATTTAAAATCGTTACAGACTGTAATGCAGTTCGATATTCTATGACAAAGCAAGAAATAAACGCTAGAATAGGTAGATGGGTATTACAGACTCAGGAGTTTACCTTTGAAACGTTGCATCGCCCTGGTGTTCAAATGCAGCATGTAGACGCATTAAGTAGAAATCCTGCACTTAACAACCAGGTGAACTCTGAGTCTGTGATGGCCATCATTGAATCCGATTGGCTTTTGTCAGTCCAGTTACAGGACCCAAATATATGTTCAATCAAAGAGCTATTAGAGTCTGGTGAAGCCGAAACTCACAAACAAATTTTTCAAAATTACGAATTGTTAGGCAACAAAGTTTATCGCAGGACAGAATATGGTAGGCGTTGGGTTGTCCCTAAGCAGTGCATTTGGCAAATTATTAAGTTGAATCATAATGACGTAGGACACTTTGCAGTAGATAAAACCTTAGAACGCATCAGAGCTCGATATTGGTTTCCAAGAATGAAAAAAGTAGTAACAAAATATGTGAAAAATTGTTTAAATTGCATATATCACAAAAACGTTCATGGAAAAAAAGCTGGGATGCTTTTCCCGATTCCAAAGTATGCTAGGCCGTTTCACACGTTGCACATTGATCACTTAGGTCCTTTCGTGAAAACGACCAAAGGCAATACTTATTTACTTGTAGTGGTAGACGCTTTTACAAAATTTGTTTTTATATCACCTGTTCGAAACACTAAAAGCCAGGTTGTAATAAATGAGTTAGAAAATACATTTAAAGTTTTTGGGAACCCCAAGCGCATTATATGCGATGCAGGAAGCGCCTTCACTTCTAAATTATTTGTGAAATTTTGTAAAGATAGAAACATTCGTCACCATGTGATAGCCACCGCCATGCCACGTTCCAACGGTCAAGTTGAACGGTATAATCAAACTATTCTTGAGGCCTTACGATCTATGAGCGCTGACACGGATAACAATAAATGGGACCAACATATAACAACTATCCAACAAGGAATCAATAGCACGATAAATAAAACCACTGCAGCAGTACCCAGTGAAGTATTTTTGGCTATAGAATAAATATGTTAGCAGACAAACTGGACGAGTCGGAAGAAATACAGCTGGATGTAACATCTCTGAGAAAAAAGGTTGATGAAAACATTAGAAAAAGCGCAGAAAAACAAAAATCTATGTTTGATGCAAAACGCAAAATTGCAGTTTCCTATAGTGTCGGAGACCTTGTTGTAATCAAGATACCCAGCCAATCAAATGATGGTCAGAGCACTAAGTTATTACCCCTGTTTAAAGGGCCATTTCAAGTGACAGAAGTTTTAGGCAACGACCGCTATAAAGTGGCCGATATGAGAGGAGCTGAAAGAACAGCTAGACGGTATGAAGGTGTAACATGTATAGAAAATATGAAACCATGGATCAACATTAGCAACATGGAGGACTAATCATGGTATGTACAAGCTGCATTTAATATTAACTAATGTGAATTCCGAGTGTTGTCAATAATATCAAAGTGTTTTAAATTTAACATATTTTCTTAGAGAGTTTAACTGTCTAATGTAAAAGTGCTTTAACACACAAAGGGTGCAGTAGTAAATGTACGTACAAACTATTGTACCCTGAATTCTCGATAATAGCATTTTGAGGGTTCGATCAGTTAAAACCATAAACGACCAAAACGGAAAAGTCAGATTGTGCAACGCTGATATACTACCCAAGAGGCAATGCATTATCGGGAAGACGTGTGCTCCATCAGTCAGCTGTTAAGTTATGATGATGATAACCATTAATTGTAATCTTTGTGTGTTTTCAGCAAATTTCACATCAGACCTCAACATTTCCGAGGACGAAAATGAATGCAGGACGGCCGAGTGTTGTCGCCATTATATTTTTCTATGTGAGAACACCGTCGAACGCATCGCAATACTTAAAATAAGGAGTGGGGGTGGCGACGCAGTGCTACATCGCTCGACAGTTCGGCACTTTGGCTCGGGCATTCGGACCGTGTGGACGAACAGTTAGATGTGTCGTTACGATTTTTAAATAATATAAAAACATTCGTTATTGGTTATTGTCTTGATTGTTATTTGATTAACTATTACAGTAAATTATCATTTTAATTGTGTGCATTTGCTTATAAAGTTTAAAGGTATAATATTATTAAATAAACCTTAGATAACAGAATACATTTGTTTCTGAGTTGGTTGTATAAATAAAATAACAATAAATAAGTATTGGTAGTAATATTAGAGAATTAAATGTGTTATAATGTGCTAATATTTGTTTTCTTTGATACATATATAAAAAGTACCACTTCCGGTTAAGTATATGTTGTCAATTGATGCCGATACGAATAAATAAATAAATAAATAAATATATACGGAGAAATCACACAAATTGAGTTAGCCCCAAAGTAAGTTCGAGACTTGTGTTATGACTAACTCAACGATACTATATTTTATAATAAATACTTATATAGATAAACATCCAGCCGGCCTATTTACTAACTCGGATTGTCGATGCCTATCAATCAAGAATTTACTGTTACAATGCGGTTTTTGTATTCCAAATAAAAAGTTCGAGCAAGCAAAACCCGCATTGCAACAGAAAATTCTCGATTGATAGGCATCGACACCTGTCATCCGAGTTAGTAAATACGGCAGGTCCCAGGTCAATCTGAAAAAGATCATTTTCCATCTTGACCTGACCGGGGATCGAACCCGGGACCATCCGTGTCGCAGGCAGGCATGTTGACCGCTGCGCCACGGAGCTCGTCGAATACTGGGGTACTATTTTCAAAACGTGTGACACTCGTCTTCGAACGATTTTTCCATACAAAAATCGTTCGGAGAGGAGTGTCACGTTTTCAAAAATAGTACCCCTGGTCCTTTTGTCTATGGTGTAATATAGTCAGCTCGTGCTATGAATACGATGTAAAACAAAAATAAACCATTAATTAATACGATTATGTACCTACATTAAAATTATAGACTGTCCAACGACAGCTGAACCTTGCAAAACGCGGGATATTTAAAAATTCGCGAGCGTGCAATACTGTCTACAGTAGGACAAAAAAGTTTTGATACTTATTACATGACTGCCCAAAACAAGTAATGTAAAGATTTTGGAATGTGTGGTAATTGTAAATTTCCTACCCCCATCTGTAATTTTTCCTAGCACCCTAAGCCCGATGACTTCATGCCGCGTTTATCGCTCGCTGCCTTGCCGCGGCCGTACAGGGAGACGTCCCGGTCCACGCATGAAACAGGTTTATACCGCAAGTTTATATTCATAAAGCGAGCTCCGTGGCGCAGCGGTCAACACGCCGGTCTGTGACATGGATGATCCCGGGTTCGATCCCCGGTCAGGTCAAGATGAAAAATGATCTTTTTCAGATTGACCTGGGTCTTGGATGTTTATCTATATAGGTATTGGTTATAAAATATAGTACCTATCGTTGAGTTAGTATCCCATAACACAAGTCTTACATAAGAACTTACTTTGGGGCTAGCTCAATCTGTGTGATTTGTCCGTATAGATTTATTTATTTATTATTTATTTATAAAGTAGTAGTATTTTAAGTTTCAACAGGTCATAGAAAAATAGAAAGACAAAGTAAATGTAAAGAAAACAAAATATATAATATTTTAACTTAAAGTTAGACATAACGACCAATCTAGCTGCTGGACTAATTTATTGACGGCAGGTCATAAGACCTCTAGACTTCATATAAATTGGATACATTCGGGTCTCCCATCCAACCTAGCAATCCGTCCTCACTATAGTCAGTTCCAAGGCAGAATTGGAGGGTGTTCCACGCGCACCTGACTATCAGTGTCCTTACGACCTTTCAGAGCCGACCGTAGGACCTAAGCCCTAGACCCTATATCCTATCCTACTTCGTCTGCAGACGATTTTATTCTATTATGTCAAGTCTGACGCTGGTGACCTTTCTAGATCATCTTACTTATTGACGAGCTCTGTGGCGCAGCGGTTACCACGCCAGCCTGCGACACGGGGGTCCCGGGTTCGATCCCCGGTCAGGTCATGATGGAAAACGATCTTTTTCAGATTGACCTGGGTCTTGGATGTTTATCTATATATGTATTTGTTATTAAATATAGTATCGTTGAGTTAGTATCCCATAACACAAGTCTTTCTTAACAACTTACTTTGGGGCTAGCTCAATCTGTGTGATTTGTCCGTATATATTTATTATTATTATTCTCTTTATTTATTTGTATAGTCTTAGTTTTAGGTTTTTATAAAATTTATATAAAAAGTAAAATATAAAAATAAATACAAAACATAAAAACTTTATAAAAACCTAAACCTAGAGTGCCGCCAGCAGCGGGGCAAGGCTCAAGCTACCAGCGGTCAGGGCCCCAGCGAGAGAAACCTTCTGACTATACGTGCCGTATCCAAGAGTACTGCCTTCTGTATCTGTCCCTTGATCCAGCCATCTAGCGAAAGCCTCTTTAGATGTTGGTCAAGACTCTTCGCTATAAGACCATTCGCAGATACGACTATCGGGACAATGATCGTTGAATCCACATCCCACATGGCGGTTACCTCGTGGGCCAAGTCAAGGTACTTGCTGAGCTACTTATTATTATTATTATTATATTATTATTTAAGTAACTATTCACCAGTTACCATTTTCCAAGATGCCATCAACATGAAATTCCCTAGGATGGCGTCTTCCATCTGCTTTTAACGGCGTGGGTGAACCCGATTTTATAAGACTGTGTCAATGCATCATAGAGAATTTAAACTGTTAATAATTTCTGCCATCATACTTACTAAAACTCAATACCACATTCCTCCGACAAAATTTCCCTAAAGTATAGTTTGGTGTGAGTTATACCCAAGCTAGACACAGGATGTGGCGTTGAGCTGTTTATTAAAAAGCAAATATGCCTTATTCGACTGTAGAACAGAAACGGTATTTAGTACTGTAAAGGTCTACAAAAATCACCAGACGCTTTAAAGTAATGAGGCTATTATTAAAATTTTAGGTAGGTCCAGTCTATCAGTTCTAAAATATAAGTATTAGTATCAATTACTAAAATATAAGAAAACATTGACTATTTAATATACAAGTGCCAGAGTAAGAGCTTAGTGAATATACGTCCCTATCGAACTCCTTATAAATTCTAGTATCTCATCGACATTTTTACTAGCCATCAAAACATTAACAGGAGATAAAAACCTAAACGATAAGTATATTCAACGACTTAAAATCCCACTATATAACGTCGACTTGAATTCAACCTCGCCCTTTAATGTCTCCTTTAAATACTACCATAAATAAAAGTAGTACAAATAGGATATACAAGAAATAATAAAAAAAGTTTATACGCCCTTTGTATGCAGTTGTTATAGTTATGGATTACCAGAACCTGCACAGCGCTGTGATGATATTTCGCCCCTGTCTCACGAGACACTTTAATTATTGTGAATTTTACGCGAGGATTAATTTTAATACCGAATATAGTACGTTATGACACTCGCGAGTGGTCTAATCCATATATTTTCCTAAAAATAAATTTGTCAACATCAACAACCGTGCGCGCGCGCTGCCTCTTTCCGTCTCCCGAGCCTCCTTTCGCCCCTGCATTTGCTGATTTTCAAACCACACCCCTAATACCCGAATTTTCTAAAAGAAACCATCCCGATTGTTTATCTCTTATGCGTAGTTGCATACTCGCAGATATAACGGTTACTTTCCTTTTTCTAGTAAACGCCCCTCTTAGAAGAGATAAGTATTAATATGCATATAATATTATGTTATTATGCATGGTATTTTTAAAGAAAATATTTAAAAGGAATTTCCGTACAATACGACGTCTGTTACATAATGTAAAAGTATGTAAGTTAACTTGTTCCATACTAACTTCTAAAGGACTCAATTTTATATAATTATTATTACACTTTTAATATCTGGTGATGCCACTGCGGCCGTCGCCCATGCTAAATACCTACCTTCACTGTATCGCAAAAATAAGCAAGGTTTGTTTGTTTAAAAGTTAGCAATAAATACTACAAATCACTACATATTATAAAACAAAGTCCTTCGCCGCGTCTGTCTGTCTGTCTGTCTGTTCGTGATAAACTCAAAAACTACTGCACGGATTTTCATGTGGTTTTCACCAATAGATAAGGTGATTCATGAGGAAGGTTTTATGGTATAATACATCCGCGCAGGGCGCAACCGGGGAGGGCTGCTAGTTATTTATTATTAAAGACATTCTAAAACGTTACATCAATCAAAAATGTGATTTCAAGGAGTACTCTACTTATCAATAACGTACAATTTTTCCACGGAAAGATCAAAAATATATAAAAGAATATGCTAAGTCCATATAAAAAAGACAGTGCCCAGTATAGGTAAATTTATTAATTTCAGATTGCTTTAATCTTTTCCTCTTTGAAAGCCTCGTTTACGAGTATCAAAAACACATGGGTGAAATAAAATCAGGAATTGACAACTGTAATGTCAAAGTCATCTGCATCAGTGTTGCAACTTAAAAAATGAAGCTATACGCATATGAAGGTATTGAAACTTGGCACATTTAATTTTAAAGTTTTTATGGAGTAGAATGACAATGAAAGTAGTAGGATATTGCTAAATGATCTGTAGTAAATAGTATTGTAATATTTCTAAAAGGAAACCCAAAGGAGAGATCACTTAGCCATTTATTAACATAATGACATCCGTCAAGAAAAACCTACAGTAAAACAATAACTCTATGGGAGTAGTAAAAAGAGTCCGAACACTACATACCTCCACCATAAATTCGTACTATTAATACCTACAAACAAATCACATAACAAATTTTACTCCTCAACCATAACGCAGAATTTAAGTACATTTTGTTTTATTGTTTAGCCTACACTGCCTAACTGGCCGGCGCTGAGGCGACTCCGGGTTTGAGGGAGGCGTAGCGAAATTCTCCGTCTCACTACACTGACCTGAATTGGTAGGAGACTGTGACGCCGGCACAACGATTCCTGATCTTACAGGAGAGACTGGACATTGCTCTGTCGGCAGAGACACTGGTGGGACCGAATCTCCTGAGCACTCCGACTGCCCATCAGATCATAAAGCACGGGAAGTCGAGGCTAGCTGCGGTTGCATTAAACCTGTGGGAAATACAAGCGGACTCCTTGACCTACGCCTTAACTGGTCGATGTGGCGATGCACTTGTTTACCGTCAGCATCCAAAATACTGAAATTTCAGGTCCCTTGAGTATTTATAACCGTACCGGGTACCCACTTTTCCCCCTTTAAATACTGGCGAAACCAAACTTCTTCACCCACATCCATACTTCTATCCACACCACCTGCATTCTCTAACTGTTTTTGTTGAGCTTTCTGGACCTTTACTATCTGTTCCGGTCTGTAACGTCCAATTTAGTCCGCAGACGCCTACCTAGAAGCAAGGTAGCTGGACTCACACACAACAAAAATGTGTGCAATGCCTTTTCAACATCTCTTTTTTCGACTGACGCTTTTTTTATTACTGACTTCCACGTCCTGACCGCATTTTCCGCTGCTCCGTTAGACGCCGGATGGTAAAGTGCAGTAAGTACATGTTGAACACCTAACCTTTTCAAGAACGCCGAAAATTCGCTACTTGTAAACGGCGGACCATTATCTGACACAATCTGTATAGATAAGCCCCACCTACTCCAAAAAAATTCTATGGTACTACCACTACTCTACTGGAGCAAATATTCATACAGTAAACGCTTAGCGGCCGCTATGCTTGTGGTGAATAAGTCAATGTCAACGGTTTTAGAAATATTATTGAAATTACTACCCACACGCATGAAAAACGAGTTTTTACGGTAATTCGTTGAAGCAACGGGAAGAAATATAAGGGGGTTACATCTAAGTGTTTTTGGAGGGGCATATAACTGCAACTAACTCAGTAAGAAAACTAAGTCGGCAACATCTCGTCGAACCCTCAATGGAACGAGATGATGCCTTGTGCAAAGATCTAAATAGTTATCAGAGTTGTAATAGATTTTTTGACGGAAGCAGAGGTATTTAACAAACTTCTTTTAAATGTTTTCGATGCGATCTATATATTCTTTGTACATGGGATTCCAAGCTTGTGAAGCATACTCCAGGTGAGGACGTACATAAGTACAAAACAATATTTGTATTGTTTTGAGGTCTTTAAACGACGCTACACATCGAAGAACGAAACCAAGTGATTTATATGCTTTCGAGACTATTTTATCTATGTGAGTGTCGAATAACAATTTAGAGTCGTGATGTACTCCCAGAACACGCACACTTGTGGAACGCTGTAGAGGCTGTCGCTTGAGCATGTAACTTGTAGGTATTATGTTCCGTTTTCTTGTAAAGGTAACTACACAACACTTAGAGGGGTTGAGTTCAAGCCCATTGCATGAACAATAATGCTCAAGACGGGAGATGTCAGCCTGAAGTGCAGATGCATCATTTTGAGAAGATACAGTACAGAATATCTTCATATCGTAATTGAGATGAATGTAGACATTTTTGGATATCGTTGACCATGATATTGAAGAGAAGAGGACCGAGCAGGGAACGCTGACAACTTGGCTAAAGATCCAAGAGCCAAGCTAACTCGACACTATACCGAAGACATCCCGGACATCAGCCCGTCCTAACGAGATTAGGATTGCCCTCAAGCAGCTCAAAATCAAAAGGACGGAATCACAGCAGAGCTTCTGAAAGCGGGCGGAACGCCGGTACTGAAAGTTCTTCAGAGGCTCTTTAATTCCGTCTTGCTCGAGGGCGTGACGCCAGAGGCGTGGAACAGGAGCGTGGTCGTTTTGTTTTTCAAAAAGGGTGACAATACTCTATAAGAATTATAGACCCATCACGCTCCTGAGCCACATCTATAAGCTGTTTTCGAGGGTGATCACGAATCGTCTCGTGAACAGGCTTGATGCCTTCCAGCCTCCCGAAAAAGCCGGTTTCCGAAAAGGCCACATCCATACGCTGCAGCAGGTTATAATACAGAAGAGCAAGGAGTATAACCGGCCACTATGATCGGTATATCGAAGTGTTGAAGTGCTTATACAGCAACGCCAACATGTCTGTCCGAGTACAGGAGCAGAGTACACAGGCTATTCCACTGCAGAGAGGGGTTAGACAGGGAGATGTTATTTCTCCGAAACTGTTTACCGCTGCTTTGGAAGATGCCCTTAAGCTCCTGGAATGGAAAGGACTTGGCATTAACATCAATGGCGAGTATATCACTCACCTTCGGTTTGCCGATGATATCGTTGTCATGGTGGAATAGCTGGAGGACTTAAGTACCATGCTCAATGGCCTCAATGAGGTTTTCCAACAGGTGGGCCTTAAAATGAACATGGATAAAACGAAGATCATGTCGTATCCATGTTGCACCAATGCCGGTTTATGTTGGGAACTCTATCCTTGAAGTTGTAGACCAATATGTCTACCTGGGTCAATTAATCCAGCTTGGAAGTTCCAGCTTCAAGGATGAGGTCTTTCGACGAATCCGACTCGGCTGAGCAGGGTTCGGGAAGCTCCGCAGTGTCTTCTCGTCCAAAATACCTCTGTGCCTAAAGACGAAAGTCTATAATCAACATGTGTAACCAGTAATGACATACGGGTCCGAAACGTGGTCCCTTACTATGTGGGCCTCATAAGAAAGCTCAGGGTCGCTCAAAGAGCTATGGAGAGGGCTATGCCCGGTGTTTCTCAGCGAGGTCGAATCAGAAACAAGGAGATCCGTAGAAGAACAAAGGTCACTGACATAGCTCAGCGGATTAGCTCTTTAAAGTGGCAGTGGGCGGGGCACATAGCGCGAAGAACCGATGGCCAATGGGGCAGAAAGGTTCTCGAATGGCGACCACGTACCGGCAAGCGCAGCGTCGGACCCCCACCGACCAGGTGGTCAGACGACCTGACCAAGGTCGGTTTTCATTTTGAAAGGTAAGACCTGAACATCTCGAGCGCGATCCCAGTGATGCCTATGTTATATAGCTTTCTCAGTAGTAATTTATGGCTTACGGTATCAAAAGCCTTTTACAGGTCCATGAAAACGCCCAGTACAATTTGTTTTTTATCTATATTTGTTTTAAGTTTAGTGATGATGTCAATTGTTGCCAAAAGTGTATTAGATTTACGCCTGAAACCGTATTGTTTATCTGAAATTATATTATTTAATACAAGATGTGACTCAATGCCTATATATAAGATTTTTTCAAATATTTTTGATATGATTGACAGGACAGAAATGGGTCGGTAATTACCAGGATCAAATTTCTTTCCTGATTTAAAGATCGGAGTGACTCTCGCAAGTTTTAAAGAATCCAGAAAGATGCCCAGCGTCAGACATTTGTTAATACATCTGGTCAAATCCTCAACTCAATTATCTCTCCAACCTCTGCAACCGTCGCGGGCGCTAATTCTGTGAGTTCAGGTAAGTGCGATTGAGAGTCACAGTTTGCAGCAGTGAAGATGTGTTCTTTGTGGTATTACTGTGGTATTGCACTTGCCAGTGTAGCCCTGATTGTCGCAAAAAAGTTTTTGAAGTATTCACGAATTTCAGCGTCATCCGTAATATCGCCATCAGCAGTCTCAAGCTTAGTTGGTGAAGATACATTTTTTTGGTATAGACTATATATATATATGATGCAAACGCATATATAATAACGAAACGCTATAAAGCTTTCTAGTATCTTTAGATTCGTTAAGCACACTAGCTGAATTAGACAGATCTGGGCTAGCAACGTTTGCATTATTAGTCGAAGAAGTCGCAGTGATAAATTCATACTCCACATTGGCTGAAGAAGAGAAACCTGTGCTGGCAGCGTACGCTACGTACGTGACATTGGCAGCGTACGTGGTTCAATGGATAAGCATTTTTAAGGTAAGTATCCACATCGGCTGGGGCAGATAAAGTTTGGTTAGCAGAGTTCACATTGTAAGTAAAAGGAGTAGTAGTATTAAGGTTAGTATCCACATTGGTTGGTGCAGATAAAGTTGATCTGGCAGTATTTGCTTCGTAAGTGAATAAAAAAGACGTATTAAGGTTTGTATCCTCATTGGCTGGAGCAGATAAAGGTGGGCTGGCAGCGTCCGCATCGTACGTCAGAAAGGGTAGCAGTATTAAGGTAATTATTCACGCTGAGTGGAGCAGATAAAGCTGGGCCGATAGCGTTTGCATCATACAACAATGGAGTAGCAGTGTTAAGGTGAGTATCAACGCCAAATGGAGCAGCGAAAGCTGGGTTGGTAGCAGTCACATTGCTTGTAGATGGAGTCATGTATATCCATATCCAGGCTTTTATATTCAATATGTGACAGGATATAATTTGTCTTGTGAGTACAATTTATAATGTTGTCTGAAATTACCATTATTTTTTTACTTTTGTTTTCTTTCGCATGCATGTTATTCGATGTAGTTGAGTTACGAAAAAAAAGGATGAGAAAAAGTGAGTGACATCATGGAAGTATTTAAAGAATTGTCACTGGTACTTGAATTCTAAACTATTTTTGGCTTCTTAGACTTCTTTTCTTTTTCCAAATCGCTGTCTTCTATATCGTCACTACAGTCTGATAAATAGTCTCTCGTGTAGTACTTTATGGTAAAATGGATTCGGGTCCCACTTGTTGAACGGAACTGAAAATAAAATGATGCTTAAATTATAATTTAAACAAGTAACACAATAGACTGGTATTTAGTTAGATCTAAGAAATAATTATCCATTTGCTATAAAATAAGTGGTAAATAAACTTTAGTATAATTGAATTCTAAATTAAGAAAACATAGTTGTAATAGATTTTATTTCAGTTTACGCATTTTAAAGTGTTTTCATTATTCTTCATTTAAATTTAATTACTATTTCATTTATTTAATTTTTTTTCTATTTTAAGTATAAATTAACATCAAAACTAAGTACTGCATTTCCTTCTAAACAAAAAAATATCTAACCTAAGCTAAAATATAACTGTTCACCGTATGGATGTACCTATAAACCAACCACTATAAAAGTACAATGTGTTGTATGAGTGTACAATGTGGCGTAGATAAAATTCCAGTGTCAATTAAATATCTAATAGGAGGTATAAACCAAAAAGCTTTTTGCAACAAGGGCGTATAACTCAAAATGTTTTTGCAACAAGGGCGGATAAACCTAACTCACTAAGAGAAATTAAGGATTCATAAAAACTTATTACAAGTCGTTAAACACAAGTTCACTTTATTACTTATCTGTATCGCAATTGATACATTTGTATGTCTAACGACGTATAATAATCGTAAATCAATAGCTATTCTGTAAAAATGCATGCATCAAACAAAGTTAACCTCGAATTAACAGTTTAAATACATTAGTGTCAGAACTCTTAATTTTTTTCTGCCTACACTGGAAGTACTATGTGCAATAATAAAAACAAATAAAAGTACTTAGATACTTACCTCTTCAGAGATTTTAACCGCTGTCTTTGATATAGTGCATTAACCACTTCCCTACGTCTAAGTAAGGCATCCAGAGATGCCTTTTTAATATCTTCTGCCATTTTACAATATTATACATATGCGGGAGATTTAAAATCCTGATCCTAACTAATATTATAAATGCGAAAGTGAGTTTGTTTGTTTCTTTATTTGTTTGTTTGTTTGTTACGCTTTCACGCCCTATTTTCCGAGACTCAACTGCTAAAGTTGTAAACAACACGTGCACCGGCCACGTGCGGCAACAGTCGCCCCCACTTCTCGCCCATATAAGCGGGCACATTTGATATCGACAGAGACGCCATCGACGCACAGCCCGTCGACCAAGGCCCCGCTACAAGAGCGGCGCCTGCCCCCAGCTTCCATTGACAGCAAGAATAAGCCTGACGTGGCCGCCACGGCCACAACCCTGAGACCCGCCTGCCGTTGCAGGCGGCGGCAGCAATCCGCTGTAGAGGACACAGTCCTGATCAGCCACCCCGACTCTGCCCGCAAGGGCGGAGTGCGAGAAGACCCCGATTGTCGACAGATCAGAAGTTGTCTAGTATCGGACACGGCACGTTGCTCTGAACTGTCTCTGCATCAGCTATTGTTATTTATTTATAATGGTATGATGGTTTATTTACTATAACTATGTAATAATTTATGATGGTGAATTAGTGAATTAATATTTATGATAAGGTTTATTGATTGATGACTAAATAATAACTTTTGCTTAAATAAACTAAATGTATATAGAATGATGAATTATGAATACAGTAATATCTAAATATATATGTTCGTTTCATTTGTTCTCCCACATCAGAAGTGGGATCTGTCAAATACAGTCACTACGCCTACGTATGTTTATGGTTTCAGGTTATTATTATCTTTCATAATGGCATCGAGTTAGCGGTAGGTGACAACGCAGCTGCGCATAACAACGTTGCCGCACCAGAGGCTGCTCAACCATCGCCAATCCTCGGCACCGAGACGACGCGTACGTCTTCGGTTAGCCACAGTGAACCAACTCCGGGCTGTTCCACGAGCAACGCCCAAGATCCAAGGACAGGTTTCGTTCCTTTAGATTTTATGCAAAATATTATGCAGGAAAATAAACTCATTCAGATACTGCAAATGCACTCAATGTCAATATAAACCTGGTGCCAACCCTTAAAACTCTCGAGCATATTTATGTACCTTCCTTTTGATCCTGAGGACCGCACAATACAAGTCTGGTGCAATAATGTGGATGACTTAAAATCTGAATATTTACTAACTGATAAAGAATGTCTTTAATTTGGCCATGAAAAAATTATGCGGTCAAGCCTGCATGGGTACGTAGTAATTACACCGTCCTACTTACCTGGTCAGAACTTAAAGATAGTATTATTGAAACCTTTGCAGATGAAGCGCGGTACTACGATGACCTCGCACTCTTCATGGAGTACACAAGTAATCAAGCCAGCAGCTAAGCAGAATATGCGACGCGAAAATGTGTAGCTGGCGAGGTAGGTGATGGGAATGGAGGTGACCGAGCAACGTTTAGTGGAGGCAGTAATCTCTGGTATGTCTGATTTTTGTATACGATCTGACTTGTTGAGATTTACGCCTCAAAACTTGCCGCAGTTAATTCAGAGTTTGAATTCATACAAGTGAAATATCTTTTAATAAATATATTGATCACAACATTTCCTCTAAACGAACTAAATGAACCATTTTTGACAAGAATAAGCAACAGTACTGTCATAAATGTCGTAAAACCGAGACATTTGCTTAAATATTGCCATTCTACTAGCGTTGTTAACAGTCGTGAGCCGTCAAAAAAGTAGTCCCACGGGAAAAAGATCCCAAAACCACTGCTATATCTTGTACGTATTGTAATAAAAACCGGCCAAGTGCGTGTCAGGCCACGCGCAGTGTAGGGTTCCGTAGTTACGAATGACAACTTTGAGTTCAACCATGAAGATTGTATGAAATTTTACATTTTCCAGTACATTTGTAAGTTGATTGCCTATAACTTTTTAGTTTGCACTTAGTACCCAGCTCTGATAGTTTTCCTTTCAATTTTAGTATATATACTACTGTTGTAATTTTTTTCACGTATCCATATATAACCGTTTAGCAGATAGAGGGGGGGGGGGGGGGACACGTACCTCGAAATATTTCGGAAGCGGATCCCTAAATATAAAAATGGTGTTCTCAACCTCACAATATTTTTTAAAGACCTTTTTAACGATACCCCACACGATGGGTAAATAGAGAAAAAAAAATACTCCCCCACTTTACTTGTATAACATACTACACAAAAAAATTTTTTTTTCTAAGACTTTTTTGCCATGATTAATATACATACCCTAATATACTTATAGTCTTTGAGTAAAACCGCGGACGGACAGACAGACAGACAGACATGGCGAAACTATAAGGGTTCCTAGTTTACTACGGAACCCTAAAAATGGTGTTCTCAATCTCACAATATTTTTTAAAGACCTATTTAACGATACCCCACATGATGGGTAAGTAGAGAAAAAAAAATACTCCCCCAGTTTACTTGTATGGGAGCTACCCTAAAAAATGTTTTTTTTCAAAAAATTTTTCTACCGTTTTTTTGCCATGATTAATATACATACCCATACCAAATTACAGCTTTCTAGTACTTATAGTCTCTGAGTAAAACCGCGGACGGACAGACAGACAGACATGGCGAAACTATAAGGGTTCCTTGTTTACTACGGAACCCTAAAAAGGACAATCCTTTGACAATTGTAATTCGCGTATAAACCGTAAACCTAAAGAGGAAAAGCCAAAACCAACCAATATTAATACTTTGGCAGTACATATTTAATATTAATACTTTGGCAGTACATATTTTAGTTGTGGTAGAGCCTCGCTACCAGCGAAAATCTCTTTTGCTAGTAGCATGAATGGGCCGGCTCGTCCGGGGAAGTACCACACTCTCACAGAAAATCGACGTTTGAGTAGTAGCTTTACCGCTACTATGCTTCGTTCGGTGAGTGAGAGAGCCGGAGGCCCAGCTCCCTCTCCCCTCTGGGGAGGGAAAAATAAAAGGCCGGCAACGCTCCTGTGACACCTCTGGTGTTGCAGTTGTCCATGGGCAGCGGTGATCACTTCCCATCAGGTGACCCACTTGCTCGTTTGCCGTCCTATGACATAAAAAAAAAAAAAAAAAAAAAAAAAAAAAAAAAAAAAAAAAAAAAAAACTGATCCTCTAAAATATAAATAAATGATCGCGATTTTGTATCTCTATTAGATAGCCGTGCTGAATGCTCTCTAATGCGCGATTCAATCGGAAACTCTGTCAAAGGCAAAATAGTTTTTGCAACTACAATGCTGCTTAGTGATGAAAACACTTCTTTTTATACTTACTTACTTCGCTGGCTCAGCGACCCGAAGTGGATCTTGGCCTCCGACATTAAAATGCGGCATTCTTCCCTATTCTGTGCCAAATCTGACCAGTCGGACACTTCCAGCTCTTTCAGGTCTTTGGCGACTTCATCCTTCCAACGATATCTTGGACGCCCCACCGGACGGCGCCCGGAAGGTTGACCATGATACGCTTTCTTTACGGCTCGATCCTCTCCACATGTCCTAGCCAGCGAAGTCGGGAGGATTTTATTTCTCCTATGATGTTCGGCTCGGACACTAGCTCTTCTATCTCCGTTGGAAGCAATGCAATCCCTCTGTAGTTTCCGCATTTCTTCCTGCATTCTTATGCAAATAATACCCACATTCCACTCCAAAGGTTGTAGTTCTTTTTGCCAGATTCTACGTATTATTTGCATTGCTCCCCCCCCCCCCCCCCATATTTCCACAGTTCACCCGTTATACCATCTATGCCAGGGGATTTATGGTTTTTAACCTTTAAGTATGGACATGTAGTCTCACAGGCTCCGCGACAATATTGGTTTCTTTGTTTCATTCACTTCCCCCCACTCCCCGTGACTGAGCCGCCCAGTAGCTTCAGTTTTATTGCAAAAACGACTAGAGAAGAAGGAGGTAGCGTCGCCCGGTGCATAGGACGTGAGTATTACCTTTTGAAAAATTGGCTGGAGCCTGTGAGACTACATGTCCATAATTGCGGTATAAAAATATTTACAAAAATTTTTTGTTTGTTTTAGTTTTATGTGTAAAAAATGGCAGAAAATGTGAAGCTGGTTGTTCTCGTTCAGAGGGCAAGCGACAAAGTTCACTTCATAGGCCGGCAAACAAAATATTACGAGTTAGTAATCCATCTTTTGTTCCCGTTCTCTATGTAATGACTGTCAATCATTAGTCTTACAAAGTTGGTTGTGGTTTTTTTTGTTTCTCTATCAGAAGTTCATTTAATTTTTTTTTAATTCTTCATACAGTAGATTATAAAAAAAAGATTTGATTATTACCAAATATTTTAGTAAAGTAATGTTTTATGTTTAAAAACTAACCTATAGTCAAAATTACCAAAAATGGTGACTATGCTCTTATTTTTAATATTTTTAAAGATTTTAAATAAAGAAGTTGATTATGCACTAACGTCATTTTATTTTTAGTTTCCTTCAATTTCATCTAGTTATATTGTTCAAGCAATTTGGAATAATTATGGTAAAAAAAATCGCATTCTTATATCGGAGTCTGACAGACTACATGTCCACGGTAGTGTTATAAATATAAGACGTCCATAGTTAAAGGTTAAGCCTCCTTATTGCTTTGCGAACCTCTGGAAAGTCCGGTGTTTACTCATGATGGTCGTGATCTTGGTCTTGACCAGTACCTGAGTCTATCGGGGTTTGGTTGGTGACCGGTGGGCCATTAAGAAGTTGCTGGAAATACTGGCGCCACATAGTCTTCTGTTTTTCGGGATCCGAGACAAGGTTCCCTTCTTCATCTTCGAGGAGTTGTGTGACAGGTTGGTATGCCTTTTTAACTGTTCTCACCTCTTGGTAGATCTTCCGTGATTCGTTCGATCTTATCAACGTTTCAATATTATTTATATATTTAATATTCCTGTCAGATAATCTCTCCTTGCTTTTCTCACTAGCCTCCTAAGATCTCGTCTTGCTTCTTGGTGTTTTTCATCCCATCTACTGTCCTGTTCAGTCAGTACCTTGTACTTTCTTTTTCGGTCCATTGCCATTTCGCAATTTTCGTTCCACCATTTCCTTCTTTTCTGACACTTCTTCTTGCCGAGTACTCGAATCCCTACATCTTTGACTATTTGTTTTGTTTGTTCCCAGTCCGTGTCTATGTCCACTGTTTTATCTAACTCCGCGAATCGATTGTTCAGCTCCAGGTTGAATTTAAGACTTGTTGATTAATCTTTAAGACTATCAGTATTGATCTTTGGTTCTCTAATGGTTTGTTTATGACTTGTAATTTTGATTTTAGCCTTTACTTTGACACCCACCAAATAATGGTCACTGTCGCAGTCAGCTCCACGATACGACCGTACATCCTGAACCATGCTTTTGTGTCTCTCAGCACATGATGTCATTTCGTTTACCGTTCTGCCGTCACGAGATCTCCAAGTTCCTAGATGGATGGCTTTGTGCGGGAACATTGTGCTTTTGATGACCATAGATTTTGAGGACGCAAAGGATATCAGTCTCAGGCCTTTTTATTTAACCCGTAAAAAGTTTTACAAGATCTGTGTTGATGGCTTTAATCTGAAGTTAGTTTGATTTGGTCCCTGATGATTATATTTAGTATGATGTCCTTCTTGGTCAAAACCTTTTTGAAATACCTGGACGAAAAGTTACCTTTACGAAAGATTCCTATAAAGTTACTCGCGATTGCTATAGTATAAATTCTGTTTAGCAATCGGACCTTGATCACTCAGATATCAATAAAAGACTTGATCAGGAGTGTAAAGAAAGAATATTGCTTTTTCTGAAATGTTTACATCTGGTAACAAGGTAATCCAAGTTACCAGGGATGAATTAATTTCATTTGAAGAATCCTGACAAGATTGTGCAAAGAAGTCCCTACCGGTTAGCACCCGCAGATCGGGAATATGTTTAAACCCTCTTTAAAAGTCTTAAAGATAATTATAGAAAGATAATAAAATGATAATATCATACGAGATAGTCAGTCATGGTAGTGATCAAAAGATGATAGTGACCGAATGTGTGTAGATTACAGAGAGTTGAATAGCAACACCATTCGTAATCACTTCCCGTAATTAAAGACCACATTAGTAATCTTTAAAAAGCCAAATATTTTACTGTCTTATATATGGCAGCTGGTTTTCCTCAGATACCTATAAAAGACCTCATTTGTAAGTTCTGACAGACAATACGAGTACTTGCGTATGCCGTCTGGTCTTTGCAATGCACCCTCAGTCCTTCAGAGAGCCATCACCATAGCATTAAAGCCTTTTGTTTATGATTAAAATACGTAACAACGGGTTACTTACGTAAATAGTCAGCTATTGGCCGATATGTTTCGAACTCATCCGAAGGTCTTCCTCAGGGCAAATGTGAATTGACTTGGAATGAATAACATTATGTTACTAAATAAATAAATAAATATATACGGACAAATCACACATATTGAGCTAGCCCCAAAGTAAGTTCGAGACTTGTGTTATGGGATACTAACTCAACGACACCATATTTTTAACAAATACATATACCTATAGATAAACATCCAAGACCCAGGTCAATCTGAAAAAGATCATTTTCCATCTTGACCTGACCGGGGATCGAACCCGGGACCATCCGTGTCGCAGACCGGCGTGATGACCGCTGCGCCACGGAGCTCGTCATAAGGACTCACTAGGAATAAGATTCTTGAGTTACTTGTTTCCGATGATCGTTCAATCTTCGATTAGGACAGTTGTGTCACATAGTGAAACAGTGTAAAAGTGCAGACGCATCACAACAATACCGCCGTCACGAGCAGCCGGGCCGCGATGACCTAGATCGGTGAGTCATTGCGTTCGGTATGTTTACGTACGACGAATAATTGTTAAGGCAACGTTCTCATCTGCCTTAACAATGAATACGCCATCTAAAACGGTTCAGCTCAAAACTGAAACTGAACACCATCTGTATGACCTATATAAACAAGAGAGACAAGAACGGCTCAACCAACAGAGCCTCATTGAAGATTTAAAAAAACAAATATCAATTCTTCAGCAGCAATTACAATGTGCCGTTGAATCAAAAGAATCAGCCCCAGCAGCTTCCATTATAAAAACTCCCACGCCAGCGCCGCATGTTGAATATGGTACGGACGAGGAAGAACTTGCTAAAGAAACTGAGTGGATAAGAACGAAGTCAAGAAAAAAAAGAAAATTGAACTTATCACCCGAACTCTCGTCTCAAGAAAGGGAAAACCCTAAGCTAGAAAAGGTAAAAAAAGTTCCTTCTCCACCTCCCATTGTAGTAGATGGAGTGAATGACTATCAAAAGTTCTACGACTTCTTGTCGCAGGACCAGTCTGCCAGTACCTTCAGGGTTAAAATGCTGAATGGTGACAGCATCAAGATAAATGCTATTAACGAGGAAGCATATAGATCATTAACCAAGCTATTGTCGGAAAATAATTGCCTATGGCATTCCTATGAAAATAAACAGGAGAGACCCATCAGAGTAATGGCAAAAAAACTTCCAGCAACCTGTAAGCCTGAGAGAATAGTTGAAGACCTCAAATCCAAGGGTCTTCAAATTGAAAGTGCTGTTAATAAACTAAGTTGGAAAAGTAAGGAGCCATTAAACATGTTTATGCTCACCTTCAACAACAAAGAAGAAATAGACAAAGTTTACCAAATAAAATCGATTCTAGGGTGTGTGGTTGATATTCAACCCTTGAAATCATCTAAACTCATTCCTCAATGCAAGAGATGTCAAGCCTATGGACATACACACATGTACTGCGCCAAAGAGCCTAGGTGTGTGAAATGTACCGGAAGGCACCTAACAAAAGACTGCAAAAAACCAGTCACGGAAAAGCCAAAGTGTGTGCATTGTGGTGAAGCACATCCAGCTAACTACAGAGGCTGCATGGTCGCTAAAGAAATGCAAAAACTAAGAAATAAAACTGTTAATAACCCGATAAAAAGCAATGAAAAAAAAGACGCAACTATACAGCGAAAACTAAGTATTAAGCCTTCACCAACTGTAAGCGTAGCCACCTACGCCCAGACAGCTGCTAAAAACTCAATAAGTACTCAACGCAAAGAACAAACCTCTCAAAATGAAAATAAGTTAGATGAAATTCTCAAGCTCATGACATCATTCGACGAGCGATTGAAGAAAATCGAAAGAACCACCAAGACGGTTACCCCCAATAATAAAAAATAATGGATAAACTAAAGATAATGGCTTGGAACTGTAATGGATTACTCAAACACAAGAACGAGTTGCAAGTAATCCTAGATATGGAAAACATTGACCTGTGCCTGGTATCAGAAACACACTTCACAAAACAATGCTATATTCAATTTAAAGGCTACAAAGTTTACCATGCGCTCCATCCAGCAAACAAAGCACGAGGTGGCAGTGCGGTAATAATTAAAGAAAATATTCAACACCAAGAATATATCAAACATGAAATTCCGCAGGCGCAATGTACAGCAGTACAACTGAATACCAGCAAGTACCGGCTAACTGTTGCTGCAATATATTGCCCGCCCCGACATAAATTACGCAAAGATGCGTACCTGAAGATCTTGCAATCGCTTGGCGACAGATTCATATTGGGAGGGGACTTCAATGCTAAAAATACATATTGGGGCTCCCGACTAACAAATAAGAAAGGAAAAGAGCTTATGTATGCCATTGCAGAAATTAAATGTGATGTCGCATCTACTAGATCCCCTACATACTGGCCAACGGACCCACATAAGATTCCTGATCTCATAGACTTTTTTATATACAAAAATATATCCTCAAATTATATGAGTACGGACCAAAGCTATGACATGAGCTCGGATCATTCAGCTATATATTTAGAAATAAACGATAAAGTTATAAATAAGGATAACAACCTAAGCTTAGTTAATAAATATACGGACTGGACTAGTTTTAAAATAGAGTTAGATAATAATATAGATCTTAAAGTGCCCCTAAAAACTCAAGATCAATTAAATGCAGATCTAGAGAAATTTGTTTCTCAAATACAACAAATTGCTTGGAATAATACTCCAATGATTAAAAAGAGAACTGCTAAGAATACGTACCCATTGGCAATAAAAGAACTTATTACCAAGAAACGAAAGCAAAGAAAAGTATGGCACCAAACAAGATCTCCTGAGGATAAAAAAATACTAAATAATCTCACTAAAAACCTTAAAAGAGCAATACAAAAGCACATCGACGACAGCACAAACACATATCTTCGAAAATTGACTAATGAACGCAGCACAGACTATTCTCTGTGGAAGGCAACGAAATGTATGAACCAACCGATGAAACAAATACCGCCCTTGAAAATCGGGCCTAGAAGGTGGGCAATTACCAACGAACAGAAAGCAGCAAAGTTTGCAGAACACTTAGGAGACATTTTTAAACCTAATGAAAATGAATTAACTGATGATGTTGCTATCTTGAATGACCTTAGGGATAATGACAGTAACAATAATGAACCAATAAAATTAGTAACACCACGAGAAGTTCTTCGAGAAATAAAACGGCATATTAACCCAAGAAAATCTCCTGGTTTTGATCTCATATCAGGTGAAATACTGCACAACCTACCACGGAAGGCTTTAGTAAAGTTAACAAATCTCATAAATGCTGCACTCAGGCTGAAATATGTGCCCGACCTGTGGAAAGTAGCAGAAGTGATAATGATAGCAAAACCGGGGAAACCACCAAATGATACTACTTCATACAGACCTATCTCACTGTTGCCCGTCATATCCAAGTTATTTGAAAAACTACTTCTAAAACGATTGAAACCTATAATAGAGGAAAGAAATCTGATTCCAGGACATCAGTTTGGTTTCAGAGAAAAACATTCGACAATAGACCAAGTACACAGAATAACAAATATAATTGAAAGATCACTAGAAGGAAAAAAAGTATGTTCTACTGTCTTTCTAGATGTAGCACAAGCTTTTGATAAGGTCTGGCACGATGGACTAATCACTAAACTAAAAAGAATGCTTCCTAAAAGTTACACTGATATTTTAACATCGTACATATCGGATAGAGTCTTTAGAGTACGACAAGAAGATGCATATTCAGAAATTAAAGAAATAAAAGCGGGGGTACCTCAAGGTAGCGTATTAGGTCCGGTCCTGTACCTATTATACACTTGTGATATTCCTGAACTAGAAAACAACACTATTGCGACCTTTGCTGACGACACAGCCATAATGGCTGTCGGTGACACACACGAAGAGGCTGCAGAAAAGGTCCAGATAGCTGTAAATAAAGTTGAAAACTGGACAAAAATATGGCGAATTAAGCTAAATGAGTCAAAATCTATTCACGTGAACTTTACAAACAAACGTGATAGATATTGCCCTATATATTTAAATGATAAGCGAATACCACACGAAGATACAGCAAAATACCTAGGTATGACACTTGACGCGAAACTCCGCTGGAAGGCCCACGTCAAAAAGAAGAGACAGGAGTTAGAATTAAGATTCCAAAATATGTATTGGCTACTAGGAAGATACTCTACCTTATCAGTACATAACAAATTACTTATATATAAACAAGTCCTCATGCCAGTATGGACTTACGGCATACAGCTCTGGGGCTGTACCAAACAGAGCAACATAGACATTATTCAACGATTCCAGAACAAAGTGTTGAGGGCTATTGTAAACGCACCTTGGTACATAAGAAACGACGACCTGCATCGGGACCTTAACATACAGTTCGTTGATAGAATGATCAAAAAATACGCTGAAGCACATGAGCATAGATTGCTTCATCATGTGAACGTCGAGGCGATCCAGCTCCTTGACAATACGGACATAGTGCGAAGACTTAAAAGGACTAAACCATTTGAATTAGTGTAGTGTAGTGATAAAAAACAATAAAACAGTGCAGTAAAAGTGCGATTAAAGACACATGAACAAAGTGCCTTCCCCTTAATAGAGACAGTAAGAAAAGTGCCGATGGACACATTCTTATTCTATACGTAATAATCTAGGTCAATGTAAAATTACTCATTAGCCAACTAATAGGCTAGATTGTAATAATATTCGCGTATGTATGTATTTAAATACAAACATCGCGAAACAAAAAAAAAAAAAAAAAAAAAACTTGTTTCCGAACCTATTTTGAACTTGTATGATCCAACAAAACCGACCGAACCGCACACTGCACACCGATGCTAACTCTAGCAGAGTTAAGTCTAAGAGCAGTTCTTTTCCAAAAGCATAATGATCAACTTAATGTTGTTGAGTACTTCAGTATGCGCATCACGCAGACTGAGAGTCGTTACCACTCTTACGAGTTGGAAACATTGGCAGTAGCAAGAGTAATAAAATTGTGACCGATTGTAACTCATTAAACGTATCACGAAACAAAGGAGAATTACTCCTATGAGTACATGGGTGGTGGGCATACTTGCAGTCATTTAACTTTGAAATTGAATAAAGAAAAGGGAACGAATCCCCCACGTGAATTATCTTAGCCGAAATCCTCCTGTGCTTAACGTAAATAATGTACTCTGTTTAACTCTGTTATGAAAAATGGTTAGAAGTAGAGAAAAAAAATCGGAAACAACTGACAAAATTGAATCAAGCAAAAACAATATAATAGATAAAAACTTGGCTTTCAGTTATGAAATGTGCAATGGAATATTATATAAGATTTTTTCCACAAAAGATAGCAAGACTAAAAAGTACCTGGAAGTCAATTTTTCAACCAAGAGAATCGATCCGCCACTCGTTGTCAAGTTTCCGCATGGTGAATCTTAATTGGCTCTATTTTTGAAACTTTATTCGAATGGTTTTTCCGAATGGTCGCACGAGAGCACTCGGACCGGACTACGCGTGCAAAATGTCAAATTCGACTATGACCAAATTTTTTTTTTCTTAAATTCTCGTCCTTATATCCCAGCGTTTTTGCCACAACTGTCTACAAAAAGTGGGAATATACGTCCAATTTTCTTCCGATCCGATTGCAGCGTTGCCTTTTAAAAAATAAGAAATTCCTTACACCTACATTAAAAAAAATAAGATTTTAAAAGAAATTGCAAACTTAAAAAGAAATTAAAAGAACCCCCCCAGATGTGAGATGCCTTAGTCACTGCGTTAATAAAATCAGAAAACATAATTAAGAAATAAGAAGGCTTTTGTACAATTCGCAATTTTATTATTATTACGCCATTTACTGAGAAGACTTCGTCTTTAGTATCATCTTGTTCATATTTAACTGGTTTTTCTACGAAAGAAGATTACGAAAAACAATTGCCTAAAGACAATCAAATTCCAAAGACACTGTACCTAAAATGGCAACACCGTCCGATTGTCGGAATGAAAATTGGACGTGTATTCCCAGCTTAAGCTACTAGTTTTGCTGTGCATTCAATTATTCTGGCAACCGTAACATTTTTTTTTCTGGCAACTCTAAGCAATAGAACCATTCGCACGGTTCAAAAATACGTAAAAACAGGCCCGCTCGTTGATTTTATTCACATGTGAATACGAACCGAGTGCTGACGTCACAACGATTGGTGGATTTATTCTATTAGTTCAAAAATTGACTTCCAGTTTGTTCCTAAAAACTATTGCTGGCATATTAATATTTACCACGATTCCCTCAAACATTTTTGCTGGGAAAAAACCCTTGAGAAAATTCGTGAAAATGTTTGGTTTCCAAATGACTAAATTTACTCGATTTTTTTTTAAATTGTTATTTGGTTCGCGCCAAATATTACTGCATCCGATTAATAATCCTGAGTGAACTTCCTTCACACTTGAGAGTCCTTCACACTGTGCACATAGACACAACCGGGAAATTGTGTGGCAACAAGCCCAAATAAAACAATATGCTGTTGTTTCTATTTATGCGTTCACTAAATATTGCTTTATAAGACCCGTTAATAACCTGACGGCCACGGTAACTGTTAACTATCTAAAAGATTTGATTTATAACTGTGGAATACCCAAACGGATTGTTTGTGATCAAGCAGCTTCTTACACTGGCAAAGAGTTAGGAGATTTTTGTGAAAAGTAGTCAATCGAACTGCATTTTATCGCAAGTGGCGTAAATCTCGCAAATGGGCAGGTCGAGCGTATGATGAAAGTTCTAACCACTGTTTTCCCATTGTTGAAAACACGTCAAAGGAAAGTTGGAAAAGCACTTTTTGCAAAAACACTGGCCATACGCTCTTCCAGCTTATGATGGGATGTAATTGGTCGTTCCAGCCATATCAGCCTTGTTAGAGGATATGGAACGCCTGGACCTTGAAGCAATAGATGAACGAGGTCGAGTTCTTAAAGAGTAATTTGACTAAGGCTCAAATTATCCCATTTAATGTTGGTGATATTGTGTTTTTAAAACAAAATCCTCGTTCGATTAATAAGCTTGATAGCAAGTTTAAAGGTCCATGCGTTGTCACTCAAGTCAATGAAAATAATAGATATTCTATTAGAGTACATGATACTGTAAATGAATTATATGTATCTCACGATAATCTACGATTAGCTTCCCCTGAAATGGGAAACATATTAACGGAATCTCTAGACGATTACACGTGTACAATTTTGTTTGCTATATAGTATATTTCAAATGCATCTATGAGCGTCTGGCCAACGTTTATTTGTGCATTTGCTAAATTGTTAGTAGGGTCATGTGATTTGACCAATGCCATGTGATTTGGCACTTTGGGTCATGTTATTTGACCTATGCCATGTGATTTGGCACTGTGGGTTATGTGATTCGACCTATGCCATGTGATTTGGCACTATCATGGAACCTATGCCATGTGGCTTGGCATGATCGGTTATGAAATTTAGTCGAATACCATGTGATTTGGTATTTAGATGATGAATCATTAGTTACCGCGATGAAAGGCCGTCTGTTTTCAAGTTTACTTGAATTAATGTATCGCAAGCCTAGTTGGCTGCTCGTCACAATGGCCGTGCGGGAGATTTAAAATTTATAATAATTATTTGTTAAGACTCAACTGCTAAAGTTGTAAACAACACGTGCACCGGCCACGTGCGGCAACAGTCGCCCCCACTACTCGCCTATATAAGCGGGCACATTTGATGTCGACAGATCAGAAGTTGTCTAGTATCGGATACGGCACGTTGTTTCGGCACTGTTTTAATTGCTTTAATTCAGGTCATTTTGCCAATACATGCAAGAAGCCTGGTTGCAAAGTATGCAAGCGTCGTCACAACACTTTAGTGCATGTTGAGTATAAACCACTCATGAAGACTCATCCTGATAATAGTGGCGGGTCTGACAATGTAGTGGCGTCATCGACGACGGCGTTGCCTGCTTCTGGCCTAACGGCTGACAGCAATGGTGTCGCTTTATCAGCAAATGTTTCGTCATGTCAGAATCATCAAGCGAAGGATGTGCTTTTGTCCACTGCGTTAGTCAAAGTGTACGATAACATTAACCGCGAGCACATCGTTCGCATCGTGGACTCTGGATGGATCATGGACTCTGGTTCCTCGTCCTGTCTAATGACATTAAATATTTGCAATAAATTAAACTTGCCAACTAATACAGTTGATAGATCTATATTGGGCATTAATAACGTCACTTCAGACGTAGGTCAAACTTGTCATGTTTTATTAAAGTCATTAAATGACAGTTTTGCAATTAATTGCAATTTCTATGTTTTACCATCAATTACAAATAATGTCCCAAGCCGTGAGATCGATATTACTGATTTAAAAATTCCGTCGGACATTTGTTTGGCTGACCCTACATTTTATAAGCCCTCTGAAGTGGACATGCTCATAGGAGCTGACGTGTTTTGGGACTTGTTGGGGTCGCAACAAATAAGGTTAGGTGATAAAATGCCTGTTCTTTGGGAAATCAAGTTAGGCTGGATAATATCAGGTCCTTTGCCTATTAAAGATATCTCTCAGCTGTCCAGTGATGTAGTGTGTAATTTCAGTAAAATTGCACACGATGAAAAAGAAGGCATCCAAACCGATTTACCGCGTTTTTGGCAGCTGAAAGAACTCAAAGTAAAATCACCTCATTATGCATCAGACCAGAAAGTCTGTGAAGAAGAGATTTAATTAAAAATAAAACCCGTCTTGATGATGACCAATTCTGTGTTCGTATACCGTTCAAGCAGAGTCCTAATTTATTGGGCGACTCATTTCATAAGGCTGAACGGTGTTTATTTTCCTTAGAACGCAGGTTAACCAATAAACCGGACATCAGTAAGATGTATCATGACTTCTTGAGCGAGTACCAATCATTTGATCATATAACTATAATTAAGGCTCCGCCTTTGGAAAGGTCAACGTACGTTATGCCTTATCATAGGATTTATCGCGAGAGAAGTACTAAGACTGATCTAAAAATAGGATTTAATGTAAGTAGTCCTACAACGTCAGGCATTTCGTTTTACACACGTATTTTTGACCCATTAGGTCTTCTGGCACCCTGCGTTATCGTCATGAAACTGTTGTTACACAAACTTGGATGGGATGAAACATTGATTCTTGAAATTCAGAAGCCTTTGATCGACATTATAAAATGTCTCCCGCTTATTGATAACCTTCGAATTCCACGACTAGTTATTTGAGATTTATATGCCAATATGGAATTGCACATTTTCATGGACGTTTCTGAACGCGTATATGGGGCATGCGTTTATGTACGTAGTGTAAACGAATCAAGGGAGTTCGTGGTTTGTTTTTTAAATGCAAACTGTCAAGTTGCACCAATTAATCCCCTAACGATTCCGAGATTGGAGTTGTATGGTGCCCTCATGGCAGCGCCTCTGTATGAGAAATTCGAGAGTTATGTACGTGTACACGTTAACAACATTTATTTCTGGACAGACTCCACCATCGTCTTGGGATGGTTGCGTATGTTGCCTACTAAACCTTTCATCCGCAATCGCGTTACTAAAATTTTAGATAAGGCTGGCAACTTTACATGGAAACATGTTCCACCAGACCAAAATCCTGCAGACATATCGCGTGGTTTTAATAATGCTCTGTATACATTGAAATTATGGTGGTCTGGCCCAGAATATCTAGCTTGTGATCAAAGTTACTCGTATTGGTCTTCTCAACCTAAACATATGGAGCCTTTACCCGAAACTCGACCTCATGTTTCTTTAAGTACTACCTTGATTATCAGTCATAATTACACTCAATTAATTAACTTTAGTCGTGTTTACAATTATTTACGCCTTGTTTACATAGTAGCACATGTCCTATGATTTATTAGATTGTGCAGTCAGCTTGATAACTCAGAATATTAATTGAATTAAAACATTCTATTATTATACTGTCTACTCATATTTTTACAATATTATTTTTTGATTCTGAGCATAAAAAACTAATGCACGTCGACCCCTAATTATTGTTAGCCTCAATAAGAGAGTCCTACTGGCCTATTGGAGGTGGCAAATTGGCAAAGTCCTGTTATCATAAGTGCATATTGTGTACTCGTATGAAGGGTAAGGTTGTTAGTTCTAAAATGGCTTTCTTGCCGCAGCAGCAGACTCCACTCCAGGCCGCCCAGGTGGTCATCTGTTTTTACAAGTGAACGTTGTCTACGCCTTATCATATGTGCTAGTCGTCGCCACGTGGATGTTATAAAACGCTGTAATGCTAATAAATAACTATAGCTTGCCAAATCACACACAAATTATAAGTGGACCTCTTCCACTTATAATTTGTGCGTGATTTGGCAAGCTATAGTTATTTATTAGCATTACAGCGTTTTATATCGGGTAGAGGTAAACCAACTAACATTTTCTCAGATAATGGCACCTCATTTGTCGCTGCTCACAATGACCTTTCAAGTATTTGAAAGACAGTTGCGATTCCTTGAGTGGAAGTTAAGCAAATGATAGCATTCGTGCTCATTTCATGCCAGCATTCCTCATTTTGCTGGTCTTTAGGAGGTCAGTGTCAAGTCAACCTAATACCATTTACGTCGAGTGCTGGGGAATTGTAATCTAACATTCGAGGAACTTAGCACCACTCTCAGATAGATCGAGGCGATATGGAACTCTAGGCCGCTTATACCACAAACTTCCGATCCTGCTGATTGAAATCCATTAACGCCCGGACATTTTCTCATTGGGCGATCAACCACATCATTGCCATTAGCGAGATCTTCAGAAAACTCTAGTTCTTTGACCCGTTATGAACGAATCGAACAACTGCGTCAACATTTTTGGACACTTTGGAGCAAAGAATACGTTACCGCGTTACAGCAGCGTATAAAATGGCGTACGTGTAAAGGTGATCTCAAAATGGAATCCCTAGTAGTGATCAAAGAGGATAATTTGCCTCCATTAAAATGGAAACTTGGCAGAATCATCGCCGTCCATTCTGGACCAGATAGCATTTCTCGCGTAGCTGACATTTGCACCTCAACTGGAGTTTTAAGAAGAGGCTTTACCAAGATTTGCCCGTTACCGGTATCATCTGTTTCTGGTTGAAAGCACGGCTTTCAACGCCCGGGGGTATGTTCAAAAAACTTGAGCAAGTAAATACTCCTTGAATCGCATCTTGTCTATGTGCGAGACAGATTCTTTTTGTGTCATAATTTTTCACGGGTCAGAAGAATAAATTCCTTTATAAAAATATTTCTATTTTAATTATTCCCAATCTTGGATTTTCTGTACACCAAGCCTTGAACACACAGGCAACACCTAAAGCCGAGGTCCGTCTCTACCTAAGGCCCTTTGGAGATGTGCGATAGGTTGAAGGCGCTCTGCCCATACCTCAAAGTTAGGTGAAGTAGCGCAAGCTCACTTGGAGCTAGCTATATAGTCTTCTTCTTATCGTGTCGGTGGCTCAAAAAGTCTAAAAGAATCCTATATTTTATCCCTCCAGTATTTAGCAGCAGCCAATGCAATTTTATCTGCTACAAGTATGTTCTTATATATGTTTAGTTCGTATTAAGGTATATTAATACGCCGGAGTCATATAGTTCACGCGAACGAAGTTACGGGCATCAGCTAGTCTAAATATATATGTTCGTTTCATTTGTTCTCTCACATATAAATCAGTTTTTTAAGAGCACTACACAAATCGATTATTGCGCTAGCTCGATCGATGTCAAACAAACCAAAATAAGGTTAAATAAATTTACTTTAGCAAGTACATACATAAATGAATTAATATCAGTTTTATACAAAAAAAAATTACCAGCCGCCATTTTACATTATGTTTACATGTTGAAACGCGTGATGGTGGGAGCACCATCACGCGTTTATACATGTCAACTGTCAAATGTCACACTGCTGTTAAAAATATTTACTAACATTTTTTTAACATTCAAATAAAATAACTTATTGTTGTAATTTTGTTTTAAAGGTATTTGTCAGGCACATTTATAATCAATATTAGTTGTAATAGTTTTTTAACTTCATGTTATTATGCATTTTTATCATGTTAGTAAACGTTTTTAATAGCAGTGTGGGAGCACCATGAGAGTAGCAAATATAGCGCTGAGTTATTAATTTATGTATGATTGGACCTTAGAGTATCAATTTATACTCTAAGGATTGGACGCTTCGTTATTGTTTTAGCGCTGCAACGCAAAATTTTTAAATTTCGATGAATGGAACAATGCCAATATTTAACGTAGCTCCTCTAGTACGTAGTACTTATATCTCGATGGGCACACCCAATGCCGAGTACGTGCGGTCGGTACGCGGAGACTTCTTCTTCCGGAATCTAGGCTGCAAGTCCTGTCACGGTCGCAAATTTTGTTCTTCTTGTTATCGTATCGGTGGCTCAAAAAGTCTATAAAAAAAATCTTATATTTTATCCCTCCAGTATGATGCAACAGCCACACCACTAGCTGAGGCGTAATTGAGGTCGAACTTTGTGCAGGTAGTGGGGCACATGGGGCACAAGAAAAGGTGTGACATGGTCTGCTCTTTTGACCACATTCACATTAAACGTTATTCTGGTCGATGTAGCCCCACTTGGCTAGGTTGTGCTTACATCGGCCTACCCCAGTTCGTAGGCGGTTCAGACTTTTCCATGTTGCCCATGCAAGTTGAGATCCCGGAGGTAACTCTTCAGATGGGGGGATATAATCAGTGGGAGGTGGAAATTCTTTGCGCCAAAATTGCAGTCGTGTTGATCTTGGGTCGCCATCGAGACTTTTTGTAGTTTTTATAAAACTATTACGGCTTTTAAGTCATGTGGCAGGAGGCTGTAGGTATACCATACAGCGGATGTCTAGGGTCTAACACTTGCTTCTTTTTTTCAATACCGCAGGTGGTGAGTCCCCAGACCGAAGGTGGTGCAATTCCCGCAGCAGGATATAAGAGGTTGAATGGCGTTGGTTTGAGACGACCAGTAATTATGCGACACGTTTCATTAAGTGCGACGTCTACTTCTCTAGCATGGGCAGAACAATGCCACACTGGGTATGCATATTCGCCTGCAGAAAAGCAAAGCGCAAGGCCACTAGTTCGAAGGACATGTGGTCTAGCGTTGGAGGAGGTTATTGCGTGTTCCAACTTTACTTTCAGTTTTCCGGCAATGGTTTTTATAAGTAAGCGACCTGTCGAGTAGAACACGTGGTTGTCGCAGTGCTGTATATTGACTCCTCGCCAGTTGATGTTTAACTTTCGGTTAGCTTGGTGATTGCGGAGATGGAATACGCAGCACTGGGTTTTTTAGGACGTAGTGCATTTGAGGCGTAGTATTCACTAAGGTCGTCCAAGGCTCTCGACAGGTTTTGCTCCGCACTTTCGAATGTATTTTGAAACGGTGAACTAGTGGAGAGGAATGAAACTAATTACGAGTAATTATAAATAATTATTAAGGCTTTGTTCACACTGTATAAAAATATAAGTTGTAGACAGGGGGTGAGTTCTTATACATTCACCATCCAAATCGTGATTCCCTTTCACTACCACTATCCTTGTTATGCTGTAGCAGCGTGGACGGAAGCATCGGAGTTTAGCCTGCGGCGGTACTTAGGGGTAGGGCGCAGCTGTAGGGGGTGCCAGTAGTGGGTAGTGGCGCTCACGAAGCCCGAGAGGTGAACCCTGGAATTGCATACACCAGACATTTTAAAAGTGTCCAGTTTTACAGTTTGACTGCAACATCAGCTAACGATTCAAATGGCGTGCTGTGATAATTCGATCCCATTACAAGATGGCGGACGGGCATAAAGCGGATCGGATGGTAATGATTTGCATGAAATATGATCAATGATGAGGCAGTCAAAGTGATACAAGAAGTTGGGAAATTAACATGAAAGAAACCAAAGTTGTAAGCACCAACTAAATTACACACTAAATACTTAACTACAACATTCCGTAACATTTAACAGTACACTCAACAATAAGTATAATAAGCTCTAAGTATAATTTTACCAAGAAGTGATATTTTATAAATGTTACTGAATGTATGTTACTACTATCTAGATAAAACTATGAATAGGTATGCACTATTGTTCTAACTAAATGGAAATTATGCAATGTCATATCTACATGAATTTGTCATTATGTAATTATTATTTCAAAGCATTTAGCTAGCATGAATACAATCATAAGTATTTATTCTATTGAATAGTTTAACTTTATAAGGTTTGTATAAAATGAATTACTTAGACACACTCAGATGCAGCATAAAGCAAATGGCCGCTGCGGCTTTACATTAAATAAATTGACATGACACTGCAGTTGATTAAACCAGCTAATAGCGGAAGGTAATGTTATTTAGTACTTTGCAACACTTACCCAATCGGGGTTAAACACAAAAAGAAAGATTTTCTACTAATGACGAAGAATATTTATCGCGACTCGTCACGAGTTCACAACGTAGACACAGTAGGCAGGTTTAGTAAACAAAGTCGTAGTGACTAACCCGGGCCGCTTCCGAGACGTAATGGTGAACATTCCAGTGTGGCTGTGCGCTCGCGCTTGTCCCCCGCGCTCCTTTTACAAACCTGTTTTGATGCCCACTCCACAAGATAGCGGTCACGATTTGATTTACGAGAATAGGTTGCGCCGGAGTTTCTTTGTAAATAGTTTGTTTGTTAGTTTGTATGTTAGTTTGTAAATATGCGATTTTTTTTAAATATTTAAATAGCTTAAAATATATTGCTAGATAGATAGTTTTATACTTTAGATAATAAAATAATAAGGACGGTAAGACCCGTCACATACCCCCTGTTGGTGCTTCTTGGTTCTTCGAAATGAAAGACGATGTGGCTAAATAAATTTCGTGTAATGCAGGGTTTCTCCACGTTACAGTATGCTTGTGCGTAAACCGATTTTTATAAGTCTTGAGCAGCTCAATAAGATGGCGAATAGTGAAGTAGGAAACGGATACAATCATAGACAACCACGGTGTTGTCATTTAAAAATGTATGTTTATGGATCGAAAGACTAGTTAAAAAAGTAAAAAAGCGCGGAGGCCCTACATGTGCGGTGCAGGCTCCAACGTCCCCCCGGCCTTGGAAGCTCCTGCTTTCCAAGAACTCCTGGAACTGGATCTATTCTTCGAGAAGGGGGCAGATCTTGCTGTAGGCCCGTCTGATGATGCCCGTTGGTGTCCGTATGTCAGCAACCCTGACCACGCCGTCCTTCCCTGAGATGGTGTCGACAATTCGTCCAAGATGCCACTTCAGAGGGGGCAAATTATCGTCCTTGATGATGACAAGCATGCCCGGCTTCAATGTAATGTCATCCTTCACGCCCTTAGTCCTTGCTTGAAGCTCGGATACGTATTCCTTCGCCCATCGAGACCAGAAGTGCTGACGAATCTGCTCCACTCGTTGATAGCGGTTAAGGCGACTCATGGGTATCTCTGTTACGTCTTCGCAAGCAGGTGCAGTAAGCGGACGGCCAACCAGGAAATGTGCTGGACTTAGTGGAGAGAAATCATGTGGATCTGTTGACATAGGACTGAGAGGACGGGAATTCAGGACGGCTTCAATCTGTGTCAATACCGTGCTGAATTCCTCGTAGGTTAGATGTGCATTGCCTACAACACGCTTTAAATGGTATTTGCAGGATTTTACACCGGCTTCCCAAAGACCCCCAAAATTTGCGGCATAAGGTGGAATAAAAGTAAATTTAACATTTTGACTAATAGCGTAATCTAAAATGTCAGGTGAACAATTATCTAAAAATTGTTTGAAATCATTCATGAGGCCAACGAAATTACGACCGTTGTCAGAGAATATTTCCAGTGGTTTACCGCGCCTAGATATAAATCTCTTTAAAGCCAGTAGGTAAGAGTCGGTAGATAGGTCGCTGACTAGTTCCAAGTGTACAGCTCGTGTCGCGAAACAGATGAAAATACAAATGTAACATTTTGTAGTCGTAGCACCCCTACCCTTGCGATTTAGCATGATCATTGGCCCAGCGTAGTCGACACCAGTTCGTATGAAGCAAAACCCAGGCTCCAGACGCTCCTTCGGAAGGTTTCCCATGATAGGAGTGGGAGTTTTACCCCTTAGACGCTTACACACAATGCAACTGTGAACGATTTTTCTAGCGAGGTTTCTACCACCAATAGGCCACCATTTTTCTCGTAAATTGTATAAAAGCGCTTGTGGCCCTGCGTGCAACATGTTTTTGTGCTCGTGCATGAAAAGAAGGGAAGCTAAAGGATGGTTACAAGCTATAAGAACTGGATGTTTTTTGTCTAAAGTAAAGTTTGGTGAGTATGAAATGCGACCACCTACACGAATTAACTTATCATTGTCGATAAATAAAGTTAGCTTCGCTAAGTTGTGTTTATTGCCTAAAGAACCGTTCTTTGTTAGTGACGTATACTCAACTGGAAAGGACTCTAGTTGAGACAACCTAGCAAGCATCAGCTCAGATTCTCTCAATTCATCGACACTAAGAACGCCTAATCGTCGGCTTTGTTTGTTGCGCGTATTATAAATAAAGCGAAGAATGTAGGCGGCAGCACGTGTCATGCGATTGAACTGTGAGAATCTGTTGAATGGAAATAAGCTTGGTTCCGAGATGTTGTCAGAAACAGCAGAGAGTGTTACACTAGATTTTAACTCAGGTAAGTTGTTCTGCGAATTGGAATTAAACGAAGGCACTGTTCTGCAGTCGAAGTCGGGTTGACGGAGAAAAAAAGGACCTTCCCACCATAGCGTTGAGGTTGAGAGGTCTTCCAATGAAACACCGCGCGAAACTAAATCAGCTGGATTGTCTTTTCCACTGACGTGACGCCAAGGAAGTTCCCCGGTCAACTCGTGTATTTCTGCTGTCCTGTTTTGTACAAAAGTTTTTTGTAAGTTCGGTGGCATATGTAACCAACCCAGAACTATGGTAGAATCAGTCCAAAACATCACATTATTAAATTGAAGTTGAAGCGCTTTGCTTACTTTGTCGTACAACCTAGCACCTAGCAAAGCGCCGCACAATTCTGCTCTAGCAATCGAAATTGGTTTCACTGGACAAACCTTACTCTTCGAGCACAACAATTTTACAGATACATCACTACCATGACTGGCTGAGCGAACGTAAATGCAAGCGCCGTAAGCTGCTTGTGACGCATCGGTAAAGATGTGCAACTCTAAATGCGTGGCCTTAGAAACCATGACGTGACGCGGGACACGGATGGTATCGAGTGCTGACAAGCTATTTGCGAACTTTGTCCAGACGCGACCGACATCCCGTGGCACCTCATCGTCCCAACCCAGTTGTAATAACCATAGCCGTTGTAATAAAATTTTAACAACAATAATAATTGGGCTTACAAGACCTAATGGGTCAAATATTTGTGATACATGTGATAAAATACTGCGTTTTGTAATTTTGTCACTGTTGATTGTAAATTGTGTATTAAAATAAAATTCATCACTTGTGTTGTACCATCCTTACCCTAAAGTTTTACACTGTGCGTTATTACCTAACGTTAAATCCTTACCAGAGCTAAAAGGTGCTGATGACTCGTCACATTCGAAATTAAATAGCCACTTTCTCAATTCAAAACAACCAGACTCTAAAACCTGTGATGTTTTATGACATAAATTTAATAATTCCTGTTTATCATCATGGCAGGTGATCATATCATCAACATAATAGTCCTCGGAGATTATTCTGTTAACGTCAGGGTCTGTGCACTCAAGGGCTAGCTGTTTGAGGCATCTAACAGAAAGAAAGGCTGACGCAGCCATACCGTATGCGACTGTGTTTAGTTGATAAATACCTAAGGGCTCAGATGGACTGTCCCGCCATACAATCAGCTGCAGGTCGCGTTGTGATTCATGTAATAAACACTGCCTGTACATTTTGCAAATGTCAGCACACGCAGTAAATGTAAATCGTCTAAAACGCAACAAAATGTCTAATAACTCGCTCTGTAGCGGCGGCCCCACAAGCTGAATATCATTTAAGGACACTCCGGTACTGGTAGGTGCACTCGCGTCAAACACCACACGAAGTTTGGTAGTTGTGCTATGCTCGCGGAATACGCCGTGATGCGGCAAAAAATAATGTGGTGTTCCACACGAGTCCACCTTCCTCATGTGGCCTAAGTCTAGGTATTCGTGTATAAAATCACTGTACAGTTTCTTATAACTAGGGTTGCGTTCAAGTCGTCTTTCAAGTGCTAGAAAGCGATTTTTGGCTTGAGAAAACGACTCGCCAAGGGTGGTCGGTGACTCCTTGAGCGGCAGGCGTACGCAAAACCTTCCATCACCAGTGCGCGTAGTGGTTTTGATGAAGTGTTCCTCGCAAGCACGCTCCTCGTCAGTATGCGTGTTACCAACCCTAGGCAGCTCCTCTAGTTCCCAAAACTGACGTAGTTGTGTTTCGATTGTGTGTGAAAAATTACATTGGATAGACCTACCAATATTGCGTGTGTTATTGTGAATAGGCCCTGAAATTATCCAACCTAATTTTGTGTTTTGTAAAAAGGGCCCATTGGGTAACCTTATTTTACCTGCGCATAGTAAATCCCAAAATATATCTGCACCTAATAAAATGTCTACACTTTGTGACTTGTAATAAAATGGATCGGCCAACTGTATGTGATCTGGAATAAATTTCTGTGTGCTGTGATCGCATACAACCGATGGTATCGTACCTGTTATGTAAGGCAACACAAAACACTTAACACGCGTTGCATAGGCCCCTGTGCGTGATCGAACCTTAACTTCACATATCTGTGTTGAGTGTGTCACTGAATTGCCTATCCCCCGAATTTCGCAAATGGACTGTATCATTTTTAATTCTAATTTGTCACATAAAGCCTTCGAAAGGAGGCAGTGCTGGCTGCCACTGTCCAAAATAGCTCGTGCAACGTGAAACTTGTCGTATTTATCGGCTATTTCAATCATAGCGGTCGATAACAAAACAGAATGCATACCTATAACAGATTGATTGTTAAAAGTATAACGAGTATTATCTGTGTAAGTGTTGTTTACCTGAGACGCAGGAATTTGCATGGGGATGGTGTCCGCGGGCTGCGCGGGGGCCGCGGGCGCCGCGGTGGACGCTAGCCGCGGCCGCTGGTCACCGATGCAGGCCGAGTGAAGTACCACTGCTTGTGTCTCGTCGGACGTGTCGTTATGAATTAGCGTATTATGTTTTTTATTGCATTTACGACACGAACCGAATTTACATGTATCTGCCGTATGTCCAGGACGTAAACAGTTCTCACACAGTTTGTTAGTGGATACAAGTTGCAGTTTAGTGTGTATATCGGAATCTAGAAACCTTTGACATGAATACAGTGGATGATCGGCATTACACATAAAACACAGCTTTTTAGAAAAATCAGTGCGACTTTGCTGTGGCTTATTGGTGGAAACATTGCAGTGTGTTTTATTGCGTGACGTGGTAACTTGTGACGTATTGTATGACGTAATTGCTGGCTTCTTACTGTCGTGGTTAACCTTACTATGTGAAACCTGCAATGTTTCCAGCATTTCAGCCCGATTTTTGAGGAATGAGAGCAGGTCGTCCAGTTTTAAGGTTATTTTTGTACCATTGTGTTTACATGTAGTACACTTAAACTGCTCCCACTCGCGTTCAGTTGTATCATCAAGCTTAGATGTAACTAGGAATATAATTAGCGTGTCCCAGTGCTCAGTAGGCTCACCTAGTAATTTTAAAGCACGTAAATTTTTGAGTATTGTGTCGATGAGCGTTCTGAGTGACTGGGCGGATTCCTTAGGTAGCTTATTGATTGAAAATAGCGCTTTTACATGATTATGAACAAGGAGACTGCTGTTATTGTACCTATTTAGTAGCAGCTCCCAAGCTACAGCGTAGTTGCTTGCTGAGAACTCCACCGAGTCAATGACCAGCTTTGCGCTTCCCTTTAGTGAGGACTTGAGGTAGTGAAACTTCTGAATATCAGTAATTTCATCTGATTCGTGAACCAGAGATGTGAATGAGTCGCGAAACGAAAGCCAAGCTTCATACGAGCCGTCGAACGTATTAAGCGACAAAACTGGCAATTTTATTGACTTTAATTTGCTGTGACACGTATTGGGACTGTCAGGAACCTTGCACTGGCTAAGTATGTATTCAGCTCGCGAAAGAACACTGTAGTAGCAGTCCTCAAACAAATCTCTTTGAGTAAGTTGGGCGTCTAAATCTGAATCAACTACCATTTTTTCAATGTCTGTTTGAATTGTGCTAAATTCACTAAATAGGCTAGATGCACCCTGCATTCGCAGCTTTAAATCTATGCACTTTTGAGGTTCTAGCTGTTCACTGGAAATATTGCCCACAAAAGTCGTTAATCTAGTTAGCCTACCTTTGATAATTCCTCGCGATTTGATAAGTTCGGCTAAAAGCTGGCTGTCTGCTTCGTTTGTAGCGGATGGCCTGGGAGATTTGTCCCGTTTAGACTTGGCTCCCTCGTTGGATAAGCTCATTTTGGCGGGTTGTAGAAGGCGGTGCAAAGCTGATCCCAAGGCAAGCACTGAAACGTGAATAAAGCACGGGATTAACACAGATTGAACCCACAGGGAGGAGGTTAGGGAGGATGGCTGACCGTACCGTGTAGCAAATGGATGGTTGCAGTTCCTCCAACGCCTTAACCTCGTCACGCTGGTCCGTGTGCTGGCGTAGTTTCAATGCGGCGACGAAGGTCCACACGATGTTGGTGCTTCTTGGTTCTTCGAAATGAAAGACGATGTGGCTAAATAAATTTCGTGTAATGCAGGGTTTCTCCACGTTACAGTATGCTTGTGCGTAAACCGATTTTTATAAGTCTTGAGCAGCTCAATAAGATGGCGAATAGTGAAGTAGGAAACGGATACAATCATAGACAACCGCGGTGTTGTCATTTAAAAATGTATGTTTATGGATCGAAAGACTAGTTAAAAAAGTAAAAAAGCGCGGAGGCCC
Source organism: Rhodophaea formosa (assembly GCA_963082605.1). Lineage (NCBI taxonomy): Eukaryota > Metazoa > Arthropoda > Insecta > Lepidoptera > Pyralidae > Rhodophaea > Rhodophaea formosa. The sequence goes on along the minus strand of OY720206.1, from coordinate 12,526,254 downwards.
TACATGTGCGGTGCAGGCTCCAACACCCCCCTTTTAAGGTTATGATTTTTTCTAGGAAAAATCCAGCGGACTTAGTGCCTTTTTTTTAAGTTAACTTAAAGTCCTTTACATGCCATGTACCCAACTTTTTCCCTGACATGTCCTCCAGTTCGTATACAAGTTTAGATTTTTTTTCTATAACGCGGCACTTTACAAATTTGGGGGCTAGTTTTTTGGTAAATCTATTATCCTTGTCGCTCTGATAAAAGGTCCGTTTCCAGACGATATCACCAACATTGAAATTAACATTTTTGCGGCGAAGATTATAATTTGTAGCGTTTCTAGTATGTGCTTTTATAAGGGCAGCCTGAACTTTGTCAAATATTTTGCACAAATGACCTATATTTTCTGCATAAGGATCGCGGGGTGCAAAAATTAAATCTTTCTCAATGTCCGTATCGACGTAGTGTGAGCCGCAGCTAACAAGTTCTCGGCCAAATACTAGAAAAGATGGCGTATACCCAGTCACTTCACTTACCGAACTGTTTAAGGCAAATTGAATTTTTGTTATGTGTGTATCCCAAGATCTGTGATCGGTTTCGATAAAGGATGAAATCGCTGTAATAATCGTTTTATTATACCTTTCGACTGTGTTTACTTGTGGGGTGTAAAAAGGGGTATAGTAGACATTAGGAATTTTGTAATTAGCGAACAGAGTTTTTAAAGTGTTACTAATGAATTGTTTTCCGTTATCCATTAATATCGTACTAGGAACGCCATGGACAAGAAAAACGTGCTCTTCAATAATTTTAGATATGATATCTGCTGTTGCACGTCGGATTGCAAACAGCATACAAAATTTAGAAAAACAGCAAGTTATGACTAGTATGAATGTATTTTGTTTCCTAGTGATAGGCAAAGGTCCGATTAGGTCAATGCTTAGCATTTGGAATGGGCGGCAACACTCTTTAGGTCTACCCATAGTACCGAGTGTACTGTGGTTGGGGTGTTTGTGAGAAAGGCAGACATCACAATTATTAACAAATGCGGTTACCTCAGAGTGCATACCAGGCAAAAAATATTTTAATGCCAACCTTTTGTACGTTTTAAAAATACCAAGGTGGCCTGCAGTAGGTTCAGTGTGATTTTGAGATATAATACTCTGACGATTTTCTTGAGGTATTACCTCCTTCCACTGAAATTCCCTAGTAAGAGGATTGATAGACTTCATGTGGCGGTAAAGCTTTCCATTGGCGGTACGGTAATTTAAAAAGGAAGTTGGTGAGCTTATACAGCCATTGTAAGTTTTTAAATACCAAGAGTCATCAGTTTTAGGTTGTGTAGATGTCTGTCTGTCTGTGGCGTCATCAATAGCAGCTATGGGGACAGAGCGAGATAGGCTATCGGGAACAATATTATCGCAACCTTTCCGGTGTTCGATATCAAAATTGTAGGCTGAAAGTCCCGCCCCAACGCGCTAGTCTACCAGTTGGATTATTAAGATTTAAAAACCACCTAAGCGACGCGTGGTCTGTATAAATGGTAAATTTAAGTCCATTTTCTAGGTAGCACCGCCAGTGTTCGATAGCCGTTAAAACAGCCAGAGCCCCACGTTGGGCGCCAGTGAAACGGTGAACTAGTGGAGAGGAATGAAACTAATTATGAGTAATTATAAATAATTATTAAGGCTTTGTTCACACTGTATAAAAATATAAGTTGTAGACAGGGGGTGAGTTCTTATACATTCACCATCCAAATCGTGATTCCCTTTCACTACCACTATCCTTGTTATGCTGTAGCAGCGTGGACGGAAGCATCGGAGTTTAGCCTGCGGCGGTACTTAGGGGTAGGGCGCAGCTGTAGGGGGTGCCAGTAGTGGGTAGTGGCGCTCACGAAGCCCGAGAGGTGAACCCTGGAATTGCATACACCAGACATTTTAAAAGTGTCCAGTTTTACAGTTTGACTGCAACATCAGCTAACGATTCAAATGGCGTGCTGTGATAATTCGATCCCATTACAAGATGGCGGACGGGCATAAAGCGGATCGGATGGTAATGATTTGCATGAAATATGATCAATGATGAGGCAGTCAAAGTGATACAAGAAGTTGGGAAATTAACATGAAAGAAACCAAAGTTGTAAGCACCAACTAAATTACACACTAAATACTTAACTACAACATTCCGTAACATTTAACAGTACACTCAACAATAAGTATAATAAGCTCTAAGTATAATTTTACCAAGAAGTGATATTTTATAAATGTTACTGAATGTATGTTACTACTATCTAGATAAAACTATGAATAGGTATGCACTATTGTTCTAACTAAATGGAAATTATGCAATGTCATATCTACATGAATTTGTCATTATGTAATTATTATTTCAAAGCATTTAGCTAGCATGAATACAATCATAAGTATTTATTCTATTGAATAGTTTAACTTTATAAGGTTTGTATAAAATGAATTACTTAGACACACTCAGATGCAGCATAAAGCAAATGGCCGCTACGGCTTTACATTAAATAAATTGACATGACACTGCAGTTGATTAAACCAGCTAATAGCGGAAGGTAATGTTATTTAGTACATTGCATCACTTACCCAATCGGGGTTAAACACAAAAAGAAAGATTTTCTACTAATGACGAAGAATATTTATCGCGACTCGTCACGAGTTCACAACGTAGACACAGTAGGCAGGTTTAGTAAACAAAGTCGTAGTGACTAACCCGGGCCGCTTCCGAGACGTAATGGTGAACATTCCAGTGTGGCTGTGCGCTCGCGCTTGTCCCCCGCGCTCCTTTTACAAACCTGTTTTGATGCCCACTCCACAAGATAGCGGTCACGATTTGATTTACGAGAATAGGTTGCGCCGGAGTTTCTTTGTAAATAGTTTGTTTGTTAGTTTGTATGTTAGTTTGTAAATATGCGATTTTTTTTAAATATTTAAATAGCTTAAAATATATTGCTAGATAGATAGTTTTATACTTTAGATAATAAAATAATAAGGACGGTAAGACCCGTCACAATTTGTTTGGAAAGTTGCCAGGTCATCGGAATAGATAAATCTCTCTGTGGAAGGGGAACTGGGTTGATCATTGGTGTATATGTTAAAGAGTAGTGGGGCTAGCACGCTTCTCTGAGGGAGACCATTTTTCTGAACTCTCCAGCGGCTCTCAGTGCCGTTGAGATGTACCCTGAATCGTCGATTTGTCAACAACTCACTTAGTATGCGTATAAGTTCCTTGTCGTTTATATAGGTAAATACCTTTGACAATAGACGCTGGATGTTCATCGTGTGATAAGCTGCTCACAAATCAACTAGAACAAGCCCAGTCACTTTTCCCGAATCTGTCCTGAGCATGACTTGCCAGGGCGGAAACCAGCCTGTTCCGGAATCAGATTGAGATATATATCCGTGAGTAGAAGCCGCTCCTCAACGCCGCACAGCCTGTGCTGGTACCACCGGACGTTTGGAGTAAAAGCTACAAAGTGCACATCACCATGCACTTGGAAATCGAACGAGGGAAACCAGAACAGCAGTCAGTAGTTGCGGCGTCTGACTGCTCCATTCCAAAATCCCGCCACCTTTTTATTACTGATATAAATAGTAAAAATCGTTTTTTAATAGATACACAATCGGATCTATGCTGTGTTCCCCGGAAGTTCCTCAGCACCTGCCCTGTTAATCATCCATTGGGTTAAGATTTAACAGCAGCCGAGGGTCCACCGATATTCTGTCGTGCACGCCGTTTGGGACCACAGAAACTGATCGCTGCCAAAAAAAGAATTTGTGGCGACTCCGTTGAACCCGAAACAAAAACATAAATTAATATAATAACACAGACAAATGTATAAAATTATATAAATAAGGAATAGCACTTACCTTCACTGTACATTTGTAGTTACAATATTACCGTTATTAATAGTGTATAATAAATATAAACATAAAATATAAGTAAACATAATTATATACAATGTGACTGGTAAGAAGTATATAAATCGAAAAGTGGTAGTTAAGGTATCATATCGACATGCTAGATAAAATAACATCTTGTAAGAAAAGCGTCACAATACCGAGTTAATTAACATTTCATAATAAGACAAAAATCTTAAGGTACCAACCCTGCATCAGCTGTTGTCATTCATCATTACGAAAATCTACAATTTTTACTATCATTTGACAAATGACCTTGAATACCAGGTTACAATTACAAAGACTAAACAACGACCATAACGAATAATCATTGCCTAAGATCCTTGTGTCTCTGAGAGACAGAATTTTAATTTAATGGTAGTTACTTACGTAAACCATAATCAACAAAGTGCATCGTAATTTTTAAAAATAATTTAACGGCGAATCAAACAATTGGATTTAATTATGGGTGGATTTCTGACAAACTTGCTAGTTGGTTTTGCTTTTATTACATATCAATAACAATAATAATAAAAAAATCCTCATAATGTCACTGGTATTACGGGTAAAGTTAAATCTTCTTACAGAGTAGAAGCAGCCCATCATTTAAAGTAAAAACAGCTGATATCAAGTCGTAGGTATGTAAAATCTTGACATAAATTATTGCTTGAATTAACAATAAACAATTAAATTTTATCGACTTAAAATTAAATTTCAAAAGACAAAAAAACATTCATGTAATTTCCAAAGTAGAAACAATTTACCGAGATTCAATGCATTATCTCTTCTGCGAATATTATTCATCTTCATGCACGTAATTTTCTGTCTCGCTCTCTCATTATTTGCTTTATTTTTTGATATTTTAGGCTTGGTTCCGTATTAAATTTTTTAAATTCCGTTTTTTGCTATCAGATAAATAAGTTTTCTTTAACTGTTACTGGAACGATGAAGTAAATGTTAACTTAGCTTTGTAAAACATTATTCGTACATGAATTGAATTAATTAAGATCCTTGAAGTGGCAGTGGGCGAGGCATTAAAGCGCAAGACTGACAGCCATTGGGGTAATTAAGTTCTCTCATAACGACCACGTACCGCCAAGTGCAATGTTGGAATCCCACTGACCAGAAAAAGCAGTCATCACGAATTATCATTTTTAGTTTTTCGCTCTTCACATAAAAACAATTTTTTTTAATAGGATTTGTTTTGCACTAAAGAGAATACCGATTCATAAATTACAACAGATACCTCAGATACAAAAAATTGCGTAAAGAAGTTGTAAGATTTTTCACATCTGCAAAAGATTTTTGATACCGCAGCTGCTGTCCATAAACTTCGGTAAACACGACGGCCAGTTAGACTGGAAGTCTTTTGTCTAATTAAATAAATTACTTAATCCACGTCAAATGCACTTGTGGCGGTTTAGAAACTCTGACACCAGGGTATGTGGGGTCCTAAGACCTTACCTAACTTACCTACACGAGATGAAGAAAAAATACTTTAAAAAAGGTTTTTCCTTATTGCATTGCGGAACCAATTAAGTACTAGGCATACAGGATAGATGAAAGAGGTCACTTTGACGACACTATCGTGGAAGTATCGCCATCAACCTCTTTGCCATCGGCACGTCGTTCCGCGCGTGCGCGAAGCACCTAGAGTTTTGACTCTATGAAAACGTCATTGTGTTGATTGTAATTTTTTTGTGAACGTGCGCGCGGAGCGAAATTTTGAATTTTGTTGCTATTAGTTTTCATAAAACGTTTAGAATAAATTGTGTAAAGTGACGTGCGGACTTTTATTTTAACAAATATCGACTTTTTCGAACATGAACTACTCAAATTCGGAATATTATGATATGGTTATTTGTGTTATGTCAAATTTGTGAAACAATGTTGTTGCTAAGTTTCGCAAAGCGATTTGCCGCCAAGGGAAGGCGGCTTCTTTGAAAGAGCGGCGCGGCGGCCGGTGCGGTGTCAACAAAGAGGTAGGTGTCTGAATTGTACTAGGCTGGCAGAACATAGCAAGAGTTTGAAATGCTCTCAGCTGTGTTTGTGTTTAGAAATAAATTGCTATTATTAGGATGTGTCTACAAAAGTACTAGGAACATATGACATACAAGGGCTTTGCTACGAGTAACGAAATTTATCAATGAGTCTTTCTTTTCTTTCTAATATTATGCATAATTAGGGGTGTGACCAAAATAAAAAAAATATGTAATTCTACTTTTGTATGGAAAATATCTTTACAAGATATTCGTTTCTTTCCACCGCCATATGATTTTCATAACCCTCGGGGTATGGCCTTGTCACGGCTTTATATACCTTTTACAAGTCGCCTTGTAACAAGTATGTAATGTACGAAGCGCATAGGTTAATTTATTTATTATATACTTTAAATTACTTAACTTTACATAGAATCACATAATAACTTACCTTTCACAATTATATAATTGTATAAACTTAATTATAGATAAAAATATCAAAAACAAGTACTTACCTATTTTGTGTAAACAATAATAATCGTATGGTAAGAAATGTCCTATTTCGCCTCGCGTTCGGATGACGACTCGGGCGCAGAGACCCGTTACTAGCTGCTACACCGCTTACGCGCTCGTACTCTTTTTGTTATAATCATACTACTATACATTTCATCTTTTCTGTTTTTCGAACTGATTCTGCTTGTGCCTTCTACTTGTGCTATACCTTCGAACTATACTTCTCTCTTCCATCTGTGCAACCTTCTGCTTGTAAACTGTGCTTTTGGACTGGAATATATGCTGTGAAGACCGTAAGTGTTTTTACTTATTCATCCACTAAAACCTACAACTGGTGACCCTCAATAGAACATGGATTCGAGAGACAAAGAGAATGACGCCACGACGGCTAACAAAAGTGACGTACTTTTACACCTCACGACACGATCGGAATGTTTCGCGTCGGTGTTCGACCACCACCATTCTGGTCTGAGGAACCCGCCGTTTGGTTTTCACAATGAGAAGGGAATTTTATACTCTCTGGCATAAAAGATGATGACACAAAATTTTATTATGTAACTTCAACATTGAAACATAAGTATGCAGCGGAAGTAAAAGATATTATTATATCACCACCGAAAACAGGAAAATACGAGCGACTTAAAACCGAGCTCATAAAGCGTCTATCTGCTTCAAGGGAAAAAGAAGTAAAACAACTTTTGATGACCAACAGTCCCAGACGAATTCATCAAAACAATCTGGACTAGCCGACTACCTACTGCCATTCAACCTATCATCGTGTCACAGAAAACTGCAAACCTGCAAGCACTAGCAGACTTAGCAGACAACGTCCATGAAATAGTCCCGAGCACACCTCAAGTAGCCGCTACTTCATCACACCCCCCTGCTTCAAGTTGGGATGCAATGTCAAGACAAATAGCAGAGTTGACTCGAAAAGTCGAGAGCCTGACTACAAGAGAACGAGGAAGGTCGCGCTCAACTAACCACAAGTCACAACCAAGTCACAGGCAGTCTTCTTAGTGCAAGATTTTCAACTGTCCATATCGACCTCATAGGACCTATGCCTATTTCAAATGGGCTTCGATATTGTCTGACAGCCGTAGACAGATTTACTAGATGGCCAGAAGCTTACCCAATATCAGACATAACTGCAGAAATGGTTGCCAAGACTCTGATATCCGGATGGATAGCACGCTTTGGTTGCCCTACTACCATTATCACAGACGGAGGAACACAGTTTCAATCCGAACTCTTCAAGCATCTGTCAAAAATAGTAGGTTTCAAGCACAGAAGTACTACCGCCTACCATCCTGCCTGTAATGGGATGGTCGAGCGCTTCCATAGACAATTAAAAGCTGCCATAGTCTGTCATTCAAATATCAGCTGGACAGAAACTCTTTCATTCGTCTTGCTTGGCATCAGAAGTGCCCTCAAAGAGGATATACAAGCTTCGTCAGCTGAACTTATTTACGGGGAACCCCTGAGACTGCCTGGAGAGCTATTTAAACCATCCGCCGATACCACGACAACTGACATACTCAACTTCATAGGTCGATTAAGGTCTATCGCTAAGGATATACAGCCTCAGCCAGCTTCGAGACACTGTAAGAAATCAGTATTTATATTCAAAGACTTATCTACAACCACTCATGTCTACCTCAGAGACGATACTGTCAAAGGAGCACTGCAACCAGCTTACACAGGACCCTATAAAGTAATAGAAAGCAATGACAAGACCTTCAAACTCCTCATAAAAGGCAAACCTGTAACGGTACATTAGAAAGACTGAAACCTGCTTACATACTTACCGCTGACAGCAACAGCCAAACTCCAAACGATGAGACTCCGACACCACCTATACCGAAAATACGTGAGGAGGAGAAAAGACCTGAAAAGAAAACAAGATTCGGGAGAACAGTTAGGTTACCTGATTATTATCGCCCGTAGACGGTCTCTGGAGGGGAGTGGTGTGGCGACTCCGTTGAACCTGAAACAAAAACATAAATTAATAACACAGACAAATGTATAAAATTATATAAATAAGGAATAGCACTTACCTTCACTGTACATTTGTAGTTACAATATTACCGTTATTAATATTGTATAATAAATATAAACATAAAATATAAGTACTAAACATAATTATATATATATGTATGTAATGTACGAAGCGCATAGGTTAATTTATTTATTATATACTTTAAATAACTTAACTTTACATAGAATCATACAATACAATCATCATAATAACTTACCTTTCACAATTATATAATTGTATAAACTTAATTATAGATAAAAATATCAAAAACAAGTACTTACCTATTTTTGTGTAAACAATAATAATCGTACCGAAATCGTATGGTAAGAAATGTCCTATTTCGCCTCGCGATCGGATGACGACTCGGGCGCAGAGACCCGTTACTAGCTGCTACACCGCTTACGCGCTCGTACTCTTTTTGTTATAATCATACTACTATACATTTCATCTTTTCTATTTTTCGAACTGTTTCTGCTTGTGCCTTCTACTTGTGCTATATCTTCGAACTATACTTCTCTCTTCCATCTGTGCAACCTTCTGCTTGTAAACTGTGCTTTTGGACTAGAATATATGCTGTGAAGACCGTAAGTGTTTTTACTTATTCATCCACCAAAACCTACAAATTCAAAGAAATGGTACGGCGTGGAACTGCAAGACCATCCAAGAGCACGTGGTCGTCACCTTTACATCTAGCGGAGAAGAAAATATGCTACGTGAAGACCTTGCGGGGATTACCACGCACTGAATGCCCGGACTATCCCCGATCGCTACCCTGTTCGCCATATAGGGGACTTCAGCCACAACATAAATGGCGCCTCAATTTTTAGCACCCTTGACCTCGTAAAGGCATACCAACAGATACCAAATAATGAGAGAGATATCTGCAAAACCGCCATCATAACCCCATTCGGACTCTTCGAATTCTCTTATATGACGTTCGGGCTACAAAATGCTGGTCAAACCTTTCAAAGGTGTTCAAAGGCTTTCAAATGGACGAAGTAACCTTCGGCCTAGATTTTTGTTTCTCTTACGTTGACAACATTTAAGTGTTCTTTAACAGCCCTGAACAACATCTAGAGCACCTTCGTATACTATTTCAGAGGATGCAGACATATGGAGTGGTCGTAAACCTGGCCAAATGCATTTTGAGTGTCGATGAGGTAATCTTCCTAGGGAACCACGTAACTAAATTAGATTCATCTCCTCCAACGGATAGAATCATTGCTCGCCCGCACAAGGAGTCCGTCGTTTTTTAGGAATGATAAATTACTACAGACGATTCCTGCCAAAAGCTACTGAGACTCAGGCGCCTCTAATCGAAGCACTAACGAACTCGAAACTAAAGGGTTCCAAACCTATGCCCCGGACACCAGAATTAGAGGACGCATTTCAAGCTTGCAAAAAGAGCCTCTCTCAGGCTACCTTACTTGCACACCCGTTAGCTGATGCTCCTTTGGGTTTATTCACCGACGCGTCAAGTAAACAAATAGGCGTATGCCTCCAACAATGGTTGAAAAGTGTTGGCAAACATTAGCATTTTTAGAAAAATACTGACTAACCAACAATCATCCTGGCCAGCCTACTATCGAGAATTGCTGGCGGTTTACGAGGCCGTGCAGCATTTCCGTCATATATTAGAGGCACAGCATGCTACGATTTATACGGACCACAAACCATTGTATACGTTTACACAGCGTCATGAAAAGCTCCCAACAACTCAGCTTAATCAGTTAACATTCATTTCACAATTTACGATCGACGTCGTGTACATTAAGGAGGCAGAAAATGACGAGGAGATGACAATGTCAAGGGGAATTGAAGCCATCTCCCTCGCTAAAGATTACGAGGCCCTACGTTTATCACAAGACACCGACGCGGAGCTACAAGGTCTACTTAACTAAGGTACCACGTTGCAACTTCACAAGGTGACCTTGCCCGGTTCCACGACTGTAATTTGTGATATAGCAACAGGTAAACCTCGTCCTTTCCTTACAGAACCTTTTAAAAGGCAAGCTTTTAATTAGCTGCATAATTTCAGCCATCCCGGGATTAAAGCCTCGTGTCCGTTGGTCAGTAAATGGTTCGTGTGGCCTTCCATGCAAAATGATATCCGCAAATGGGTTCAATCTTATCTGGCGTGTCAATTTAGCAAAATCACAAGCCATAATTCGACTCTGCTCGGAAATTTCGAAGTTCCGTCAGCGCGCTTCGTACACGTCCATATTGATATCATCGGTCCGCTTCCAGTAAACAATGAATATCGTTATTGCCTTACTGCTATTGATTGCGTGACTCGATGGCCGGAAGTTTGGCCAATGCGATCAACTTCTGCTGAAGAAGTAGCGGAAACCTTTACACAAGCGTGGATTTCCCGATATGGAGTACCCAAAATCATCACCACTCATCAGGGGACACAATTCGAATCGGACTTGTTTCGCCGCCTCATGGACATTTTCAATATAAGGCGCGTTAGAACTACTCCTTACCATCCCGCCGCGAACGGCATGATAAAACGCGTCCACCGCCTACTAAAGGCTGCTCTGATGTGCCACGAAAACGATTCTTGGATCGGATCTTTGCCACTCGTCCTACTTGGAATGAGATCAGCACTAAAGAAAGATTTGAAGGCCACAGCCGCAGAAATGTTGTACGGTAAACCGCTGCGACTACCGGGAGAATTTATAACACCTTCAGATTTAAGACAACATATTTATGGATCTATATAGAATATATACGAGTATCTATATATATAGAACATCCAGCCGATTTTGTCGTGCAGCTTCAGCGCAAAATGTCATCCCTGTGACCCAACCCCAGCTTCCCGACATACAAATCCAAATATATTTATATTTCGGGACCTCAGCTCATCAACTCACGTGTTCATTACAGATGATTCCGTACGCTATGCCTTGCAACCTCCTTACACGGGACCTTACCGTATAATTGGATGGAAGATGGAAAAACTATAACAGTCGAAATAAGAGGACGACAATAATGAGTGTAGACCGCGTTAAACCTGCGTATTGCGAATCCGATTCACGCGATTGAGCAAAACACTCGCGATGCTCAAACGCCACCACAATGTTCTACATTGCCACAAAACGTCACAAAAACGAACCCATCTTACACTACGCCTTCAGGGCGTAGGGTTCGTTTTGCTAAACCATTCGACCTGTGACCTTCCTTTCTCCGTGGGGGTGGTGTGGCAATACTGGCCGCCCCGCGTTTCCAAACGTTCGGTTTGCCGCGGCCATGTTCCCGTCAACACACAACACGACACGACGTGCTCTGGCGACTTTCGTTTCTTTCACCGCGTCCTTGAATAAATCGCAGTCGGTGTTAATTCAGCTCCAGTCATTACGGTGTTATTTAGAAGTTGTGACCAATTTCAGTGTGTGCCGTGAATTAAGAGTGAAACCCTTATTGTGACGACAAAGTGTTTGATTCCCGATCACCCCAAAAACTATATATACCCCAAGACCCCAGTGTGCTGTCATATGATTGCAGTCAAAGGATCAATAAACAGATTTTTGTATTTCTACAATTACCTTGAAATCCAAAAACCTCAATAAAGAGACTGACACGCTTGTTTCGAATGAAATGTGTTGAAGGCGTCTCAAGTAGCGTGCGAGCGACAGTCACATTCACTGCTCTGTGAAATGTACTGAGCTACTTTTATCTAACTAATAGCTACTTCAATATTGTATTGCAATCCGATTTACACAAATATGCAATTTTAGCACAATCGGTAGAGAAGACCTGAGTTGCAAAATTTTACCCAACCAAACAAGACACATAGGTGCTGCAAGTTAAATAAAAGGTTGTAAAGGGTTGTAACTTGTAAAAAAAAAGTAAAAAAGTCATTTATTATCTCCAACAATCTTACATTTAACATAAAAAGACGTGTGGCACTCGGGGACTGCCGCGGTAAAGCTATTGCATAGCATTTTTTATCAACTTAAGCAATTATATTTTTTTCTTTAATTTTTTTATGCAGTATTTTTTTCCTTTGTGTTTATATATATATATATACTTACTAGTATTTCGGGTGGGGGTGAGGTGTAGGTGCAGCTGTTGAGGAGGGTCATAAAACTATTCAGTTGATCAAAGGGTAAAGAAACTCGTTCAGTATGAAATACGTAAGGAAAGGAGGGGGCAGCCATCTTGGATTCCAAAATGACATCCAGTTTCGACTTCCACGAGGTCTTAAGACCCCAGATATGAATTTTCATACAAATCTGACAAGAATGAAATTTTTTTTTAAAATTTCACCGCCATGTTGGATCAAAAAATGGAGTTCAGCTTCGAGTTCCACTGCGTCTGAAATCCCTAGATATCAATTTTAAGCCAAATCGCATGCAGTTGAGAGGGGGGGGATAACTTGACGGGGGTGGTATTCTGAGGGGCTCGGGCTTCGCCCTGCGGGCTCGCGTAGAATGATCTGAATTGGCCTTGTATGGCGGCCATCTTGAATTTTGAAACAATATACATACACGTTAAGGTTCAACTAGTGCGCAACAACGCGGGTGCGAACTCACTCATGGACGCGGCCAAAAAGTACGCTGTCTCACCTAGCATCGTGTCTAAAAGAGATAGAAGCAGTTATGAGCAGTTAGCATCTAGTCTACTCGCATACGTCTAGTCGCCCGCACACAAACACCGTGCCGAAGTCTACCGAACTGAAACGACGTTAGACGATGCACGGTAGGCGGTGTCAGGTTATTTTCGTTACGGAATTTCTCGATTCGGTCGCCGCGCTCAAGGCCCTCTCCCACCCGTCTGGCCAGCGTGGAGAGTGTAGGCCAAATCCTCTGACTGCTCTGGCTAATATAGCTTTGGTAGTACAGAGAGGGTTGTGCTCCAGCAGTGGAGATATAAAAAGACCTGATGATGATGATGATGCTCAAGGCCCGCGATAGAAGCTATGCAATAGCTTAAAAACAAAAGGAGAGAGGAGACTTGAGCCTGATGAAGGCAGGGCCTGTATCACAGTACTCCAGTGCTCCCCTCCTCTGGACATACACAAAACACATTTCATCGGGACTATAAAATAAAAAACCGGCCAAGTGTGAGTCAAACTCGCGCAATGAGGGTTCCGTACAATATGCTTCGTGTACACACACACAATGTGCAAAAATGTTTTATTCAATTGACTAGCGCTATCTTGTGGTGTTTTAGTGAACTATTTCCCTAGATGAACTTATTATAGTGAGTTTACCACTTTATTTTCAAGTGATAGAATTTTTATTATTTTTCCTGTAATCTTCAAGGAACGAACTACATTTTGTAATTTTTTCAAAATGGGGGGGGGGGAATGGTCAATTTTTGCCTTCTTTCGTGAATAAAATCAAAAGTATTGATTTTACCCGACCAAAAAAAAAAAAATTTTTGAGATCCTCATAATGAGCCCTTTCATTTGATATATGACACAGTAAGGTTTGCAAAACCTTTTTTTAAATTTTTGTAATTGGGCCCCTGAAAAAGACCCTTATTTCAAAAAATCGTTATTTACTTTGCACATCCGTGTTTGGGTCATAGGATTACACCATCTTACCAAATTTCACGTAATTTGGTTCAGTAGATTCGGAGAAAATCGGCTGTGACAGACGGACGGACGGACAGACAGACGCACGAGTGATCCTATAAGGGTTCCGGTTTTTCAATTTTTGTACGGAACCCTAAAACTTGTAAAAATATAACAATTTGCCAATCACTAAACGAGAAAGAAACTCAAGTAGATGAAATTAAAATATTGTAGGCAGGCAGCTCATAGGATGTTTACATAATGCGCGGCTACTCGCGGCTGTAGGTATTTATTTCAAGGCCATGGCCGAGTCAAAATATGTACTGCTAAAGATATATATTCTGTGTCGCTCGCGTCAAACGCGTGTAGCGCGCGAGCTTCATTGAAATTCCTTGCTCTGTGGGTTTGACGGTCGCCTTGCTTCATCGTCTAAGCCAGAGACGATTTTTTTTTTTTAATCTATGGTCTAAGCAATGTCGTCATACTGTTTTATTATGGCGCTGTTTTAGTATGGGGTCCGGCGAATATCATCTTGAAAACAGTAATTACTAATAACGTAGTACATACTAGCTGATGCCTGCAACTTCGTTCGCGTGGACTATATGACTCCGGCGTATTGATATACCTTAATACGAACTTAACATACATAAGAAAATACTTGTAGCAGTGTTATATGGCTGCTGCTAAATACTGGAGGGATAAAATATAGGATTCTTTTAGACTTTTTGAGTTCGATAAGAAGGAGATAGACCGACACGATAAGAAGAATACTATATAGCTAGCTCCAAGTGAGCTTGCGCTACTTCACCAAACTTTGAGGTATGGGCAGAGCGCCTTCAACCCATCGCATATCTCCAAAGGGCCTTCGGGAGAGACGGACCTCGGCTTTAGGTGTTGCCTGTGTGCTCAAGGCTTGGAGAGACAGCAAACTCTCATGTTTTGCCGTATGGGCTTAAAACTACGTTGCCAAAAGGGGGAGCGCTGGGCGGTCACCAGTAATTTGAGCTAATCGTACTCTACGCACTCTATCCCAGAGGAGAGGGTGACTCTGTAAAATTGTCGGTATAAAATGTAACATGGTAGGTACTTAGTGTATCAGGTGTTCTAAATCTTCGATTTTTTCAAGTCAACAAAAAATACTAATCAGGCTGAACAACTTTTGCTACAGCGTCATTTTTATATTTCCTATAATTTACCTGGACCATTATAGTTCTGCGTCAGGTGTTCCAAATCTTCAAATTAAATACCTCAACAAAAAATGCTCATCAGGTTGAATAACTTTTGCTAAGACGTCATTTATATATTTGTTATAGTTTACCTGCACCATTATGGTGTTGCATGAGGTGTTCCAAATCTCAAATTTTTTATACCTCAACAAAAATGCTCATCAAGCTTAACAAATTTTGCTAAGGCTCCACTTTTATATTTCTAATAGTTTAGCTGGATTATTGTGATGCTGCATCAGGTGTTCCATTTTTCAAAATCATTTCTACCTTATAAGTTGCCCCGGCTTAATAGCTATATAGCAAAAAAGTTTCATTCGAATCCGTCCAATATTTCCGGAGATAAACGTGATCATACATACAGACAGACAGACAGACAGACAGACAGACAAGAAATTTTTAATTTTTTTTTTGCTTTCTATTATTCTTTTTAAGTGTCCCTCTATCCATTTTAGTCAAAAATACTAAATGTACAGACTGAAGGTTGAATCTGCTATTTGATTGAATGACTAGCGCGTTCATTGAATGACCACGTTTAATTGAATGACTAGGCCGAACGTTGAACAAATAAGCGTCGCTCAACGTCCAACTAGTTAGCGAATTGTAACATAGCCCTTTGAAAAGAGCGGACATAGAATCAGCATGGACCTAGGAATAATATGGACCCGGCATTAGACACATCAAAAGTGAAGCATAACTTACGTCACATCAAGTCACATGTGTGCAGCATGTGTTCGACATTTGGGAAATTTGACATTTCGACCGGGGAAAAGTGTAGGGATTTTTGTGCCGATGTGTGCGTGCGCTAGTGTCGCGACACGAGTGTAGGGATTTTTATGTGCGTCACTGTTACATTTTCCAAGGGCATATCCTGATTATTCTTAGATCCATGAGAATCAGTCAGGTGATTCAAATTTAGTTCATTTTTTTCCCACTGCGGCGCTAGTAGTCACCAAAACAAATATGGCGTCAAACAGCTCGAACAGATGGCACGATGTTGATATTTTTTTCGATTAAATTTACTTAAAAGTGCGTTATTTGTAATAAAATAGTATGACATTATGGATTTACCTATTATAAGGCCGCCGCTGGCTACTTGAAAAACTAAGAAAATGAAATCATGCTACCACCAAATATTACAAAGTCGGCTAAGATTCAACGACTTCGCTAAATGACATTCATTCAGTCAAGACGTTGAACGTTACATTCAACGACTTGACGAGCTGTCCTTCAGTCATTCAATTGAACGTCGCCATTCAATGAACGCGCTAGTCATTCAATCAAATAGCAAATTCAACCAGATGACTGTGACATATAGATAACCCCATGGGTAACAGTGTTGTGGAGTATAACGCCTAACTGATACTAGGGTTTTTAAATGTCATCAAGTAACAGGTAATAACAGTTAAGAAGATCTGTTCTTTTTACTTTATCAGCCAAATGAATAAGAATAACTACTATAAATACTGATATTTGTACCACGCACACTCATAATCTTCAGTGGTGAATAACAGGCTGCTTAAGTAAGATGGTACCGGGAATAGCCCGAGTTTATCGTTATTTTAACGTTTTCCAATAACATATTACTTGGATATCGAATAACCTAATATTTCTTATTATGTTCTTCAATACCAATATTATCCATATCTTACCAATGTCAGTTCGAGATTTATTCGTAACACCTCTCATATTTTCCAACGCTGCATTACTGCTGCAATAAAAATGTAAGTATTAATTCTTACTATCAATAAGGATGATAATTAAAGTTATAAGTATTAATATCTTTAGACCCCAACTTCTCCTGCAACAAAAAGTAAATCAATAGTACTGGATAGGAATTTGCTGTTAGATATTTTTGCGGTGACTAATATCAAATTGTACTGTTTTTAACATTAGTATGATAACATACCGGTAAATGTGGAATAATTTAACTAGGTAAATATTTCCAATCTTTACGTACTACTTATTTAAAGTAGGCACGTATTTATTTAATAAGTCGATAGGTACTCTTTGGTGAATAAATCGATCAAATTAACGAAGACTTATTTTGTTACTGCTTCGTTCCTAACTACACTTAGGTAAATAGAACGTCGTAAGCAGAGTAGTAGGAAGTACATTTAGTACCTATCTTGCACAAAATGTAAAAAAACAATTGGCAAAATAAGTTTTGAGGTTATAATGCTGACTTCACAATACGGCATAGATTAAAAGAAATGCGCAATACGGAGAAATACCGGGTAATTATGTACATTTTCGGTAGCGTAGATCCAAATCGAAATGCGTACAATTTCAGACCTTACTTTATTAGGTTAGAGTGTAGCAAAGGGTTTGCGCTTTGCGCAAATTTTAGGACTTAGAGAGATTTAAACTTATTGTATTATTTTTGAGGTCTTCATTAAACCTAATTTTTAGGGTTCCGTAGTAAACAAGGAACCCTTATAGTTTCGCCATGTCTGTCTGTCTGTCTGTCCGTCCGCGGTTTTACTCAGAGACTACAAGTACTAGAAAGCTGTAATTTGGTATAGATATGTATATTAATCATGTCAAAAAAGTGGTAGAAAAAAATCTTAAATAAAAATTTTTTTTAGGGTAGCTCCCATACAAGTAAAGTAGGGAGTAATATTTTTTTCCCTTCTTACCCATCGTGTGGGGTATCGTTAAATAGGTCTCTAAAAATATT
The DNA here is from genome assembly GCA_963082605.1 of Rhodophaea formosa. Taxonomy (NCBI): domain Eukaryota; kingdom Metazoa; phylum Arthropoda; class Insecta; order Lepidoptera; family Pyralidae; genus Rhodophaea; species Rhodophaea formosa. The sequence goes on along the minus strand of OY720206.1, from coordinate 12,508,396 downwards.
GTGAGGTTGAGAACACATTTTTTCAATTTAGGGGTCTGTTTCCGAAATATTTGGTTTTAAAGTGCAAAGTTTTGTTAGACGTAAGTGTCCCCCCCCCCCCCCCCCCCTCTATCTGCTAAACGGTTATAAATGGATACGTGAAAAAAATTACAACAGTAGTATATATACTGAAGTTGAAAGGAAAACTATCAGAGCTGAGTACTAAGTGCAAACTAAAAAGTTATAGGCAACCAACTTATAAAATGTACTGGAAAATATAACATTTCATACAATTTTCATTGTTTGATGTTTTTGATCGTTAAACTGTGAGGTGCGAGTGTGTCATTCGCAACTACGGAACCCTAGACTGCGCGTGGCACGACACGCACTTGGCCGGTTTTTTATTATTGTTGTAACCTATCCTAACTAATATTATAAATGCGAAAGTGAGTTTGTTTGTTTGTTTGTTATGCTTTCACGCCCAATCTACTAAACCGATCATCATGAAAATTTGCATACACTTAGGTTTGGGTAGTGAGAAGGCCATAGGCACGCGGGCGAATACGCGGGTAACAGCTAGTGATTAATAGATCTTAAAATAAGCCTCTTTTGTTAATTTATTTTAATCTGCGACTCATAGTTTTGCGAAAAATCGTCTCTGAAGGTTACTGAAGGTCACGAAGGCGGGGGGGGGGGAGGGTAAAACATGTAAAAAAATACAAAACCACTTTCAAATCACCGAATAAAACCGGCCAAGCGCCACGCGCAGTGCGTAGTTGTAGTGCGTAGTTGTTTGTATTGTACGTCATTTTATATGTTGTATGCTACAGTCTTGAATTTTTTCACGTTTCCATAAACAAAGTGTTTTTAAGTAGGTATACATAAAGCGATAACGTTAGTTAGATAGCTTACTAGCTTTTGCCCGCGACTTCCTCCGCGAAAATCTTTTGTACTCAAGTTTGAAGCGACGTTCTATGAAACCGATGCCAGATTTAAAATTAGATTTTCAGAAATACAAATTTTCAGAAATACAACTGTAATAATACTTTCGGGCCTTTGTTACTGACCCTAGATCTTTCAAGACCCAATAAAAATGGCAAAAATGTGTTTTCCTCATACATTTTCTTCCTAAATATCTTTTGGATAGACATATACAGGGACTGTTTTATTATCCTATTAATATTAAAAACATGTCAGTTTGTATTTGTTATATTAACCGTATAGGTGCCCGGATTATTTTACTAATTTGTTGCTGAAGGAGTGCAGTCTTGTGTCGGTCCAAGCCTAAGCATTTATGTACATTTTTTTTGTACATGACAGTGTAGACTTGTATAGAGTGTTTATATCATTTATTAATTAAATATTTTTTACCTGACTATTGCGAAGCCTAAAGTAACTAGTTATTAATCTGTGGCCAAAAGGAATTCCTTTAGGCTTCGCAGTATGTATGATTTTAGCCGCTACGTATGCATGTTAATTCTTTTGTTTCTCATTTCTCCTAAACTTACCAACGTAACTTGACTTATATGACACGGTCAAAGATGACACGTCTGTGTATTGTGATGTCAGATCTAGTTAATTCAAAATGGCGCCCTTTAGAATACAAAAAGTCGCAGACTTAAAAGAATATTTTTGATATATATTGTGTTTGATATCATATTATATTATATATTTGATATCATATGATATCATATTATCATAGTGGTTCCCGGCAGAGTAGAATAAGACCACTCCAAGTCTCCCCGTGGATGTCGTAGAAGTCGACGAAGGAAATACAAGCTAAACAAAGCTATAAACATCAGAGACCTCTCCAAACCGTCTGGCCAGCGTGGAGAGTGTAGGCCAAATCCTTTGTCTGCCCTGGCTAATATATGGCTCTGTTAGTACAGAGAGGGTCGTGCTCCTGCAGTGGAGACTAACAAGGACCTGTTGATGCTGATGATGGTATCATATTAATAAAATATATAATTTAATTTATACATAATGTACTAACTAACATTCTCTCTTATTGTTTAGTATTCTACGAGGTGATTAGGTAGAATTAAAGATTTCGTAACTTTATAAAATGGACGGTTATAATTAGATAGCAAACTGGTACAATAAATAGAAAATATGGAGCGCGCGTTCGCTTTTGAGTCTATACGAGCAATGGTTGATTGGTTCTTCGATGTGGCCGCTGAGCTGGCGGGCCCCCCGCGCCACGAGGATGTTCTATTCAAGTGGTAAAGGGCATATTCTGGTAAAAGCCCGTTTAATGGTTCCATTTTTCGTTTTGATATCTGCAACTCGAGCGACGTCGTCTGTTCCTCTATACAGCTTGATGATTCGTCCAAGCAGCCACTGGATTGGGGGCAGTCCATCATCTTTCACTACGACTAAGGCGCCTTCCTTCAGAGCTCCCTTGGATCGTTGCCACTTCGTCCGTCTTTGCAACTGTGAAATGTACGCTTTATAAAATCGTTTCCAATAATGTTGACGAAGCTGCTCGACACGCTGATATCTAGGCAGCTGAAGCGTGTTGCAGTCCGTGATCTGTGGGTGAGGAAGCGCAGTTAGAGTTCGACCAATTAAGAAATGAGAAGAGCTGAGGGCAGAGAGATCTGATGACATAGGCATCAGGGGCCTCGAATTAAGGATGCCTTCTATTCGTACGAGGACTGTATACATTTCTTCGTGAGATGTGCTAAACCTAATATCCGTGTAAGATGATGATGGGTGGACTTAACAGACGATTCCCATAGACCTTTTTGATGTGGGCTATACGGACTTGAGGAATGGAACTGAATACCTTGCTCTGCAATATAATTCGCAATTAAGTTAGAATTATCCTTAATTAACTTTTAAATAACGTTTGATGCCCCTACAAAATTAGTTCCGTTATCTAAATATATATAACTCAAAGGTGACTGACTGACTGACATAGTGATCTATCAACGCACAGCCCAAACCACTGGACGGATCGGGCTGAAATTTGGCATGCAGGTAGATGTTACGACGTAGGCATCCGCTAAGAAAGGATTTTGATCAATTCTACCCCCAAAACTATACCTCTTAACGCGAGCGAAGCCGCGGGCAAAAGCTAGTCTGAATATATTTGGCTAGGTTTACCTCTTCGTGAAAAAAATCTATAATGAAGGACTCCTTGGTCAGATCAGTAACCAGCTCTAAATGTACTGCTTTGACTGCAAAGCATACAAAAACGCAGATACATTGTACATGTATATGCATTTATTAACTTACTACCATATCATGATAACCCCGGAAAAATCAATTCCAACATTTACAAAAGGAAAATCCGCTTGCATGCGTGGCTCAGGTAAATTTCCCATTATTGGTACTACGGTGTTACCTGAGATTCGTCCGCATTTTGTGCATGAAAGTACGGTCTTTCTAGCTAGATTAAGACCACCTAGAGGCCAGTACGTTTCTCGTATATGTGATAGTAAAAGTAGTGGAACTGCGTGTAAAAGTGAAACGTGATATGTTGAGAAAATTATTTTACAAATATGATCATTTGAGTCTAGGACATTTTTTATCATTGGAATTGCGAATTATATTCACGTAGGGGGCTACGTGGCGTCTTTCCATTCTATACAAGGCCAGAACGCAACGGTGTGAAACTAATCACTTATAGATTGGAAATGTCTTTTTTACTAAGTGCTTCCAATCCGTACAAGAGCAGTACGCAAATACTCGCGTATACTTCGTAGTACCGTAGGTAAGATATCTTATTCCATAATCTACAGCGCCATTACGCATACGGACTAATCGTGTATGTATCGGAATAAGCGCTCCAAACTCTCCATTACAAATTTTACGCGAGCAGTTGCACATCATCATCATCATCATCATCAGGTCTTTTTAGTCTCCACTGCAGGAGCACGACCCTCTCTGACTCAGGTAGCAGTTGCACACTCAGGTATAATATCCTCTGACTGTTCTGGCTAATATATATATGGCTCTGGTATTTCAGAGATGGTCATGCTCCTGCAGTGGAGAATAAAAACTGGCCAAGTGCGAGTTGGGCTCAATTTTTAAGTTTCATTTCCATATATGGGGAAATTTCCTTAATCTTTTATTTTTTTTATTTTTGTATAAAATCGTAAAGCGGTTCACAGAATACATGTACCTACCAAGTTTTAACTGTGTAGTCTCAATAGTTTCGGGATAAAATGGCTGTGACATACGGACAGACATGCAGACTGATGGACAGACAGACGGACTTGACAAATCTATAAGGGTTCCGTTTTTCGCCATTCGACTACGGAACCCTAAAAAAGATTTGATGATGATGATCATAATAATATTAATAATGCTCGTTAATAAGTACTGTTTAAATAAATATCACATGATTATAAGTTATTGTAATTTATTTAATCCCTACTTATTATAATGTATGATGTAAAAAGTTTAAATATAATTCCATATTTAGCTGAATCAATAATAGGTACGAGTATAACTAGATTTTTAACACTTTTGTCGAGTGTAATTAAGTAAGTGGTGTATTATAGTTGGGAACGAAGACGCTAGCATCCACGATACAAACTATACATGATCAGTACGCATAATTCGTGAATGCATTGTAATCACAGATTTAAAAACAGCACTACAATATATACGCGAGCAGTTTCCTATGGCTGCGTTCTGGCCTTGTATAGAATGGAAAGACGCGGCTACGTGAATGATATTGTTAATTATTGGGATTTTTAAAAGTGATCAGTCTATTATTATTGGATAACTGGCGCTTTGATTGTAGTGTTTTATATTCATGGCAGAACGTTTCGAATTGTGCTTGTTGGATTATATAGTGAAAAATTAATATACCTAACAGTGTTCCTTAGTTATACCTGTTCAACTTATTGTTTATTTAACTCTCCTTACACTACGTCACGGGATCTTGTAAGACGAACGTATTGCTTCCAAGTGAAATATTAATATATAGTCAAATATTTGATTAACCGCTGATCAAGTATTTTATTTTGACCCCATACCTCCTATAGGTGCTTGCTTTATTAATTGAGATTTAGCTAAAGTTAATTCTGTAGTAGTTAACGGCATGATGTCTGGGCTAACACTTGTGTTATGTGTTTTGTTTTTGCAATTACGAATAAATTTTAAAATATAAGCAGTGATTCTAATTAATTTTCAAATTGGAGTGGTCAACGGGAAGGCTTGGAGTGGTCATAGGACCACTCGAAGCCTTCCCGTGGATGTCGTAGAAGGCGACGACTCTACTCTGCCGGAAACCACACGGTACTATAGACATATAGACGATTCGTAATTACCTTGTAAACAGCTTATGCACGTGACTCAGGATCGTATGGGTTTATAGTCTTCTGTAGGGTATTGTCACCCTTTTTTAAGAACATAACCACCACATCCCTGTTCTACGGCTCGAGAAAAACAAAAGTAAAGAGCTCGTGAAGGACTTTCAGTACCGGCGTTCCGCCCACTTTCAAGAGCTCTGCTGTGATTCCGTCCTAGCCCGGCGCCTTGTTGTTTTTTAGCTGTTTGAGGGAAATAGTAATCTCGTACAGGCTGATTTCCGGAATATCATCGGTATAGTGTCGGGTTAACTTGGTTCTAGGAACTTTGGCCGAACTTACAATGGGTTCGGCTGGTATACCAGCTGTCCATAAAATCTCTCGATCTTTCCAGCACCTCGGCCTTTGTCGACACCATGCTGCCATCCTCTTTCTTTAGGTTAGTCTATCGCCTCTGCCCAATAGACTCTTCTCTTGCGAACACTTTGGAGCCTTTGATTTGATATTAAATGAGCGAATATCGTGTCGCCAGGACTTTTGAAATCGCTAATTGAGCTGCCAATGTACGACCGCGTCTTCGGAGGTCTGCAACGGCATACCTAGGTAGTCGCGTGACCATCATATTCAGGGCTCGGGAAGAGATTATTTTGAGGTAAAAAACTTTGACCACGCCGCCGCCTGGACAGTTTCTACGAACCCATCGTTAAACTCGTCCACGGACACGCAATCCTTCAGGCCATCAAAGCGATTTGAGGGTTCCAGTTGGAAGCCTTGCTCATTTTGGATATGGACTTGAGATCGTTCGAGCATAAACTTTATCAAGCGAGTTATTTTTATTAAGATCTACAGACTATATATTTTTATTTTTAGATTTTTCACTCTCTTATTTCAAAAGTAAGAGGGTATACAACACACATTTAACCTCTTTTAAAGTATTCGTTCAAACGATTGAGGTTGAGAAAAAAAAAGTTTTCCGAACCTTAATGTCCTTTTTTCAATACATTTGCTAATAATACGTTTCTTATGACATCGAAATCTATATCTTAATGATGTATTTATGGCACTAGTGCTTTTTACTTTACACCAATCACAACCGCTCAACAGCCCAATGCCACAGATGCAAAATTAAAACATTTTCATAAAATCCGAGCTAAGAGTTTCAAGTTCAGCATGAATTGATTGTAATTTTTTTACCGACTTCGAAAAGGAGAAGGTTATCATGTACTTTGGTTCTTATGACATCGAAATCTGTATCGTAATGATGTATTTATGGCACTAGTGCTTTTTACTTTACACCAATCACAACCGCTCAATAGCCCAATGCCACAGATGCAAAGTTGTTACATTTTCATAGAATCCGAGCAAAGAGTTTTAAGTTCAGCATGAAAACTTTTTCTGATTTGTGAGATGTGATTTTTTAACCGACTTCGAAAAGGAGAAGGTTATCAATGTACTTTTTTGGAAAAAATAAACCTGAGTAAATGTACCTGATTATTATAAATGTATTTTTACAAACTGCTTTAGTTCCTAACTTTTATAAATTCCTTATTTGCTGGACTGCAATCTTGTTTTAGATAAACTAAAACTTACCGTACTTGTATCATAATGTACTATTAAATACCTATCTATAGACACCTCACACGTATAAGCTGGATAAAAAAATGTTTAATTTCAGTTCCATTTTACCCCTTAATATTTCATTTTGTTTAATTTTGTATAAAATTGTATATTGGTTCATAGAATACATACCTACCAAGTTTCAACTGTGAAGTCTCAATAGTTTCAGAATAAAAGGGCTGTGACATACAGACAGACTGATAGACAGATAAATATGGCAGATCTATAAGGGTTCATTAATGGCTACGAACCCTACAAAGTAAACTACAGAAATAGTTATTTTATTTATTATATACTCTGTCTCTTGACATATGTCTTGAAACTAGTGGATCAATCAGTTCTCTGGTATAATATTTATTGCTTTTTTATATTTGAGTATTCAATATAAATATACATTTTAATATTTAAATTTAAATTAGTAAAGTTTTGACTGTTATAGAAATGTCTCGAGGAAATATACGCAAGCAAAACGTAAATGCTACGAAATACTACATCGCGGCCGGCCGGTGCTGCTTTCGTAGTGTGCGTGAGAATTTGCGCATGTTGTTGTTGTTTGTGTTGTTGACACCAGGAGCGGCGTGAAACAGAGAGAACGTTTGCAAATACCTATTCGCGACGCGTAACGCCACTACACAATTCTCTTAAGGGTACGCTAGTCAGGTGTTTCGCCATACAAATTCTGTAGGGTGATGACTCCGTTGTTCGGTATCGACTGTTTAAAGTTTTTAATTCTATCGATTTGTCTTGTCGTTATCTATGCTTGTATGGAATCATAATTGTAAAATTATAAGTACTTTAAAAGTTATGAGTCTCAAAACATTCCGTTTTAACACGTAATTTTAACGCAACTTTGGGGACAATTATATACCGGAAGGAGTATAAAATCTCTTAAACAAAAGTCATACAAGCAAAGTTTGGTTATTTAAAAAAATTAAATAACTTTACTTTTAATGAAAACATTCAGTTTGTTTTATCACAAGAACACTTCTCCCAAACGCATACTCGCGAATTTTTAGATGACGAAGATTTAGATTTTCAACAATATTTGTGTTTGCACACACTAGACTGTAGTTCCGATGTGCTTATACATCGGTGTAAATAGTTCCGCAATGTTCATAACCGAGTCTATCTCTTTCTCAGCGAAATAGCACGCAAATTAGCCACGTGCGCCGACGAGTTCGAGTTCCGGACTAGCGCATCCTTAAGAGTCCCACGTAAAGCCGAAATCCCATACAAACGTAGTTTGGTTTTAGTTTTACAACAGTTAAGCCAATCTCAACCAAATTTCGTACATACGACCGGATAAGGCATATTGATGTTTATAATCAGATTTCAATTTTAAAAACAATACCTATACAAAATTACAGCGAGTACAAGTTTCGTATGGAAAAACTTCTACTCGCTGTAATTTTGTATAGGTATTGTTTTTTTTTTTCTTTACGTGGCACTCTTAAGTGTGTGTTACGTAGTGAATTTACTACTTAAACGAATGCATTGATGAGGGCATAAGTATTTTCTAATTTAATAAAAGTGAGTAAGTTAATACCATTGTTTAAGAAAGGCGAAATGTCGGATCCTGGAAATTTTGCCAAATGCAACTTTACTTTAAGACTAACAAACTTTTCCACAGCCAACAATTTGGGTTCACTGGCGGAAAATCGACCACCGATGCAGGAGTAGCACTGAGTACTAATACTTACAATGCATGGGAAGATTCACAGCATGCTATTGAAGTGTTTTGTGATCTTTCCAAAGCATTTGATTGCGTTGATAATCAAACACTTGCTCAAATTTAGACAATACGGGTTTGAAAATAAGGGCTCTATAATGACTCACACACAATTGATAAGCAAATTACCATTTCACAAGCAACATTAATTGTCAATGTTTCATTACGCAAACTAATGCTTTAACAAGGACATCAAAACGCAAACATGCATATGACAAGCAGCCATTTCAAAAATGAGACATACGGACATGTCAACAAGTTACAAAAACCAAAAATAATTTGTTTGACTACATTTCCATTACAAACTTTTTGTTTACTAAAATTTCTATTTGCTTTTTTTCAAATGAAATATTATGAATTTATAAATCTAAGTTCTAACCTATCCTAACCAAAACTCGATTAACAAAGAATAGTCGTTTCTGGCTTGGTTCATGTAGAACCTAACGCTCAGCGCTTCGCTCCTCGCAACCTACCCCTAGTTTCCGTTAACCAGTTCCTTTTTTACACCATATTCCTTATCTTATCAAAAATTTAAGAAATTATATGTTGCCATTCCATTCCATTAATTGCCTTATGTCTTTAAACTAAGTAACCATATTATTAAAGAAAAATTGGTCAATAGATCTTTGTCGTTTCACGTATTTGTGTTAAGAAAAAAATCCTTATATTCTTTTGCAAAATGACAATATATGAAGAAATTACTTTATGAGATGTAAAGTTTGTGAAACATAAATAAATGAAACGTTGATTTGCGAAATGATAACTTTGTATTTCGTTGCTTGTTATCTGTAAATTTGTTCAATAATTGTTAATCAACCAAAGGGGAACCGAAAATAAGTCCTTAAAATTAATTGAATCTTATTTAAAAATTAGACTTCAGACAGTGGAAATTAACGGCGTCAAGTCAACGGTTTTAATTTAAAAGTTAGCGTGCCTTAAGGATCAATTTTAGGCCTATTTGTCTTCCTAGCTTATGTCAATGACCTGCCTTACATGATTGAGAATGAAGCGGGCATTGTACTGTTTGCTGATGACACGTCTCTTATATTCAAGTTGGATCGACATAGTGAAGATGCTGTCGTAGCAAATAGGATTTTAGCTAAAATCTCTAACTGGTTTTCAACCAACAACCTATTGCTAAATGCTCTTAGGAACCAATGCATTAAATTTACTCTCCCGAACGTGAAGCAGACTGACGTTGACATCCTAGTAGATGGTAAAAAACTAGGCCTTGTAAATGATACTACCTAATTAAAATACGTAACAACGGGTTACTCACGTAAAAAGTCAGCTACTGGCCGACATGTTTCGACCTCATCCGGATGTCTTCCTCAGGGCGAATGTGAATTAAGACGCGCGCACGATGTCGTCCCAATCCGCACTGATGTTAGCGATCGGATGCGTGGGCGGCGCGAGCGACGCGCGCGGCCACCCGCAGCGCGCGCTGCGTGAGTGCGGAGGTTGGTAGGGGTTGCTGATTGGCTGCATCGATGATTCCCTTGGATGTACTAGGAACTATGTCATCTTGAACATTCTCTACGGCAACGGGTGATGATGGTCGTATGTGAAATGAGCTTACTGTGTCAAGCTCTGTAAGCTGAACATGGCTTTTATTATTCGTCCCTTATACGTGAGTAACCCGTTGTTACGTATATATACTACCTTCCTAGGGTTTACAATCGATTCTAAACTACAATGAGGTGCCCATATATCTAAACTTTCTAATAGGCTTAGCTCTGCGGCATACGTTAGGAGGATTAGACAATTGACAGATGAGGCAACTGCTAGGCTTGTTTACTTTAGTTATTATCATAGTTTAATGTCATATGGAATACTTCTGTGGGGAAAGGCAGCCGACATTCAAACTATATTTATTTTACAAAAGAGGGCAATTCGTGCCATCTACGGCTTAGGCTCGAGGGACTCACCTAGACGGGTATTTAAGGAAATAAATATTTTAACTGTAGCTTCGCAGTATATATTTGACAATATAATGTACGCAAGGAAAAATATTTCTAAGTTCAAAAACCGGCCAAGTGCGTGTCGGACCACGCGCAGTGTAGGGTTCCGTAGTTGCGAATGACAACTTTGAGTTCACACTATTCACACTCGCACCTTACAGTTTAACGACCAAAAACATCTAACAATGAAAATAGTATGAAATTTTACAGTTTATAAGTTGGTTGCCTATAACTTTTTAGTTTGTACTTGGTACTCAGCTCTGATAGTTTTCCTTTAAACTTCAGTATATATACTACTGCTGTAATTTTTTTCACGTATCTATATATAACCGTTTAGCAGATAGAGGGGGGGGACACTTACCTCTAACAAAAATTCGCACTTTAAAACCAAATATTTCGGAAACGGATCCCTAAATCGGAAAATGGTGGTCTCAACCTCACAATATTTTTGAAAGACCTATTTAACGATACCCCACACGATGGGTAAATAGAGAAAAAAAAATTACTCCCTTACTCTACTTGTATGGGAGCTACCCTAAAAAAAATTTTTTTTCAAGTTTTTATTCTACCACTTTTTTGCCATGATTAATATACATACCTATACCAAATTACAGCTTTCTAGTACCTATAGTCTCTGCGTAAAACCGCGGACGGACAGACAGACAGACAGACAGACATGACGAAACTATAAGGGTTCCTTGTTTACTACGGAACCCTAAAAAAGTAAGTGATTTAAGTAATTGAAAGACCTTTACGTAACAATCATAGATTATTCCTACCGCGGTATCGGCTGAGCAGAGTTAGTGAATCGTTGATGGGAAACTGAATACGGTATTATAACAAGTTGCCAAAGTCAGTCCTTGATATGCCTGATAGAAAATTCAAACGTTATGTGAACCATTATTGTGTAAAAAGGCATATTACAGGACTGACGATTACCTTCATGATGGGAATATTTGGCTTGAGCTTGGCGCAGACGCCTTATAATTCTGTATATACTTTTATGAGTGGTAAGTACGAGTACATTCTGTACATTATATTATTAAAGTTATCATTTTTATTAATTTTAAATTTTTTGTCATTTTTCTATTTCAAATTTAATTTATACTTTAAGTCAATAATATTACATCATTTTTTCGAATTCAATTTTTGATATTGATATTTAATTAGAACAATGCATACTCAGTCCACATATCTAAGTAGTTTCTAAGATTAACTAAAATTGTGAGTTGACGTCGCTTGGAGAAAATGCGCTGTGCAGTTTGTGGTTGTGGCCGCTTCTTCTGCACTCCGCTTTGGAAACGGCATAAACTTAGTCTTAAGTAAATTATTGACGTCAACAAAAATTTTTTATTGTAAAAATTGTAAAAACAAGTATGAAAATTAATAAGTGTTCAAAGAAACCTATATTAAATAAACGATTGAATCTTGAATCTACTTTGTTAAAGAGGCGAACTCTCCAGTAAGATCGGCGCACAGCTCTAGCCTAGGTATTGTTTGGGTCTTAAGAGGGGCAACTCTCCCCTTCGCGACTAACAGTTGTACATTTGCTTTTTAGGGTTCCGTAGTAAACTAGGAACCCTTATAGTTTCGCCATGTCTGTCTGTCTGTCTGTCCGTCCGCGGTTTTACTCAGAAACTATAAGTACTAGAAAGCTGAAATTTGGTATGGGTATGTTTATTAATCTTGTCAAAAAGTGGTGGAAGAAAATCTTGAAAAAAAAATTTTTTTAAGGGTAGCTCCCATACAAGTAAAGAGGGAGTAATATTTTTTTTTTTTATACAATCCCATCGTGTTGGGTGTTGTTAGATAGGTCTTTAAAAAATATTGTGAGTTGAGAACACCATTTTTCGATTTAGGGATCTGTCCGAAATATTTGGTTTTATTTGGCAAATTTTTGTTAGAGGTAAGTGTCCCCCCTCTCTATCTACTAAACGGTTATAATTATGGATACATGAAAAAATAACAGCAGTAGTATATATACTGAAGTTGAAAGGAAAACTATCAGAGCTGAGTACTAAGTACAAACTAAAAAGTTATAGGCAACCAACTTATAAAATGTACTCGAAAATGTAAAATTTCATACATTTTCATTGTTACATGTTTTTGGTCGTTAAACTGTGATGTGCGAGTGTGAACAGTGTGAACTCAAAGTTGTCATTCGCAACTACGGAACCCTACACTGCGCGTGACCCGACACGCACTTGGCCGGTTTTTTATTTATAGTCACCGAGCGCACGTACCTACACACAGTAACAAGCTTATTGTGACGTGTCAGAAAATACATGTAGGTAGTTGAATATTTACAGGCGATTCACTAAATACGCGTCTGGAAATAGCAAGATTGTTATTGTTATAATGTTATTGACTGAAACTCACTTTCGCATTTATAATAACAAACGTTTTTCCCCCGAAGGGATAAAAGCGATATATTTCATGTCTTGTCTAGGCTTGACCTGTGAGATTACATCCTTCGATTTACCTTTGGTACATACGTGTCAGAGTTCCCCGCGCCGTCCAGCACCGTCTGCTCGCCGCCCCTCTCCACCCCGCTTCGCCCCCGCGGGCTGAGCTGCGAGAAGCGGCGAGCATGCGGCGGTATTCAGTACCTTGAGATTGGTAAGTACAATCCCATCGTGTTGGGTGTTGTTAGATAGGTCTTTAAAAAATATTGTGAGTTGAGAACACCATTTTTCGATTTAGGGATCTGTCCGAAATATTTGGTTTTATTTGGCAAATTTTTGTTAGAGGTAAGTGTCCCCCCTCTCTATCTACTAAACGGTTATAATTATGGATACATGAAAAAAAAAACAGCAGTAGTATATATACTGAAGTTGAAAGGAAAACTATCAGAGCTGAGTACTAAGTACAAACTAAAAAGTTATAGGCAACCAACTTATAAAATGTACTCGAAAATGTAAAATTTCATACATTTTCATTGTTACATGTTTTTGGTCGTTAAACTGTGATGTGCGAGTGTGAACAGTGTGAACTCAAAGTTGTCATTCGCAACTACGGAACCCTACACTGCGCGTGACCCGACACGCACTTGGCCGGTTTTTTATTTATAGTCACCGAGCGCACGTACCTACACACAGTAACAAGCTTATTGTGACGTGTCAGAAAATACATGTAGGTAGTTGAATATTTACAGGCGATTCACTAAATACGCGTCTGGAAATAGCAAGATTGTTATTGTTATAATGTTATTGACTGAATGAAATTTGGGAAAAAAAACAGTGGGGTGTGTCTCGGGGTACATTACTCTCCCATGTCAATTTTTTTTTAACCGAATATTTTGCATTGTTATTTTTGCTTTTAGTATTTAGGGACTAATGAGACCTAGTAGATCGAAAATTTGCCCAATAGTGGACACAATAATGCGTTAAGTATTTTTTTGATTTGTACTGATTGTGTATGTGATTGTGTCTTTTTGTACATTCCAATCAGGGTTGGAAAAAAAGCAGTTTTTTTTAAATTTTATAAAACAAACAGTTCAATTTGTTTTATATAAGTGTTTTCTTTGTATTTTATGTTTTTTTTTTAATTTTCGGTTCTGCCGTTAATTTAATCATCAATTAGGCCTTTAATTATTCATTTCTAGACTAAATGCTTTCAAATGCGTAATAATCAATATATACAAAAATCTATCAATGGATAAAAGTTTATTTTATGTTGTCATGCGTGCCTATCTCTAATCAGTCAGTACTTTCGCTATGTATGTTTTAAATTTGTTAATCGGGGGAAGCCCCTTTATATTAGGGGAATAGCCGCAAAAGCGCTTTGTATTTAGGGAAATACCCACAGGGGAATTACTTTCTTTCGAGGCCGACTTGGGGACTTTCCTAGCGGGACTTCACTGGCGGGGAATCACCTATGAATTTTATTCTTTATAAATAGGAGTGCCTTTCTCTCTAACATTTCATAATCTTTTTAGAATCCTGAATCATTATTTAATTTTATTTACTATGAAAATTAATTTTGAACTTGTTTTTTTCTTAATGTTTAATACATTGTTTAAAACTTGTTTTTAAACGTGTTTTTAAACACGTAATATAAAACACGATTTTAATTGAAACTGTTTTAAACACTGTCTTAAACATCTGTTTAAAAATCACTTGTTTTAATCATGCCAACCCTGATTCCAATAGATACCTAATGTTTTTGATGGATCATTGACACATAAGTGTAGTCGAGCTCCGTGGCGCAGCGGTCAACACGCTAGCCTGCGACACGGGGGTCCCGGGTTCGATCTCCGGTCAGGTCACTATGGAAAAAGATCTTTTTCATATTGACCTGGGTCTTGGATGTTTATCTATATAAGTATATATTATAAAATATAGTATCGTTGAGTTAGTATCCTGCGACACAAGTTCACAACTTACTGTGGGGCTAGCTCAATTTGTGTGATATGTCCCTATATATTTATTTTTTTATTTTATTTTTATAAGTTCATAGTGGTACTATTGGGTGACTGAGTAAAATTAAAGTTTTTGAGTAACTTAGAGTGATTTGTTTGCCATTTACGCAAAGGAAATTGTGCCTTATTAAACTCTGCTTGTACACTCTGTGCTATGCGATACTAACATGACTCATCATCAGATCCAGAAAGTAGACCATCACAATAAAAGTCATTGTGTGATCAATTGGGACACGTCTAAACCTACTTGTTAATACATCGTGTGGCAAGATATGGTGCTGAGACAGTTCCGTACGGTACGTTACTGTGCACTTTTTGTGGTACGCGAGAATGTGACCGCCACAGAATCTGTTGTAGTGGTATTTGCATGTGACTCTTCAACTTCGATCTGACGGAACATTTTTTCTATATCAGCTGAAATTATAAATTTTTGTTGTCTAAATCAAAGTAGAATCGCGACAAGGTCGTCTTGGACGACGGGACGGTTCTTCTACCACTTTTTTGACATGATTAATATACATACCCATACCAAATTTCAGCTTTCTAGTACTTATAGTCTCTGAGTAAAACCGCGGACGGACAGACAGACAGACAGACATTCCTACTTCTATAATAATTTGTATGTTTGTTTGAGGTTAAGAATATCTGTTTTTTTAAGCGGGATTTTGTACGTGTCACTCTGTCATAATTAAACAGTATCTTTATTACCTTATTCTGTATTCTTTGTAATGGATTTAGGCTAGACATTGAAGCAGTACCCAATTTCTCAATCAAGTAATCCAGATTGGATTTGACTAGTGCATTGTATATTAATGGTCGAATTTTTTAAGGGATGCAGGGTGGCTCCCTGCATCCCTTAAAAAATTCTACTATTCTATGTAGTACACCTGTGAGATGAAATAATTTGCTTTTGATGTACCTAGTCAATAATAGGTTTGTGGTTAAGATCCCTTTAAAGGAGTCACCAGTGTCTCGGGAATTCTTACATACAAGCCAAATGTAGATTTCTCATGAGAAATATGACAGTGATCCAGTCTATCGAAATCGGTACATTCAATTCATGAATGAATTTTAAATTATTTCTAAGGCATTTCCTTTAATTTTTCCAAGGTTTTATTATTCATTTTACTTAGAAATATATATTTATTAATTTTTCGTATTTCTCAGTTCCAAAATTAAAGTCAAAGTAATTTTATTTTTAAAATCATAACCGGCCTTTTAGAAAGCTTCTTTCAAGAGAGTTTTTCAAACTGCATATTTGAAATCAATAAGTACTTCCTCTTCATATTGTTGCCAAATTATATATTGGCATGAATGCCATAGTACGCTCAGATTATGATGATATGCCTATACAATACTAGCTATTATCAGCGGCTGCACCCGCGTGATATATAGCCTATGTCCTTCTCAGTACTCTAATCTATGTGTATGCAAAATTTCATGATGATAGGTTCAGTAGATAGAGCGTGAAAGCGTAACAAACAAATAAACAAACTCACTTTCGCATTTATAATAACAAACGTTTTTCCCCCGAAGGGATAAAAGCGATATATTTCATGTCTTGTCTAGGCTTGACCTGTGAGATTACATCCTTCGATTTACCTTTGGTACATACGTGTCAGAGTTCCCCGCGCCGTCCAGCACCGTCTGCTCGCCGCCCCTCTCCACCCCGCTTCGCCCCCGCGGGCTGAGCTGCGAGAAGCGGCGAGCATGCGGCGGTATTCAGTACCTTGAGATTGGTAAGTCGTCAAGGTATTAGGTGGTCAAGCCTAGGCAAGACATGAAATATATCGGCTTGACCTGTGAGAAATCTTTGGGTTCTGACGACGCGGGGATAGCGTACTGTGAAATTTTATGATATAATATCTAGTTTATAAATTAGTTCTTCAATGAAATATAGTGAGTATCTAAGTGCTTGTTCATTTGAGAAAAAAAAATATCTTGTACCTTATTAATATCAGTCGTTTATTAATATCACAAAACATAGGAACAAAGACAATCAAATGTTAGTTGAAAAAGTACAAGCTTAAAGCTTTTATATCACACAACAACTTCTAATTAAGTGTTTGAATAGTATTATTAGTCAGTAGTAAAAGTAGCATTAATTAAACTTAAGTCGTTGGACTTATCTTTGGAAGGAATATTAATAATTTCTTTAAAATAATGTTTAATCACATTGCGATCACTTTTCCAGTTACCATTCTTTAAAATTATGTCAATGGGAACGTTGTTATATCTCCTACATGATGCAACAGCTGATCTTATGCTGCCTGGTGGAAAATTCAAATTTGACTCCACAAAAGCTGTTTTCAGCCATCCAGCAATAATAGCCTTAGATGCAGCAGAGACTCGGCCTCTAGAAGTAACAAACAATGAATCTATCAGAATACCACTAGCGTTTCTTCTAGAACTTGAAATATTCAGGTAGAGTTCTACCCAGTACACAGGATCAAGTTTCTCATTTGGTACACGTAAAAGTTTCCATGCTGATTGTTAATGTGAGCGATTATCGGTCTTAGAACCAAAGTCTGGCCAAAATGTAACAGACGACTCATCTATTGCAAAACTGTTTTCATCAGCCTTTAATAATGTAAGGTCATGGATTCTTCTCCCAGATGCTAGGAGTAGCAATAGAGCTAAATGTCTTGAGACTTGAAATATATTATCCTCTGCTATGGCAACATTGTTCATCCAGTTTATGCAAATTAACTTAGGCAAACAATATATATATGTCGCAGTCATCTGGCTGAATTTGCTATTTGATTGAATGACTAGCGCGTTCATTGAATGGCGACATTTAATTAAATGACTAAAGTACAACTCGTCATGTCGTTGAATGTAACGTTCAACGTCTTGACTGAATGAATGTCATTTAGCGAAGTCGTTGAATCTTAGCCGACTTTGTAATATTTGGTGGTAGCATGATTTAATTTTTGTTAGTTTTTAAAGTAGCCGGCGGCGGCGTAATAATAGGTAAATCCATAATGTCATACTATTTTATTACAAATAACGCACTTTTATGTAAATTTAATCGAAATAAATATAAACACCGTGCCATCTGTTCGAGCTGTTTGACGCCATATTTGTTTTGGTGACTACTAGCGCCGCAGTGGTTAAAAAAATGAACTAAATTTGAATCACCTGACTGATTTTATGTCCGCTCTTTTCAAAGGGCTATGTTACAACCCGCTAACTAGTTGGACGTTGAGCGACGCTTGTTCAATCAACGTTTGGCCTAGTCATTCAATTAAACGTGGTCATTCAATGAACGAGCTAGTCATTCAATCAAATAGCAGATTCAACCAGATGACTGCGACATATATATTGTTTGCCTAAGTTATGACGAAATTGAAACCTTATGTGAACAATCCCACTTATAAACATTTGACGGCACAGCACACACAAAATATCACATTACACACACACACGCGCACACACACACACACACACATACACAAACATACAATTGGGATGATATGTTAGTGGAATGGAAAATGGGCTATGGAAAGGACTATGGCACCTGCCTGACCAATGTTTAAAAACACGGAAAAATAGGCAGGTGGTGACTCGCCAACTCAGTCAATGGGCCCCCGAAAATGGCTGCACGATGCAAAATGTGCAGCAAGAAGGGCAACACTAGTTAAGCGGCTGAAGGGTGAAGAGGTATCACTGGACTTTAAACAACCATCATTTGCTCCCTTAGGGTCCCATCAGGTACGCCCACTCGCCACTTACGTTTCACATCCACCCCTCGAGCATAAAGCTCTCGCGACTCCAACTGGCGGGCCGGTGAAGGCAAGCCAGAGGTAGGGTTTCTTGTTACCTCTTCGGTTTCCACTCCGACCGACCCGCTAAGGCAAGTCGGATACGAGGAACACGGGCCTTCCCTAGGAGCACTCAGGTCCGTGGGGTTGCTACTCCCCAACAGCTCGCCACAAGCTGCCCTGCGGGCTATTATTATTATTATTTGTACATGTTTTTTTCTTCTCTCGAAGAGGGTTTACGCCAGATACGCGGGCCGAGGCCAAGCGTATAAGGGATTAAATAGAATAGGTCGCAGTAAGTGTTGACGAACTTAGAAACTTACGCGTAATACGACATGTATTAAGAATTACGGCTTTTTGTATCAAAGAAAGTGTATGGGCTGGTACGTCAATAGTATCTAAACTTTGTTTAAGTGATTTTGGTACAACTCCAGTTGAAGACAAAACTATGGGGACTATGTGAACAGCTTGGACTCGTCATTGCGTTTTTATAATTCGATGGCTAGATCCTGGTACTTGCTTAATTTTTCAGATATGGTGGACTGCAGGTTATGTGTATTGGGGATGGCGATATCAATTAGATAAGCTTTTTTATTTATTTTGTCGTGAACAGTGATGTCGGGTCTATTGTAGTGTATGGTTTTGTCAGTAATTAGAGTCCGATCCCAGTAAATTTTGTGGCTACTATTTTCTAAAACAGGATTAGGGGTATATTTATAATAGGCTATCAACTTGGGTATAAATGAATATTTGTGGGCTAGGTGGTGATGCGCCGTGTGGTTCCCGGCAGAGTAGAATAGCACCACTCCAAGTCTCCCCGTGGATGTCGTAGAAGTCGACTAAGGAAACAGTTAAGCTAAACAAAGCTATAAACATCAGAGACCTCTCCAACCCGTCTGGCCAGCGTGGAGACTGCAGGCCAAATCCTCTGACAGCCCTGGCTAATATATGGCTCTGGTAGTACAGAGAGGGTCGTGCTCCTGCAGTGGAGACTAACAAGGACCTGTTGATGATGATGATGAGGTGTTGGTGAATTATTGACGCTACTTGATCATGCCGGTGCTTATAATCGGTCTGCGCGATCGATTTGCAAGCACCGGTTATATGCTGAATAGTTTCTGATGCTGAATTACAGTGTCTACAAAGGTCAGTCTGTTGGTTGGTGTCTTTTATAATGTGCTTCCGATAGTTACAAGTCGCTATGACTTCATCCTGTATGGCTTGCATAAAGCCCTCCGTCTCGGGAAACAATTCACCTCTTTTGAGCCACTCGTTCGACCTATCTTTATCGACGTGTGGTTGGCTCAAGTAGGATCGGTGTCTACCGTGGAGAGATTTAGCCGCCCATGCTGCTATTTTTTGTTGTCGGTTTATAACGTATTCAGAAGTCTGTCCTGTAAGTTTAAGGGGGTCATATTTTTATCTGCTTCTACTATAGCTTTATGGAGTGCTGATTGTTCCGATTAAGTGTGAAAGTAGTTTCTAAGTTTAGTTATTTGGGTGTTGTGTAAATTTTCGATGTCAATTAAATCCTCTTCCTCTTTCTAGACGTGGCAGGGTCAATCTCTCAATACATGCTTTAGGGTGGTGTTTTCGAAAAGTCGTAAGTTGTGTGTGTATGGTACGTTGCAATTTCTTTAAATCTGTCTTTGATCAATTTATGACTCCAAATGAATAAGTAAGAACGGGGATGGCATATGTATTAATTGCTTTTATTACATGTTTTGCAGTCAGATGTGATTTCAAGATTAGCTGAAGGCGGTGTTTAAACTTTTTTTGTAACTTAACTTTTGTGTCTTTATGTTTTATTTGTCGTGACTGTTCAAATCCTTAATATTTATATAAACTGTGTTCATCCATTGACCCGATTGTTTCTCCTGTATCTAAGCTGTAACTATTGTTTTGTATTTTACCTTTACAAACTGAGAGAATTTTGCATTTATTAACCCCGAATTGCATACGGATATCTTGAGAGAATTGTTGCGTTATATCAGCAAGCTTGCTAAGATCGGTTTCACTTGATGCAAAAAGTTTAATGTCATCCATATACATTAGGTGTGACAAATTTTGATCGCGGGTGATAGCAAATCCGGATTTAGTTTTATTCAACAAATAAGATAAAGGGTTTAAAGCTAGGCAGAACCAGAGAGGGCTTAAAGAGTCCCCCTGGAATATACCTCTCAATATGTTAATCTCATAATGTTGCTTGTTCTGGATTTTAAATACAGTTTTTCAGGAGTGCATGATAGTTTGCAAGAATGAAATAATCGTGGGATGTATTTTATACAGTTTCAAAACGTGCAAGAGCCAGCTATGTGGAACGGAATCAAAAGCTTTACGATAGTCTATGAACATTGTATGGATGTTATGTTTAGTTTTAAGTGCTTTATTAATAATAATAGAGTCTATTGTAAGTTGCTCCTTGCACCCCTGGCTATTTTTACGGCAACCCTTTTGCTGTTCTGCCAACACATTGTATTTGTTTAAGTGCCTGTAGATAGTGTCACTTATACAAGCGGTCATAATTTTGTAAACTGTTAAGTGTAACTGAAGGCATGTGATTGGCCTGTATTTAGATGGATCTTTCCTGTCATTAGTATCTTTAGAAATCATATACGTAATTCCTTCGGTTATATAGTTTGGCATTGTGTCCGGATTTTTTATGATTTTTAATGTGGTTGTATAGATGTGGGTGGATGCTTGTAAACTTTTTATACCAATAGTTCTGAATGTGATCTGATCCTGGGGATTTCCAATTATGTGCTTTATTAACAATCTGAATAAACGTGTCGAAGGGTATATGTTCAAATTCCAAAAATGGTTTCAATGGGCAGCAGCATCGGAACCGAGATAAGCCAAACCAACTGCGCTCACCAACCCGTCTGCCAAGCGTGGTGAGTATGGCAAAAACCCCCTCATGATAGACAATATACCAAGGCCCCCAGTCCCCGGCGGCCCCGCTATTCCTGGCTCCGGTAGCGGTCACGGTAACGGTGGGGCAGGGGGTGCGAAAAATCTCCGGCAGAGATCCGGCTACCACCCCCAACAAAGACTGGCCCTGGTAACACACAATATCCGCACAATGAGGCTTGACGAGAAGGTCGAGGAAGTGGAAGAGGAAATGAGTAGGTTACGGTGGGACATAGTGGGGTTGTCTGAAGTCCGAAGAGAGGGAGAGGGCACGACAACCCTCAAGTCTGGTAACCTACTCTATCACCGGGAGGGTGACTTTAAAAAGTCACAGCATGGTGTCGGGTTTCTCGTCCACAGGTCCCTCATCAACAACGTCATAACCATCGAAAGTGTTTCCAGCAGGATAATATACCTGATACTCAGGGTATCTAAAAGATACACGCTCAAGGTAATTCAGGTATATATGCCGACCGGGGAACACTCAGATGAAGAGGTGGAAGTGGTGTATGAGGACATTAGTAGGGCCATACACACTTCCGAAACCTATTTTACGGTTGTTATGGGGGACTTCAACGCAATACTTGGCAAGCGGAGCGATGGAGAGTCCAGAGTGGGACAATTTGGATATGGAGTCCGGAATGACAGGGGTCATAGGCTGGCTGATTTTCTGGAGAAAGAGGGACTCTTTGCGATGAACTCTTTCTTCAAGAAGCCGCCTCAAAGAAAATGGACCTGGATGCGCCCCAGCAGAAGGGGTCAACCCCCTGTCAAAAACGAGATAGACTTCATCATGTCGACGAGGAGAGAAATATTCAACGATGTCTCTGTAATCAATAAGATTAAAATCGGTAGTGATCACCGAATCGTAAGAGGCATCGTGAATATCAATCTCAGACGAGAGAGGACTCGCTTGATGAAGTCTACTCTCCGACCATCACCGGCCCATATCCAAAATGTCGAAAGTTTCCAACTGGAACTCTCAAATCGCTTCGATTGCCTAAAGGATTGTGTTACAGTGGACGAGTTAAACGACGGGTTTGTAGACACTGTCCAGGCGGTGGGGTCAAAGGTTTTTAGGTCCCGCTCCAAACACAAACCTCAAAAAATCTCTCCCCAGACCCTGAATTTGATGGCCACGCGACGATCTATGCCGCTGCAGACCTCCGAAGATGCGGACGTCCATCGGCAGCTCAATAGACGAATCCAGAAATCCTTGCGACACGATATTCGCTCCTTCAATACCGAGCGTATTAAGGAGACGATAGAGCAAAACAAGGGCTCCAAAGTGTTCGCAAGGATGGAGTCTATTGGGCAAAGCCGATTGACTAAGCTGAAGAAGGAGGACGGCGACGTGGTTTCGACGAAGGCCGAGGTGTTGGGAGAGATCGAGAGGTTTTATGGACAGCTGTATACCTCAGTAGCCAAACCCAGTGTAAGTTTGGCCAAAGATCCTAGGGCCAAACTAACCCGACACTATACCGAAGACATCCCGGACATCAGCCTGTACGAGATTAGGATTGCCCTCAAACAGCTCAAAAACAGCAAGGCGCCGGGCGAGGACGGAATCACAGCAGAGCTGCATCTGAAAGCGGCCGGTACTGAAAGTCCTTCAGAGGCTCTTTAATTCCGTTCTGCTCGAGGGCGTGACGCCAGAAGCGTGGCATAGAGGCGTGGTGGTGCTATTCTTCAAGAAGGGTGATAACACCCTTCTAAAGAACTATAGACCTATCACGCTCCTGAGCCACGTCTACAAGCTGTTTTCGAGGGTAATCACGAATCGTCTCACAAACAGGCTCGATGCCTTCCAGCCTCCCGAACAAACCGGTTTCCGAAAAGGCTACAGTACCATAGACCACATCCATACGCTGCGGCAGGTTATACAGAAGACCAAAGAGTATAACCAGCCACTATGCTTAGCGTTTGTGGACTATGATAAAGCCTTCGATTCGAAACATGGGCTGTGCTTGGGTCTCTCCGGCTATGCCGTATCGACCATCGGTATATCGAAGTGTTGAGGTGCTTATACAGCAACGCCACAATGTCAGTCCGAGTACAGGAGCAGAGTACGAGGGCTATTCCATTGCAGAGAGGTGTGAGACAGGGAGACGTCATATCTCCGAAACTGTTCACCGCTGCAATGGAGGACGCCTTCAAGCTCCTGGAATGGGTTGGACTTGGCATCAACATCAACGGCGAGTACATCACTCACCTTCGATTTGCTGATGACATTGTCGTCATGGCAGAGTCGCTGGAGGATCTAAGTACCATGCTCAATGACCTCAATGAAGTTTCTCAACAAGTAGGCCTTAAAATGAACATGGACAAGACGAAAATTATGTCGAATGTCCATGTTGCGCCTTCACCAGTTATTGTTGGAAACTTCACCCTTGAATCTGTAGAGCAGTATATCTACTTGGGTCAATTGATCCAGGTCGGAAGCTCCAGTTTCAAGGACGAGGTCTTTCGTCGAATCCAACTCGGCTCGGCAGCGTTCGGGAAGCTCCGCAGCGTCTTCTCGTCCAAAATACCTCAGTGCCTAAAGTCGAAAGTCTTTGACCAATGTGTGTTACCAGTGATGACTTACGGGTCCGAAACGTGGTCCCTTACTATGGGCCTCATAAGAAAGCTCAAGGTCGCTCAAAGAGCTATGGAGAGGGCTATGCTCGGTGTTTCTCTGCGAGATCGAATCAGAAACGAGGAGGTCCGTAGAAGAACGAAGGTCACCGACATAGCCCAGCGGATTAGCTCTTTGAAGTGGCAGTGGGCGGGGCACAAAGCGCGACGAACCGATGGCCGATGGGGCAGAAAGGTTCTCGAATGGCGACCACGTACCGGCAAGCGCAGCGTTGGACATCCACCGACCAGGTGGTCGGACGACCTGATAAGGGTCGCAGGAAGGCGCTGGATGCAGGCCGCTTCCAACCGGTCGTATTGGAAATCCTTGGGGGAGGCCTATGTCCAGCAGTGGACTTCCTGTGGCTGAGATGATGAGATGAGATGTATTGATCATCTGGAATTTGCGTATGGTATTCAATTAATGTTTGCACCACATGAATTATAAAGTTCAGAAAAGGTTTTATGTCTAGGTTTTAATTGGGTTATCAGAGATGAGTTTAATGATTCACTTTTTTTAATTGTACACAGAAACGTTTCAAAAATTGTAAGTTTAGCTTTTAAAGTGCTACGTTTCATGACTAATTCTTTTAATTTGAGATCTTGTAGCGGAGGGCTATATTGCTTTTGAAGGTTGCGGCGTGAAGGCGTTTTTTGTTTTCAAGGCCAAAACATACTTATAAGCAACAAAAACTTTTATTTGCGTGAGTTCCTTACACCACAGTGTTTTCACATTAATTCACGAGCACTATTGACTATTTAACAGTGCAGAAAAGGTAAGCACACGGATAGCGATTTGTGCACATAACTTTAAAGGTACACGGCGCGAGCAGGCATAGTAGCTTGCTATTATCAGAGCGGTATACTCTTGACGTGACTGTAAACTGACTGACCGGTCAACGGGCAGTTATTTTATATGTGGAACTATCGAGACTTGTAACGACTTGTTACGACGTGACCTTGGAAAACTAAGTGCACATATCGCTATCTCATAAAAACCTTTTTCAGTTATCGAAAACTAAAATTAGGTTTCTTCGATATACTTACAAAGTTGGATAACAAGAAAACAGTTAAGAATTAGCATGTAAGAAATAGCATAAAAGCGCGAGTGAATAAAGACACAATCTGTACTAGTTTAATGATTTTTTAACACTCGCGATTACAAAGAAAATCGATATCATACATCAAGACGGAACCCGTCAATAAATAAAGTTCGTGCTTTACATTGTTTGAAGGGGTAATAAATTATGATGTTTGACAGCTCATCGAAAACCATACACGGTTCATCTCATATAATTTGAATAACAGTTTTAACTATAAAACAATGCGTTTCAATCTAAATAGCGGGCGGGAATGCGACCGCTAGAGGTTCTGGGAGGATGTAAATTATAAGTGGTATTATGAGTACCGCGATTTGCTATATGCTCCCCGTCTAGTCCTGGAGAACGCCCTCACTCCTGGACTAGGACCTGAACCTTCCTCTTCAGTCGTCCACGTTTCTTTTTACGAATAACAGGCTTAGGTGGTGTTCCACTATTGCCTTGAAAACGAGTCAAATCTTGAACGTGGTATTTGCCCAAAATATTTTCAACATCATCCACTGGCGAGATGGTGTATGTTTTTGGATGGTGGCGTTTAGGAACAAATTGGGAAGTTAAATCTTTAGATCCTTTGCTTAAAACATGAGATTTTAAAAAGAACAAGGTCACCTTCTTTAAATGTTTCAGCAGGTTGTCGTGACTGATCTGCGTATTCTTTAGCCACATCTAAAGCCTTTATTCTTTAGCCTCATAATACTAATTATGATAACCATGATTTTTGTGACTCTCGGGACAAATTATCCTGCAGATGCGATTGTTTAAATAAATCATGTGTACCTATAGTAAATAATAATGAAACGTCACTAATAAGCAACCAAGAAAATTCTTCTTGTGTAAATAAATTAAATGTTAATAATAAGTCTTCTACACTGATGTTAAATGGCTTAAGTTTCAATTTATCTTATCAAATCGAAGGTTGTAATTCAGTAAACAATAATTATAATTTAGAGTATTCATGTACAAATTCCGAAAATAACAACTCTATATATATATATATAATAAATTCCCTGTCCACAAATTTTGAGAAAATTAAGGATTTAGGGAAATGCGGGAAAAATTTTTTGCCTGTAAATAATAATAATAATTTACTTTCGGGTAACGACCGTGAGCGGCTCGTTAGGTCTCATGAACTAAGACCTATTTTTCAAATCGAGATTTTAAGTGTCTTTGGAACCTACCGCTTTAATCGATTCAGCTGCTAAACATTGTACCTATTGCTGGTCATACTCTAAATGCTCTCTTTCTACGTAAGAACCATCGGTTTACGCCTTCATCAAGACTAGTGAAGCTAGCTGATGGTTTTACGAGATATATGGATGTGCTTACTACTACGTTACCTGTGAAATTATAAAATAAAATCATAACAATTCCGTTTATAGTTTTCCCTAATTCTGACAATAACGAGACATTACTTGTTTGACATTTTATTATGGCTGCGGGTGTTGTTTTAGATTTTCACAACAAAATATGGTATATTTCGGTACTCATAAAAATACACAATATAAATTGTTATTTGAACCAACATCGCGAAAAATAAATATTTCTTCTGCCGATTCAAAACCACCTTTTCTTAACGCCGGTCCTGAACCAACGAAATGAGGTTTTGGCGATAGACCTTTTTGGACCCCTGCCAGAAGGAGACCAGGGGGAGAGGTGGATCTTGTCAGTTGATGATACTGCAACAAGGTGGACTGAATTTTTTGCGCTTTAAGAATCAACAGCTGAAAATTGTGCTCATATCCTTGTCGAAGAATATTTTATGAGGTTTGGACTACCTCGAAGAATTATTTTAGACAACGGTGTCCAATTTGTTTCTGGAGTTATGCGCCAATGCATGTTAATCCTGGGTATTAAACAAAACTTCATACCACTTTATCATCCAGAACCAAATCCAGCTGAGAGAAAGACCCGAGATTTAAAAGTACTTCTTTCACAACTTGTAGAAGAAAATCATACGAATAGTGCTAGCTGTCGTTCTACAGGGAAATCACCTGCATATTTAATGTTTGGTAGAGAAATGAGGTCTCCAACGGAATTCGTTCATGATATTCGATCTATTTTAGATAAAGAAAATTTCATACCACAAATTACACCTTACATTCGTAATGTTTTAAATTCTTTGACTTTTATACGTCAACGTGTGGAGAAATCTCAAGATGTGGCTAAAGAATACGCAGATCAGTCACGACAACCTGCTGAAACATTTAAAGAAGGTGACCTTGTTCTTTTTAAAATCTCATGTTTTAAGCAAAGGATCTAAAGATTTAACTTCCCAATTTGTTCCTAAACGCCACCATCCAAAAACATACACCATCTCGCCAGTGGATGATGTTGAAAATATTGTGGGCAAATACCACGTTCAAGATTTGACTCGTTTTCAAGGCAATAGTGGAACACCACCTAAGCCTGTTATTCGTAAAAAGAAACGTGGACGACTGAAGAGGAAGGTTCAGGTCCTAGTCCAGGAGTGAGTGAGTTCTCCAGGACTAGACGGGGAGCATATAGCAAATCGCGGTACTCATAATACCACTTATAATTTACATCCTCCCAGAACCTCTAGCGGTCGCATTCCCGCCCGCTATTTAGATTGAAACGCATTGTTTTATAGTTAAAACTGTTATTCAAATTATATGAGATGAACCGTGTATGGTTTTCTGGATGAGAGGTTTTATATATGGGTATATATAAGACCTCTCATCCAGATCTGATAATCGTATAATTTCGCATTTAATACGAGGGTTCGTATTAAATGCGAAATTATACGATTATCAGATTAGTAGTTAAGGGGTGAAGGCATCGCAGACAAACTGACTTTGGCATTTATAACATTAGTTAGGATATCGCTAAGGAGAAACTTCAGATTCTTAAGATATTAAAACTTTTAATTTTTAATCCAAAATTTATATTGATAAAAAAGGAACAAAATCATTAAAAGTAACGAACAATTAAAATACATACCTTAATGTTATTATCATGGTAGTGAGTTTTGACAATTGTGAGCATCGATTGTAGGTATATAGGTACTACATAAATATAAAAAATACGGTTTTACAATGATAGTAACAAAAAAAAGATAAACTGGATCAAATTTGTTTCAATCAAAACACGACGTTGATTAAAAATATTTTTTTTTTTTTGCTTGCTAAAATAAAAATATTATTTCTTTTTAATATACATAATATAGGCATTGCTGACATACTGTGCCGACCCCACATAAAAAAGTGGGATAGGGTAAAGGAAGAAGAAGAATATACATAATATAGGCAATTCCTTCTAAAAATCGATCGTTTCTATTGTTTCTTTTAAGCTTAAATTATTTTTTAATCTTTCGTCTTTTTTTTCTGTCGAATGTAGCTCGGTTTTTTTATTTGAGCTCTAATACGAGATATTTCAATTTCTGTATTTTTTGGTTCTTTTTTCATTATATAATAAATTTAAAATTATTAATTTTCTTTCTATTTAAAAGTGTATTCCACCTAGAGTGCCAACTTTCGCAAGCATTTTGAGTGGTTGGAACATTGCATTCTATTAAATCAGAAATAGACTAAAGTTCAGGTGGAAACCTTGGAAGGAGATTTTTAATTAAAAACTTCGAATTATTGGACTTAACACATCGGCATGTTCCGGTCACAAAATCCTTATCAAACTGGACACTAAGAGCATCTGCAGCTTTTGGTAAGACATTTTCCTTTACCACTTTATATGCATCTGGTATTTCATTGGGAGGCAAATATGATAAAGCTGCAAGGTGCCTTTACTTGTGGGCAATGTAGTGGTACGGCCTACTAAGCATGTGATCGTCTATTGTTTAGTGATTCGAGTGTTATGAATCTATTTACAGGAATTAGAATGTTGGGGAGATCTCAGATACTTTGCTGTCATCTTAGTTCGTGAGGTTATTATGGTCGGTTATGTTTCAGTGTTAGGTTGAGGATTGTAAACAAACAATCAGACATTCCGTCGGCTTGCTTATGTGTTTGGTGTCCCAGATCAGTAAATGACATTTATAGAGTAAGTTTGTATCATAGCTACACAGAATAAGTTAGCTATTTGGATATATTTCTTTTATATCTGGGATACCTGAAGCAAGTGATCGACTGGTGTGAAAGACTGTAATGGTTACCGAGATACGACCGATTTCACTCTGACACAGGGAATCCCTACACCGGTATCCGGTCATGTAATCATGTTATTGGGGGACAGACCTGACCTCCTTTCGCTGCGAAGTGTTTACGTCTACACATCCAAGGACGTGGACTCTTTATCTGGGGCCTGAGGCTCCCTCCCCCTTTATCCATGGATTTTTATTATATATCATATATGTAAAGTTTGATTTGGCCAAATCAAGGTCGGAGGTCAGCTGTAAAGACATGGCGTGTATGGGGTGCCCAGAATCGCCGCCGTCCTGCCTGTAAACCTATTACTGAAACTTGGCTTTTAGTTCCTCTCTCGTTAGTCTGCTCTAATGCTTTGGTACCGAGATGTCTCCAACAAACATGTGATAACCTAAGAAGTTACTGACAACCTAAGAGGTGGTTATGCAATTTAGTTGCATAATCTATACCTACTCTGGTACGTCGCTCTGCGATCCTTCGTAGCTCAGCTTCAACCTAATTCTAGCTTTCTAGACTCCTTTGTTCATCAAATAGTGTTCAAATGTTGAACTTGATCTATACTTAGTAGTCGTAGATATTTAAAATAATACTTCACTGGCCTTGCCCTTTTACTTTGAATTTAAACTCAGGAAATGAATACTAGTCTCCTAGGTCAATGAGAAACGCAAAGACCTTAACTCAATCTTCTTGAAATTCAGGCCTGAAGGGTCTGCTTAGCTTGGTTTGGAAGAAACCATAAGCTATCATAAATTACAACATGATGTGTTTGTGTGATTCTCAAACCCGAGTCTCATCAGGATGATATGACTTTTACTAAACTATAAGAACTCCAGATTTATCTATTTGGCAATGTTATTTATTTTGCAAGACTGAAGGCATAGAAATCATGGCTCGGTTGCACGCACTGGAGAGTATAATGCTAGGCTATATCAAACTAGTGGGTGTCTGTTAGTATTCTGAATTTGGGGTATTACATAGAATGTATATACCCTACCTGTTGTTTGATAACACCTCATCATTATACAATCCCTGGGATAGGAAAACTTAATCATAATGTAATGAAACATGAAGTTTAGTAGATCTCATTAATTTATTTATCTACCAAAGTTATACCTTTAAATATTTCCACAAGAGCAAAACGAAACTGGTTAATGATTTAGACCATCACTTTATAGGTTGCTATATAATGACGGCCGAGCCTTCCGTTCTAACTTACTGCCAAATAAAGGGAAAAACGAAAGTCCAAATGAAAAAAACCTTTTGGCAATCTAATACACAGTTTACAGGTTCTGATTATATTCATTAACAACAAGTCTTAACTAAGAATGGATCGTTCATGGTAAAGTTTAGGAAAAATACAGTTTCATATCTAAGTAATAGTAGGTTTGTGAGAATAGGCAATGTTTCTCAACATCAAGGTAAGGTTAAAATATATTAACTCTGCTAGTAATGCACTCCCAGCAGTCAGTAGTCTAAATATTCATTCTAAGTTAATTTCGATAAATCTACAACCTTAAATTATCTGTGTCTCATCTCAAATAGATCAGTCAGGTTTCATACCAATTCACTGGTCATGATTGACCCTCTCCTATAACAACTAAATCATATCAACATAAACAGATATTACTATACAGTCTTTTATGTCTTTAATTATTAACCCCTTCAAATGGATATGTTAATTATAATTTCCTTTACAATATTTTTGTCTTCTCTTCCTTTTTTTTACAATTTACAAGATCAAAGTAATTTCAATTTTAGAGGTTGTAGCAGTATCGTTAATACTAAACAAGTGATTGGAACAGTGTACATTACCCAACAATCAGGACTCCTTGTCTTACACATTTACTCCTAGCTAATTAAAATTTACGATTAATATATATAGAAATATTAAACTAAACTAACAACATAATAGGTAGGTACTACAAGAACTGACTCTCTAGCTAAAACTTGATGTCCACCCTTGGCACCGGACGAAGCGAATCCCCTCCTCACTGCCCCTTCAAGCAAAGCCTCCAGGGATCCCCACTCTTCAGGCGTACCGCGAATCCGACTCCCTGATTCGCTGATCTCGTCGAATGCTTGGTCCGTCCTCCTTTTTCTTAGAACTCCACGGACCCGAGCTGTAGGTACTTTCCTCGCATCTGGAACCACTTGCCTACCACTCCTTCGAAATATTACACAATTAATTTATTTTTATGGCTCTAGTGTCAACCCCGTCGTGACAGTCCAACATAATTTTTAGAAAGCGTGTCAGCCATTTATCTTTAAACTCAAATTTATTAGTAACCCCTTTTTTTTATAATTTGCCCTTTTCCTAGTAACCTTGTAAAACATGTGCAGCCATTGTCTAATTTTAGGACCACCGAGAATCCAAACTTAAAAGATTGTATTTATTGGTATGCGAGATCGGTGACAATGTTATGGACCATCTCAGCAAAACGACTATCTTGGCTATATCTATCTGACAAACCTGCATTTTCATTACGACGCCATTTAATATGTAGAAAATGAAAAAAGCAACACTTGTTTTGGCTCGTAGAAACATTGATGGCGGCTTGTTCAAAATCTGTAATAATTTTCTTAGCTTCCAATTTAAGTCCAATATTATAGTAAGTGTGACTTTTCATTCTAAAAAAATATAATAGCAGTGCTCACTTTTACTTGACAGAAGACCATACATATACTAATGGTAAAATCTAATGAGCTGAGTCTTCTTTTCCCACTATAGCTTGTATCGTATACAGTTGGTACACAAGCTTGGGACAGCATCTAAAAGTACCATCTATAATCCAGTAATCAGCTTTAAATAATAATTTTAAATTGTCTTGGGTACTAAAAGTAATCACATTTTCGCCTTTATACGTATATAATGAGCAATTAAAAATTGCTTGTCATCTAACATTTGGTATATCCAAATGTTCAAGGGTATCAGGTAATTTTGGTATATTTTTATTAGGGCGGTGAATCATAGCTTGCATGGCGGGTTTATTTGACATGAACGGAGCACTGGTGGATGGGACAGCGTAATTGCACCGTTAAATAATTTGTGATGGTAAATCACCGCAGCTTGCGGCCTTATTTTTCAAGTCGTTGTGCAGTTTTCGCACTTGGACAAGTTCAGGTTGAGGCAAGTGAGAATGTTTTTTAATTGTCTTACTAGCCACATGGTGCTCATTTCCATCCTTGAGTGTTTTGAGCCATACATCACACTTTTTGTTGCACTTTTCGATGCAATGCCAGTTATATACATCACTTACGCACTTTGTTTAAACAATATATAAATCCGTCCATCAATAGTTGGTCTTTTCCTTTCCGAAAATGAATTATAATACAAGAACTCATTCTAATTATTTCCGTGATATTAATAAACCAAGCACTGATTAATCTTTTAAATCAGTGAGCACGCGCACCTCTAATCAAATACAACGGAAACATTACTAATCGAAAACGTCAAATTGATAGCACAAGTACTTTTATTGTTATTTTATTTCACATAATTCCTTAATTTGAAATAAAATTTCAAAATAACCATTAAGTGTTTTGACTAAGAAATAATAACGGCTGTTACGTTACAATTTCAACTGTTATTTTCTTCTTTATATTTAACTCTCAAGAGTCAAGACACGAAATTTTAGTTTTTAACCGACTTCAAAATTGGTAGAAGTTCTCAATTCGTCTGTATGTTTTTTCTTTTTGTATGTTCATTACGCGATTACTCATTCAGTTATGGATCGATATTAGTAATTCTTTTTTTTGTTCGATAGGTAATGTTTAAAGGTGGTCCCGTAAAATTTCTGTCGCAAATAGTTCTGTGGTCGCAATATATCGAGCACTTTTAAAAAAATAAACAATAACCCAAAAAAAATTGTAACATAATGCCGTTCGGTCTAAACTTATTTCTATGTTTTTCTTATGCGAAACAAGACAAATTTATGAGAACGTTACTCCTCTGTTTTGACTGAAAAAAAGTGCTTTTTGAAAAAAAAAACAACAAAAACCTTAAAGTAAGTACCACACCCACTTTTTTGTAAAATGGAAAAATATTTTATTTTTCCATTTTACAAAAATAACAAAAACAGATCTATACGTAAGTATACAACCTTGAACTAAAAAGTAGGAAATAATAATTTAATTACTTGTAACCAAGCACAATAAACAAAAATATTGATTCTTTCATACATATTTACAATTTATAATCAGTTTTTATTTGGAGTCGTTACTTTTGTAAATAAAAGTAGAAAAAAAAAAGAATTATATCATAACGTTCAAACCTGAAACAAACAAAGTACTTATATATATAAAAAAAATAGATTTTACTTTAGAAATAGCAAGAAAAAAAATTGTAATCAACGTCGAGGTTTTTTGATGAACGAAAATTTAGTCCAATATTTTTTTTTATTATCATTGTATAACGAATACAATTCTGGGTTATAAATAAGACAGTTGAAATTAATTATACTAAATATTTTTTCTCTTAGAATAGGCATGTCATAATAAAGTATGTCGAAGTACAGCATTTCTGCGTATAATTATTCGAAGTCGACTCATTTCGGAGTAGCATTATTGTCGGAGAAGAACGTCGTCCTAGTAGCATATTTTCCTAGTTAAGTCACGTCGAAGAAACGACTTGTCGTAGTAGGGTAATGTCTACGTGAGCTAAGGTATTTCGACGTAGGCTACTGTCGCAATAAAGTCTTGTCGCAGTTGCATATTGTCGAAATAAAAACCTTTCGTAGTATAGGTTGTCGGAGTTCAGCTTTTGAGTCATCTTTTGCACTTGCTTGGACATTGAGCTAGACGCTGATGTACCTGAAGTTGGTTTAGGTTAGGTTAGGCCATCCATCCCATCCTTAATCCACTTTTTGCATTTCCGAACTCTGTGTCCTTTTCCAGAACAGTAGTTACAGATCAGCTGCTCGTCCGGATTCTTCTTATTTTGACGTTTAGTAGGTTTAGTCACTAGTGTCTCCTGACGTGAGTTCTCTTGACTACTTAACTCTCTTTCGAACGTGTGTCGTCAAACTGTCGATCCGAATGTTGATAAAGCCCAAAACGCTTCGGCGAGCTATGAACATAGATGCAAACATTATCATTTCCTGCCACTTGAAATAAGATGTACTATAAACGACCTTAGCTTCTTGGTGGGCGTAGCTAACGACTTGATAGACTGCCCCGAACTTTGTTCTATGATACGGCTTAGAACCAATCTCTTATATTTCAGACAACGGCCATTACTTTATGTGCCTAACGCTAGAACTGAATATAGAAAAAAAATCATTCATAATTCGAGTCTCTGAGCATATCAACGAAATTTCCCATCAGGTCGACTTGCTTCACAGCACTCGAAAAACAATTTGTAACTTGCTCAGCAAAGCTTTCTTTGGTAATTCATAGAGTATTGTTTCATTATTAGGTATTATTGTTATCAGATTTTAATTGTCACTCAGTCAGTACACGTATTTATCAAAATTTCAGCTGCATGCACTTTACTTTCTTATCAAATGGAAAATCTATTAGTGAGGATATGTTATCAGCAATTATCTAGTTTATTATTATTATTTAGTCTACTTGGTATATATGTCGCAGTCATCTGGTTGAATTTGCTATTTGATTGAATGACTAGCGCGTTCATTGAATGGCGACGTTCAATTGAATGACTGAAGGACAGCTCGTCAAGTCGTTGAATGTAACGTTCAACGTTTTGACTCTTTTATTTATAAACACATCTTTTATAATATATTTACAGAAGACTGAACTAGCCTAATTATAAATAAAAAAGAGATTCCAGCCCGTCGCCGCGAGGAAGGGTGCCCAGTAGGCTGGCGACATTACCCCTCTGCACAGCGATGGCAATTCGCTGTGCAAAGTAACTACCAGCCCTTGGGTCCCCAGTGACTTCGCGGAGGCGCGCTGAAATCTCAGTCAAACGTTTTGACTGAATGAATGTCATTTAGCGAAGTCGTTGAATCTTAGCCGACTTTGTAATATTTGGTGGTAGCATGATTTCATTTTTCTTAGTTTTTAAAGTAGCCGGCGGCAGCGTTAAAATAGGTAAATCCATAATGTCATACTATTTTATTACAAATAACGATCTTGAAAGTACATTTAATCGAAAAAAATATCAACATCGTGCCATCTGTTCGAGCTGTTTGACGCCATATTTGTTTTGGTGACTACTAGCGCCGCAGTAGTAAAAAAATGAACTAAATTTGAATCACCTGACTGATTTTATGTCCGCTATGTTCAAAGAGCTATGTTTCAACCCGCTAACTAGTTGGACGTTGAGCGACGCTTGTTCAATCAACGTGTGGCCTAGTCATCCAATTTAACGTGGTCATTCAATGAACGCGCTAGTCATTCAATCAAATAGCAGATTCAACCAGATGACTGCGACATATACATGTGATAAATAAAAAAATCTTATACTATCAATAAATAAAACTAATACACTAAACTACTTTTAACATAAAAAAAATAAACTTATAAATCTAAAAATTCATGCCCATGTGGCATGTTGGCAAGGACGCTGGCTGCATTTCCACGCTGGATTGCGACGCTTATCTTTTGCGCGAAAAAACAGCCAGCCTTCTTGTCACGAGCGACGGCGATCAGGCGAGGGGCAATCTCTTTATAGAAAGCTCTCGCACTAGGACCCCACGGTCCAAATGTTTCCACGCCAAACGGTACAAATATGTAATCTGCATTCAAGCAGGCATATTTGCGCCGCTTGGCGACCTCAGCGCCTTCAGCAGCTGACCCAGCTTTGGCAACTGATCCCCTGAGATGGGAAGGCGCCAGTGTGTCAACACATGTAGCGTCCCACACCAGCGCCCTGCCGCGTTCTCAAGGGATCAGCGACATTCCATCTGGGGGCCTACCATGAACTTTTACAAAACCATCATGGTTTCAGTCCGTTTTATTTCAAGCTTATTGTAATATTGTTTCTAATCGTACCATGAACTTTTAAAACAAGATTGTTTTATTCCTGCCTAGTGTTGGTAAAGAACGAATGAATTTCTATTCCTTGACGATTGTGAGAGCGGGACAACGCTATGCAATTTGTATAGCTCCGTCCTTTTTACGCGGCGTTCCGATCCATTACCAACATTGGTCGTCTTTTATACAAATACAATTTGAATTTTAATAAATAAATAATGTTTAATAGTTATACAATCCAATTTAAATATTTTAAATGTATTTTTTATAACATAACTTTAAATACTTAAAATAATTTTATAGTTTTAAACCAAAATTGTATTTGTTAGCGTAAAACGGAGACATTTTTTTCAAGACGTGCAGTTCGCGCGCCTCTTGTTTGTAGGTACCTACCTAGCCTCGATCTCGAAGATAAATTAATTACTTATGATAAAATTAATATAATTTTGGTTGTTTTCCCATGAAAGTATGATACTAAAACCAAATTAATAAGTGAATTCTCTATTGTGTGCGTTAAGCGTGGCGTGATTTCGTGAAAATCTGAATGTACTTAAGAAGAAAAAGTACACAATACAAAGACGACAATTTTTTCTTACAGTTATTTTAGTATTCACTTGGGAATTTTCAGTGTTTTTTTTTTCAGTCGTATAACGTGTCATGTACCTATCTACGAGAAAAAAAAGTGATCTTGATTTCTTAATGATGATGATGGGAATTCTGAAACTCTCATAGAGAAATAGCGACGGCGTATACCTAACCTAAAACTATAACAAAATGATTGTTGTAGTGTTACTTTAATAAAATTGTTAGAACATTTTTGTTGTATTCTTTATTTTTGTGTCCTTCTTATAATTTTTAATCAGATTAAAGAAGCAATTCTTCTGTTGGAGTAGGTATATACTAGTATCTGTGGTTTAATGTAAGTACATACAGTAGGTAGTTTGGTATCTAGATTTCAGGGTACCTAGTTAATGTATTATGTTCCTTCTGTAGGCACTTTAAGGCGATGTAACGGCTATATTTTTGATGCCAGTCGTTAAGCTAAGTAAAATGCCTTTCTATGCACCTTGAAAAATCTGCCGCAGGTTTTTTTATCAATGAAATAAACAACAACAAACCAAACATCCCTGGTAAACATGTGATATTTACTAATCAAAGTCCAATGTAATTGATGGAAGAAAGAAAACCACTTCTTAGACATTTTGATCTTTATTAACTTGCAATAGGTATCTACAATAATAATTGTTGTGAGTATTTTCCAACTGGGTTCTAACCTAAAGATTCTCTCGTAGGTGTACCTAGGTGGTGGAAAATAAAACAGTGATAGCCACATCGCGTTTCAGTTTTGTCCATTTCTTTGACCTTGCTATGACGATTTGCGCAGAAATAAGCTGTTTGATTGATTGTTATTAAATCTCTTGTTTATACTTTATTTAAACACTCTTAACACAATTCCACTCACAAATTCAATATTATGTGAACAATACAGTGTTGTTAAAGGCTTATACTATTATGTATTCTGTGGTAAAGGTACAAATAATAATGAAAATATCACACTAAAATGGAAAAAAGTTTTGTTTTCATCGTACCCGACTAACTTTTTTAAGATCGCTAATTTGACACAAAAACAATATTGCTAAATGTCAAATAGCGGCTCATGGTACCAAATGAATGAATGATTTGCTCTGACGTCATCAAAACTGCTAGTAAAAACAACATTAAAGTAATATTGTTTTGTATACGTCATGGTACGAATTTCAAAAGTAATATTGAAATAATACTGCTATAAGAGGTTATGGTAGCCCCCCTGGTCTCTTGCCATCATCACGAACCACACCCCGAGGTTCAAGGGTGCATGGAATGTGAACGGTGGCAAGAGCCCTTCTTATTATGTCATTAATAGTGCCGTGTCGCGAAAGTCTACCTGCGCTGAGGTGACAATGTAAACCGTGACGTCCAAACTGGCAATTATCTTATGTGTTTATTATAAATATATATTGTTATATTAGCCAGTAAATCTTCCTTAATAAATAAAATAAAATAGTCCTTTCTGACTGAGCATTAGCCAACTTGACTTAAGGTTGAAATATCGATCGTCAAGTGTATCTAAGACTAATAACATCGATTTTTGCAATCTCAGATTTTAATTCATTCCAGAGATTCTTAAGGTTTTCAGCATGGCCTCAGTCATGTTAGTTGTCAACATGAGTAGAGCGCCACTCTCAGTCCGCCTGGAGGCCAATAGCCTGTGACCTATTCGAACGAACATCCTTCTGGAATACGTTTTTTTTAATTTAGACTAGGTAATAGAAGGTAGCACTACGTGACTGACGGCATGGATCCGGGGCCAAGTGTTAAAAATATATATTTTTTTAAATTAAAATAGTTTTATCTATCTTTTTATAACATCCTTTCAATATGTATAGTATAATGCTCTGCATATTTAGCTTAATCGGTCTTAGGTAGACTGACGTCACATCTTTGGGTCTGTACCGAAACTGACTCCGGTCAAAACGTACTTTTTTTCGTTACACCTATTCGATCGAACATCCAGCTGAAACTAATTTTATATGTTAGTATAGCATTTAAGCATTCATAATAACGGTGACTGGCGCGTCAGTCTTGGTGAAGGCCCCGGTTCCCGACTGTCAGTCATCGTCAGATTCGGCTCAGACCCAAAGATGTGACGTCAGTCTAACTAAGACCGATTAAGCTAAATATGCAGAGCATTATACTATACATATTGAAAGGATGTTATGAAAAGATAGATAAAACGATTGTAAAATTTTAAAAAAAAATTTTTTTTTAACAGTTGGCCCGGATCCATGCCGTCAGTCACGTAGTGCTACCTTCTATTACCTAGTCTAAATAAAAAAAAACGTATTCCAGATAGATGTTCGTTCGAATAGGTGACTGGCTATAGGCCTCCCGGACTAACTGTATTATAGGTGCTGATATCGGCATCACCTGCTCCTGTTGCAAGGACTGGTTTACTGAGCGTACCCTCAACTGCTTCCATGGCACCTTCTGTACCTTCCAGCATTAATGAAATTTTGTATTTCCAGATAGCCCAATTTTCCTTTCCTACCAACTTCCGGAGTTAATTTTTTGTCGAAAAATCCATTGTGATAACATCCTTTCCTTCCAGTGGGGCGCAGAATCTATTTAATTCTATGGTTTACCAAATGAAGTCAGCCGCTGTTCCAGTGGAATCGAAAGTAGGTTTTCACATTCACTTTTTATTTCAATTTCAATTCTTTATTGCATTTCGTTTAGCTCTTACAATAATGTCACTGCACCTTAATAATATTAGGTAGGTACAATATGAACCATCACATAAATAAAATTTGGAATGGCAAACGGTTTTTGTACTAAAAGATATTTAAAAAAATGGATAGTAATTTATCATATAAATGTTTTGTATAGTATTAATAAAAAAGTTTGTAATTATTATTTTACATAACTAAAACATACAGCAATTATACATATATTTTTTTTATTTTTTTAGCCTGCTTTTGTGTCCCACTGCTGGGCAAAGGCCTCATAATAAAACAGTAAAAATATTCTGTCTGTACATTTTTTATTTTTGACTGAAATGAATAGAGGGACACTTAAAAAGAATAATAGAAAGCAAAAAAATTTTTTTAGAATTTTTTTTCTGTCTGTCTCTCTGTCTGTATGTATGATCACGTTTATCTCCGGCAATATTGGACGGATTTGAATGAAACTTTTTTTGCTATATAGCTATTAAGCCGGGGCAACATATAAGGTAGAAATAATTTTGGAAAATGGAACACCTGATGCAGCATCATAATGTTCCAGCTGAACTATAGGAAATATAAAAGTGGAACCTTAGCAAAAGTTGTTAAGTCTGATGAGCATTTTTGTTGAGGTATAAAAATTCTGAGATTTATAACACCTTATGCAGAATCATAATAGTCCAGGTAAACTATAAGAAATACATAAATGACGCCTTAGCAAAAGTTATCCAACCTGATGAGCATTTTTTGTTGGGGTATTTAATTTGAAGATTTGGAACACCTGACGCAGAACCATAATGGTCCAGGGAAACTATGGGAAATATAAAAATGACGCTGTAGCAAAAGTTGTTCAGCCTGATTAGTATTTTTTGTTGAGGTAAAAAAATCGAAGATTTAGAACATCCGATACACTACC
Source organism: Rhodophaea formosa (assembly GCA_963082605.1). Taxonomy (NCBI): domain Eukaryota; kingdom Metazoa; phylum Arthropoda; class Insecta; order Lepidoptera; family Pyralidae; genus Rhodophaea; species Rhodophaea formosa. Next base: position 12,467,809 of record OY720206.1, on the reverse strand, counting down.
ATGTAAAATTTTATATCGACAATTTTACAGAGTCACACTCCACTGGGATAGAGTGCGTAGAGTACGATTAGTTCATATTACTGGTGACCGCCCAGCGGCAACGTACCCCCTTTTGGCAACGTAGTTTTCAGCCCTTACGGCAAAACATGAGAGTTTGCTGTCTCTCCAAGCCTTGAACACACAGGCAACACCTAAAGCCGAGGTCCGTCTCTCCCGAAGGCCCTTTGGAGATGTGCGATAGGTTGTGGGCACTCTACCCATACCTCCAAATTTGGTGAAGTAGCACAAGCTGACTTGGAGCTAACTATATTACTTAGTCTTCTTTTTATAGTGTCGGTGGCTCAAAAAGTCTAAAAGAATCCTATATTTTATCCCTCCAGTATTTAGCAAGAGCCAATGCAATGCCATACAATTTTTATAACACTGCTACAAGTATTTTCTTTTGTATGTTTAGTTCGTATTAAGGTATATTAATACGCCGGAGTCATAAAGTCCATGCGAACGAAGTCGCGGGCATCAGCTAGTTACAAATATAACTAAACAACAAAAAATATAAATACTTAGGAATAAAAAAGAAAGAATAATAAAAAACATAAATCTAAACTAAATAAAAAATGGAGCCCAGATCGCTGTCATCACAGGGTAATGTACCCAAGAGACTGGCCGCATATCCACGTTTAATCGCTAGGCTCAGCCGTTGTCCAAAATGAGCGCCAGCCCTTGGGTCCCTGGAGACGTCGATCAGACGTGCCGAGATCTCTCTGTACAAGTGACGAGCCTTCGCACCCCATGACCCCAAAGTCTCCACGGCGAAAGGCACAAATATGTAGGGCTCACCTAGAACCGCATATTTGCGCCTCCTTATCTCTTCTGCAGTTGCTGCAGCTGCACCTGCTCTACGGGAGGTCGCTTGTAGGTGGGATGAAGCTACAGTATCTACTCACGTGGCATCCCAAACAAGCGACCGTCCGTTTTTCCAGGATGAGTGTCATGCCGTCTCAAGTACTACCGGCACACCAGCGGCAGCAAAATCCCGACGGATGACATCATTTATAGCAGCATGGCGAGTAATACGCCCTGCACTGCGCCGACAGGCTAGACCGTGTTGACCCAAGGGACCAACATCTCCCCCGCAGCGACAGCGATGAGGCTCGTTTGTTCTAGCCCCTAACCGAAGGCTTACAGCCAAACTAAATGTAGTTCGCTCCAGAAGTTCCTACGGTTGGTGACGGGATGGCGTTCAACCAGAACCCCGATTCTGGCTCACAGCTGGCTAGGAGACGAAACCGCTCCGCATCACTACTAGCAGTTTCGAGTAAGTGAACTCGTGTCTGTTGACAGAGCGGCTCGTCCCATTGACGCTGTGAAGCCAGATTCAGTGGAAGACAACTATTCGGTGCTGCTGCACTGAGCCAAGCATTTGTGGCCTCGGACAGGTACGCAATCTCTACATCGCAAAACGATGGGCCTAGAATTTTACCAACGAGATTGCGGGTACCATGCACCGACGACAGAAATGCTGGCAGCGCTACACTAGAAATTTTTCTTATGCCAAGGCCACCATGACGAACCGGCAGTACTGCTTAAACCCAACTCCTGTCATTTAGAGTGCAATTGAACAAATTGGTGATTGCCTCCCTGATAATTTTATCCAAAGAGGACAAGAGTTGGTCTTGGGCCCATAGCGGTGTACAACGGAGAGTGTAAGTGGTCTTGGGCACAAACAAGCAGAATTTTAAAATGTTTTAGTTACTAAGTGGAAATATAAGGCTTCGATCACAAAGTATGCAATAAATCGGTCTCTTTAATACAAAATATACTTAAGAAGGGAACACTAGGCACAGTAGCGACGCCAATCATTTTATTTCTTATACTTTACAAATAGAAAGAAATTCAAGAATGTAAATCATATAAGCAATAGTAAATAACTTAAAGTATTTTTGGAATCATGTTTTAATATTATGAGAATCAGTCATTAAGAGAAAACGTGATTACCGCTATCTATATATGATTCTCATAATTCTCACTGATTCTGATAATATTAAACATGATTCCAAAAATACTTCAGGTTATTTACTAGTGCTTATATGATTTACATTCTTAGTATTAGGAATAAAATGATTGGCGTCGCTATTGTGCCTAGTGTGCGGCCTTAAACCTAATAAAACACTTGTGTGCTTCCTCTTTTGTTTGTGCGGACGTTGCTGGAGCAGAAAATTCAGGACAAGCTTTGGAACTACCCTTCTTAGCTTCTTTTTGTTTTCGTTATTGCATTCTCCATTTTGCCCTTTGCTTTTCTTTTCACCTTTTTTTGTTTTGGATTTTACAAGGGCTGCATGTTTTTTTATGCTCATTGAATTTGTCAACATTTTTTTTTCTCTGTGTGCCGTTTCACTCGATCTGCTGACGACTTAGCTATAACGACACCTGAAATAAAACTTTTATTAGTTTTATATATATCTATTAATTTAACAAGTAGTTATTTTTAATCTTAGGCAATGACCAGCTACTATACATTGATACTTAACGTTTATTTAATATTTCAATAACGTACAGTTTCCTAAATGCTCTTATCGTGCCCCTTTTATAGACATGTAGTAACTAATTATAATTCATTACTCAAATAGTATACTCCTTTAAGATCAAAGTCACTAATTTACCTCCAATTAATATGCATTAGTATTTTGAAAAAAAAAAAGATCTTGAGCAGTCGCTAAAAATTAACAAAAAAAATTTAATCAAACTCTAATGAGCATTAGGTACCTATAAGATACGCAGGTTACAAGCTACAAATAAAAAAAAACATCCAAGAGCGAGCCGGGCTCGCGCATAACGCTAGTAGTCTGTAGCTTTTGAACAATTAATAAATACATATTATCTAATAAGATAATTTTAAATATGATATGACGTGAAAAAGTGCCTGCAAAGGCCTATTTTCTGAATAAACGTTTTGAATTTGATTTTGATTTTTGCATGTTGGGTTCCGTGCAACACATTATATAAAACATTTTACTATCGAGCAAAACCGGCAAAAAATCACGTTTTTTGTATGAGAGCCCCCCCATAATATTTTATTTATTATGTTTTTAGCATTTTTTTAAGCGGTAACAAAAATACATCATCTGTGAAAATTTCAACTGTCTAGCTATCACGGATTATGAGATACAGCCTGGTGACAGACAGACAGACAAGCAGACGGACAGCGAAGTCTCGTGAATAGTGTCCCGTTTTTATCCTTTAGATACGGAACACTAAAAAAACTAACCAAGACTAAAGTGGACACCCCGTGTATATAAATAATATACCCTTTATCACTTCCACAAGACAATCTAACGAAATCTCGTATGTTAAAATCCATCAAGCCGTTTAAGTTGCCGAGCGTGCCAAAGAAAGATATTTCACATATACATTTTTATATAATACATATACACTCGAAAAACATAACCCTAATTCTGACGCAGTCGGGTAATGAAATACAAAGGTTTATAGTGCACGCAGCTTAGCGTTCCACTGTGTAACGTTTTGTTCTACTGACTAACATTTTTTCCAATGTTAGTCAGCGGAATGTAACGAATTGCCGGCGACAAGAATCATAATAATTATATCTATTTTATTTGAGGCCTTTTCAACATAATAATGCGGAACTCAGCGTGTGTACTAATAATTTTATTCAAAATAAGCAAAACAACCATAAAATTTTACAAACTTACCTATAAAACAGCCGTTAATCAGTGGATAAACTGTTGGTAATCTCTAAACACGTCAAACGTTTGGCTACGTTTCCGAGGGCCTTTCAACGTTTTTTCGTATGTTGAATTATGGCCAATTCAAACTCGTAACGTTGCCAGCAACAAAATAACAAAGCTGTATTGCAAGTTTATTTCAATTTACGCCGTATAGGTGCGTTAGTCAGTCAAAAGTTCCACCCAAGCCAAATTTTAAAATTTATTTGAAATTTCTTTCTTTTGATTTAATAAAAATACATCTCTTAAGCTTCCTAGAAATGGGTCAAAAATACACTTACCTGCAATAAATAAATTGTTATTACACGTTTAACATTACGAAACGAAGAGGGGACAAGGTAAAAAACCATATGTAGTTATTTTCTATATACGAAATTTTTATTAAATATTGGTAACTAGGAAGTATTAATATAGTAGAAATATAGCCTGAAATGTAATAATCCATAAAACTGACACTATTTGTGCTACAAATTGTCTGTATGTGAGTAAAAAATATTATTGTAAGTTGGACAAACCAAAAACCTTATGTACACTTCTTAAAAAATCCGCCCAGACCTATTTTTTCGACACCCATTTTGGCAGTTTGTCAAAGATATGATATTTTTCGCAGAAATCGTAAGTTTGTTTACACATTGCCTTTTCAAACTCTTTTGATGCGGTACAAGGTATTGGACGAAAATTGCATGTATCAGTCTTACATCCTTTTTTTCTTGGTTTGTCTTTTACACGGTAACAGCAAACGTTTTTTTTTTATCCTTACAAATTGGATTTAGATTTTTAGTTTTGCGATTTTCCACTTATATGCACTTTGTCACCACTGACTGTTTGGTATGAATTATGTGATTTCAATAGACGTAAATACGCCACTTTTTACTGGTGGTTTCAATTTAAAACTTGTAGCATAGTTACTTTCGATCCATAGCTCTCAAAAGCGCGCGCGGTCGGTCCGGTATTAAATAGTATTATCACACTTATTTATTTTTTATGAGATTTCACTTTTATTTATCACCACTACGTTTTCTACACTTTTGACACAACTGTTACAGAAAATTGGTAACATAGTAATCGTCAGTTTATACTTTTCTTTTAGTGACAGTGCTATGCAACCTTAACACTTAAGGCCTCCAGCAATTCTACCATGCATGATATAGATGTGATCAGCGAATCGAAAGGTGAGTGATATATTCGCCGCTGATGTTGATGCCAAGTCCATCGCATTCCAGGAGCTTGAATCTCCGAAACTGATGTCATCCATTGCAGCGGTGATCAGTTTCGGAGATATCACGTCTCCCTGTCCCACGCCTCTCTGCAACGGTATTTCCTTTGTGTTCTGCTCCTGTACCCGGACTGACATGGTGGCGTTGCTGTATAAGCACTTCAGCACTTCGATATAGCGATGGTCAATGCGGCATCGCTGGAGAGATCGAAGCACAGCACATGTTTCGATCGAATCAAAGGCTTTCTCTAGTCCACAAGCCACTGTACTCTTTGGTGTTCTGTGTAACCTGCCGCGGTGTATGAATGTGGTCTACGGTACTATAGCCTTTTCGGAAACCGGCTTGTTCGGGAGGCCGGAAGGCATGGAACCTGTTTGTGAGACGATTCGTGATTACCCTCGAAAACAGCTTATAGACGTGGCGCAGGACCGTATGGGTCTGTAGTTCTTCAATAGAAAGAAAGAAGAAAGAAAGAAAGAAAAATAGTTTATTTGATATAATACAAACACAACTTAAATAACAAGTAAATAATTTTGCAATAAGACATTTGTTTATAATTATATCAAATTGGTCTCCTCTCAGCATGATGTTGAGGTGAAAACCACAACGCTGGTCTTCCGAGGACACCATTACAAAATTAAAACGAAAACCTAAAAAGAACATCACAATAAAATATAACAAACAATCTAGGGTGGCGCTACATTATTGCTGTTGTACACACAATTGATTTTTATACATTCATAAAGTAAACAAATATATATACTTATATACAAATACCTAAATATATATAATATACTGTGAAAATATCGGTAGGGAAGAAGTTAAAAGTTACGCTGCACTTTTACGACTTTTGAGAACTTAAAATGTAGGTATTCTTAGCATTTAATTTTAAAAGTTTTAAGAGACATAGATTTTCGGATAGGAGGTGGAATATTATTTTAGCAGCTTGTCGCAGCGTATCTGAAACTGCCTCGGAATGCAGCAGTTCTATGAATCGGGCAAATTAAGCGGTCAGGTTCTCGAGCTCTAAGGGTGAATACAGTCGATTTTTGTTCTTAACAACTCCGAAGAGCAACGATGCCAGGTGAAGGGTTCGTCTAGATTCCATGTTAAGAAGATTGTTTTGATTTAAGTAAGGTGATATATGAGCTCTTCTGGGAATGAGGAAACAATATCGAGCACAAGAATTTTGTAAGCGCTGTATCAGCTTTTTTGCACGCGCCAGCAAGCAATTGCCAGTCACCACATCGGCATAGTTAAGTTTCGATAGTATTAGCGATTCACACAAGCAGATACGAGACTCTACACTTAGGTGCTCACGTATTTGATACAGAACTTTCAATCGGTAATAACAGTTTCTGATAGTGTCAATTGTATGTTTTTCAAATTGCAGATTACTGTCCATTATAACTCCAAGATTTTTGGCCTCGGAAACCTCTTGTATTTGGGCGTTTTTTAACGTTATTACCGATTTGTGATTTTTGATGCCAGAGGTCTAAGCTCTAGTGCCTAAGACTAGATATTTTGTTTTGCTTGGATTAAGCTCAAGACCATTATCATCTGACCACTCAGCCACCCGTTCAAGATCCTTATTTATTTTCTCAACTGCAGTTAAAGTATTACACGGTTTAAAAGTCTGATAAATTTGGAGGTCATCCGCGTAAAGATGATGTTCACTGCTACTGATACACTTTGGCAAGTCTGCGGTGTATAGAATGAACAGTATAGGTCCTAATATTGACCCCTGAGAAACACCCTTATTTACACGCTCATTACTTGAAACTAATTTAGTCCCGTCACTACAGTTAATTTCTACTTGTTGACAACGATCACTTAAATAACTAGAAAACCATTTTATTGTAAGACTATCAAAACCATAGAATACCAGTTTAGCCATGAGCAACGTGTGATTGATTGTGTCAAAAGCACGCGAATAATCCAGTAATACGAGAATCGAACCCTCGCCTATATCCCTTCCAGTTAAAATGTTATAACCACATCCAAAAGTGCAGTAGCAGTACTTCTACCAGCACAAAAACCAGATTGTTTAGAAGATAAAATGTTATTCCTGATCAAAAATTTTACCATTTGCTTACAGACGATTTTTTCTAGTATCTTAGACATAAATGGCAAAATACTAATAGCGCGGAGATCATCATAGTCTTTGGGATTACTGTTCTTTGGTAGAAGCTTTACTAGGGCATTTTTCCAAAGGTCTGGAAAAACACCATTTGCAATGGACATATTTACAATAGCTGTAATTGCAGACAATGGACGTTGTATGGTTAGTATGATTATGTCCAGTGATATACCGTCCACGCCTTGAGCTAATGCTCTTTTTTATTTAAATTAGAAGTAATTTGCTAAATTGTTTCAAATACAGTTGCCTCATCTACTGTTTTCAGACTAAAAACTGAATAATTGAATCTATTGAACCAAAAGTAAGTTAGTTTTTCAATATTTATTGATTGGTTATTACTGGGAACATCAAGAAAATGTTTATTAATGAGATCGGGATTACAAATACTATGGGGTAAATCTACATTCTGTTTATTGAAATCAATGTGTTGTTTTATATTTTTCCAAAGGATACGAGGGTTTTTTAAATTTTGATCTATTTTGTAACGATAATAAGCAGTCTTTTCGCTCTGTAAGGCTACATCAACAATTTTTTTTAACTCTTTGTAGTTTGCCTTATCTCTATCTGACTCAGTTTTACGGCTTTTGGAGTGCGCCTCGTCTCTCAATCGCATCATGTCCTTTATAGTTGACGTTATCCAAGGGTAACTCTGTTCTTTAACGTACGAAGTTTTCACAGGAGCATGAAGATCAAACAAAGCATTTATTTGGTCGGCAAAGGCGGCAACCGAATCGTTGACATTATCAGATAATAACTCTTCCCATTGTATGGTGTCTACAGCAGCACTAAAGTCCTCAATATTAATATCTTTGAGAGGCCTATAGGTTATCCAGCGTGGCTTCAATTTAGGCTTTTTAGGGTTCCGTAGTAAACTAGGAACCCTTATAGTTTTGCCATGTCTGTCTGTCTGTCTGTCCGTCCGCGGTTTTACGCAGAGACTATAAGTACTAGAAAGCTGTAATTTATTATGGGTATGTATATTAATCATGGCAAAAAAGTGGTAGAATAAAAGCTTGAAAAAAAATTTTTTTTAGGGTAGCTCCCATACAAGTAATGTGGAGGAGTAATTTTTTTTCCTCTATTTACCCATTGTGTGGGGTATCGTTAAATAGGTCTTTCAAAAATATTGTGAGGTTGAGAACACCATTTTTCGATTTAGGGATCTGTTTCCGAAATATTTGGTTTTAAAGTGCGAATTTTTGTTAGAGGTAAGTGTCCCCCCCCCCCCTCTATCTGCTAAACGGTTATATATGGATACGTGAAAAAAATTACAGCAGTAGTATATATACTGAAGTTTAAATGAAAACTATCAGAGCTAAGTACTGAGTACAAACTAAAAAGTTATAGGCAACCAACTTATAAACATGTTTTTGGTCGTTAAACTGTAAGGTGCGAGTGTGAATAGTGTGAACTCAAAGTTGTCATTCACAACTACGGAACCCTACACTGCGCGTGGCCCGACACGCACTTGGCCGGGTTTTTTATATTTAATTCAAAGGATATAAAAGCATGGTGACTTAAATCTGGCACATAATCCACTTTGAGATTGATGACCTTAGCGCTACTACAAACAACGTCCAACAGTTTAGCCGGGTGGTCAGTGAAATGTGTTGCCTCTTCTACATATTGGCGCAGATTCATACAATCAATCAAATTTAGGTTTATGTTAAAATCCCCAACCAACACTATATGATCGATTTTTGGGAAGGAGCTTATTGACTCGGTCATTGCATTTATGAAAGTATCGACTTTCATCCACTGGGGACGGTAAGCGGTACCGATAGCGACCCTATAGCCATTTAGCTTTATACTAAGCCACATTTGCTCCACATGTTGACAGTATGGATGCTCCATGATGCGCGCACTTATCCCACGCCGAAGGTAAAAACCGACTCCGCCTCCACCGTCACGAGGATCGAGGTACGCGTCGCAGCCTGAAACCGTGTACTAAAGGAGCGCGGGCATCCTCGTCTTCATAAAGCCACGTCTCATTAATGGCCAGCATGTCTACTGCATGACGCTGCATAGCGACCCGCAATTCGTCATGCCGACGCCGATTCCCGAGTGAGCCAGGATTAAGCAGTCCCACAGTGAGGTTTTTCCGCTTGATGAACCGTATGACAAAACTTAAAGAAATCTCTATAAAGAAGCAGCTATTTAAAAGTAATTTTAAAACTGTTAAATGGCGCCATATAAGGCGGTAAATACAATATACTATTAAAATATGGGTATAGAAAAAAATTGAAATTAGCATATATAATATAAAATTGTGAAAAAAAATATTAAAAGAACTTAAACAGTACAGATCATAATAATTAATAGTATACAAATAAAAAAATATTAATATTATATTAATGCGTGTTTTTCGGGTCGGACCCAACTTTATAGTCCTCAAAAACCTTTATAATGTCACAATCGGAGCGAAGTCGAAAACTTGCCTTGCCTAGCTCCTCCGTGCATATATTTTCCCATCTCTAGTCCATACGAACTTCCAAGATGCGCGCTTTGCAGCTTCTCGCGCCTTTTGGAATAGGCGCCTGTTCTCTTTGGTGAGCCTCTCGTTCACATAAAACTTGCGAGGCGGTTCCTGAGCCTGGGAAGTTATGCCCTCAGTAGTAACGCCACGGCGAACGCGCGCAGCCTGAAGCAGAGCATCGCGTGTCGCGCGCCGCGCCAGCCGCACCACGAGAGGCCGCGATCGCGGCCCCGCGCCGCCTTCCACGGGTGGTGGCACCGGCCCCACACGCTGTGCGCTGACTACATCACGCTCTTCCAGCTCTATGCCTAATCTCTTAGCTACGGTCAGGATCACATGGGTCGTGTTTTCATTTTTTCCTTCGGGAAAACTAGCAATTTCGATGTCATTTCCGAGTGCCTCTTGATCACGGTTTTGAATTTCTATTTTCAATTGAGATACTGTCTCCTCTAATTTATTAATTCTACTGACTTCTAATTCAGTGTTCTTGCTTTCAAGTGAGTCAATTCTTGCCTCCAGCCTGTCCATTCGCGAATTGACTGCTTCTGTAAATGTATCCATTTTATCGCACATTCTTCTTAGCTCTTGTCGCATCGCTCGCAGTTCTGTCGCGAGTGCCTTAACATAAGATATAGAATTAGGTGATCCTTTAAATTCTTAGTTTGAGTCATCAAACAAGTACTCCTCACTGGCAGGTGTTTTTGTAAGTTTAGCTCTCAATGTCACATGTTGGTGATCATCGAATGAACTGGTGCCAACTGGTTTACACGAACCGGGGTAGTAAGATTTCCTTGCTTTGGCACTTTGCTGACACATTCAGGACATTCCCAGGTCTGCCTTCTTTCAGAGTTTGCACTATAGAATGAGCGTTGAATGCTTATGTTCAAACATAATATGTCATACGCTGATTTACAGTGTACACAGCGCAAGTATTCTTTCTTTGACAGTGAGTTTGAACAGGCTGCACAGTTTTCCGGCATGACGGTCTTCGATGTCGATGAATGCATTCCTACTTCTTACTGTGTTTTATTTTAACAGGTAACACCCTCTATCAGTGAGTGGCTGTAAGTGATGTAACCATAATAATTCAAATCCCTAATTCCAAAACCCACTAGCAAATGGCGGTAAATCTCAGTTGATATTAGTAGGAAAAGTAAACAAACAAGTACGAAAGCAGCGCCCTCTAGCGTGGAGTAGTGAGCAGTATTACCTTCTTATTCTTAGCTCTTGTAGTCAAATTGTAGATGGCCGTAAATCTCACTTGCCAAGATGTTCACGGGCAGCACCATCTATTGTGGAATAGCAGAATCTCGGTAATTTCGTTATTTGATTACGTTAGTGTTGTAAATTTAAAATTAATCAGGGCCGCAAGTCTGCAATTTTGAATTTACGATCGTTGGTAACCATTCTGGCCCTAAAATGACAGACATTAAACACTTTTCCAAGTCTGCTATTTTTTGGTCAGAATCGCGCCATTAAGAAAATATTGTGGACGCCATTTGCAAAAATATTTGTTAGTCTGCTATTTCTGACAGAACTTTGACTTATGCTTGCACTGACATCTTATTAATTGACTTATTGACGTTGTGTAAAATCCTTTAGAATATCTTTATTTTGTGAATATTTCATAAAATCGTTAAAAAAACGATTAATAAACGGCTCATAAGTGATCTACGGACTCGCTAACGACTTGTTATGTACAATAATGTAGCAGTTGTTGTGCTCTACGAGTTACTAAGCTTGAGCAAAGATTGTCTAAGATATGGACATTTTCAATCCTTATACGCTTTTGAATGTTTCTTCAAAAAACGTAAAACTATATAATATTCCCCTTCGCAGTGTACCTACCTACAAGAAATGCAAGATCAAAAATAGCAGAACTAAACATACTGAGAAAGAAGCATACTTTAAACTAGGCAGTACCTAGAATAAGAAGAAAAAAATCAATTACAAAGCATACTACAAAAGGTTTATTTAATACCTTTAACCTAACTTTTATACAATACTAGGGCGACCCAGCCTAGCTCTGAAGAAGCAGGAAAAAGCCTGTTCCCTCCGAAAAGACGTTTAAAATGGTTATCCTGCTCGTTTTATTAGATGTGTGAAAAGTGAGACAATATTTTATTATCGACTAGCAGCCTTGCCCTGCTGTGCCCGGGCATGTATTATGCCTTAAAACCTTCCTCGTGAATGTCTCCATCGGTTGGTGAAAACCGCATAAAAATCCGTGCAATAGTTTTTGAGTTTATCGCGAACAAACAGACAGACGCGGCGGAGGACTTTGTTTTATAATATGTTTGTAGTGATAGTGATTTTCGTATTTCTTAGGCATTTTTATATCATAAAGAAAAATAAATGTCATTTTAAAATTATTAATCTTTTTATTGGATAGCAAAAAAACTAGCTGATGCCCGCGACTTCGTTCGCGTGGACTTTATGACTCCGGCGTATTAATATACCTTAATACGAACAAAACATACATAAGAAAATACTTGCAGCAGTGTTATAATATTGTATGGCATTGCATTGGCTGTTGCTAAATACTGGAGGGATAAAATATAGGATTCTTTTAGACTTTTTGAGCCACCGACACGATAAGAAAAAGACTATATAGCTAGCTCCAAGTAAGCTTGCGCTACTTCACCAAACTTTGAGGTATAGGCAGAGTGCCCTCAACCTATCGCACATCTCCAAAGGGCCTTCGCGAGGGACAGACCACGGCTTTAGGTGTTTTCTGTGTGTTCAAGGCTTGGAGAGACAGCAAACTCCCATCTTTTGCCGTATGGGCTGAAAACTACGTTGCCAAAAGGGGGACCGCTGGGCGGTCACCAGTAATATGAGCTAGTCGTTCTCTACGCACTCTATCCCAGTAGAGAGTGTGACTCTGTTAAATTGTCGATATAATGTACTAAATCTTCGATTTTTTTTACCTCAACAAAAAATAATAATCAGGCTGAACAACTTTTGCTACAGCGTCATTTTTATATTTCTACAAGGTAAGGTGAGAAAGTTTTAACAGTATCTTGAAATATTCCCGAGTCTAGCAAGTGTAAAGGGATGATGTGCACATTACAAAAACAATAAGTTACAGGAAATTTATATATTTTTAAAAAAATTATGTTATTTTTTTTTATAAAAAGTAATAACAAATATTTATTTCTCTTTTCATAATCAGGATCGGAAGAAAAAGTGAAGATTCGACTGGTTGCAAAATGTCCTTTTCTGGATAGTTACATCATCTTTTTTCAAGTATAGTCTATAAAATAAACAAAATGCACTTTAATAAACGAGTTCTATTTCGAAGAGTAATTAAAACTGTCCTAAAATATTTAGCCTATGTCACTCTGAAGAGTGTAAGTTTACGAAGAATAAAGAATCTTACATACATATACATATTTAATACACGTGAACTCGAAAAACAAGACTCTCGTTTTGTTTGGAAGTCATGTTGGGATTCATATTTTTAATGTAAACACAAATTATTCTGATGTCAAAACAAATCTGCTAAACTCTTCGAATTTAGGCATTCATACGAGGTTTACTCGTAGAGTAAAGCTCGTCTGATAGCAAGCCCCCACCAGAAGACGCGTTTATAGCTTTGCCAAGTCGTTTTATAATTTATAAAAATAATGAATGTCAGTTTCGTAAAAGCACTACTTCCTTGGTAAATTTAATTCAAATCGGTTGAGTCGTTGAAGCGTGAAGAGGCTACAGTGACAGAGTTGCTTTCGCATTTATACAATACTAGCTTCACCCGTATTATACCTATAAGCCCTACGAGTATTTCCTTCTCTATACCCTAACCTATGTGTATGCAAAATTCTATGATGATCGGTTTAGTAGATAGGGCGTGAAACCGTAACAAAAAAACTCACTTTCGCATTTATAATATTGGTAAGGAAGTTAGGATATTATGGACTAGTTTTTACTCAAATTTTACTTGCGTTATTAGCTACAGATCTCTCAGGCACATTATTTTTTTCAGGCTAAATACTGATCGCACTTCAAACAGCATTTCATGATAAGTATTTGTTGGTTAAGTAAGGTACTGTTTACGTAACAAATTCTTTTTTGAACCTTAAATATAGTTTAGTACCTAGTTATTTTCTGATTGTATCTACTTACGTTTTTCCATATAATACATTTAATATTGTTCCAATCGGATATTATTCGCTGTATCATTGGTTGAAATAAAACATTTTTTTTGTTGTCAAACCGCTCTTGATTTACAACCTCTTAAATTATTTTGATATCAACGTTTTTAATATTCAAATAATAATTATTTGTTTACAAATATGGATAGGGTCAGATGACAGGTTTTCATGGAGGCTTGAGTGACAATGTTTTTTTTTTTAAGAATGAAAACTAGGTATACTTTTTGAAGAGACCTTTCTTCCTCTCTGGTTTGAGCCATATTATTATTTAACCGATTGTAAAAAAATTAAGTCACTCTTCCGCAAAGCATTAGAAAAAATAACGAAGCGTGAAAGTTTTCTGTAATGCTTGCCACCGGATGGCAGCACTGACTCGTAGGGTCCGATAAGCAGCTGACACTGGAAAATGTTTGATAAACAGTGACCACTTACACATTGTTGACCAATAATTGCTTACCGGACATGACGCCACAGTGCCGCTGAACAATACCTCCATCTAAAAAACCGGCCAAGTGTGTATCGTCCCACACACAGTGTAGGGTTCCGTAGAAAATAAATAGTTAAACTTTGACTTTGAATAGTTTTACTTGTGAAACTAATTTTCAATGGAATTTGTCAATTCTCTTATCCTTTTCCAAGAACATTTTATAAGTTGTGGACTATTAATCTTTGACTTGTAGACTCTACTTAGCTGTGATTTTATGTGTACTTACTTCGTTACACAATATGTTTAGAAAATTCTGTCAGATAAATAAATAAATATATACAAATCACACAGATTGAGCTAGCCCCAAAGTAAGTGTTACTTATTACTTGTGTTATGGGATACTATCTCAACGATACTAAGTACATTTTATTACAAATACATACATGGCGAAATTTTGATCGTTCTGGACCCTTAAAGGGGTGATTCAGCCCGTCGATATGAACCATTTTTCCTATGGGACCAATGCTGGAAACTCAAATTTTATTTCGACATTTTCATACAAAAGTGTTCAGCCGCCCGGGCAATTTGTATAGGAATGTCGAATTTTTTTTCGAGTTTACAGCATTTGTCCCAAAGGAAAAATTGTTTATACTGACAGGCTGAATCACCCCTTTAATGGTCCGGAACGATCAAAATTTCGCCATGTAAGTATATAGATAAACATCCAAGACCCAGGCCAATCTGAAAAATATCATTTTTCATCTTGAGCTGACCGGGGATCGAACCCTGGACCATCCGTATCCATTTGACCGCTGCGCCACGGTGCTCGTTAATATGAACAACAAAATTTATCAGTTCAGTTGACAGCCATTCAATGAAAGAAAAGTATTTTTTGTACATGAAATTCCAGAAAAGTGTCCTCATTGAAGATTGTATTCATATTTTTTGGTGGCAGACACACTGCATGCAATGGTTTTTTGAATATGTAAACACCACGTCCAAATCTGCCACGATTCTTAGACCATGATCATTGAAGCAATGTTTTGATTTAGCAGACTACGGATTTTGAGTGGCGAATGAATTGCTTCGTGTTAGTCTGATAATATTATGAAAATAGAAATAAATTAACAGACTTGCGCTCCTGATATCTGTTTTTATATTAATATGATCTCTGATAATGTATGCACAAAAATACAACTACAATATGTTCGGTCACTCACAGTTTTTGCCTTTATCTGATAATCCTGTTTTTTCCTTAATGCGATTGTATATGTTGTCACCAACGCTATCACTTAACTATTGTTCACTTATGGTCGTATTTATTATGTCACTTGGCTATTCTGATAACTTTTACTATTTTTCTAATTCATTTTACTGGAGCACAGTCTTAACGTTGCGCCACCTAGTGGCGGATTTGGGTGTAGAGATATACCCTTTTGAAGAACAGGACCTCCACACCACACCCTGGAACAGGTGTGTGGTGTGGTGGTTCTGTTCTTCAACGCTTCACGCCTCTGGCGTAAGGCCCTCGCGAAAGACGGAATTAAAGAGCTTCTAAAGGACTTTTAGTAAGTATACCGGCGTTCCATCCAGTTTCAGACGCTCTTCTGTGATTCCGTCCTAACCCGGGATTTTTGTCCTTAATTCAAATTTGGAATTGTTAAATGGTTATGGTGGCTGGCTGTTTGTATTCATCGATCTTTGACTTCCAGTTTTTGGATAAAACATTTTCATTATCTGTAGAATCCTCGAACATTTTCTGCTCACTGCAGTTTGCCGCTATTTATTTTTAGGCAAAATATTTACAAGTAATCGTAATCATCATTAATTTGCATGAAATACATTCCCTATGATAAATTAATAGATGTCAGTAATGTTTATATAGGTAATATAATCAGCCAGCTTGCAGACGCACAAATATTAATTTTCAAGGTAAAGTATATTATTATACTATACAATTTCAACCAATATAATATGAAAATATATTTTTTTACTCTACTATTTACTCAGTGAGATGAAAAACATTGTGTGTATCACGGCCGGTATTAGACATTACAAACTCGGACTACTAAAAGCACTCGGCTTCGCCTCGTGCTTGTTAGTAGTCGCTCGTTTGACGTAATGTCTTCTATACCGCCCTTGCTACACAATGTACTATTGAAACACTGGCAATATTTTGAAAAGACTTATCCAATGACATTCCACAGCAAGGGGTTGACAAGAAAAAAATATTAATTCCCACTTTACAGAAAACTTTTAAATTTTGAAACTTATGAAAATCTTTAAAACTAGTCAGGAGATCTGAAGAACATGGAGTTAAGATTCAAGCTTCAAATGTTTATTTAATATTAAACACTTGGCACATTTGATTTCAGAACTGAAAATTGTTGAAGTCAGTAATTTACTTAAGCTTAAAACTTGTTTCTCTGTTTCAGAAGAGAAAACATAAGAGCGTTGATCCGACTAAATATGTCAATATTAACGCTTCCACCAGAACTTCTGGGCCTGATCATCAAACATCTGGACACAATATCTATTCATAATCTATATGAGGCTGGGGTAGTTCACATGCAGGGTCTAGTCACGAAATGCCAGTTTTCTATGAACACCTTAGCCACTGCAAGATCCTTAAAATCGAACTACTTCATTGGAGTTTCAGCATATTTGAAAGTTCTGAATTTGTCTGGTGTCTCAGACTTAGAACTACCATCTCTGATAGACGCTTTGACAAATATGAATAATTTAATTGATTTAGATATAAGCTACACAATTATAATTATACCAGACTTTCTTCAAATTGTTAAAGTAAGACCGACACTCAAATGTATTGGTATAAATTTTTCGTTTGGTGAAAATGATATGTCAAATATAAGTAAGGATCTTTTATCGGAGTATCAACAAGCTTTTAAAGGATTTAAAAATGTCAAATTCGTATTTAATTCAGACGATGACTCTAATGGAATACTAGCTGTTCACTTTTTACTTAAATCTGATTTATTGAGTTTAAAATTTACGTTTGGTCATCGTGCAGATTTTAGTTGGCATGAAACTTATAAGAATATTAATATAAAAAATATGAATATGGTTGAATTGTCACAATTTCAGGTTTATTTACTAAAAGGAGTCGCGTGTTCATTACCTGATCTGCCTTTGTTTCGTTTAATGGATTTCAACAAATATGAAATTGTAGTATTCAATTACAAAAACTGTAACTTCAACGAAACTGAAGTTTACGCCACACCATTTCTGAATAAGTTTATCAGTAAAAAAAATGCTATAGAAGTTAAGGATTTATCAGAGAGTGAACCACATAGGTTACTTAATGTACAGCAAGATGTTGAATCTTCGGAAGGTGAGAGTATTTTTATGTTTTGGGACAAGCAGCGTACTAAATTTGATAATAAGTTTTATTCCGATTTAGATAACATCGTCAAAGAATACTTATTGTTTTATTTTGATAATTATTCTTACGTTAGAGTGCCAGCAGGATATAAGTGGTATAGTATTGAACATTATGTGGATTTTAAACCAAAAGGGAAACAAAGTGTTGAATTAGATTACGCCGTGGCATTCAAGAAACAAAAATATATTCAATTGGCCGTATCTGTCACGTTACTTCTCACTTATGACGTTAAACCAAAATTAAATATAAACAATCGCGAGTTTTTGACTAAATTAAAAAACTTATCTATACGTACAAGTTTGCAATTTCATTCTGACTTTTTCAAAAATTTATTTCAAGTCTCAGAATCACTGGTAACATTACAGTTATTTATGGAAGAAGATTATGTCGATCCAAAAATTTTCAAGTATATAAAAGAGAGTAAAAGTATAAAAAACATTTTAATTAAAGGTTTTGAAACAGAGTTCTCTCAATTATTTACTTTATTAAGTGAATGTCGAACATTAGAAAATGTTTATTTAATTTTCTCACAGCATTTAGACAGCTTACCTGATCCTCATGACTTGTTCAGTAAATGTAAGAGTTTGTATAATATTTATATTCATGCAAATATGCCCTTCCTATCGTACGGAAAAATGTTAAGATTTTATACAAAAGTTCGATTGGATCTTTGTAGACATGCCTTAAATATAGATATAAACGACGGCATTGATTACAAATATTCTCCGTACATTGGTGTGTTTAATGTTTTTCAACTGAAACCAATGTAATTTAGGTATATGTACCTTATTTAGTTTATATTCAAATAAAGTTATATTAATCCATAATGTGTTATGCCAAATGATGTTAGCCACGAAATTTAATATTTGATGTGTTTTAACAATTTTTATATTCATTAAATAGCACAGTACCTACGCCTCTTGATTACCTACCTAGTTGAAAAAAATCTGAAGCTTCTTTACATATACATAATATCATGTCAAGGAATGTCTTATCGCTCGCGCACTATTAAAAGCGAAACTCTTGTTAGGAATTTACCCAATAAATAAATTTCAGTTGTCTAATTATTTAAAACAAAACTTACCTATAAACAAAAACTTACATATAACTTACGTATAAAAAAAAAATATCCCGCAGGTCGTTGCCCTGCGGTAAGGTGCCCAGAAGACAGGCAGCATTGCCACGTTGAGAAGCAATGATTATTCTTTGTGTAAAAAAGATACCAGCCCTCTGGTAATTCCATACCTCGACCAGCCTTTTGCTTATAAACTTGAAAAGTTTATGAGCTGATGGACCCCACGGACCCAGTGTCTGCATATATGTTTGCGCCGTTCGGAGGACTCGGCGGTTACTGCAGCCATGCCGGCCTTACAACTTGTGCCATGGAGATGGGAATGCGCGAGAGTGTCGACGCATGTTGCATCCCACACCAATGGCCTTCCCAATCTCCAAGGCACAAAGTGTCATCCCGTCCGGTCTCTTGCCATCCTCCCGGGCCAAACCAATGCTTTATTAAGGGCGTATCCTAGCAGTATTTTTTCAGTATGTTTTCCATACAAATGTATTCTTCTATTTTCTTGCTGAATACTGCTTCTAGAGGCACAATTTTTTTTTTTTTTTAAATCTAGTAGGTACTAATATAGGTATAATATATAATAATTTATTCTTTTTCTCTAAAAAACTGTGTAAATTTAGAAAAACAGTTTTTTGCAAAATGCAATCAAAATCCAGCAATCCAATCCAGCTAGACGGCCCGCGGCGGCTGACATAACGCGCGAACATCGCGCGCAGTGCGAGTGCCCACACTTCTTGTTTTTATTGGATAATTTGGTCAACTTTTAAGCACCTATTTTTTTATATTTGGAACGAGAATCGTGTACTGAGTGCCCTCTTTATTATATATGTTACGGTAAGAGTGATTAATTGAAAATTATTAATAATAGTCTATCATTATCAATAATTACCGAAATTCGAGGTAAAGGTAAGAAATTAATTACATTTGTCGGTGATTATTAATAATGTTACCTTAATACCGATAAATTTAATATTTTTTTAAAACAAACGCTGGTACTGGCTAATATATGGCTCTAGTAGTACAGAGAGAGTAGTACTCTAGCAGTGGAGACTTAAAAAGACCTGCAGCTCAATTTTTAAACCGGTAGAATCGATCCGCCACTCGTTGTGTGTGACGACAATCATTTCGTATTCACTCGTTCTTGGCTCGGGGGATGGTTCCGAATGGAACCTAATGGTACCGATGGGACCTAATGGGATCTAATAGGACCCATAGAACTCAATAGAATACATGGAATCCAAAGGGACCCAAGGAACCCAATGGGGCCCATAAAACCCAATGGGACCCATGGAACCCATAAAACTCAATGGGACCCATGAAACCTAGGGAACCCAATGGAACCCATGGAACCCAATGGGATCTTTGGAAGTTTATGGGACCCTAAGGGACCGATAGGATCTTAAGGTAAATTGGTGCCGTTGGGACCCTATGGTACTGATGGAAACCATTGGCCCCTACCTAACCCTACCTGCCCTATGAAAGTCATGTCACCACACGGAAGCTTAATAACTAGTGGCAATTGATTCTACCAGTTTAAAAATTGAGCTTCTGATGATGGTTGTGTTTTTCCGCGCATATCTCAAAAATCAAACGCTGGATGACGGTTACTCTTTTTTTAGGGAACAGTGCAAGTTTCATCAAAATCGGTTCAGTAGTTTTCAAAATGAGTGTTAATGTGTTTTAGCTATTACAAAAAAATGTAGTCTGTTTATTTTTTTTAATAACAACTTGTTGAATAAAAACTAATTATACAATATCTCTATTTTTTGAAACAAATACAAGTGGGTCCTTGTACTTGTTTCAAATTAAACTGAATACAAACAGCGGTTTATTTGTGTGATCTGAGACAAGTGCAATTATAAGACTTTGTGTGAAATTATAAATAAATCCCTGCTGATCAAAAAACTTGTGTCTTATTAAATTTTATTACTTTTGCCAATATGTGTAGTTAATTATTAATAATAAGTACAAAAAGTAATTAATTTCAATGAATTATTCACATTTCACAAAACACGAGGTTATTATTAATAATGTCAGAAAATTATTAATAATCTTGAATTAATCAAATTTACCGTTACATATATATTATATATATAATAATATATGGTCAAAATTTTTCATCGAATGGATTCTTCTGGCACAGACGTATCTTAGGTAAAACTGAGCTGATTTAGCTCGGTAGCCATTCGCCACCCCCTGCGGGGAGCGGGAGGTTGGCCTTCAAAGTTACTCGCCACCGCGCTTCAGATAAAAAATTCGTATCGGCCAAAATTTACCCATCACCTCGAGTGTGGTATAATTTACTGATAAATTGGAGACGAGGAATCCTGGGGGATTATGTGACATAAGAATGCCGTATTGTTGTTATGGGGAGCAAGAACCACAAATGTAGGATGTCGATTGTCGGGGGGAACCAGTGATACGTTTGCCAAGGATAAATTACAATCTGATACATTTGTAAGGAATAAATCCAATGTACGAACATCAACGTTTTTGAGTGAATTTAGTTGATAGCAATTAGTTGTCATCATAAGATTTTTTATGGATTGATGAGTTTGGTTATTATCGTTACTATTTACGAATAATTTATATGCATCGCTGTTATGATTGATCCACTCTAAATGCGGTAAATTAAAGTCACCCACTAAAAAGAAATTTATATTAAGCCAACTTGACCGTTCTTCCAAGCCTAATACAAACAAGAGAGAGTAGCGTACTTGACTTCCGGTTTTTTCTGTACTGTTTCGAGCCGTCAAACGTCACGCCCCGCCCTTCGACGTGACGTCACGTCCGGGCGTCCTCCCACCAAGGCGACATGGCCGCAATCGTTGCGGCCGTTAATCATTGGCGTTTTAAAATCCGAACTGTGCAGTCGTGTGCCAGCGGTGCACACTAGATTGCACTCTGTACTTAATTTTAATTATCCAAGTGTAAAACTTATTAACGGTGTTACCGTTCGTTTGTTTTAGGTGTCTTAGTGTTACACTTTGTAGAAAATGGATGGAGAGCCGTCAACCAATAAGGAGATAGGAAAGCAGAAGGAGGGAGGTGTTCCGCTTAAAAGGAAAAGGAAGATAAGTACGTCCGGCTCCTCCTCGGACTCGAATAGTTCGTCGTCTACGTCGTCATCTAGTGACAATCGTAAGAAAAAAAAGTCGAAAAAACGTCAACACCGCAAGAATGACCGTAAGTTCAACAGAATTTTTGACGAATTGTCCCAATTAAAGAAGAGTCTTGCATGCTCAACTAATTATGATTATTACCATGATATAATTGATCCTAATGTTAGCGGGGAACTATACGACGAAGATATAAGTCAGGCCCCCACTGAGGAGCAAGGTGTAAACTTTTCACTGTCCCTAGCTACAAAGACTAAAGAACCTGCCATGCTCCCTGCATGCCCTGAACAGTTAGAATTGCAAAAAAGTATTTAAAGACTCGGTCAAGACGACTGGAATAATATTACTCGACGTACTCGTCGTAGAAACGTTACTCCGATGTGCAAGTTATATCTACGTACCCCCGGTTTCAATGCCCTTGAAGCAAATGATGAGTCTTACGTTATGATATTCATAAAAATTATGTTAATACGGAGAAAGCCTTCTCCGATATAACCTTTGCACTTCTGAAACAAAGGGAAGTGCTTGAGCATGATTTCAGAACCTTTTTCATGGAGGCACGAGAAAGTGGGTCGTTATCATATGATACTATACATGAAAAGATATCTAACATTTTCGCTACCGGCGAATACATGAAGACGTATAACGAAACGCTCCAACTGGCGTGTGGCCACCGTGCCGAGATCATTCAACACAGGCGAGAGGCTATCATGTCGTCAGTGAAGGACCCACACAAAAAGGCCATCTTGCGTAAAATACCACCTTCTATACATCACCTCTTGCCGAAAATTTTGGACGTGCCGTGGAGAAATCAGGAGGCATCAAAAATATGTTTTGGCAAAAAGACCGCAATTACACTGCACCGCAGAACGGTCGTGAACCTCATGCAAACCCCGGAAATAGGCCCAAGGTAAGTAATAATCGCTCGGCCGGGCCTAAGCCCGGTACGAGTAAAGGGCCCAATACCCGTCACTCCTTTCGGAGTATCAAGGGTAAAAGATTTGACAGTGAATCTAGAGCGCGCTCTCCCACATCCCACCGGGATCGGAGAGGCCAGCGCAAATCAAGACGCAGCTGACTCTGCCAGCAGCTTCCGCGCGGCGCAGCTCCACTTATACACCTCACATTGGCAACGCCTTGGAGCTCCGCCGTACATTCTAAATGTGATAAAAGGCTATCGCGTTCCTTTTACCGAAAAGCCGCCACTATGCCTGCCGGACAACCGCAGCATAGAAACTGCAATATCCAAAGATATGACGACCATAATAAACAAAATGCTGGAACAAGGTATTCTCAGCGCAGTTCAGATGGGACCCAGTTTCATTTCATCGATTTTCCTACGTCCCAAAAGCGATGGGAACCTACGGTTTATCTTCAACCTGAAGTGCCTAAATCAGTATGTCCAACTCTGCAAGTTCAGACTCATAAATGTGCATCGAGTACCGGACTTTCTTCAAAATCAAGATTGGATGGCGAAATTAGACCTCCATCAGGCTTACTTTCACGTGCCGATATCTCCAAGTCACAGAAAGTACCTAAGATTACTTTACAATGGGCAACTGATGGAGATGAACTGCCTCCCCTTCGGCCTAAGTTCAGCTCCAAAAGCGTTCGCCTCCCTCACAGAACTATATCAAGATAGAAGAAAAATGCTCGTCGATTTGTATCGACACCGAGCGTGTAACATTTTGCGTAGGTATTGTGACGTCACGAGTATAATTTAGTGATGGGAAATATAAGCCGCGCGAAAACGATTTCAAGCCATCGATTAAAAAACGAAATACCGATAATACCTTAGAATATCGCCCTCGTCCCACCCCGCCCGCGGTACCAACAAAATCTGGAAGCGGGAGGTTGTGTACGCGCTGCGCAGCGAAGTCTAAAATATCGATCTACATATTTGTAGTGAAAAGAATTAAGTACACTTTACTTTATTCGTGTTACCCAAACAATTTCTTCCTATCTAATCACGATATCGACGACCTCTGCGACCCGCCTGGGTTTGATCCCCCGTCAAGGAAAACATACAATTCTGTTAACATTGAATTGATGTTAATCTATATAAGTAGGTAAGTTTGGAATCAGCTATCAATAACTTTAGTTTCTTTAGTACAACATATATAGTACATATCTATTTCTTAACAGTTTATGTAGTAGTAGTAGATTTTCTCCTTTATACCTATTTATTTTTACCTAATTGACACTCAATTATTTACGCAAATTATTCCAGGTTAATATTAATCGATTCAAAATATCGATAAGCAAACTTTATTTGACCGACAGACAAACTGATAATTACTTAATCTAATCGGTAACCTATCACAAACAAGATTTTTTTCTCTTCGAATTTAAGATGGCCGAAAACGGTACGACGAAGTTCTAAATTCCAAATGGCTTCTTTACCATATTTTCTACTTCTATAAACTTAATAAACATATTTTTCATCTTTTAGAACTTTTTTAAACATATTTTTTATCTTTAAGCCTTTTTAACAGCCACCGTGGTCCAGTGGTTAAGGTGTTTGTCTTGTTGACCCGGGGGTCGTGGGTTCGATTCCCACGGGAAGCATACTTTGTTAAGTTGTTTCCAGTTTGATTAGGACATTGCAGGCATGAATCACCTGATTGTCTGATAAGAGATGATTCCGGTGCTTCGGAAGGCACGTTAAGCCGTTGGTCCCGGCTGCCATCTGGTAGTCGTTAAAGGAACCATGTCAGAGGCCGAGAGGCGGTTCCGAAGAACTCTGACACCAGGATGTGTATGGTCGACTGACCGTGTCACCTACACGGAATGATGATGATCTTTTAGAAAAACTGTCGACCGGAAATCAAAACATTTAATTTTATTTTGCTATGTGTTTTGGTAAGAATAATTTCCTTTTCTAGAAATATTAAAGATAGAAGTAACTTTTTCCATATTATTATTCACACCGATTTTCAATAACTACTTACAGTCGACAAATCGAGATTAGTAGTAAAAGTAATATTATTGGAGTGTAGCAAAGGCTACACAAATTTTGGGACATATAGCAATAGTAGTATAGTATATTAACGTAGGGTTGCAATACAAACCATATAGCTTCCAAAAAAATAACTATCAAAAATCGGAATTTCAACAATATAGCAATTGCATTTTCGGTCAAATGGAACTGAATGGAAAATAAAAAAATTACGAAACGTTTTCGGTGTTTAAAAATTCGTACATAACCTATTCTTGTTTATAATAGGTCACCACCAAAACATCTGTTTATCTGTCGGCAGACTAACTGATAATTACCTAAACTAATTATCAGATTAGCTTACGGCAGATATCTTAAACTAATTCAGCTGAAATTCCGATCACCTAATGCCAGGAGTATCATCTTATGAGAGAACTCAGGTTATTTAGGTAAAGGAGTGGAGTGGAATGGGGTAAAGCAGAGTTCGAGACTTTGCATAGTTAATTAAAGAGGGAAGGGGAGTGGAGTGTGCGACAATTAAGAAACAAAATAAATAATAAGAATAAATTAAAACCATTTTTAAAAACAAGCTTTTATTAGAAGACCATAAAAAGAAAAAATAAAACCTAGATTTATGTATTTGTACCTTTTCATCATTTGACATTATCACTTATTCAATAGTCGGATAAGCTGTGCTAGTTATTCGTTGTTTCTTTGATGGAGCAGTATAGGCGTCTTCGTGGAAATGTTTAGAAGAAATCCGGATGTTTTTTGTAGGAAACCATTTTTTACGGCCTGTTGCTTCAATCCACTTATTTTAGATATGAGGAAAACTGAAAAAAGTTAAATTATATTACCTATAAAATCAGTGTTCAGTAATATTTGCTTTTTACTACGGAAAGCTAAATAAATAAAAAAGAAATCATTCAAATTATCAGTTAATCTGCTTTTAAAATCGATATATATAATCGAGTAAAAAAATTGCAGTGCTCATCACTATTCTTATTTTTGACAGACAAACTGATAAATTGACCTTGGACGCTACTCAACAATTTGAAAAGCTTACTTTTACATTGCTGGTTTTGAATGGATCTCAAGTCTGGCTCGTGAAATTTAACACGCAATGGAAAACTAGCATTCGATACATAATCGCTTTATTATTATTGTGGTAAAAGTAATACGGAGCAACAAAATAAACGTTTTTTAAATATTTACGGATATTTTAGAACAAATAATACTAACCAATGAAAGGAAATACCTTGATCTCCCGCTCCACCTTTATTGGTGTTGTTTGCACAGTTCATTACCGAACTACGAGTCATTTTGTTTTAAGAACTTGACGTCGCTCGCGGACTGCGGTCGCTCGCCGACTGAGCTTCGCGCCGAACATTTGAGCCATTGAGGCTTAATTTTTCCACGCGAGGTACATACACTTCTTCCTTCTATCTTGATATAGTTCTGTGGCCTCCCTAACCAACTGGATAGGCGAAATACTGAGAAAACAAGGAGTAAGAACACTGATCTACCTGGACGACTTTTACCTAGTCGATCAGAACAAGGACCGATTGAGAGCCCATGTCGACAGAGCACTATACATCCTGACTTCCCTAGGGTGGCAGATAAACCTGAAGAAATCAGTTATCGAACCACAGACATCTGTAGAATTCCTTGGGATAATATGGGACTCTTGGACCAAAGAAAAATACCTCCCCGATCGTCTTGTGCTAAAAATATCCACCCAGATTTCGAAATTATTAAAAACAAAACGGGCAAGCCTTTCAGATCTCCAGAAATTAGTAAGCACACTGAACTTTACCAGTTTTGCGTTGCTCAGGGGACGCCTGAGCTACAGGTCTCTGCAAGCTCAGTGCAACAGCCTGCTAAGACAACAAAACACTCGCAAGGTTTATCTGACCCCAGCAGCCCTTTGCGAATTAAACTGGTGTAGCGCGAATTGCAAGAGCAGTTCGAAAATTCACACACCATTGACAACTCACTACCTAACAACGGATGCAAGCGACATTGGATGGGGTGCTGTGCTGAACGGCGAAGAGATATCTGGCACGTGGCAATCACATCAAAGGAAACTGCACTGCAATCAGAAAGAAATGTTAGCGATCGAGAGTGTCCTAAAACAATGTTGCAATCAATTGGAAGCATCAACAATGGAAATTCAATGCGACAACAAAACTGTCGTGTCCTATCTGCGAAACGAGGGCGGCACACAATCCCCTGCGCTAATGGGACTGACTCAGCAAGTTTTCCAAGAACTAAACAGGTATCATATACACATGTCAGTCTATCACATACCCGGTCAATACAACGGCCATGCGGACAAGCTGTCTCGGAACAGGCCCATACCGGAATGGCACTTATCTCAGTCAGTGACTCAAATTATATTTGCCAGGTGGGGCACTCCCCAAATCGATCTGTTCGCGTCCAGTCGAGCACATGTTGTGGAGAACTACTGCACCCTAGACAGGAACGATAGGAACGCAGCCTGTTACCATGCACTAGGACACAAATGGAACTACACTCTAGCCTGGGTATTTCCTCCACCTCACTTGATACCGAAGGTTCTAGCCCATCTCAACTCAGCCCAAGGGGTATATCTCATCGTAGCACCTCACTGGGAGAAAGTGTACTGGAGACCGGACCTGAAAAATCGTGCTTTGGCCGCACCTTTTACCGTGAAGCATCCTGTTCAGACGCTAGTGGACATATCGACGGGGCTCCCACCTCCCGACGCGATGAACATAACCCTGGAAGTATGGAAATGTGGGGGTGGGGCGAATCATTAGTAGGCTGGACAAATGCCCAAAAGCAGTTACTGCTCTCAAGCTGGTGCAAATCCACCCTGAACACTTACCGACCAGCAGGGTCACGATGGCTTACCTGGTCAAGCAAGAATAATGTACAAACAAATCACCCAAATGGTTCTGAGCTCGCGAGGTTTCTAGTGGATCTACATCAGAAAGAAGGACTATCATTCAGCACTATTCAAGTACATAGATCCGTGGTATCCACCTTTGGTGACCCAAACAACAGGTATTAACTGAGCTCCCACTCACTGGTAAAGCAAGTTTTAAAAGCTATAGCCCTAGCAAAACCTAAACCCTTGAAACCTCCGATCTGGGATATTGATGTTCTTACCGAATATCTATCAAGAAGGATCTCGAAACATTTAGCCTCTTCGATGCTTCGAGTCAATTGGCGGCACTTTTACTATTATGTTCGGAAAGGAGAGTCCTCGACTTGACCCTATTAAAAGTTACGTCTCAACATTTAATCATATCACAAGGCTATGTAGTCTTCTGGCCAGGTTACGGGTCAAAAACAGATACATCCAAACACCAACAATCTGGCTTGCGTTTGTCATCGAATAGCGTCAACAAAGCGTTGGACCCGCTGCACCTGACGAAACTCCCACTTAAACTGTCGGAAGAAAGAAGATCCATAGCTGGGACAGATAGCTTGTTTATTACTACTCGTGGTAAACCTAAACCTGCATCTAGGTTTGTCATAGCTGGGTGGATTAAATTCTTGCTACGTGAAGCTGAGATAGAAGCAACACCAGGAAGCTGTAGATCCACCGTAGCATCAAAAAATTGGTTAGAGAAGTCTCGAAGATATTTTAGCCAGAAGATATTTTAGGTCTCGAAGATATTTTAGCCAGGGGAAATTGGCTTAATAACAACGTTTTACCTATCAATAAAACGTATATTAAGCATACTTACCTTCTTCCAAGCCTAATAATTCTAACAATCGCCTGGTGGCATAACTAAACATTCGATCCAATGATTAACGGCCGCAACGATTGCGGCCATGTCGCCTTGGTGGGAGGACGCCCGGACGTGACGTCACGTCGAACGGCGGGGCGTGACGTTTGACGGCTCGAAACAGTACAGAAAAAACCGAAAGTCAAGTACTCTACTCTCTCATGTTTTGTATTAGGCTTGGAAGAAGGTAAGTATGCTTAATATACGTTTTATTGGTAGGTAAAACGTTGTTATTATGCGTGTATTCATTAATAAATTTGTCTTGAATCATTTCACAGTTCACAGTAGATGCTGTATGCTTCGTGAGGCTGATTTGGCGGTATGTAAATAGCACTAATGAAAAAATGTTGCATACCAATAAGAAATTCAACACACAAGAGTTCGTGGGGCAGTGCAACGACATGAACACTAGTGCACAATGTACGCTGTAAACAAATTGCTAGGCCTCCACCATCGCTTTTTTAGGGTTCCGTAGTAAACAAGGAACCCTTATAGTTTCGCCATGTCTGTCTGTCTGTCTGTCTGTCCGTCCGCGGTTTTACAAAGAGACTATAAGTACTAGAAAGCTGTAATTTGGTATGGGTATGTATATTAATCATGGCAAAAGAGTGGTAGAATAAAAACTTGAAAAAAAAATTTTTTTAGGGTAGCTCCCATACAAGTAAAGTGGGGGAGTAATTTTTATTTCTCTATTTACCCATCGTGTCCGGTATCGTTAAATAGGTCTTTCAAAAATATTGTGAGGTTGAGAACACCATTTTTCGATTTAGGGATCCGTTTCCGAAATATTTGGTTTTAAAGTGCGAATTTTTGTTAGAGGTAAGTGTCCCCCCCCCTTTATCTGCTAAACGGTTATATATAGATACATGAAAAAAATTACAGCAGTAGTATATATACTGAAGTTTAAAGGAAAACTATCAGAGCTGGGTACTAAGTACAAACTAAAAAGTTATAGGCAACCAACTTATAAACTGTAAAATTTCATACTATTTTCATTGTTAGATGTTTTTGGTCGTTAAACCACAGAATTAATAATAGTACTATGGTTAAACTGTAAGGTGCGAGTGTGAATAGTGTGAACTCAAAGTTGTCATTCGCAACTACGGAACCCTACACTGCGCGTGGCCCGACACGCACTTGGCCGGTTTTTTGACTGTGTAGGTACAAGATCACGTTTAGCCCTAAAAACTATATACCTAGGGTAGGGTCTATGAATTCACTATCCGAGATGCCGGAATGTAACCATGTTTCCGTCAATATAACGATGTCGTAATTATTTGATAACACATTCATGTACAGTGTGTGCAGCTTTGTTTTTAGACCACGGCAGTTCTGATAATATATAGATATACTTTTATCCATAATCAAGAGAACGGAGAATGAATAGTATAGATTGTATGATAAAGCAGCAATTTATTAAACTATTAATGAATCCTATAATCGGCAATAGACAAAAAAGATAATTATTTTTTGTATCTGTTAAATTAATTATTTTTGGTGACAAAGTAGTATACTTATTCGTTTCTAGTATAGCAGGAAAAAATGTTCTTATATACACTGAGTAATATAAAGTATAAAAGTATTTTAATATTTAATAAAGAGTTATCAACAAATGTGTACTTGTAATCGCTTTCCAAATAATTCACAGGAATAATTATTTTAGTGAGATTCGAATAGCTTATTATGACCGCGGGCCTATTTACTAACTCGAATGACAAGTGTCGATGGCTATGAAACTAATGAGTTGACATCAAATGGCTGTCAGAATTCAAATTTTGTATTCACCCCGAACCAACCGAAATGACGTCATCTCTATGATAGCCACTCCACCTTCATTTTGACATTTGTTTCCGTATCGATAAGCTCTATATGGCATTCTGTAACTCAAGTGTCTATCAAATCGATCTTCACTTGATCTATCAAACAACTTTTCATAGCAACGGGTCGAGAGCAGTGTTTTATTGATACACACTATTATACGCCAAAGTAAAGATGCTGCAAGTCTTTGTATAAATGTAGAGAAGTGACTACTATTGCGTTTAGTAGGTTAACCAAACGAAGCCATATTTTTTTCTGAAAACGAGACAGTTGAACTAGTTACCGTAAAATGAGAAGCTTTTTCTTTTTGTATGTTTTGTCTCATATAGGTCTCCCAAATAAAATTTAAAGTCTCCTTAACCAACCCACCCCTACGGAAACACATGGTTTCTAAAATATTCGTAAAATTTTGGTTTTGAAGTTAGGTTGTATTTTAAGAATGTTTTAAGTTGATTTGACTTATGTTATTGGGATTGGCGAGGGGATTTGTGGTCAGACACTTCTCTTCCTTTCACACGGTTTTTTGTGTAGGTAGGTATATATGTCTTACGAAGATATTTTCAATTATTTTTTTTTCTTAGTGTTTACAGGTTAGAGGCAATTATTCTTTTGCTTTTTCAGCATTAAAGGTAAATATCTGACCGTGTTCGCCAACTATATTTATATTATACCTAAAAATACAATATGACCACTTTAAATTTTAAATCCTTCATCATTAAACCTAACCTAAAAATTTCAGTCAATATCATGATTTTGGATCCCTGCGACTAGGAGGTGTGTGTGAGGGTTTATTTGGGAATTAGTAGAGAAAGATACAGCCGATCCTCGCCTGTACAGCTCTTTTTCCTAATATTAGGTCCTTTTAGTAGGTGTATGATAGTATAGAGTATTTAAATTTGATGTCTCTCTTCTAGATACTAACAGTAATCTATACAATAATATTCTCATAATACTCATAATACTATAACAAAATTAATCCACAAAAGCTCCATACAATCTCTTGTCGCGAGACAACATTTTACTTGTAGAAATTATATGTAGCGCCAAGCTGCAAAATAGTACCTATATATAACTCAGTCAAATAAAAAATCTTCATAACACTAGGTATGCATTATGCAACTAAAGCAATGAAAGATGATTTGATGTCGCTACTCGCAAAAAACTGTGTCGCCGCCTCAAGTGGTAAAGCAAAAAAACAGAGGTATTATTTTTGAACGCGTGGCACTCGTCTTTGAACGATTTTTCCATACAAAAATCTTTCGAAGAAGAGTGTCACACGTTCAAAAATAGTACCCCTGAGTTGAAATTTTAAGAATAGCATCTCAATTTACTCTATGATATAATAATGTCGACAGAAAAAAAGAGCTGCCAAATTGAACATAATTCAAAGCCACTTCATTTATGTCGATAGCCACTACCGTGAAAACAGTTACGGAATGCAAATTTCATGCTAACCACCGTGACTATCAAATTCAAGTTGTCAACCGAGCTTTGATAACCACCGTGCTTATCAATTTTAGTGAATAGGCCCGGATTCGAGGCGGGATAAGAAGAAAGTACAACCTAAATTGTGGATTGCTTTAATAACTTTGTGCTTGACTGTACACAGGTTCACGCATCCATCACATGTTGGTAAGATCTTGGGTGGATCGGATTGCCAGGACGGGGGATGTATCAGTCTTTCTAACCAGTATAGTCCCGTGCTTGACCCAAACGAATCTGTAGTACAATTTTTTGGTTGCATCCCGGCACTGACGAAATAATTATTTGTTCGCGAGCGTCAGGTGCTCGTTTACATAAATAGCGACTGATGAACCAGGAATGCCAAGTTTCAGCGTATCGAGTCCTTTGGCGGCACGACAGGCTGCAATTATGTTGTCACGGAGGATCCTATTAGTGAGTTTAACGATTATGTTTTTTGGTCGCGTTGCCTGAGTGCGGCAAGGCTTGGAGAGACAGCAAACTCTCATATGCCTGATGGGCCGCGATTTGCATGCATGGCCTGAAGGGCCGAACTGAGAAACAATGGCAAAGCCTTAAGAGAGCAGTAACTCTCATGTTTTTCCGTATGGGCCGAAAGCTACGGTGTCAGAAGGACCTATCCTGGGTGCAAGTCATCCGGTACCCCAGGCGGTGACCAGTAATCGGAGCTAGTCCTACTTACGCACTCCATTCCGGTGGCGAGTGCGACGGGGTCGGAGGGTGGGATTCCTCTGGCTGCTCGGAGCCTGGGAGGGATTGGACTGGGAGAGAAAGAGTGGGGCTTTCTCTCCCAGTCCAATCCCTCCCAGGCTCCGAGAGGAATCCCATGTCCCATGACAATTGTATTTATACTAAGGATATTTATTTAAGGGTTACCATAATATTACTTAATTTTGCCATCAACAGAAAATAATTAAGTAGGTATTTTTGTAATTTAAATTAGACAAATGTCAACAGAAAAGTTAGAACACTATACTAGACAAAATCAGAATCTAAAATTCAACCTCACAAGATTAGTCTAAACTACTATCGTTCTCTCTTCCATAACTACAGTATTTCCAACTCGTTTTTGGAAAGGTCTTCAATATGAATAATGTGATCTGTATTTTTCTCCAGTCTTCTGATATTAAAACGCTAATTATACTTGTATTAATCTTGCCTTTTCTTCTTTAGACAAATCAATAATTTTACTGACAACTTTGCATTTCACCAAACTCCATATCAGTTCTTTGGTGTTTAAATCGCAGTGGTAGTGCGGCTGTTTTAGCACTTCTTGATAACGCTGCTTTAAAAGTTAATCTGCTTGGCACACTGGCCCTTTTGATAGACAATTTTCATATGGAATACTATTGGAAGAAAGCCATGCCTGTATATTGGATTTCCTAGTATTTATTAGCTTTCGTACCCTATATATATATATATATATATATATATATATATATATATATATATATATATAATACCTCTGTTTTTTTGCTTTACCACTTGAGGCGGCGACACAGTTTTTTGCGAGTAGCGACATCAAATCATCTTTCATTGCTTTAGTTGCATAATGCATACCTAGTGTTATGAAGATTTTTTATTTGACTGAGTTATATATAGGTACTATTTTGCAGCTTGGCGCTACATATAATTTCTACAAGTAAAATGTTGTCTCGCGACAAGAGATTGTATGGAGCTTTTGTGGATTAATTTTGTTATAGTATTATGAGTATTATGAGAATATTACTGTATAGATTACTGTTAGTATCTAGAAGAGAGACATCAAATTTAAATACTCTATACTATCATACACCTACTAAAAGGACCTAATATTAGGAAAAAGAGCTGTACAGGCGAGGATCGGCTGTATCTTTCTCTACTAATTCCCAAATAAACCCTCACACACACCTCCTAGTCGCAGGGATCCAAAATCATGATATTATAAAATTCAACCTCACAAGATTAGTCTAAACTACTATCGTTCTCTCTTCCATAACTACAGTATTTCCAACTCGTTTTTGGAAAGGTCTTCAATATGAATAATGTGATCTGTATTTTTCTCCAGTCTTCTGATATTAAAACGCTAATTATACTTGTATTAATCTTGCCTTTTCTTCTTTAGACAAATCAATAATTTTACTGACAACTTTGCATTTCACCAAACTCCATATCAGTTCTTTGGTGTTTAAATCGCAGTGGTAGTGCGGCTGTTTTAGCACTTCTTGATAACGCTGCTTTAAAAGTTAATCTGCTTGGCACACTGGCCCTTTTGATAGACAATTTTCATATGGAATACTATTGGAAGAAAGCCATGCCTGTATATTGGATTTCCTAGTATTTATTAGCTTTCGTACCCTATATATATATATATATATATATATATATATATATATATATATTTACATCCCGATGGTAATTCGTCGTCTTCCCAAGACGCATCTTTATGGCGTCTATCATTTGCAGTTACATATTCATTATTATTTTCACGTATATAGCTACATTATTTATCAAAGTTCGTAGTGATGGATTGCTAATTTTGAATTAGCAATTATTTTTTTATATTCAATTTCCATTTACTCTAAGACCTAGTAGGACTCCTCTTAAATTGTTTGAGATTTGACTTCCTTGTATATATTTCAGCTTTTACCGACTTTAAGCCCTAGCGACGTCCATAAACAATGCGACGTTGACACATTCTTGTTACTAATATAAACAATTGTAACTGCCTCGCAACAAAAAGGACAGATTAAGTCACGTTTCAAATTTAAAACTGTGTTAGTTTGAAATTTGTAACTAGACTAAATCTGTAATGACGTATTAGGAGTACATTTACGAGTAGTTGTCTGTCACCATTACAAACGAGGCCAGTGTCGTACATTTTATTAGTAATAAAATAATGGCATCTAACGAAACTACATTAATCAATGAGGAGTTGGGCCATGTTGCACCTCCTAACACACCAGTTACCATCAGAAGATTAATTATGCTCGACAGGGCATCTCCAGTGAGTGACGAGTATGTAGAGATGGATAGATGGGCACTTGGAAACCCGTCATCGTCTACACCAAGAGGTACATTAGGATGAGGCCATGCACATAAAACGTCACCAAAAATTTAATAAAAGCTATTGGATTACTAGGCCTTATTTAACTATTTATGTCGAGCTCCGTGGCGCAGCGGTCAACACGCTAGCTTGCGACACGGGGGTCCCGGGTTCGATCCCCGGTCAGGTCAAGATGGAAAACGATCTTTTTCATATTGACCTGGGTCTTGGATGTTTATCTATATAAGTATATATTATAAATTATAGTATCGTTGAGTTAGTATCCTGCGACTGCGACACTGTTACCAAAATTAGCCTGACACATTTTAGTCGCAAAGTGTATATCGAGGGCTTCAAGCCAAAGGGACGTAAGCACAAAACACTAATTTTACAGGAAACGCAAAAAACTTAATAACTTTTGTTGTAGTAAATCTAATGTGTTGTAATTTCAAAAACGCCATGTCTTTCTGTCTGTCTGTCTGTCTGTCTGTCTGTCTGTCCGTCTGTCCGTCTGTCTGTCTGTCCGTCTGTCTGTCTGTCTGTTCACAACTTACTGTGGGGCTAGCTCAATTTGTGTGATATGTCCATATATATTTATATATTTATTTTATTTATTTATTTATTGCTATTCTTTTTACACGTCACGTTTGGTATTATCCCTTATGCTGTGACGTTATATGTAGATGGTGCCCTTATGTATGCCCTTAAGTGATTGTTTAATATATTTAAATTGATATTTTACTAGTAACCCGCCCCAGCTTCTAAAAATTTTAGAATTTGACCGACTTCAAAAATAATAATGTAGCTCACCGAACAATAAGAATATCTATATAAATATATAACTATGTATGATCATCTCGGCACCGCCTTCAAATTTATTATTTGGTACTCGTAGTATATAAAATAATATTGGAATAGCTAAACATTGTTTTTTTAATTTCTTGTGAGTCCTATTTTTATTTTTGTTTAAGTCGGTTATTTATTTTATTTTCTAAACCGACTAAAAATACAAACTTTCGCATTTATAGTATTAGTTTTACTACCAAACTCGTAGGGCGTACATAATCAGTTAATCAGTTTTTATAAATATTCAATACATATTTTGAAAACTACTCAACCGATTTTATGAAATTTATACTTACTTAAACTTCTTCCAGAATACAACAAATACTTTGCTGAAAACCGCATCAAAATCGGTTCAGTCAAACACGAGATATTCGCAAACGAACATACATAAACACATACAGGTTATACTGAGAACCTCCTTCTTTTTGAAGTCGGTTAATAAATATCGAAATTTAGTAGCTGAGATGTAACTGTACTTATTAGTTTTAGAAATATAGTATTGCCGACTTATTCATAGATATTGATGTTCGCTTTATAACTGTAATACTTCACTTTGCATTGTTGTCAATAGTTTTCGCTGCATACGTGATTTAAGGAATTCTTTTAAACCACTTTCAAAAAGAGGAGGTTCTCAATTCAACTGTATGTTTTTTTTTGTATATTTGTCTTTACAGCGATTATTCCGCCAATTATTAATCGACTTGGATTATATTTTTTTTTATCGATAGACCATACTTCAGAGATGGTCCAATAGAAATTTCATTAAAATTGAAAAAGCTTTTATCGAGAAATCACAAAATAAAATGTTTTCTATACCTAAATGATATATTCGCACACAAATAAATAATATTTTGGTTTGAGAACTTGTAACTTGTTACTGCCTCCATAGTCGAATGGTTAAGGCGTGACTCGGAAGTCGTGGGTTAGATTCCCGCGGGGAGCATACTTTGTATAGTTGTTTCAAGTTTGGCTAGGACATTGCAGGCCTAAATCACCTGATTGTCTGATAAAAAGATGATTCTGTGCTTCAGAAGGCACGTAAAGCTGGTGGT
The DNA here is from genome assembly GCA_963082605.1 of Rhodophaea formosa. Classification (NCBI taxonomy): domain Eukaryota; kingdom Metazoa; phylum Arthropoda; class Insecta; order Lepidoptera; family Pyralidae; genus Rhodophaea; species Rhodophaea formosa. Next base: position 12,431,115 of record OY720206.1, on the reverse strand, counting down.
TCCGGTCGTCAATAGACCACGTCAGAGGCCCTTGAGGCGGTCTAGAAACTCTGACACCAGGGTGTGTGGAGTCACTTGATCTTAATACCCACACGAAAAGAAGAAGAAAGGTTTGAGAAAAAGTTCTTGGCGAGACGAGGACTTATTAACTCTGTTTTAGGGTTTCGTACGACTAAATAAAAACTTCACTAGTTTGTCTGTTTTTCTGAAATCTTCTTATGGTGGTATTTTTAACACCTTGTGTCATATTATCGAAGTTTTCATACACATCCCTAACTTTTTTTAAATCCATACTATCCATACTTCCATACTATATATATATATATATATATATATATATATATATATATATAGGGTAAAACACGGATAGTTGCCTCACTTTTCAAAAAGTTTAAATTATAAAAAAATGGGTCGTTATTAATAATACCTGATGATGTATACGAAAACATAGGTTCTTCGTCTTTTATAGAAGACCAATTCCGTTAGCATAATTGATACTGGTTTTGAGTATATTACGTTTTATTTGACCTCCTAAAAAAGGGATAGTCGCCTACTGCAGCGGATAGTTGCCAAATGTTAAAAAGAGTTAGGAGGATACTTGCCGCATAGTCATACATATAACACTTGGTTTCCGCTTATACTTGCGAGGCATTCTGTTTACCTAGAATGGGCACGTGCAAGCGGTTAATATTGTTTTATATTTAAAACAAGTAAGTATAGCATAATTTTTAATTGAAAAAAAAATATGAAAATATATGATGAAAAAGAATTTGCCACAGGTAGGTTTCGAATATATTCATCACATATTTTCACCATCTTGTCCTTGGGCGGCGTCGTAAAAGAGGCCGCCCAAGGACAAGATGGTCTGACGATCTATCGGCTTCTGATCCAAATTGGTCATCAATCGCAGGAGATCGAGATGAGTGGCGGAAGAGAGGGGAGGCCTTTGCCCAGCAGTGGGACAGTATAGGCTAATAAAAAAAAAAAAAAAAAGAAAAAAAAAAAGGAATAAATGGTTATGGATAATTGCACTTAGAGCAACTATCCGCCACAATAAATAAGGCAACTATCCTTTTTGATACGGATAGTTGCCTTTTCGATTTAGAAAATAAATAAAATCTTTTCAACAATAAAACGCAATTGATAGGGCAATTAAAGGTCTAATGTAAGCAAAGAAACAAAATGTAGTCTGAAACCACAATCAATTATAAAGATATCCAACAAAAACTAGGTACCAATATAATTTTTGACGTCCGTTAATGTTTCGCAGCGGAAGATTTTTTCTCACACGGACGAAACGCGTGCACCCACTCCAACGGTTTACGTGGCAGTGAGGCCTGCGGGGGGAGCGCTTGTAACTATAATCAAGCAGTAATGCCACAAACGTACCTAACATAGAGTATTCGAAACCGATGCAAGTATCCCCCCGACGCAACTATCCGGGTTTTACCCTATTAATATATATTAATATTATAAATGCGAAAGTTTGTTTGTTTGTCCTTCCTTCTCGCCGTAGCTAAGCAACCAATCGACCTGATTTTTGGCATAGAGTTAGTTGAAAGGAAGGAGAGTAACATAGGCTACCTTTTATCCCAAAAAATATTACAGTTCCCGAGGGATCGACATCAACGCGGGCGGAGCCGCGAGCGAAAGCTAGTATTCTATAATATTTTTTTTACTTCTTTATTATTTAATCAATTACTCACAACTAATTAATTTAAAAAAATTACAAACTGAAAATAACATAATTAAAAATTTAAATTTCGTTATGCTATTTAATAATCTCGTCCTGGGCTGAGAAGCAAAACACAGAGGATTCAATCGAGAATTCGCTAGAATGATGAAGATTAACAAAATTGGTATTCTTCCAGATATTGTGAGCCTTGTCTCCAGATGTTCCGGTCCTGTTCCGCCACAAAATTCAGATACGGCTGCACCGGAGCAAGGACAGAGCATTAAAGTTGACGTCGCTATGCTAACTGCGATTAAAATTGATTTAAAAAGATTAAAATATCTATTTTTGTATGTTTGTGTTATGCGACAATATCCATACTTTTATCAATTTGGTCAATTTGTTTGCCATAATACTTAAATACCTACAACATGTATTTAAGTATACTGAAAACCTCTGAGGGGGTAACTCAACTAAACCCATGAAAATGAACAACTTATTGTAAAAGACCAGTAATTGTCTATTTTATTTTCAAGTTCCTAATTTGAAAATAAAATGGACGTTTCCATGGATATAAAAAAATCAAGTGGCCGACAAAAATATCCCATACATTTTTGCCAGAGGTTTTCAGTATACTAAATTACACTTTGTAACTTTAAGTGAACTTGATATTATTTCCTTTTTTTAATAAATGTACAATAACTTCACAATATTACTGTTTTATTTACTACAGGGTTTTGCACAAAAACACGCTACGCCACGTCACGAACTACGTAAAATTACTACAATAGTGTGACATCATATCGTGTTTATGAGTTCTAGCCCTACTTTGAAAAATACCAAAATCTGTTGAACTGACGTTCGAAGACAACTATATAGTTATAGGTTTTAATAATTTGAGATGATCGAATCATCACACAATTTTCTAACCAAACTAGAAACAAGCACGCAAAGTGTTTTGTCTCCGGCAATCACCCGGCAATCGAACCCGCGACCTTGTGTGCCGGCGAAAGCCGTTTGTTTAAAGTTTATCTGGAGTAGTAAGCCATCTCATAGTAATTCCTAGGCTGCAGGAAGTCTTAACAAAGACCTATTGTTTAAAACAATCAAATCGGTAACGTCACGCTAGGAAGTCAAATTCGCGGAATATTGTACAGTATTGTATATCAAGTCGATACCAGCGCTACGGTGCAAAAGCGAAAACAGCGCGAACTAAACGAAATACAAATGTACTCAGTGTTAGAAAAGTGGCGACCAAAAATTTTTTTTGAAATTAATTCCATACCAACCTATAGCCATAATAGGTACGTTGCAATGAGAATTCGAAATAGCGTCCATATATAGGACGTCCAAAGCAGGTTGACGCCACTTTAAATGCATTTGAGCCAACGTGGGACGACAAAAAGGTTGCGGAATATATATATATATAGATCTAGGCCTCAAGTCTGCAATTTTGAATTTACGATCGTGGGTAACAATTCTGGCCTCACAGTGACAGCCATTGAACACTTTTACTAGTCTGCTATTTTTTGGCCGGAATCGCGCCATTAGGACAATATTGTGGACGCCATTTGCAAAAATATTTGTAAGTCTGCTTGCTATTTCTGACAGAACTTTGACTTAAGCTTGCACTGTTTAACTAAGGGAGGAGTTCTTGGCGGGAATTTTAGCGGACTACACGGTGTCTGTTTTGGATTGTTTCGCAAATTGATTCTAGTGGACTTCATAATGTGAAATTGGTGTTATTTTGTGTTATAAATGCCCATATTTATGAACAATGTGTAGAATAACTAAAATAGACTGTCATTGTGCGGCTGTAGTGAGATTTACATAGCGGGCTGGTGGTTGTCCGCCTTGCTGCGTCGTCAATGATGAAACCAGTGGATTCGCGAAGAGTTGTCGCCAGGGGCTCCGTGAAAACAACGAAATGACTTGCACCATCATTTCGTTGACAACCAAGAAGAATAACTCGCCAACTGGCGAAACAAATGAAGATAGGCTCTAAAGGACTTGTATCCAGGGCCGTAAAACAATACTTAAAAAAAAAAACATTTAACTAATTGCCTTATTGACTTGACGTTAGGTAAGAGGTTTGTGGTGGGCTCAGGTAGTGGGAAGTCAAGGGGTGCAGTTGGGGTCTACCTTTGACGATTTTGCAAATTGATTTTGGTGGACTTTATAATATGAAATTGGTGTAGTTTGGTGTTATAAATGCTCGTACTCATGGAACAATTTGTGAAATAGTTAAAGTGGACTGTTATATGGACTCGTATAGACTTGTCACCATAACCTCCCGACCACGCAAAGAACATACGCCATCTTTGATGCTACTTGTTACAACTTTACCGTACAACACCGATACTTAGTATCTCTATTTACTGGACATTGGCAGAATCACTGAAATATCGGTGAAACCATTTTATAAAACAGAAGAAGAAGAAGAAGACGTTAGGTAAAATCCTTTAGAATATCTTTATTTTGTGAATATTTCATAAAATCATCAAAAACTATTAATAAACGGCTCATAAGGTGATCTACGGACTCGCCAACGACTTGTTATGTACAATAATGTAGCAGTCGTTATGCTCTACGAGTTACTAAGCTGAAGCAAAGATTGGCTAAGATATGGAAACTTTCAATCCTTATACGCTACGTCTATGGCTTTTGAATGTTTCTTCAAAAAGCGTAAAACTACTTATTTATATTCCCCTTCGCAGAGTACCTACGTACCTACAAGAAATGCAAGATCAAAAATAGCTGAACTAAACATACTGAGAAAGAAGCATGCTTTAAATTAGGCAGTACCTAGAATAAGAAGATAAAATCAATTACAAAGCATACTACAAGAGGTTTATTTTATACCTGTTTCCTAACTTTTATACAATACTAGGGCGACCTAGCCTAGCTCTGAAGAAGCAGGAAAAAGCCTGTTCCCTACGAAAAGACGTTTAAAATGGTTATCCAGTAGGTAATTAGATGTGTGAAAAGTGAGACAGTATTTTATCATAGATTTACGTATTTCTTATGCATTTTTATATCATAAAGGAAAATAAATCTCATTTTAAAATTATTTATCTTTTTATTGAATAGTAGGTAATTGAGTTTATGAAGGACGCATTTACGAAAAGACGCGCTCCAATACGGTAGTTGCCTAATGTTAAGATTATAAAATTTCTTTCTAATGAGACTAATTTCTATCTAAAAACACTATAAAGAACACTTTTAATTTGATATCGATTCGTTAAGTGATCTTAAAGCTTCTTTAATTTGGCTAAATTTCTTGGGTGAATAGGACCATTTTTTAAAGTATGAAAATCTTTAATTACAATTATACTGTATTTTAGTCTGCAAAATTTATAACAACTTTTATTATAAAACCATAACCATAAACGAAATATTTCGTATAGCCACCAAAGTTCTCACGCCACCCATACAAAATACAAGCTTGTGACGTCACAAATATGTAGGCATTTCAGCAGCGCGTTTTCACGTCTAAAAACATGTGTCTTTAAAACTTTTATAACTGAAAGAGTTTTTTGTTTAGAAATGTATTTCTGTCTCTATTGTGTTTATTTTTGGCAGGTCTTTACATAGCAACATGAAAAAAAATTTAGTCAACATGCCCATTTTAGGTATTGAATCGTACTACTACATGCGCAGAGCACACAGACACAGCTACGCTCGCTTCTAGAGAACTAACACATCTTGATACTTTCATTGTTATTTTTTTGTAATGTATTCATTTTTACATTTGTTTTTATTTTTCTTTTGCACTAGTAGGTTCCGAGACTTTGTCTGTCTGGGATTCGGTGTTCACACAGTACACCCCATCGGGTGTCGAAGCAATTCATGTCGGGATGTAACCAAGAACAGTTTTAGATAACAGGAACATAATTTATCAAAATCTGTCTAGGCCTTGGGCTGACCTCTAGACCCCGGGGTTCAAAAGCTTATTAGGTAAGGATATATCCGTGAACACGTTAAGATGAAAGATACTTTTTTCGCAGCGCTCTAATAAAATGAGGTTTATACCTATACAACTTTTCTAAACCTTGGGTTACATAATGCTAATATTTGGATGGAACCATTTTTTCTGAAAATAAAGTAAAGCCTATGTTACTCGCTGATAATATAACTTTACATTGTTGAAAGAATTTTTTAAATCTGTACCTGTGAATAAGTATGAATCTGCGTGTGATTTTTTTTAACCTCTAGTTTTTGAGTAAATCTATTACAAAATAACAAACACAAATCTTTCCACTTTATAATATTTTGGTATCTCGACAAGATGATGAAAATAAACAAAGTCAAGTCAAAGATTTTTATTCAAAATTGGATAATCATATTGTGACGGGTCTTACCGTCCTTATTATTTTAGTTCTAATTATTTTATCTTAATCTAAAGTATAAAACTATCTATCTAGCAACATATTTAAAGCTATTTAAATATTTTAAAAATCGCATATTTACAAACTAACAAACAAACTATTTACAAAGAAACTCCAGCGCAACCTATTCTCGTAAATCAAATCGTGACCGCTATCTTGTGGATAAGATAAGATAAGATTTATTTGCATTAAATAGGGTACAGGAAGATGTTACATGTAAAAGTGTAGCTTAACCTACTTAGCCATTCTTTATAGCATGCAAATTTTTACAATATGGATTCGATTTATTATAATAATTATTCATTTAATTTAATTTCTAATTACAATACTTAATAATATATGTAATTAAAAAAAAAACTCTTTGGCCAAATTTAGAATTCTATGAGCGTCAATTACATTAATTACAATTTATAAAATTTTCTTAGTCACAATTTCATATACAAAGAATGTCAGGAATGGAGGTTCTTAATTATTATCAAAAATGTCATGTGTCGTGGAGTGGATATCAAAACAGGTTTGTAAAAGGAGCGCGGGGGGACAAGCGCGAGCGCACAGCCACACTGGAATGTTCACCATTACGTCTCGAAAGCGGCCCAAATTAGTCACTACGACTTTGTTTACTAAACCTGCCTACTGTGTCTACGTTGTGAACTCGTGTCGAGTCGCGATAAATATTCTTCGTCATTAGTAGAAAATCTTTCTTTTTGTGTTTAACCCCGATTGGGAAAGTGTTGCAAAGTACTAAATAACATTACCTTCCGCTACTAGCTGGTTTAATCAACTGCAGTGTCATGTCAATTTATTTAATGTAAAGCCGCAGCGGCCATTTGCTTTATGCTGCATCTGAGTGTGTCTAAGTAATTCATTTTATACAAACCTTATAAAGTTAAACTATTCAATAGAATAAATACTTATGATTGTATTCATGCTAGCTAAATGCTTTGAAATAATAATTACATAATGACAAATTCATGAAGATATGACATTGCATAATTTTCATTTAGTTAGAACAATAGTGCATACCTATTCATAGTTTTATCTAGATAGTAGTAACATACATTCAGTAACATTTATAAAATATCACTTCTTGGTAAAATTATACTTAGAGCTTATTATACTTATTGTTGAGTGTACTGTTAAATGTTACGGAATGTTGTAGTTAAGTATTTAGTGTGTAATTTAGTTGGTGCTTACAACTTTGGTTTCTTTCATGTTAATTTCCCAACTTCTTGTATCACTTTGACTGCCTCATCATTGATCATATTTCATGCAAATCATTACCATCCGATCCGCTTTTTGCCCGTCCGCCATCTTGTAATGGGATCGAATTATCCCAGCAGGCAGCAGGCCATTTGAATCGGTAGCTGATGTTGCAGTCAAACTGTAAAACTGGACACTTTTAAAATGTCTGGTGTATGCAATTCCAGGGTTCACCTCTCGGGCTTCGTGAGCGCCCACTACCCACTACTGGCACCCCCTACAGCTGCGCCCTACCCCTAAGTACCGCCGCAGGCTATACACCGATGCTTCCGTCCACGCAGCTACAGCATAACAAGGATAGTTAAAGAAAATTCATAGAAAGGGAATCAAGATTTGGATGGTGAATGTATAAGAACTCGCCCCCTGTCTACAACTTATATTTTTATACAGTGTGAACAAAGCCTTAATAATTATTTATAATTACTCAAAATTAGTTTCATTTAAGGAGTATTTATGTTCCTTGGTTTCATTCCTTTCCAGTTCACCGTTTCAATATCTCTTTTAAAATTTTTTTTTTTTAGTATTTGCCCTGGATACAAGTCCTTTAGAGCCTATCTTCATTTGTTTCGCCAGTTGGCGAGTTATTCTTCTTGGTTGTCAACGAAATGATGGTGCAAGTCATTTCGTTGTTTTCACGGAGCCCCTGGCGACAACTCTTCGCGAATCCACTGGTTTCATCATTGACGACGCAGCAAGGCGGACAACCACCAGCCCGCTATGTAAATCTCACTACAGCCGCACAATGACAGTCTATTTTAGTTATTCTACACATTGTTCATAAATATGGGCATTTATAACACAAAATAACACCAATTTCACATTATGAAGTCCACTAGAATCAATTTGCGAAACAATCCAAAACAGACACCGTGTAGTCCGCTAAAATTCCCGCCAAGAACTCCTCTCTTTTTGAACGTCATATTTTTCTGTCTTATTATTTTTAATTGTTAATATGCAAAATCGCAAAACTACTAGCGTTTCGGAATGAACACTGGTGAGAAGAATACGCCGAAAGAAACTCAATCCAGACTTGGCCCCTACGTGCCCGAAGGGCTCCGATAACAATATTTTACAATTATTTATTTATTTTTAATGGTATTTACTTAGTCGGGTCATAAGTTCCGTCAAAACCTTATTAATATTTTTTTTAATACTGGCTAGATGAACTTCACCAATTTTAAAAATAGAACGTTTGCACTTGCCGAAAATAGAAAAGACATTAATTTTTATTCATTTTCAAATATGGAGTGGTCGAAGAAAGAAGATAGAGTAGCGGTTATCGCGTTGCACCGCTGTGGTTACGCGCCAAAAGAAATTTTCAATATTCTACAAAAATTTAAAATAACCCTACGATTTGTTTATCGCACTATCAAACGATTCACTGAAGATTCAAGCTTCGAAGATCGTAAGAGGACCGGCCGACCTCGTACAGTTAGGACACCAGCGATCATCAAAGCAGTGAAGGCGCGAATCCAACGAAATCCTGTTCGTAAACAAAAAATCTTAGCTCCTCAGATGGGCCTAAGCAGAACCACGGTTAAAAGAGTGATAGGTAAATGAAGACCTAGGACTACAAGCTTATCGTAAGAAGATCGGACATTTTTTGAACGAGCGTTTGAAAAAAATTAGGCTAGATAGATCCCGCGCTTTGTTACGGCGGTACGCGGGAAAAAAATACCGCGAAATTTTGTTTTCGGATGAAAACATTTTTAACATCGAAGAAAGTTATAATAAACAAAATGATAAGGTGTATGCCCACAGCAGTGAAGAAGCCAGCACGCGTATTCCAAGGGTTCAACGAGGACATTATCCTTCGTCACTCATGGTTTGGCTTGGAGTCTCATATTCAGGCTTAACTGAGGTGTTTTTCTGTGAAAAAGGTGTAAAAACCAGTGCCGAGGTGTACCAAAATATCGTCCTAACAAACATAGTGGAACCTCTTTCTCAAACAATGATCAAAAACAGACATTGGATATTCCAACAGGACTCTGAACCAGCTCATAGAGCACGAAGCACGCAAAACTGGTTGACCGCCCGTGGAATTGACTTTATCGGACATGAAGACTAGCCCTCTTCTAGTCCAGATTTAAACCCACTGGATTACAAGATATGGCAACATTTGGAGGAGAAAGTCTGGGCTAAACCTCATCAGAATTTGGAATCTCTACGAGCATCTTTGGCTACAGCAGCGGCAGAAATAGATATGAATGTGGTGCGTGCTGCGACTGATGATTGGCCGCGTCGATTAAGGGCATGTATTCAAAATAGGGGAGGGCATTTTGAATAATGTAAATTAAATTGTATTCTAAATTAAATTACCTTTAATTTCATATATAATTTCTTTATAATTATCAAAAAGTGTATCATTAATTTTATAAAAAGTTTTTGACAGAACTTATGACCTGACTAAGTATATTTATTACAATTAATAAAATTACTACCACATATTTTTATCATTTAAGTAATCATTTATACAACAATATGCCTTTGTAGGGTTCCGTAGTAAATAAGAGTAAACAAGAGATCACCATATTTTGATTTAGGGAATATTTCCGTTTCCGAAATAGTTGCAAATTTTTGTTAGAGGTAAGTGTCTGCTAAACGGTTATATATGGATACGTGAAAAAAATTACAGCAGTAGTATATATACTAAAGTTGAAAGGAAAGCTATCAGAGCATTCAGAGCTGAACACTAAGTACAAACTAAAAAGTTATCTAAGGCAACCAACTTATAAAATGACTCGAAAATGTAAAATTTCATACAATTTAAATTGTTAGATGTTTTTGGTCGTTAAACTGTGAGGTGCGAGTGTGAACAGTGTGAACTCAAAAGTTGTCATTCGCAACTACGGAACCCTACACTGCGCCCAAACTCGACCGGGTTACTTGGTTTAGTTTCAGAGTTCCTATGGCAACCTTCCAGCTCCATCATTCCATCTATTTTTTTTTAAATGTAAATGCCAGCCGGTATGTTTTTCGATGTAGTAATGGTTTGGATTTGCTTATTTCTTTTGGTTGTTGACTATGTTCCTGATATTTTTATTTGTTTCTTTGACGTTCAGATAATACGAAAGTCGAAAACACATCTCTATTCTTAACAGACTGGACAGAACCTAAGGTCGTATGTTCAATCAAAGCAATAAATAATGGTTTGGCATCAGTTTTGAGCTTCTCCATGGCGCTCAAAGCTATTCATTTAAAATTAATGTGAATGTCGTTTTTTTAAATATTTTAGGGATGTTTTGGGAATGACATCAGTTTTGTAATCATTGAGCAGCCAGCACACCCGAAAACGTCCCTTGTCTTGTACATAATTTGATAGTATACATGAATGGACTGACTTTGCCTTACATACAAGGCAAGGAAAAAAGGCCGCTATGCTAATCAATATTAAAAAAGTTCGTTGGTTTGTTGTTGTTTGGTGTTTGTACATATCGTTGGATATTTTTCATTCTCGATCGCAACCTTTACCTTCGCGTGCTGACTTGACTTCTCAAGACAGTGGACTCCGAGTTCTTCATCTTTTGACAGACCATGGATTTTCACAAAGGCAGGACGTTGATTTTACCAAGATAACAATTATGGTATCGTGCAGCCGTGAATGAAAAGTGATTCAATAAACAGGTAAAATATTAGGGGAATGGTTGACAGGTAGAAGAGGTAAGCGAAACCAAATCATTGTTGCATCGAAAAACACTCTGGCCGGCATTAACATTGAAAAGAAGAAGCCGTGAAAACGGATACGATATTTATCATTCACATTGGGAGAGGCCTTCAGAGGATTTCCGGACTCCCGGGTGGAATTTCCCAAATCTGGCAACTCAGACGGTCAAGGTCCTGTCAGTGTCATTGTTTTGCGTCGGATCTCAGCGTCGGATTGACGGTGACGGTGAGTGGGGCACAGATGTTTGTTTGTAGAACCTGCGTTTGTGGCCTTTTTTCGGGGGTTCCTAGAAGAATGAATGCTGGTTTAGAAGGGTTTTAAAAAATATGGAAGTCTATACGTACAGGGTACTTTCGATTGCATATGTAGGAGGTACCACTTTCGAATAAATAAATAAGCTCCATCATCACGACTCTGCTCTTCATCTAGAACAAAAGTACTAGTGAAGACAAACCAAACAAGCCCAAACTCGACCGGGCTACTTGCTTTAGTTTCAGTGTTCCTATGGCAACCTTCCGGCTTCATCATCACGACTCGCTCTGTGTCTAAAACAAGAATACTAGTGAAAACAAACTTTACTTTCAACAAGACTTTCCTTTGAAAAGTATAGCTCCAAGTAACATAGTGTTGGCGGGCGGTATCCTACCTCCCTGATGCGGAGCAGTTTTTTCAGATTCGAAACTTACCAAAAGCTACATTTTCAAAACACAGTCGAATACTAGCAAAAATATTAATTACTAGGTAGGTACTCATTTTTCCGTATCAAAACTAGTTGATCCAACTATGACTTCCTCTATCTGTACAGCGATGTATTCGTCTGCAGAATTTGCTACCGAGCGACACGGAGACGTCTTTTCACAGTGGCGCACAGGCGCTGTCTGAAGTCTCAGCACAGAATTAATAATAATAGTACTAAGTCGAAATGTTCGTCACTTTATACTTGTTTTTTGTTTGTTTTTCGTATGTGTAAGTGGTCAACACTGGTGTCAGATTTTTCAAGCTGCCTTAAGCTCTATAGCTTAACGACTGCCATCAGCGATGACAGCCGGGACCAACGGCTTAACGTGCCTTCCGAAGCACGGAGGAGCTCGAGATATTTTTATGCCACTTGCGGTCACCCATCCAAGTAGGGACTGCAACAGGGGTTGCTTAACATACGTAAGCGCTCATAGAGCTCATACCCACTGGACCTTCGGGCTCCTATGAAAAACGAAACAGTGACCCACTTTATACTATAGAAAAACGAAACAGTGACTCTGATAATTTTATTAGGTATGTATTAATTTTGTGGAAATCTTTAAAAATAAATTATTCAATAAAAATTTTGATTATCTGTATTATATGTTTGTATTTTTCTTTTTAAGAATAAACTACAAATTACATCTTTTTTTTTACCAAACATTACCCTGTTTTCGTTATTTTCGCGAATAGAGGCTTGGTAAAACTAATTTTATAGCATTTAGTACTAGTTTTTACACAAAATAAAATCAATAGAATAATAGTTACAGGCATGGACGTATAAAAAATATACGTCCATGGTTACAGGTTTACTGTATCTTTTACTCTTCGGTAACACTTTGTGAAGTTCAACGAATTGATCAGAAAATGAACCGGAAAACGGCACAATTTATTGATTTTTGTAAACGCGTCCTTAAAAAACAAAAAAAGATATTTGTGTAAGCCTTTATTACCAGCAAATTCGTTTTAGACTTGCCAAGAAAAATCAAATCGGTGTCTACATAGGCCTTCGAGCAACACGGCCTCCGACATAGGCCCAAACACAATGGTTTATCTTCTTAAGTTTAGGACTTTTTATGGCCATCTCCATCATATGGTACCACAATACTGTTTGTCATCCAACTTGCACACTCCCCCATACACACTCCTCCATACACACCAATAATTAAAATAAAAGAAATATACATAAAGGATTGTTTTTCTTGTGTGTAGGAGGCCGACACTGGTGTCAAATTTTTTAAGTTGTTAAAAGGCATGACAGCTGAGAGTTGATGAGGGCCGGGGCCAATGGCTTAAAGTGACTTCCGCGAAGCACAGAGGAGCTCGAAATATTTTTATGCAACCTATGGTCACCCATCCAAGTGGGAACGGCGTCCAGGGTTGCATATATTGGGTATTAGGGTAAACATCGTTTTTTCAACGTTTGTTCATTTTGACGGGCTGATTTGAAGGCTTGAGGGACAATGGTGTTTACCTTTATTCTTCCTGCGCCGCAAAATACTATAAGCTTGACATGTCCGTTTATGTGTCTGTCTGTATAACCGTAGCTCCCAAACGGCTGAACCAATTTTGATGCAGTTTTTTGTGGTTGTGTAAAATGTAATTGGGAGTGTTCAGCTTTTTTGGTCGAAATTGGTCCAGCTGTATACAAGGTAAGTTGAAAGAGTATTATCAGTATTTTGAAATATTCCCGAGTCTAGCAAGCAAGTGTAAAGGAATGACATGCACATTACAAAAACAATAAGTTACAGCAAATTTATATATTAGTTATTTATTTATAAAAAGTGGTGACTAAGATTTATTTCTCTTTTCATAAACAGGGTCGGAAGAAAAAGTGAAGACTCGTCTGGTAGCAAGATTTCCGTTTCTGGATAAGTACAGCATCTTTTTTCAAGTATACATATATAGTCAATAAAATAAACAAAATGCACTTTAATAAACAAGTTCTATTTCAAAGAGTACATAATTATAGCGTATTATTTCTCTGTTTGTTATTTAAAAAAATTCTCATTAAGAGTTTTAGTTTTTAAAATATTAACAAAAACATTTTTTTTTTTCATTAACTTGTTCATTTTTACCGGTATAACAAAATAAAGGAAAACAAATATGGGCATGTTCATAACAAAAATTAAATTGACTCTTATTATCTTTTGAAAAATATAAACATTATTATGGTGCAATAATAAACAAAAAAGTTGTGACAAATTCCGTAAAGAAAGAATTACTACCGGATTTTTACCGCAGCAGTCACCATTATGTTCACTACGGGACTTACCGCGATTATTTTTGAGTTTCGACAAGGTGCATATGTATTTAGCTAAATATTTAATATATTTATGTGTGAAATCATATTTAATGCAATGTAATAAATGGATATTTCGACAACATTGAATTGAGCTGCACCAGCCAAAAGTACTTGCAACTGAACGCCACTTTATACCCCGCCTAGTTAGGGAAGCGATTGAAATTAAGAAACATCCCAATTTCAATCGGGAAGACGGTTTCAAGCTTTCGGGTACATGGAACCCTGTGATTGAATGTGTAAGAAGTGTACACGCGCTTCATTCAGTGAATAATTCCCGAACGGACACCGACAGTGTTGTGTGCAAAAACCTGTGTAATAAAAGACAAAGAAAGAGGGTAGACCGATACGGTTTCCCTTGACCGCTTAACATACACCACCGCAGTTTCTTTAGTCAGTCTCTGAAAATGGCAGCTGCAATGTAGTTGAAATATCTGACGAAACTGAAAAACAATCGCGGTAGGTAAGTCCCGTATTTCAATACGGGACTTACCTACCTCATAGTGATTGTGACCGCGCAGTAGTCACCATTGATTTTTAAGGATTTATAAATTAAATGATAATTAGGTATTAAAGAGAATTAGCTTATCTTTTAGAAGTTAAGCAAATTAGGTACTTGATATCATCATCATCCGGTCTTTTTTAATCTCCACTGCAGGAACACGACCCTCTCTGAACTACCAGAGCCATATATTAGCCAGAGGAGTCAGAGAAATTGGTCTTCACTCTCCACGCTGGCGGGTCGGAGGTCTCTTTGATGATTATACGCTTTGTTTAGCTTGTTTCCTAAGTCACCTTCTACGACGTCCACGGGATCACTTGGAGTAGTCAGTTTACTAAAAATGGTCTGGTTAATAAGGCCCGTGGCGTTTTTAAGCTGTTTGGCGAAAAAGTAAGTATTAAAGACCTCAAAAAAGTATAAATTATGAAGATTGTTATATTCATGAACTGCGATAACAACAAGCAGTAGGTATCTAGAATTATCAATATTTTGTTGGAAAAATACACTTTTCCACTGTGCAAGAGAACAGCCCAGATATTAAATTTTTAAGTGTGTAATGTATAAATATTAGTATTTTACTTAAAAATATTGTTATTTACGTGAGTAGCTGACTATTTACGTGAGTAACCCGTTGTTACGTATTTTAATAATGTCTTTATCTCACGTTAGTTTTAATCAAAAAATATTGTTATTTATGCTAGAATTAAGTACTTTTAATTATTCTCAAGGTATTTTGATTTATAATTTTCATCAATTGGGCCTTATTACAAACATATGGGTTAAAGGCCCTGTAAATTAGTTTATTCTTTAATATTAATTATGTTAGGTTATGTGAGGTAAAGGTTTAAAAAAGACAAGTTTTTTAAAAAAGAACTTGCGTCATCAAGGACTTACCAGTAGAAAGTACTGGTTGGTAACATTTAGTTACATATTTGGTTTGAACTGCTACAATAGCCTATTTCAAATTTTCTTCACTCCAACTCCCCCGCTTCTTCTTCGGGGAAGACATTTGATGATCTAAGAACAAATAACAAAATGTATAAACATAATTGTATGTTTAACTTGTGGTAAGCACTTAGGTATCTACATCAGTAAAAACAACTTTTTTTAACATTCACTTTATAAAAACACTAGCTGTTACCCGCGGCTTCGCCCGCGTAATATATAGCCTATGTCCTTCTCGGTACCCTAACCTATGTGTTT
The DNA here is from genome assembly GCA_963082605.1 of Rhodophaea formosa. Taxonomy (NCBI): domain Eukaryota; kingdom Metazoa; phylum Arthropoda; class Insecta; order Lepidoptera; family Pyralidae; genus Rhodophaea; species Rhodophaea formosa. The sequence continues at coordinate 12,415,386 of OY720206.1, read as the reverse complement.
GCAAAATTTCATGATGATCGGTGATCGGTTCAGTAGATACGGCGTGAAAGCGTAACAAACAAACAAACTCACTTTCGCATTTATAATATTAGTTGGGATTAAGGGGCCTTCTTAGACTGCAGTAGGGTTGGAAGGCCCAGCCAAGTTTTGTAAGGCCCAACTTTGTTGGGCCTTCCTAAACGACGTGGGCCTCGCAACACAAATTGATCATTTTATAATTAAATAGATATAAAATGGCAGAAGTCTATGTTAATATCAAAATAATAATGATCAAATAAACACACTTTACAAAAATCCACCTACAAATCGCAGTATAAACAAGTAAAAACTTACGTTTTGTGACAGCAATAATTAGTTAAATGAGTGGCCGTGACCAAAGTCGGCGAACAACCGGGCGTCAGCGTCACTGGCAAGAGTGGCAAGATGGCGGCCGCGCGCTGCCCGCTGCTGCGTTCCTGCTTTCCTATTGGTCTGTTTCATAAGTAGGTACTATGAAGTTGGCGCGAATCAAATGTATTTAAATTGGTTTTCTGCGCTTGGGCCTTGCAAAACTGTGGGCCTTGTCGACCGGTAGTACCTTAGTTTGATAACTATCAACTTCCGAACTAATAGAAAAACTGGTCACATCGGCTGTCAAAATTACAGGCGACTGAATTTTGGTTCTTTTTCTCATAATTTATTTATTAATCAAGATATCATTATGATACTTACCTAGGCATTGTAAGCAATTATAAAGTACAAACTCACGTCAACAAATTAGTCTCTAGGTCCCATATTAAAATACAGAAAAATCATTTTCATTTTTAATATCTGAACGGTATCATTTTTGGAATTTCTGTTTTTCCAAAATGACAAACTAATCCATAACAGCGTGTGTAAAAAAATCAAACTTCTACGCCGCGCTGATTATGAGATCCAGCAACCAGCCAAACGTTACCGCAGCAGAAAATTGAATATCGCTAGAGTCTTGAGACGCACAAATTCTATTTATACAAACACATTTACCACGCATCAATTACTAATTATTGTATTAACTTTCATTCGGATCCGAGACAAGTTTTTGCCGGCGTAACGTTTTAAACGTTATCCTGGCAGAATCTGATGTTAATTAATATCTCAAAAATTAATAGATGCACAAATTTTAAACTTACACACACATTTACATGACGTTACGCACTGATAATCTAGTAATATTACGTTTGGATATTCAGTACAGGATCTTTCAAATAGAGCGGGTCGATGTTAATAATCTGTGGCGGCCATTTTGTTTTGGCGGCATCTGTCAAATCTGTTTTTTCTTATTCAGTCATTGATGCCAAATCACCATGGCAAGTTACACGGTTGAGCAGCATGTGCAAATGATAAAACTTTATTATCAAAATGAGTGTTCGTTAGTGCAAACGTTGCGCGCATTGCGCCCATTTTGCGGCAGACGCGGTGGCCCTTCAAAGTCTACTCTCCAACGATTGGTGACCAAATTTGAGACGACCGGTTCGGTTAACAACCAACCAACACCTTTACGTCAAAGGAACGCCAGATCGGCCAAAAACATCGCCGCTGTACGTGAGAGTGTTCAGGAGACACCGAGGCAGTCGATTTCTCGCCGTGCACAAGAACTCGGCCTTTCGCAGACTTCAACTTGGAGAATTTTGGTCTTGGGCCTGCATCCGTACAAGATCCAACTGACCCAAGAGCTCAAAGTTAATGACCATCTATTCTGAGATGACCATAGACAACGCCGTGTGTTCGCTGAATGGGCTTCAGAACGCTTGGAAGTGGACCCCGATTTTGGCCGAATAATAATGTTTAGCGAAGAGGCACATTTTTGGATGAATGGTTTTGTTAATAAGCAAAATTGCCGGATATGGGATGACCACAACCCACATGAGGTTCCGACCGTTGCCCTGAAAGCCAACATAACGCAGGCCATCGCTCAATTTGAGCGATGCGTGTTGACCGCTGCGCCACGAGCTCCGTGGCGCAGCGGTCAACACGCCTGCCTGCGACACGGATGGTCCCGGGTTCGATCCCCGGTCAGGTCAAGATTGAAAATGATCTTTTTCAGATTGACCTGAGTCTTGGATGTTTATCTATATAAGTATCTATTATATAATAAAGTATCGTTGAGTTAGTATCCCATAACACAAGTCTCGAACTTACTTTGGGGCTAGCTCAATCTGTGTGATTTGTCCGTATATATTAAAAAAAAAAAAATTCAGCCGGATCTATACAGCAGAGTCATTAAAAATTTGACCTTTTGGATTCGTGCCACCATACGAAGTCGCGGCGGACATTTGACACACTGAACGTACACGTAAAAAAATAATAAAGCGATTTTTAAATTCAAGAAATTGCACCCATAACGGGGTTAAAAATGGGTTTAAAACTTTGTATGAAACTTTGTCGTTTTGGAAGTGAGCGACATAAAATATTAGATTTACGTCCTGGAGTAGTAAAAAAATAATGCATTAATCATGAATTCATGATTCTTATAGTTCGAGGGTGTAATTGATCATTGACACTCGAGTTGAACACTCTACTTTTCATCATGATTGCGAGAAAATAACGAAAAACCCATTAAAGAATAAAACAAGGAAATGCGCGCAAACCAGTTTTTTTTTATATGGCCTTGCGCTGTTGATGCATTCAGCCAATTGTGGTGGCCAGTGCGCTTGTTTAAAAAATAAAAATAAATTTATGAATATTATAGAAGCCGTGGCGGCCTTCGATTTTTAAATTTACTTACTTCCTTAAGGATATAAATCGAACTTACAAACCGGATATCATCCTTTCAGAGCTTAAATAATGAAAAAAGATTTATATGTTTAGAGTACGGCCGCAACAAGAAGCCATTTCTAACAATTGTTTTTTGTATGGATGTGGCAGTAAAATGTTTATAAAAATGATTTACCGGTTTTCAAAAGACTTTTGTAACTAAAAAGGTTCAAAATAAAATTTAGGTCGAAGAAATCATCATTTGCTAGAATAACCGCGTTAGCGCGTAATAATAAACGTCAAAAGTGGTTTCTTTTCGCGACTGTGCTTTAGATACTTTTATTCATTTAACTTTGAATGTAAGTATTTATAAATAACTTCATCGAGACATTTCAACATCCGTATTATCGAAAAATTTTAATTTGATTGTTATGGTGTTTGGTGTTGTCATGTCCGCCACCAGAATATCAGCACCGTTGTAGAGACCTAATTCTGTTATTTTCTTCTTCAAATTATCTCGAGTTCTCTCCTCAATACTTTTGATAGAGGCCATGTACAGAGTCTTATTACGTCCATTTATAACTGTTGTTATACCTGAAACAACATTTTTTATTAATTATTTTTTATAGATTTCGCGACAGAGGAAATTTAAACATTTATTATGAAACAAACAGAAACAAGTAAATATAAGTTACCCCTAAATACTCAACATAATCCTAACTAATATATATTTAATTATATTTTTAATTCTCAGGCTGCCTTTAAATGCTCGGTTATTATCTAGACAATGACAGAACAAGATTTGAGATTTATATTATCTCAATACATTTGCTATTAATACCAACTGCACCACCGTGACTTCGGATCACCGCGTTGAATTCTCTCATCACATATTACTCCGTAGGGTATAACGCATTCAAAGCATGTGTCCCAATACGGCCCTAATGACATAGAAAAACGTCATATGATGCTGGTACTCAAGAAGCTGCTCATTATAGTCATTGGTTCATTTTAAGCACTCGGCTTCGAATCGTGCCTATAAAAACCTCGCCTATGATATCCAGTTTACCATACTTGCGTCATAATGTACTATTATTTGTAGTTCTGTGTATTCTGTGTATTTGTCTTTGTATTTTTTGTTTGCATGTGTGTCTTTCCGGTTTCAATTAAGTTATTATCTATCTATCTTTTTTTCGTTGTGCCTGGGCTACCATATGCCTCTGCGACTGACGGCGTTGAACTTATGGTTGCATTTAGGTTAAATTTAAACTCTTTTGGATTGAAGAAATGAATATTAAAAAATATATATAAATCATTAAAATACCTGGGCTTTTCATTAAATATGCCTGATCTTCACAAAGTTTATCATAAATCATTTGCAGAGTGGCATCGGATTCAATTTCCATCACTCTGGTAGTGTTACTGCACGCCACACAGTCGGGGCGTTTCTCTGCAGCAAAGGTGTACGTATAGACGCCGTCGGCCATGTTCATTACCATATAGTTGTTCATGTTGGCGCAGCATGAGGAAGCTAGTTTAAACACCTGCAAAATTAAAGAATAAACGTTTTATACCGAAAGTCTAAATTACTTCTAAATACCCACAGTAAATACATATCCCACTTTACGCGAGGAATACGTTCCGAAATAAATCCGCGTATATCAGGGTTTAAATTAACGTTTTACATCCTTTTTTATAGGAGGAATGTTTAGCGAAGCGTTAAACTATGTACCAATGTTAAAACACGACTGAAAGCCTAGAAAACATAATATAGAAAAACCGGCCAAGTGTGACTCAAACTCGCGCAATGAGGGTTCCGTACAATATGCTTCGTGAACACACACACAATGTGCAAAAATGTTTTATTCAATTGACTAGCGCTATCTAGTGGTGTTTTAGTGAACTATTTCCCTAGGTGAACTTATTATAATGAGTTTACCACTTTATTTTCAACTGATAGAATTCTTATTATTTTTCCTGTAATCTTCAAGCAAAGAACTATATAATGTAATTTTTTCGAAATTTTAGGCCCAGTAGTTTCGGAGATCTGTAAGGAATGAACAAATTTTGCCTTCTTTCGTGAATAAAATCAAAAGTATTGATTTTTCCCGAACAAAAAAATATATTTTTGAGATTCTCATAACAAGCCCTTTCATTTGATATATAACACGGTAAGGTTTGCAAAACTTTGTTTTAACATTTTATATTTGGACCCCCTAAACTGACCCTTATTTAAAAAAAATATATTTCTTTGCACATCCGTGTTTGGGTCATAGCTTTACACCATCTTACCAAATTTCATTTAATTTGGTCCAGTAGATTCGGAGAAAATCGACTGTGACAGACGGACGGACGGACAGACGCACGAGTGATCCTATAAGGGTTCCGTTTTTCATTTTTTGTACGGAACCCTAAAAAACCGGCCAAGTGCGTGTTGGGCCACGCGCAGTGTAGGGTTCCGTAGTTGCGAATGACAACTTCGAGTTCACACTGTTCACACTCGCACCACACAGTTTAACGACCAAAAACATCTAACAATAAACATTGTATGAAATTTTACATTTTCCAGTACATTTTATAAGTTGCCTATAACTTTTTAGTTGGCACTTAGTACTGAGCTCTGATAGTTTTCCTTTCAACTTCAATATATATACTATTGCTGTAATTTTTTTAACGTATTCATATATAACCGTTAAGCAAATAGAGGGGGGGGGGGACACTTACCTCTAACAAAAATTTGCACTTTAAAATCCTAAATAATTTAATCCCTATTTATATTTAATGCCTAAATCGAAAAATGGTTATCTCAACCTCACAATATTTTTTAAAGACCTATCTAACGACACCCTACACGATGGGTAAGTAGAGAAAAAAAAACTCCCACTTTACTTGTATCTACATTATATTCTACACTAAAAAAAATTTTTTTTCAAAATTTTTTTGGCTTGATTATTGATACTGTTGAGGACAACATAAAAATATCGTCCTACCAGGACGCAATATTTATTAAAAAGTTTAAATGTTGTCTGTGACTTCCGGTTGCTGCCCCGCCCTAGCTATTACGATGGCTCTCTCTCTTCCTGCCAACCTTGGATCGAGACGCACGCATCCGCGAATAATTGTATTCTAATTACTTTAATCGCAACGTTGTAAAGTGTTTCATATTCATAGTGTTTACAATAAACGGTGTAGTGCAATATCCGAATTTTCATTCCCAACTCCTGGCAGGCTCCCCAGCAAAGAAACCTACAGTCCATTAGGGAAAACCAAGGGAAGTAGATTCAAGTCCTTCCCATATACATACTCATACCAAATTACAGCTTTCTAGTACTTATAGTCTGAGTAAAACCGCGGACGGACAGACAGACAGACAGGTAGAACTATAAGGGTTCCTTGTTTACTACGTAACCCTAAAAACGAGATCAAGGGTATCCCCATAAAACAATGTCGTAGCTCGTAGAACGGGGAATATCCACTTCTTCAATCAGAATGTTCAGAGAAAGCGATGTGATTCCCGCTACCAAATAGAAGTCAATGACTAAATTATGTTCATAATACTTAAGCAAGAATACTTGACATCAAGAAGAAACAAACCTCAGTAGCGCAAGCAGCAGCAATTGCAGCATTAGTACTGGCAACGGCTGGGATAATATTCTTCAAAACACCTTGAGTTAATCGATATGTCACATTTGGGATTCCATGTTTCAGAGCTCGATCCTGGGCTTTCTCCAACACCCATGCAACATGTTGTGGATCATCTCCATCCAATGGGGTATTTTCTCCCCATGGATTCTCTTTTGCCCATTGTAGAACTTTTACGTATTCTATGCAATGTTCTGGCATCCTAAAAAAATGTAAAACGTGGTACAAAACATGTCATAGATTGCCAGTCATTTCACAATTTAGGGGTCATTCAAATATTAGGTAAGCAGGGAAGTGGGGGTGGAGGTCTAGCTTTGGCTTATTTTTGATGACATGAGGTATGGGGGGAGGGGGTCTCTTGGCAATAACGTCAGCAGCATTTCATTATGTTATGTACTCAAATGAGGGTACACTATAAAATAACCAGTCTGCAGTGTCATCTGAACCAGTCTAGTTTGTGCTTCCGAATTTACGTAATTTCGTGAGTATACAATAGTGGCGACGAGGAAAACTGTTAAAAAAGTGATATTAAAGTGACAATAGTGAAATTTAATATAAAATATGGGTATAAAATTTAATGAGTTTGATGTAGTGAATGGGTGTTGGCAAAATTACATAGAAAGATTTTGTTACTGTCTACAAGCTAATGAAATTGAATTAGATGCAAAGAAAAAGGCTAATTTACTAGCCGTTTGTGGTTCAGATTTGTATGATTTAATAATATCATTGATTTCTCCAAAAAAAGTAAGTGAGGTTACCTTCACTTTTATTTTCGAAACTTTAAACGGCCATTTTCATCCGAAACCCAATGAAATAGTGGAATCATATAAGTTTCACACAAGAAACCAGGAAGAAAGTGAAAAAATCAGAAATTATATTGCTCAGTTGCGGAAATTGAGTATTAGTTGTAATTTTTCTGATCTAAATCGCACTTTAAGAGATAGGTTGGTATGCGGTATATTGGATAAAGATATTCAAAAGAAACTGCTACAGCAAAGTAAATTAACGTTTGAACAGGCTTGTGACATAGCGTTATCACATGAAACAGCTAATTTTGATGCCAATGCAGTCATACAGCCTTCCCCGAGTACAAGCTACACCTCACATGAGATTGTAGAACCGATGGACATAAATAAGGTAACTGGTAATAAAAATTATAAGGATGAGAGTAAATCAAATTGTGTTTCGTTGTGGCAAGCATCATATAGGGGAATGCAGGTTTCGTTGGAGTAAATGTAACCACTGTGGCAAAGTAGGGCATATTGAAGCGGCTTGTTTCATGAAGTCTAAACAAACAAAGAAGCACAACTCTGATTGTAATTGATTGTATGAGGTAGAAATCAATAGTATAAGACAGGATAAAGTTGATCCTTACATTATTAAGGTGTTGCTGAATGGCACAGAATTGCAGATGGAAGTGGATTCAGGCTGCCCATACACCATTGTTAATGAAGAGACAGCGAGACTCATTTGGAAAGGAAAATTACCTAAATTAGGAGTAACTGATATCGGATTAAAATCATATACCGATGGTAAATTAATATTACTAGGAGAGACTATGGTGCAAGTTAAATATAAGAATATAAACAAGAGTATGAAGATACTTATAACAAAAGGTAGTGGCTCAAGTTTAATTGGGAGAAATTGGTTCACTGACTTAGGAATAATTATTGAAAATAAGTTCCAGTGATAAGTCTCGAATCAATAACTTGGTTAACAAGTATAAACAGGTATTTGAGCCAGGATTAGGCAAATATACAGGACCGGTGGTGAGTATAACACCAAAGGAAGGATCAGTGCCCAAATTTTTAAAAAGTAGACCCATACCATTTGCAATACGAGAAAGAGTATTTAAGGAAATTGATAGATTGGTAAAGGAAGAGGTACCAACCACAGAGGAGGAGGAACCAACCACACATTCCGAATGGGCTACTCCGATAGTCCCGGTATTAAAACCAAATGGTAAAGTGCGATTGTGTGGGGATTATCGTTCTACTGTAAATGCAGCTACAAATACGGATACCTACCCTCTGCCTACACTGAATGAAGCTTTTGTTGAGCTGCAAGGGGGGGTAATATTCTCAAAAATTGATTTAGAACAAGCGTATACACAGGTGTCTGTGGACAATAAGACTGCTATGTTACTGACACTAAATACACCGAAGGGACTTTATAAAATGAAACGTTTGGCATTTGGAGTTCAGGCATGTCCAGGTATTTTTCAAAGGCTAATGAATTCCTTACTTGCCGGGATTCAAGGAATAGCTGTCCTGTTAGATGATATAGTAGTCTGCGGAAGAGACATATTTGAACACAAGGAAAGATTAGAAATGGTCCTATTAAAATTACAACAAGCAGGCCTGAGAGTAAATAAAGAAAAATGTATGTTTGCTGTACCAAGAGTGACATTCTTCGGATATGAAATAGATGAGTCTGGGTTACATCCATGTAAAGAAAAGATTGACTCCATTGAGAAAACTACAGCACCGAAAAATATTAAAGAACTACAAGCATTTTTGGGGCTCCTTAACTTTTATGACAGATTTTTACCCCACAAAGCGACTATAGCCGATCCCCTATATAGATTATTGGAGAAAGATTCTAAGTGGAGATGGAACAAAGATCATGAAACAGCTTTTAAAACCCTGAGGACAATGTTGTCGAGTGGGGATACACTGATCCATTATGATGGCAAAAAGAAATTAATAATGTCATGCGATGCATCTCAGTTCGGCCTTGGGGCAGTTCTGGAACATGAAATTGACGACGGCACGGTGAGACCTATCATGTTTGCATCCAGAACAATGATTATTCATGAAAGGAACTATGCCCAAATAGACAAGGAAGCCGCTGCAATCGTTTTTGGGCTTAAAAAGTTCCACCAATATATTAGTGGACGAAAGGTGGTCATTAAGACAGATCATAGACCGTTGTTGGGCATTTTTGGACCTGGTAAACCAATTCCCAACATTATATCACCAAGGATGCTTAGATGGGCATTACTACTGAACTCCTATGATTATGAGATTGAATATGTAGAAGGACGGAAGTTGGGTAATGCAGATGCGTTAAGTCGTTGGCCATCAGACGAAGCAGCGACTGAAGAAGAATATTCTGGAGTGTTATTAATAGAAGAGACACCACTAGAGTTGGAATTCACTGCTAAGGAAGTAGCAAAATTCACAAAAAAGGATAAAATTTTAAGTAAAATAATGTATTGGACAAGAAATGGATGGCCTGTGAAGGTAGAAGAAGATTATAAAGCATTTTGGCAGCGGAGAGAAGAAATATCAGTTTTTAATAATTGTATATTATGGGGTAATAGGGTGGTGGTGCCTGAGAAGATGAGATCAAATATTCTGGAAGAGTTACACAGAAATGTCGATGGTGTTTTCCCTGAAAGTCTGAAACTAGCTAAAATTGTACCTATATATAAAAAAGGAAGTAAGAAAAGTACTTAGAATTACCGCCCAATAGCTATCCTACCAGTAATCTCAAAAATATTTGAAAAAATCATATGCCGCCGCATTAACACCTTCCTAGAAAAATACAGAGTCTTCAGCGAAAAACAACATGGCTTTCGGAAAAACCACAGTACTGCGACTGCAGTCTACGACTGTAATACTGCAATACTGAACGCGTTGAACAATAAAAAATGCGTCGTCACCGTTTTTATGGACATGTCTAAAGCTTATGAACATGTCTCACATCCGATTCTATTACAAAAACTCGAATCGCAAGGTATACGTGGACATGCGAATAAGTGGCTGAATTCGTACTTACAAGACCGGAAACAATTCGTCCAAATAACTTATCTCGACGAAGCAAGCCGTGAGTTCAAACATCTCAACTCCTCCTGTAAAGTCATGACTGGTTCAATACCACAAGGAAGTGTACTGGGCTGCTTAATGTTCTTATCATACATAAATGATCTACCCTCGGTTGTTTCTCAGGATGTAGTTCTATTTGCAGATGATGCAACTCTTATTGTCTCTTGTGACCAAAACAAACTTCATAACCTACATATAAATATAGCCTCATCCTTAAAAAGCATCGCAAGCCATTTAGAATCCATAGGACTAGTTTTAAACTTAGAAAAAACAAAAATCATGCAATTTAGACCCTTCCAAAGACCAAGTTTGCCTTTAAACGTTGCTTACAATGGACAAAAGATAGAAGAAGTTAATACCTTTTCTTTACTAGGCATCACTTTAGACTCTACAATGTCATAGAAACCACATGTCGACGTGGTAGTGAACAGACTAAGCAGCTTTACGTATGCTTTACGTGAGCTACGAAAAAGTACAAGCGAAGAGTGCGCACTCACGGCCTACCACAGTCATGCAGCGGCTTGGATCCGCTATGGAATTATTTTCTAGGGCAACGCGAGTGACGTTCAAACGGCGTTTGTATTACAAAAAAGATGTCTAAGAATTATCACACTTTCTGGATCTCGGGACACATGTAGAACCCTATTTACTAAATTAAAAATATTAACCCTTACATCAGTATATATATTAGAATTGTGCCGTCTTGTAACAAAATGCAGTCATTATTTCCAGCGCATAAGCGACTTGCCCACCCGCCATAGCTCTCGCCGACAAAACGACTTCTTCTTACCAGCTCCACACCTTCACTTATACAGTAATGGGCCTCAATACATGGCAGTTAAGGTGTACAATCACCTGCCAAGTTCATTAAAAGCCCTCCAAGGCAATAAATTTGAAAATAGTTTGAAATGTCTCCTTTTAAGCAGGGCCTATTATAATATGAAGGAATTTCTAGAGGATAAGTTTTTAGATTAAGTTTTAGTCAGAAAGTTTTATGTTTGTTAAATTGAATTATTACTGATTTGTTATATTTTAATTCTTGTTTATGTTGTTCAAATGTGAAAATTATTTAATAATTATTCGCAAATACCGAAAGGTTTAATGTAACATACATTTTATGTGAATAAAAAATATGAATATGAATATGAATCATGATGGAATAGTGATCACAAAAGCATTAGCAAGAAGCTATTTTTGGTGGCCTTCCATGGATAAGCAAATAGAAGGGATAGTAAAAAATTGTAAAACATGTTCATAAAATAGAAACATGCCAGCTCCAATTACCCACCAGTGGATTCAACCAGATAAAGCTTGGTCGAGGTTACATTTAGACTATGCTGGACCATTCCAAGGAAAAACATTCTTAATATTGATTGATGCCTTTTCCAAATGGCCAGAAGTTAAAATAGTTAATGACCTTAGTAGTGCCACTCTGATCAGAACTTTAAGAGACATTTTTGCTGAACAAGGTTTACCAGAGGTTATTGTAAGTGATAATGGCAGAAGTTTTGTATCAGAAGCGTTTAAAAGATATCTGAAAAGCTGTGGTATTCGACAGGTACTAGTAGCTCCATACCATCCCGCTTCAAATGGACAGGCTGAAAGGACAGTACAAACAGTTAAGAATAAACTAAAAAAGTTAACATCAGAACCTTGGCACACACGATTGCCTAAAATGTTGTATGGACTGCGAGCCACACCTAACAGTGTTAATGAAAAAACTCCAGCAGAACTCTTAAACGGCCGTCGATTTAGAACCAAATTTGATTATTTGAACCCTTTGTCATATAAAGTAAAGGAAGAATTAAGTGTCGAAGAGAAAAATGAAAAATTGAAAGTACGCCAATTCGATATTGGCCAAGCAGTTTCTGTTCGAAATTACGGTAAAGGGCCAAAGTGGTTACTAGGAAAAGTGGAGAAGAGAGTAGGAGTGTGCAGATATTTGGTACGATGGAATGGAAGGTTGTTACTGCGGCACATAAACCAGATGCATAGCCTTGGGGGGAAGAATGATAACCCGAAACCAAAAGAGACATCAGAACCTGAGGGTATAAGTGATGATAGTGATGAGGAAGGACACTTAATTAACATACTATCACCTCAGAAATGGGCCGATATAATTGGAGTATCAGGGCCACGAGATGTGGTAATGCCTGGAAGTTCTGGAGAAATTACAAAAAACAAACGGACATTATCAATCTCACCACCAATGTCCATGTCCAAGAAAATAAGATCAGGAGGAAGGAACAGCCCTGAATCTAGCTTAGAAGATCAAGATTCAGAGGAGGATTCTGATCTTGAATAGACAGCGTTAAGAAGTCACACCCATGTAAATATTAAAAACAGTATAATATATTAATAATAAGTAATTTTAAGAACATGAATGTTGAATTGGACAGTGGACTTTATTAAGTGTCGTTAAGTGTATAAATTTGTGTAACAATCAGTGAACTTAAAAGTGTATGAGACTATCCCGGGGGAAAGGCATGTTATGTACTCAATTATGAGGGTACACTATAAAATAACCAGTCTGCAGTGTCATCTGAACCAGTCTAGTTTGTGCTTCCGAATTTACGTAATTTCGTCATCATCATCATTTCGAGTAGGTGACACGGTCAGTCGACCATACACACCCTGGTGTCAGAGTTCTGCGAAACCGCCTCTCGGCCTCTGACGTGGTTCCTTTAATGACTACCAGATGGCAGCCGGGACCAACGGCTTAACGTGCCTTCCGAAGCACGGAATCATCTTTCTTATCAGACAATCAGGTGATTCATGCCTGCATTGTCCTACTGGAAACAACTTAACAAAGTATGCTTCCCGTGGGAATCGAACCCACGACCCCCGGGTCAGTAAAGCAAACGCCTTAACCATTGGACCACAGAGGTTGTAATTTCGTGAGTATACAATACATTAAATAAAGAAACCTTTTTTGTGAAAAAGATACCAATTTTAAGCTTCGGATGAAGGGGATAAGCTGTTCTTGTTTTTTGTAGGTGAGACAGGGTTAAAAGCTTCTGATATTTTACTTGTGTAATACTTAAACTGAACCTTAGTAAGTAGTTGTTTTTTGTTACCTAGGAGTATTGGCAATAGTGCACAACGGAAATGTTTTTTGAGGTGGATAAAGATCAAGAGTGCATTCAATGCAAGCACTCATGCCCGGCAGGATTACTCGGGCATTTCCTTTGAAGCCTTCAGTGCCACCATCCACCAGTGGAATCACACTGCTCTGATCCAATGACCCTGTAAATAATATACACATAACTTTAAAAGAAATTCGCCTCCTGCTCATTGTGTGAGAATGAATGTGATGAATAAAATTATTAGTTATTTTCTTGTTTTATTAATAAACATTTTAAAGATATGCTTGATGTTGAATCCCTCTAAATTAAACTTTACATAATAATATATTACTTACTATCATCATTGTACTGCAACAAGGACATTAGCATGCCATTCAGCCATCTTCTAGCAACAATGGAATCCAACCCACACACCACTATGTGGAATTGGCGGTAGAAGCCCTCATCTAAATCCTGGATGGGACAGTGATGTGCTACTGCTTCACATCCAGGTATCCTAAACAGGTAAAAAAAATCTAAATAAAATTCCAACATCACAAAAAAATCTATAAATTTAAATGATATGTTGGTATGCACCAGAATATTTTACACAGAAATCTGACACCGCTACATTGGATGGTGTTATACTGTAGCTATGGGTACCCATAGCTAGGAAAATCATTATCATCATGTCAGCCGCAAGAAGTCCACAGCTGGACATAGGCCTCCTGGGTGAGTCAATCAGGTAAGAACAGATTTTTATCTGTGGCTGTCTGAAATTATGCATACCTTGCGTTGGTGGCTTCTATTTACAACTTAGCAGAATAGGACCACCCCCAATCTTCCCATAGATGTCATAGAAGGCGACTTAGGAAACACAAGCTAAATAAAGCTTATAAACATAAGAGACACTTTTCCAACCCAATGTGGCCAGTGTAGGCCAAATCCTCGAACTAATATTTATTAGTTCTTTTATTTATTCATCCAGAGCCAGAGCTATTTAGCTCTGGTAGCACAGACAGGGCTGTGCCGCTGCAGTGAGAATAAAAAAAAACTGATGAAAGTATGTGAAGTGAGCGTTACCAGCATTGAATGGGTTTAGCGCACATAAGGATCTCTCTAATTTACCCGTGAAATGCAGAATGATGATATCACAAACCTTTTGTTGACAAACTCAACTGCACACTTTGCTTTAGAAAGGCCAATATCACTCTTTCTAAACAAGAACTGCCTATTTAAATTGGACAGCTCTATAGTGTCCATATCAATAATGTGTATTTTCTTGAAGCCCATAAGAGCAAGATCTTTGAGCAGCTCACAACCTAGACCGCCAGCACCAACTACCAATACTTTGCAGGAGTTCATAATGAAGTCCAGTATTTCAGCAGACGGTTCAAAATCAGGATGGCAGAATGGACCAGATCTTTCTAATAGTTTCCTAATGTTCTGCCATCTTCGTTGCTGATAATCTGAAGTCTGTATCTCACCAGACGCCATACTGGATCTGAAATTTAAGGAACATAATTAATTTAACAACATGTGGAGTGGAGACCCACAGATTCAGCCTTTCCCCCATGGAGAGGACAGTTGTGATAGTTTCATAAACATAAACCTCATATTATATTATTATTGAAAAAAATGGTAGGTAACAAATTTAGTAAAGAAAGTGTGGGATTGTTGGATAGCAGGCCAGCAGGTGAAATACCTATACTGGCAAAAATCCTACTGCCTGTGTGTTAACATATTTTTGCCTGGCGAGCTTTAATACGGAATTTTATAGATTAAATATTTTAGCCACTTTTGTAATAATGTATGGCATTTTGACCAAGCTCTACAAAGAATTCTCTCAAACGGCTTACATACCTTTTCTGCGCTAGTTGATTGATCAATATGAAAATTTTATTATGTAGTGGTATCAAATAAAATCGAGGAAAAATAGTAAATAAGAGGAAGATATTAAATTAAAAATCCTTCTCAAATTAGTAGGTAATTAGTTTGTTGCATAGATAGACAATAATCACTTGTCATTTTGACTTTTGACATCAATGATACCATGCAAACAAAACGTATAAAGACACCGCTTGGAGAGAGTAGAGAAAGAAATAAGATAAAGTTATCAAATTATTTAAATATTAAATTTTTTAGTCTAAGAATTTTAAAATTTTAAATATCTCTTTTGTACTCATATTGCATCAATAATATTTAGTTAATAAATTAATTTTTAAAAGGATGCTTAGAATGTTACTAACTATGGTTCCATTCGACGACTACCACGGTTACGTTCTATAGCTGATATTCATTTGTTGAAAATGGAGGCGTGATGGAAGTGCATCTATCGGGAAACCAGGATTTTCAAGTTAGCGGTTGTGACTATTACCTTGTGAGTAGGAGTAATATTGTCCTTGCATTGATTTCTGCTGATATTAAAATGTGTTTATTCAATATTTATACGTTAATAGAGGCAACATTTTCGATATAATTTGAGGGAGAGACTGCGATCTGTTTGGTAGGTATCGCTCTTGTTATGTCCATGCTTGATTCCAATATAAATCATTGTAAAGCTTCTGTCACATAATTTAATACCAATTTGTTAAATTAACGTTGAATACTACCAAAATTTGTGAGATATAGTCAAAGTTATGAAACAGATAGGTACCTCAATTGTCATTGGTCAGGTTTATTCAGAACAGAAGCAATCTGGTAATTTGATGTATTTAAAATATAGTAACCTTGGAAGATTTTTGTTGCTCATGTTTTAATTTGTGTTTTTAATTTTTCTTATGTACTTGCTAGATTTCAATATGGCTGGAAACAAAATAAATACAAAGCAAAAGGGGAAGGAAGACAAAAATAAATCTAATAAAACTTTAAATCAACCAAATGAAGATAGTGAAGAACTTGATTTTTCTTTACTTAGAAAACCAATACTTACAAGTATTACAGGATTTGCGCAGGCAAGAAAAATATTTGACTGGGCTACTGAGGAGGTAAGTGTCAAATCTTTTGCCTACATATTTAGATAATACAACTACTTAAATTACCGTAAGAAAACATAATTAACAAGCTTTCATACTATTATATTTTTACTTATTTGTAAAAATAATTAAACTCATTTTTAATTAATTACCATTAGGCACCATCTGAATACAGTAGTATCTTTTCACAACAGTGTCTATTTTTTTATTATTTCAGCTCAAGGGTCTGCTTTCCAATGAATGTGATTTATTATATGAGTGTAAAGTATGCCGTAATATATTCAGAAGCTTGGCCAATTTTATATCACATAAACGAGTGTATTGCAAAGAAACATTTAATTCCTCTCTTCATGGACACTTTGTTACACCTAACTGTACTGTAAGTTTAAATTTATAACATAAGAATTTTTTGCAGTAATACTTAATATTTTTTTGATTTATAACATAACATCATCATCATATTAGCCACAAGAAGTAAACTGAATAATTGGTTGGAAACGGACTGCATCCAATGTTTCTCTATTTATTAAATACTTAATTTTTGGGTACAAGTCATATTGACATAATAAAATAAATAAATTAAATCAAAGTAAATGGCATACATATTTAATTTCTGATTTTATTAAAATAATATTTCTTTTTTTCAGTCCAATGAAATATTAAAAATTAAGCGTTTAGAAGAAGGTTATCAAGAATCTTTACAAGGAAATGTTGATGACAAAATGGATATGGATGAAACAGATGACAGAATACCATTAACAAAGGACTTGACTACAATTATAGAAAAAATTGCTAAAAATAGGGGTGAAAATAAATCAGGGGAACAACATGTGGTGTTACAGAAGATCCCTAGTAGTACAGTAGCAGTGTTCCAGAGTGTTGAAGGTCCAGAAACGAAACAAATGGATAAAATGAGAGCACAAGTATGCTTTTAATATTTTTAAAGTACAAACTTTTATGATTAAAGTTATTTATAGGGGGCTAAACTTCTTGCCGCGACTTCGTCCACGTAAATTACTCTATCCTAATCCTAACTAATATTATAAATGCGAAAGTGAGTTTTTTTGTTTATCTGTTTGTTTGGTTGTTGCTCTTTCACGCCGAATCTACTTAACCGATCATCATGAAATTTCGCATACACATAGGTTAGGGTACCGAAAAGGACATAGGCTATATGTGTATATACGCGGGCGAAGCCGCGGGTAACCGCTAGTGATATATAACACAGCTTTATATGTATTCTATACTAGCAATTTTCCCGCGAATTCGTCCGCGTAACCCGCAGATAGTTAAACCCTAACCCTATAAATTTGTTTTTTTTATGCTATAGGTCGGCAAACGAGTAAACGGGTCACCTGATGGTAAGTGATCACCGCTGCCCATGGACAATTGTAATACCAGGGGTGTGACAACTCACTCACCGAACGAATCATAGCAGCGATATAGCTACTACTCATACGTCGATTTTCTACCACTTGATAAAAGCTATCTATCTATAGGTGAAAGTATTTTGAAAATCGGTCCAGTGGTTATGAAGCCTATATATATAATAGAAACAAACAAATAATCAAATCTTACCTCTTTATAAAATACTAGCTTCCCATCCCACTCGCGTTTGTGTCGATCCCTCGGGAACAGTCCTTTATCCGGGATGAAAGGTAGCCTATGTCCTTCTCCGTACTTTGTTGATTTTATGCACCAAATAAATATATTTCTTCTTCTTCTTCTCCGTACTCCAGACAACGTGTATGCAAAATTTCATGATGATTGGTCACTGAATAGAGCGTGTAGTTGGGAAGTATAGATAACTAGCTGTTACCCGCGGCTCCGCCCGCGTGTTATATAGCCTATTTCCTTCTCACTAGCTTAACCTATGTGTATGCAAAATTTAATGATAATCGGGGCAGTTGATAGAGCGTGAAAGCGTAACAAACAAACAAACTCTACGTTAGTTAGAGGCCTATGCTGATGACTGAAACCTACAAAATGGTTTTTTATTTAATATAATGAGGAAACATTCAACTCCAAAACTAATGAACCGATCTTCAAAATTCTTTCACTTAAGGGCCCACACTAGGCACACTAGTGACGCCAATCATTTTATTCCTAATACTTTACAAATAGAAAGAAATTCAAGAATGTAAATCATAAAAGCCTTAGTAAATAACCTGAACTATTTTTGGAATCATGTTTTAATATTATGACCGCCAAAAACGGCCGTTTTTGGCGATAATCTGATTCTCATAATTCTCGCTGATTCTAAAAATATTCCCACAGAGATGTATAGAGTGGGCTCGGGGGCGTGGCAGGTGGGAACGCAATATGAGCAACATGGGCATATTTCTCGAACACGCTGTCAGTCGAAAGTTTATGTGCACTCGCGTAGTACGTCACGATTTTTACGAAAATGCCGTCTTGTGCAGTGATAATGTGCAAAAATAGAAGTTCCAATAAGAGCCTGAAACATCTCGGAGTCACCTACCATAAGAAAGCACCAAAATATTCGTGTTTTTAATGCATTTTAGAGCAAAATCTTAAAATCAATAAATAATATGTCATCGAGAATGTCATGCCGGTTACATTGCTATAAAAATGAAATCAAATGAATGGATGTATTACATTGCGCGTAAAGTCTTTCATAAGCAGTAATAAGACTGTTTTGACCGCGTAATGTATGTGACGTCAAGCAAACGTGTCGTACCTTACCAATATCGAAGTACGGGGGCTGGTTGACGTTGCGACTAAGGATGTCCCAGTATCTTTTTATCGATAATTTTCACTGAACTAATATACCTCAATGCGAACTAATGTCGATGCATAAGGAAAGTATGTTTACCAGTTAAAAGTTAATAAATATCAACGTCTTTTGCAAAAAATAAATACTTTAATACTATTTTGGAACTATCCTTTGGGTTAGTTTGTTTTGGCGCCTGATTTCAACGAGGATGGTTTTCATCAGGTTTTTTTTCCAGTCCTTTCTGAAGCATCTTAGAAAAACAGCTTCCTCTCTTTGTACAAAACACTTCGCACTACCAAACCAAATATTTCCCTTTGTTCCTCTATGGATTTGACCTGCTGTCATGCTGCTCAACCATCTAAAGGGCTCCAAAGGGCCTTCGGGAGAGACGGATGTCGGCTTTGAGTGTTGCCTGTGTGTGCAAGGCTTGGTGAAACAGTAAACTCTCATGTTATGCTGCCGTATGGGCTAAAAGCTATTGCCAAAAGGGCATATCCTGGTTGCGAGTGACCCGGGACCGCTGGGCGATCACCAGTAATATGAGCTAATCGTACTCTACGCACTCTATCCCAGTAGAGAGTGTGACTCTATAAACTTGTCGATATAAAATTTGACATGGTTCTGTATATCAAATGTTCTAAATCTTCAATTTTTATACCTCAACAAAACTACTAATCAGGCTGAACAACTTTTGCTACAGCGTCATTTTTATATCTCCTATAGTTTTCCTGGACCATTATGGTTCTGCGTCAGTTGTTCCATATCTTCAATTTAAATACCTCAACAAAAACTGCTCAACAGGTTGAATAAAATTTGCTAAGGCGTCATTTATATTTCCCAATCCTAAGTAATATTATAAATGCGAAAGTGAGTTTGTTTGTTACGCTTTCACGCCGTATCTACTGAACCGATCATCATGAAATTTTGCATACATATAGTTAAGGGTACCGAGAAGGACATAGGCTATATATATTACGCGGGCGAAGCCGCGGGTAACAGCTAGTTTCTTATAGTGTAACTGGACCATAATGGTTCTGCATGAGGTGTTCCAAATCTTAGATTTTTTATACCTCAACAAAAATGCTCATCAGGCTTAACAACTTTTGCTCAGGCTCCACTTTTATATTTCTTTTAGTTCAGCTGGACCATTATGATGCTGCACCAGGTGTTCCATTTTCCGAAATCATTTCTTCCCTATATGTTACCTAGGCTTAATAGCTATATATCAAAAAAGTTTCATTCAAATCCGTCCAATATTTCCTGAGATAAACGTATTCATACATACATACAGACAGACAGACAACAAAATACCAAAAAAATTTTTTCTTACTATTATGATTTTTAAATGTCCCTCTATCCATTTCAGTCAAAAATACTAAATGTACAGAAAAATATTTTTACTGTTTTATTATTATATGTACAGAATAGATAATACATTTTGTTTTTGTACGCAACTTCCTGTTATGAAAAAAGGTGCCACTTCCCATATAGTTAAATCGGCACTGTCCATAGATATCAAAAATAAGGCACTGTCCTTTCCCGCTTGCGATGAATCATCCCCCGTAATAAATGGATTAATCTATTAATTTATTCAACTATTTTTATTTATTTAACGACGCTGCATATAAATAATTAAATATTAAAACAAATTACGAACCATATACGTGTACTACGCGCAAGAAACATCGATAATAGTTTATCGATTGTCAATCACTAGCGTAGGTGTGAACTTGTTGAATGTGTGAGCTCGCATTTACGCGTCAAACACGAATGTGTGCCTGTCACTCCCGTTGGCCCGTTTGATTTGTTTGCATAAAATATTTTGTCATTGTGTGCGTGACACTAGTGTTCCAATGTTTATGTGCATGTAGGTGTAAATTTTTCTGGAGACATCGGAACTCAAACAAATTTCGCTCGCGCACCGATCTAACCTAGTAAATATTCTGATATCTATGAATATTCCGAAAAAATACTTCAGGTTATTTACTAAGGCTTAAATGACGAGCTCCGTGGCGCAGCGGTCAACACGCCGGCCTGCGACACGGATGGTCCCGGGTTCGATCCCCGGTCAGGTCAAGATGGAAAATGATCTTTTTCAGATTGACCTGGGTCTTGGATGTTTATCTATATACGTATTTATTATAAAATATAGTATCGTTGAATTAGTATCCCATAACACAAGTCTCGAACTTACTTTGGGGCTAGCTCAATCTGCGTAATTTGTCCGTATATATTTATTTATTTTATTTATTTATTTAAATGATTTACATTCTTGAATTTCTTTCTATTTGTAAAGTACCTATTAGGAATAAAATGATTAGCGTCGCTAGTGTGCCTAGTGTGGGTGACATAGGCTATAATTTACGTGGACATAGTCGCGGGATAATTGCTGTTTATAATAAATTTTATTCATCACAATTACAGGTCAAAGAACTGGACAATATTCTATCAAGGGATAAAGCTGTTCTAATGAGTGACGGCAAATTTAAAACTCAGAGTTCTGCTCCTACGGACATAGAAAACGTCATACAAATCAGTGATGATGATGAAAATGATGACACAGGAAACTTGAAGTGCAAAATCTGTAAGTTATTTATTATAACTTATTAGTAAGTATCTAAAAGACGACTTTATTAGCTATCTGAGTCTAAGAGTCATAATGCGTGGCACAGCACAACTTTAAGAATGCCTATGAGGCGCACATATGTCAATATTTGTTATTAATGGTACAAATACAGCATTAAATCAATTTTTTCTTCAAAATCTACGTAGTTACGTTCATATTTATATTATTACTGAACGCCACCACCACCCAAACTGGCCCCAACCCAAGCTGGGTTGGGGCCAGTTTGGGTGGTGGTGGTTAAAATATAGGTTAGTACCTACTTTAACAAAAATAAATAGACCTAAGAGTCTGAATGTATTTAGATAACTTTTGAGAAAAATAAATATCTAATTCTTATGACCATTAACATTCTAAAATTTTCAGTTTGCATTTGCATCATGTTTGATTATTCATAAGTCCAAATAACTTCATTTTTGCATAACTAAGTAGGTAATTGAAATAAGTTTTTCAAAAGTAATTTTTTTTTTAAGAAAGTTTTTTGTGTACTGTTTCAGCTCTAAAGTCTACTTCTCATGCAGGCAAAATAACAATAATTATGCGCACTAGTTTGGGGCTATACCTCCGTATTTCCTAAGCCATTGTAAATAATTACCCTAAAGATTTGGTAATTAAATATGTACTTACTCATTTATGTGGCAAATGTGTACTTAGTTTTGCCACTCCTTATTATATGACCAGATTCAATTAGTTACCAATAGTTAAGGGCCCAGTGGCAGAGATGGCGTCTACTATGTCAGTATATTATTTTTCAGGTGACCAACAGTTTTCTACCCAAAAAACTCTGAAATTTCACATGAAGTATAAACACCTGGAAAGCAGACTCGTTTACCCATGCCCAGACTGTCTCGAAATATTCTCGACATCCTGGAGCGTTTATCGTCATCTTTTTAAAGTTCACAGGTAGGTCTCCCTTCTCTTTGTCTTTTCTTTCGCGCATGCTGAACCACAAAATGTGTCTCCGATTTGTCATTGTGGAACAAAATCGTTTAAGCACTGGCTCTAGACAGGCCACATCAAGGAGGCACATAGCGCTCAGAACTGCTGCAGCGCTATTGTCTCCGAGGTGGATGATAAATAGCAACGTTCTCAAATAACAAGCATAGCATTGCCACTTACATGAGCGTCTAAGATTAGCGATGAAGCAGGAATGAATGGGCCGCATCATGTTCGTTAGATCTAAATTGTTTGCTTTGACTTATTAAATAAATAAATATATACGGACAAATCACACAGATTGAGCTAGCCCCAAAGTAAGTTCTTATGAAAGACTTGTGTTATGGGATACTAACTCAACGATACTATATTTTATAGCAAATACATGTATAGATAAACATCCAAGACCCAGGTCAATCTGAAAAAGATCGTTTTCCATCTTGACCTGACCGGGGATCGAACCCGGGACCATCCGTGTCGCAGGCAGGCATGATGACCGCTGCGCCACGGAGCTCGTCGTATTTGATTCAACTTATGGTTTATTATTTATGAATGCCTAATCCTCCCACTCACCTACATTTCTCTCTTTTTCATGAAGAAAAACAGCTGCACAGATTAGAAAACTGAGAGAATCTATTCAAGCAAAGGCATTCAAAATGAATAACCCACCGGCATTCTACGAAAAGCGCAAAAATATGAAGCCAGCTGTTGTTCAGAAAATTACTGAAGAGGAAAGACTAGATCAAGAGAACCAGGTGAGAAGACTTTCGAAGACAATAACCTTGGATTTAGAATAGGCATACGTAACTTTACAATAGGTACTCAATTGACTGAGTGGCGAACAACTGTGACATTGTTCACGTTTCCAGGCTTGGATGGATAACGTGGAGGGCGACGGCGACTCGCCGCGCTGCTTCGGCTGTGGGCGCACGTTCGAGCGGCGCGCCGCGCTTGTGTCGCACACACACACGTGCCAGCCGCGTTCGCGCGCGCTCGCGCGCCGAGCGCCCGAGACCAAGAAGATCGAGATCCAGATTCGCAAGGACTACCACAAGGGGCCGCCTGCCGCTCTGCCCGGGCTAGGCAAGACTACAGACACGACAGGTGCTTAATTAACTCGCTTTTATCATTATTAGGAACTACAGATTTTGTAAATGATGAACATTCTGCTTTTTGATAAGAACTTTCGTTTATTTATTTACTTATTTCGTTGTGTTTCAAAACGATATAAATGACAAGTGATATTATTTTCAGAATCTAAACCTAGCACGAGTAAGGCGCCCAAAGAAGACAAAGAAGAGGAAAATATTGCTGAAAACAAAGTACAGGAGTTAGAAGAAGCAACAATGGAAATTTTAGACGACGATTCGTTGACAACGGAATCAGCGAAATCTCCCAATAATAAGGAGGAAGAAAAAATTATACCAGAACCTGTTCCTGAGATCGTTTCCAAGTTACCATATTGCCACCAGGCAGAAAAATCGAATTTAGTGGCACTTAGGCAAAGAATTCAACCTGATGTGGATGTCCATAAACTAATGTGCAAAAAATGCGACATTCAACACAATGGTATCCAAGAACTGTACGACCATATGGCCGAACATTACAAATGGATGCGCTATGCGTGTAAATTATGTAATTACAAACACTATGATTTTGAAAAATTGCCTGAACACGTAAAAGTTGTCCATAAGTTAAAAGGCGACTCAGATTTCTACTTTAGCACCGTCAAAGCAGTTGATGGAACGGAAGCTTTAGAATTGTCACAGTCGTTGGAAGAAGGGAACAATGGGAATGAAGTGAGCCCTGAATCACGACGTCCGAGTAGATGTTCTAGTGACTCTAGTCGCTTATCAGATGATAGCTCCTCCAGCTCCACTAGAATAGAATTAGGATCTAGGAAACGCAAAATGAATCACGGCAAAAGTCATCCTAAAAAAAGAAGAGATAATTTTGTTAATGGTAAGAATCTTTATAATATTGATGTTTTTGAACTTTGTAACTTAATAACTCACCAAACTTTAATCTATATTTTCTTTTTTTACAGACGAAGACGAATATTTTAAGGTTAGTGACGTAACCCAAGACAAGGACCTCAATTCTATGCTTATAGATAATGATTCATCATCAAATACAAAGACATTTGAAGAAAATTCATCAGACTTAGATGATCTTGAAGACAGAATAAGTAGGAAATCCTTAGCCGATAGTATTTCTACTGTAGCATCACGCAGACCAATCCGTAAAAAAACCAAACCCAAAAATGAGGACTTTGAATATGATTTATCGAACTTATTGAAAATGGAAGCACAGGGTTATAGAGATTCACAATCTGTTTCAAGCACTAAAACAAGTCAAACAAAGAAGAAGACTCCACAAACTGACGGTAGTAATTATGATATTCTCAATAAAGATTGCTGTGGTTCTTTAGTCACTTTGTCTAAAAAGGCAGTAGATAAAGCCGCAGCGCATATGAAAATGAACTTTTCTTTGAAATCTCAAAAGGATTCTCGACCTCCTAATATATTTGTTAAACCTTTACCAAAAATTTTAAGAGGAGAAAAAATGTCACCCAGAAAAGATGTCACAGAAGATTCTAAAGACAGTGTTAGTCCACAAAAAGAAGAAAAACGAGTTGAGACTCCTTCAGAAGAAAATGCCACTGCCACAGATAAAGTAGAAAGTAAAAATTTTTTGGATGTCAGTAGCAGTACGAATAAAGATGGAAAGCCCACTGTTGCTGCGGTGGGATCGAATGAAGGTGTAAAACCAAATAAAAGAATACCTGCTGTCCTTCCGATTACATTCCGACGCCAGAGCCTAGAAGCCATAAAACACAATCCACTAATTAATAAAAACATTACAGAATTTACTAAAGCTGGAATGAAAACGAAAATATTGGTTATAAAGCCAATAAACAGGGGTAAAGATAGTGGAGCACACGCAAATACACCTTTGAAATTCCAAACTATAAAATTAAAAGATCCATCCAAGGGCTCCTCCTCAAATGAGCCGAATACGTCAGACCAAGTTATGGTCGTTAAAGTACCTTCTGTTGATTGTGCTTCTGTAAGATCAGTTACAGAAACTACTAAGGAGAATGAAATAAAAGAAAAAGAGGATAAAGTTATATCCACTGAGGAGACAAGTGCTGTTAATAATGATGCTACTAAAGCGAGTTCTGATGAACTAAGGAGTGATTCTTTTAGCAATGCACTGCAAACTAATAGCAGTGAAAGTGTTAATAGTGTTCCCAGTCAAAATACTGATAGTACTCCCGATAAAAACGTTGTTAATGTTTCTGAAGTTCATGAAAATAAGAGTTCTGGCTCTGAAACAAATAATAGTGATATGAAACCTGTATCAGTCATCAATAGTTCAGAAAACATTCAAATTACAACGTAGGAGGATTGTATTCAATTTAGTTACGTTTAAAATACCACTGCCTGATTTGAGTTATATTTTTGCTTTATAAGTGAATTTATGTTATGTTTTGTTAGGTAGTTAAATAAATAATACCTATAATTAATAACTTGGTGGTCTCAATACATCAACCTATAAGGCGCATCTACCCACGATTATGATATGTTTACCAATTTTTTACCACACCACTTTATGGAATCCTTATACAATACAATCGGATTTTTATCAAGTATGTATTTACTTCGGTCTTCAAAATGAGTGTTCACATAAAGCAACTCTAGTTTTAGAGTAGAGCTAGTGAGTTGAGCATTCGTATAGCACAAGTGTGCGCGTAGGGGTGCCAGCCTACTTAGGTGGCGAACTTATATACAGGCTGGCCTCAGCCGCATCGCACATATAGTTCGCTGTGTGAACCAAAATATTGAGAGATAGAAACTATGTTCGCCGGCCTCGCTCGCTGTCAGTGTGAACCGCCCTTAGGGCGCCAAAAACTCCGTCAGTGAGCCGCAGTATGTTTGGATTTTGTCATTATTCTGTAACATTTTCATCTGAGGTATCATGAGACAAATCAAGACCTTTTGGCATTTACAGAACCCACATTTCTCCAAATACTACACATGTTTGCGTTTTACCGTTTGCTTCCACGAATGACATCTTTGAAATAGTGCAGTACAAAGCAATTTGAAAAAAAATCACATACTGTGCTATATTTTTTTCAAAATGATTTGCATTCGCTATATCATCAGCACCAAAGAACGTCAGCTTGATATAGTTCTGTGAGTTCACTATAACTCTATATGTACCCTCATACATATTATAAAACCAAGTCCTCTGCCGTGTTTGCCTGATCGCGATATACCTACTCGAAAACTACTGCACGGTTTTTATGTGGTTTTCACCAATAGATAGAGTGATTCATGATTTACTTAGAGGCATAATACATGCCCGGGCGTAGCCGGGGAAGGCTGCTTCTTCTTATTCTGCTAGTCAATAATAAATAAGTGACGAAGCGGCTGACCCATACTGGAGCCGTGCACTTTTATGGATATTTCGTGGATATTTCTGACCCGAAAATGACCGCACCGTGTTCTTAGCGTTCCCTGTCCAAAGGGGTACCGGGACCCTACAGATGACACTTCACCATTCGTAGGCTGTATACAGTTACGTTTGAAGTATTCACAGTATAGTGTATTATAACATTTTATCACTTTTAAAATAAATAATATCGATATATAAAGGGGGCTCCAATACTATAAACGTGGTTTTTGCCGTTTTTTTCTCAAAATTTAGACGGCAACATGGTAGGCGCTTGAAATATTCAAAGAATACCTACTAAGTTTTATATTTACTTCAAAAATAAATAATTGAATTAAAATATCTCAACTCATCATCATCATCATTTCGTGTAGGTGACACGGTCAATCGACCATGCACACCCTGGTGTCAGAGTTCTGCGGAACCGCCTCTCGGCCTCTGACGTGGTTCCTTTAACGACTACCAGATGGCAGCCGGGACCACCGGCTTAACGTGCTTTCCGAAGCACGGAATCATCTTTCTTATCAGACAATCAAGCGATTCATGCCTGCAATGTCCTGACCAAACTGGAAACAACTTAACAAAGTATGCTTCCCGTGGGAATCGAACCCACGACCCCCGGGTCAACAAGGCGAACGCCTTAACCACTGGACCACGGAGGCAGTTAGTCTAGATCACAGAACAATATTACTCCTGGTCTAGATTGTCGACTCGAATAATTTTTACCATGGTCAGAATTTAAATCAGTGATGGTAGCCAAGCCAGAAAGTGTCTGGTATTTATTCGTCAGAGTAAAATTTTTCTATGCTTTGGTACCTACCACAATATTGACTAAAACCATAAATTTCAGCTTCATAAGTTATTGACAAGTGCTTTGTAATTGAGTTGCAAGATTTAACCAAAATAACAAGAAAAGATTTGATGTCTGTAACTTACATACACGAAACAAATAAATTATTTAAATTAAAAGAATTATAGGTTATGTTATGTATGTAATCAAAATATTCAGGGATTACGCTCTGCCCTTAGAGCATTCATTTTCTAAGGGTGTAATCCCGTTAGATTGTAAAATAATTATTTCGTTCATTCGGCACATACCTAGGTACCTTATGTACCTCTATATAGCGACGATACTTAATTGAATAAAAGCAAAGTTAAAATAACCAAGATAAATAATAAAACAAGTTTTCGGTTATCACTATATTTTATTTAGAAATACAATTACATCCTATCCATTCACATTCCAGATAATTAAGAGCTCTTAGCCAGGGTGTCAGCCTTGGCAACAACTTCTTCAATGGGTCCAACCATGTAGAACGCAACCTCGGGTAGATGATCATACTCGCCCGCCAGAATCTGAGAGAAGCCCTTGATGGTCTGGTCGAGGGGCACCAGCTTGCCGGCATGTCCAGTGAACACCTCAGCCACCTGGAAAGGCTGGGATAGGAATCTCTGGATCTTGCGCGCGCGAGCTACCGTCAGCTTGTCTTCCTCAGACAACTCATCCATACCCAGGATAGCGATAATGTCCTGGAGAGACTTGTAGTCCTGCAGGATCTTCTGAACACCACGAGCCACATTGTAGTGCTCAGCACCAATGATGTTGGGGTCCATGATACGAGATGTGGAGTCCAGGGGGTCCACAGCAGGGTAGATACCCAATTCAGCAATGGCACGGGACAACACAGTGGTAGCATCCAAGTGAGCAAAGGTGGTAGCCGGGGCGGGATCAGTCAAGTCATCGGCTGGCACATAGATGGCCTGTACAGAAGTAATGGAGCCCTTCTTGGTGGTGGTAATTCTCTCCTGCATGGTACCCATGTCGGTGGCTAAAGTGGGTTGGTAACCTACAGCAGAGGGGATACGACCCAACAGGGCAGACACCTCTGAACCAGCCTGGGTAAAACGGAAGATGTTGTCAATGAAAAGCAGCACATCCTGTCCTTCTTGGTCACGGAAGTATTCAGCAACAGTTAATCCAGTCAAGGCGACACGGGCACGCGCGCCAGGTGGCTCGTTCATCTGACCGTACACAAGAGCTACTTTTGAGGTCTTATCTGTTAGAGAGATGACCCCAGACTCAATCATTTCATGGTACAAGTCATTGCCCTCACGAGTGCGCTCTCCTACTCCAGCAAACACAGAGTAACCACCATGGGCCTTGGCGATGTTGTTGATCAACTCCATGATCAATACAGTCTTGCCTACACCGGCGCCGCCGAACAGTCCAATCTTACCTCCTTTGGCATAGGGAGCGAGCAAGTCTACAACCTTGATTCCAGTGACCAGAATTTCTTGCTGGACGGACATGTCCACGAACGCAGGCGCTTCAGCGTGGATGGCAGCCGTCTTGTCGGAGGGGATGGGGCCGCGCTCATCGATGGGTTCTCCAATGACGTTCATGATGCGACCGAGGGTCTCCGCGCCTACGGGGATACGGATTGGTGAGCCGGAATCATCTACGAGCTGACCACGAACCAGACCCTCGGTACCATCCATGGCGATGGTGCGAACGGTGTTCTCACCCAAGTGTTGCGCTACCTCCAGGACCAACCTGGGTTGGCGATTCTGTACTTCCAAGGCATTTAGGATGGATGGCAACTCATCTTCAAATTGGACGTCGACAACGGCTCCGATAACCGCTACCACTTTACCTTTTCCTTTTTCAGGGGCTTTGGCAGCATACTCCCTCTTGCTGCCTACGGTCACAGCAGCTATTTTGCCACATTCTGTAATTGCCTTTTCCACTGCAGATTTTGCAGCTATAAAGCCGCTTCCAACCCTACTTGCAGCCCCCAACATTTTTGGTTCACTGGAGCACTTGGGCGAAGAAAATGCGGCGTAATCCGCCCGGAATTATGTAATAACCTTAAATTTACTATAGACCACTGCGGAAAAACTGCCTTTATGGATTTTAGGGCATAGAACACACGTCAATTGAGTTTGAATTTGTGGCCCCCAATAGAAACTCAAACGTAATTCGGTATTAGACAGTTGTAGCAATAAAATATGAAATATTTTTTTTATGGTAGCTTATAAGTAAACAATTATCATCCAATATGTTTTTTGCATTAAAACAATTTATTAATATTTTATTTTTGGAATATTAATATCAGTTTTTTTTATCTGTGGTCGACAAGTGGCGGCCATGATTAATCTTCGTATGACGTCATAACTCCTCAATAAACAAACAAAACGTCAAAGTCAACGTCACGACAAGTACTCGTCGAGTCGTCTCTGAGAAAAAGTGGAGAAAAATCGCTCAAATATTTCGATTTGAGCTGCAAAAAGAATTTCACGAAATGGAGTCAGGCTACATTAAAGCGGATAGTGCAAATTTGCCCAGAGTCGATTCTTTTATGATCGCAAATTTCTTTGCCTGTAGTCCTGATTTTTGCTCTGCCGAGTTTCGAAATGCAAAAACTTCTGTGTAAGTACCTACCGAAATAAAGATATTTACAAAACATTGTTTAAAATTCTTAAATCAATGATATATATACCTGCTTTAAAATTTAATAAAACGTTTCAAAACACTTATAGGTTATGTTTTTTATTTCAGATCTTCACGACACTCGTACGGAGATGATGCAATAGGATATGTTCAGCTGAAGAGGGAAGGAAATTTGTGTATAGTAAAGGCAAAAGTTTGTCCCGAACACAAGGTTCGTCAACAGCCATACTCGGTGTCCATGGTCATCGACGAAAAGGAAGGAGTGGTACAAAGTGTACAGTGTGCTGACTGCCCTGCCTCCCAAGGTTGCTGTAAACATGCAGTGGCTTTCTTAATGTGGACTCATAGAAGAAGTGAAGAGCCATCTTGCACTGCCATTGCATGCTACTGGAAAAAGTCAAAATTGTCTAAAGTTGGCAGCACTCTGAAGTACATGAGAATTAAAGAGATGGGTAAAAGTGATGCTGCTTTATATAACCGACAAGACGAAAGTGTTTTGTGTGATTTTTTAAAAGAAAGTAAACTGAGGATGTTGCAGAACTGTCAAATTTTGAAACATAAGATTGATTATGAAGAAAATGTGATTCAGTTGCTTTCCTTACACCAATTAAGCTGGAGATTTAATTCTGAAAATAACAGTGATCGTTTCATAAATAAAATAAGAACAGTTGTTACAGAAAGTAATGTTCGTGAAGCAGAAAAGCTAACATGCCAACAACATAATAGTCCAGCATGGCACGAGCTCCGATATGCTCGAATAACAGCATCAAGAGCTTATGATGTGACTCGGTGTAAGACCTCAGATGGCTCATTAATTGCAGCATTAATGGGTGCAAAAGTGCCTGACACTGCTGCTATAAAAAGAGGCCGAAACTTAGAAGTTCTTGTAAAAAAACAATTAAAAGAACAACTTGGTGAAATTTCTCAGTGTGGACTGTTTATATGCCAAGAATATCCTATGATAGCAGCATCACCTGATGGGATTTTGAACAGTGCTACTGTAATAGAAATAAAATGTCCAATTAATGAAAAAACTACAAAAAATTATGTTACAAACAACCAAGTCACTGCTAAGTACTTTGCACAAATACAACTGCAGATGCACGTAACTAAACTGAATAAGTGTTTATTTGTTGTGGCATCATGGGACTTTGAAAAAAACAGTAAGGTGGTTATTGTGCCTGTAGAATACAATTCTGAATATGTTAATAACTTGTTATGTGACTTGGAATCTTTTTGGAAACAAAATGTGTATCCATTGTTGTATAATAGTACCAAATAAAAGAATGTTATTTTAAAAAATCATGTATTTTTAATTATACTATCCTGTAGATTAATTAGTGCACAGGCAATAATAACACATTCATCCAAATATTGCAACAATTTCTTATTAACTACAGAATGAGGCTTTAACATAGAAAATTCTCTTAAACGTCTTATAATTCGCTCAATGTGAATCCTTAAACTTGCTACTTGTTTTGTTTTAATAACATCACTTTTTGATAATTTTGAATTAGAGGAAACACTTGGAGGTCTTATTAAATTTATTCCTTTTTGCAGTAAAAGTTCTTCAATATGTTTAAATCCTCTATCTGCAAGTATAGACAAACCGGGTTCTAAACAATCTAAAAAGTTGCAGTTTTGTACTAACAAGGCATCAGTAGTTCTGCCACTGAACCCGGGTGAAATATAATTAATAATACCATCAGGAGTACTACTGATTAAGTATTTGGCAGTGTTTGCTTTCTTGTAATCTGACCATGTTAAAGCTTGCTCTACAGATTTTGATGGTTTCTGAATTTCTATCTCTAGACAATCTATAATACAATAGACATTAAAGTATTTATGTCTAAATGCCATGGGTAAGTTTCGTTTCACTGATCTTTTATTCAATTTAATTATAAATGGATGTAATACATTTGCAATAAGAGCGACAGTTTTCATGAAAATTTTACTGGCATAAGACAGAGACATACCAAATTGATCGCCAAGCTCAGAAAATGGTGTATTTAATCTAATTTTTTTTAAACATAATAATATGTGTTCTTCAGGAAGCTTCGTATGTTTTTTTATAATATCAATTAAAAAATAACAATCCTTAGAAATTCCTATGTAATATCTTGGATTATTCTTGATTAATTGTATAGTATTTTTAATAGATGCTCTCTGTAGAGTTTCTACTTCATGTTTTCTTTTTATTGCAGATAATTCAGCTTCAGTTTCTTGGTTACTGCTAGTTGATGTCAATGTCAGAAGGGAGTGAACAGATGGTGATGTGTCAGTTGTTAACTGTGAATATTTTGATGGTGATGAACTGGTTGAAGATGACACTTCTAACTTTTCACTAAATAGTATTTTCCTCCTGGACTTCAAATAACCTTCTGATCCAACTCGAGATTTTATTTTAATAGGTGATGTTGCCGTAGTCATAGTATGCGTTGTTAAAGGAGAAGTATTTTTATCTTTAGCTTGACTAGAAGTTTGTACAGCTTTACTTCTAACCTTTGCAGACAAACACACTTGAGTTAATTTATCAGTTGTTTCAGGGCATACTTGTATCATCTGATCTTGAAAATTATGTCTCGCATCCATAGATACGGAATCTAAAAAAAAAGAAACAATATACATGAGTTTTATCTACAACGTAGTTAAGTATGTAAATGTTGCATGACCAAGGTACTATATACTCTGTGGTACTAAACTACTTACTCTAAAAACAAGGTTCTACAGAGAAAACGTTGAAAGTAAACCTATTTTTAAATAAAATTAAAGTAACTTGCTAATTGATAACTGTACTCACCGCTATTGCTTGTCATGCCTGATGTTGATGGCATTTCCTTAGAAAATAATTCTTCTAATGTGTCCATACGTCGTCTTTTGCTTACAACTGATTGTGGCTGTGGAGGTCCCGCCCGTTTTATACTGTCTGGTTGACAATTAAATTTGGATGGCAAACAGTCAGGCTTCATTTTTATTTTACCAATAGAACCCATTATACTGTATTGGATGTAATTTTCCATATCATTAGGTAGCTACAAAGAAAAACAAAGTGTCATTAGGCAAAAGTTAGATTTGTTTATTCTATATACTATTGGAATGTAAGTATTACACATAGAAACCAACCTCTTGAATTGCAGTTTTAAAGATTTAAGCAAACATACATACAGACAGCAGGATGCGACTTTGATTTATACTATTTATTAGTGATAGTGATTAGTGATGATTTTAAGAAGTAAGGTTAGGTGTAATTTATTTTTGTAAAATCGAACATATTGATTTCTTCTAAATACTTACATCAAAGTGATCCTCACAAAAGAATATCACAGACTTATCAGACAGAAACTGTGGGTCTCGGCGTGCCAATTGTAACCATTGCTTTCGACGTTTTGGACTTTTAGGAACGTGAATAAACAATTTGTTAGGACATTTAATTGTCGTACTTCTACACATAGGCACCGCACACGTTTTGTAACTTGTCATTTTCACAATTCCAGTTAAATCTGTTTAATTAACACCTCAAAACAGTTAGAGCGCCGTATTAGCCGTGCTTTGTTTATTGAGTTGTGACGTCATAACATGAAAATGTCACGTGACGCAGTGTTTTAGCGCGAACTTCAAACCAAAAGATAAAAAAATCATGTTTTCTTATCAAACAAAGCTTTTTTGAAAAATATTTAATTGTAGGGGGGTTTAAAATAAATCTACAGATATTATAAAATATATTTCAGAAAATTGTCAAGTAGCGAATTGTATGGGATTATTTTCATTTTCACCCTCACTCCCTCATTTGTCTATGATCTTTATTGCCTAGAGAAAACATAAGGCAGTGGGTCGTCTGATATTAGTAATAGTATCTTCTTCATAGTTTGTGCTATAGACACAAATCTTCCACAGATTAGACAGAGTACCTATGTTCCGGAATGTGTGTGAACAATGCCATAGACAAGTATTCATAAAATTATTAATTTCTTTATACCTAGGTCTGTGATAATTTCAGACTCATGGGCCATGTAAGCAATCAGGGTGCTTGATCAAGGTCCGGTCACGTATACGGTACGGTACGACAACATGTACTTATCCGGAAGTGGTATTTTTTATATATGCAATCGAAAGTACCTTGTATGTATATACTTCCGTATTTTTTATAATTTTTTTAAACCAGAATTCACTTTTTTATGAATTTTTGAAAAAAAGACACATACGTAGGTTTTAAAATAGAAATATCTGGAGTGCTATTTTTGAACGCGTGACTCACTAAAACGGAAGTCGTGCACGACTACAAGTCACACTCGTCTTCCAAGTCAGGAAATGCCATTTTGCCATATTTTTGAAACCATCGCTTGAACTGTAGTGCTGCCAACCTTCAACGAAAAATCTTTCATTTCTTCTTATTTCACGCAGAATTTTTTATAAACTTTTTTAAGGTTATTATGGATTTTTAAAATGTTTAAGAAGTGTAGCGTAAAACGGAACGTAAAATCATGACATAGGAACTTCAAATGACAGGAAGTGACTTTGACATAAAAGCGTTCGTCGCCTGCGGAAACGAGCGGTCTCAACCGCTCGTCGCAATCACTCGTCAACGCATGATTCAAAAATGCGGCCTTTTGGAAACACTCGCGTCAATCACCCGTTTAGTGAGTCACGCGTTCAAAAATAGCACTCCTGGAGTGCTATTTTTGAACGCGTGACTCACTAAACGAGTGATTGACGCGAGTGTTTCCAAAAGGTCGCATTTTTTGAGTTGACGAGTGATTGCAATGCAACGAGCGGTTGACACCGCTCGTTTCCGCAGGCGACGAACGCTTTTATGTCAAACAAAGTCACTTCCTGTCATTTGAAGTTCATCTGTCATGATTTTACGTTCCGTTTGACGCTACGTTTCTTAAACATTTTAAAAATCCTTAATAACCTTAAAAAAGTTTATAAAAAATTCTGCGTGAAATAAGAAGAAATGAAATATTTTTCGTTGAAGGTTGGCAGATATTTTTTACCAAGATAACAAACTATGGCGTTGTGCGGCCGTGAATGAAAAGTGATTCAATAAACAGGTAAAATATTAGGAATATAGTCAACAGGTTACATCGGAAAATATTTGTCCGGAATTAACATTAAAAAAATTATGTTTTTTCATAAATCCTACGTTTGTGCCCTATTTTCAAAAATTCATAATAAAAAAAATTCTGGTTTAAAAAAATATTAAAAAACTTTTTATGATTATTTTTAAACCATAATTTATTTTTTTTTAATTTTTGAAAATACGACACAAACGTAGGTTTTATAATAGAAATATCTGTGCCTTATTCCCTGTCATTGTCAATCTGACGTAAAATTACTCTCTATCATTGTCAATCTGACGTAAAAGAACTCCATTGACAGTCTGAGTTGCCAGATTTGGGAAATTTTACCCGGGAGTCGAGAAAATCTCTTTAAGCCCTCTCCCCATGAAAATGATAAATATCGTTTCCATTTTCACTGTTTTTTTTTTGCATTGTAAATGCCGGCCAGAATGTTTTTCGATGTACTGATTTGGTTTTGCTTATTTTTTTTACCTGTTTACTTTGTTTTTTATATTTTTATTTGTTTCTTTTACGTTCAGACAATACTAAACCACGTCTTTTATTCTTTACAGGCTAGACTGAACCATAACACCCATATTCTTAAACATTATTTCGCGATTTCCTCGACTTGACTCAACCGTACTCCAACAATTTGGCATTCTTAGTCGGTATAAACTTCCTTGAATCAACGTTGTTCCTTACTCAAGGTTGGGAAGCAAACGTCAAATATAAGGTAGGTCGCGAGCTACCTTAAGGGACCCTTGAACACCAAAAGACACCAATAATGACGCTTTACTTGTCAGGATAGGTTATATTTGTGATATATTGTGATTTATTTTCCTCGAATATGTCCGATTTTGAAGATTTTATTGAGATTGTCAATGATAATCCGTATCCATCCGTACCCAATGGAGTATAGCAACCAGATTAAAACGAAGAACAATTATTTCCGTAAACGATTTTGCTTTAGACTAGAAAAAATGTTTTTCTTCAAGTTAATTTACCAATAATAGAGTAAGAAGAATATGTAAAATGTCATGGCGAAGGTGTTAGCATATTCCAAATTTAATTTTCCTAAATGTTGTTTACCAACTTTAAATAAAAGAAGAAATATTTATACAATGTACACAGCGTTTAAATTGTGCATCTACATATACAAGAGGATATTACAAATTTTACGTAGCCACAGATCAGCTGGTACTAATTCTATGGAAGAGCCAATTTTTGTTGAATTACGCTTTTTCCTATTATTATGTATTCCTTTATATTTGTTTGTGACCCTGGTTCTGAGTATTTCCAAGTTTTAAATATAACCTGGGTATTTAGAATCAATCGTAATCTCAGGCTTTTGCTCAGACGTATTAAGAAAAGACAAAAACCCTCTTCTAAACAATAAAGCAGCTATATAGACTTGAAAAATCCAGGCTGGTCTGGGAGAAAAGAAAAAACGTAGAATGTACCAGCTGCTTCTCTTCCCGTGCATATCGTAAGAGCCGATCGAGGGAATGGGCAAAAATGTTAGGAATCATGTTAATAGGCGATGCGGCTAGCAACCCATCACTATTTTGATTCCATTTTTCACCTAACGCCCACCAACATGCTAAATGTGGCTTTAGGTTTTATAGCCCTGGGCTCTGTCTACCCCGCAAGGGAAAAAGACGTGATAGTATGTATGTATGTATGTATGTATGTAAAAATTTGTCTTTTTTAAAGTTAATGTAATTAGAGTTATACGTAGGTATAACCATCTAACAAAGCTTATTAACATTAAAGAGACCTCTCCAACCCGTCTGGCCGGCGTGGAGAGTGTAGGCCAAATCCTCTGACTACTCAGGCTAGTATATGGCTCTGGTAGTACAGAGAGCGACCTGCAGTGGAGATTAGAAAGGCCTGATGATGATGATAACCACCTAATATATGCAATTTCTGCGGCATCGTATACGTAAACGTAGACTACAGTGTTTTTTAAAATAAGTATCTTTGAATTACACTAAAAAGTATTGGTTTCTGATTTAAATTATCTTATCACAATTAAAAAATAATTTTAGCGCAGACTACGTCTTTTCTAGATTCCCGAAATAAATATTTTTTTTTATACTTGGCAACTTTTGTTTTAATTTGTCAAATATCTTGGTAAAAAACCTTTCATCCAGAGCCAAAGGGAAATAAAAAGTAAAATATTGACTAGGCGTACAAACATAACGCAACGAACGATGACGTCATTCCTCATCTTATCCTTACTGGAGGTTCCACGAGATATGGGAAAGTATGCGACTGAGAATACAAATTTAAGGGTGAGCCTGAGGATGCTTATAAGGCAACCTTCAGTAAGCTTGAGTTAAGTGAGTGATTTGGTAATGTCTTAGAATATAGGTGTAACACCCATATTCTGGTGAGTAATTTGGTAATGTCTTAGAATATGGGTGTAAGCATCCTCAGGCTCACCCTTATATTTGTATTCTCAGTCGCATACTTTCCCATATCTCGTGGAACCTCCAGTAAGGATAAGATGAGGAATGACGTCATCGTTTCGTTGCGTTATGTTTGTACGACTAGTCAATATTTTACTTTTTTATTTCCCTTTGGCTCTGGATGAAAGGTTTTTTACCAAGATATTTGACAGATTAAAACAAAAGTTGCCAAGTATAAAAAAATAAGATTTATTTCGGGAATCTAGAAAAGACGTAGTCTGCGCTAAAAATATTTTCTCTCCACGCTGGCCAGACGGGTTGGAGAGGTGTCTTTGATGTTAATAAGCTTTGTTAGATGGTCATACCTACGTATAACTCTAATTACATTAACTTTTAAAAAAGACAAATTTTTCAAGTCTATATAGCTGCTTTATTGTTTTGAAGAGGGTTTTTTGTCTTTTCTTAATACGTCTGAGCAAAAACCTGAGATTACGATTGATTCTAAATACCCAGGTTATATTTAAAACTTGGAAATACTCAGAACCAGGGTCACAAACAAATATAAAGGAATACATAATAATAGGAAAAAGCGTAATTCAACAAAAATTGGCTCTTCCATAGAATTAGTACCAGCTGATCTGTGGCTACGTAAAATTTGTAATATCCTCTTGTATATGTAGATGCACAATTTAAACGCTGTGTACATTGTATAAATATTTCTTCTTTTATTTAAAGTTGGTAAACAACATTTAGGAAAATTAAATTTGGAATATGGCAACACCTTCGCCATGACATTTCACATATTCTTCTTCTTACTCTATTATTGGTAAATTAACGTGAAGAAAAACATTTTTTCTACTCTAAAGCAAAATCGTTTACGAAAATAGTTTGTTCTTCGTTTTAATCTGGTTGCTATACTCCATTGGGTTTGACGATTCTCGTTGTACGGATTATCATTGACGATCTCAATAAAATCTGCAAAATCGGACATATTCGAGGAAAATAAATCACAATATATCACAAATATAACCTATCCTGACAAGTAAAGCGTCATTATTGGTGTCTTTTGGTGTTCAAGGGTCCCTTAAGGTAGCTCGCGACCTACCTTATATTTGACGTTTGCTTCCCAACCTTGAGTAAGGAACAACATTGTTTCAAGGAAGTTTATACCGACCGTATGATCAAAATAAATAATGGTGTTAATAAAATTGATCGCAAGTAGATTATGAAAATCTCTAGTATTACGTAAACAGTCATTTGGATTTTTTTTAAACTATAGATTATATAATTTATGGAAACAACGTCCTGCCTGTGTGAAAATCCATGGTCTGTCAAAAGATTAAGAACTCGGAGTCCAGTGTCTTGAGAAGCCAAGTCAGCACGCGAAGAGATATCGGTGTCCAGAAATCAAGCCAATGTTATCAGGTTGCGATCGAAAACGAAAAATATCCAACAATATGTACAAACACCAAACAACAACAAACCAACGTACTTAATGTATGTAAGGCAAAGTCAGTCCATCCATGTATACCATCAAATTATAATGCACAAAGCAAGGGACGTTTTCGGGTGTGCTGGCTGCTGAATGATTACAAAACTAATGTCATTCCCAAAAGATCCCTAAAATATTTGCCACGGTGAAGCCCAAAACTGATGCCAAACCATTATTTACTGCTTTGAACATACGACCTCAGGTTCTGTCTAGTCTTTAAAGAATAAGAGATGTGTTTTTGACTCTCGTTTTTCTGAACGTCCAAGAACCAAGTAAAAGTATCAGGAACATAGTTGACAGCTAAAAGAAATAAGCAAATTCAAATAATTATTACTAACAAGTTTAGTATGTAAAAAATACAGGGTTAACTAAAACTACAACATATTTACAAATAAAACAGGCCTGGCAGCTCGTTGCCCCGTGGTACCGTGCCCAGAAGGCTGGCAGCATTGCCACGCTGTATGGCGATGCTAATCTTTTGGGCAAAATATAATCCAGCCCTCTGGATTATTACTTACATCGAAAAATTCTGGCAGGCATAAATTTAAAAAAAAAAACAGTGAAAACGGATACGATATTTATCATTCACATGGCAAGGCCTTTAGAAAATTTCCAGACACCCGGGTAAAATTTCCCAAATCTGGCAACTCAGACTGTCAAAGTCCTGTCAATGTCATTATTTTACGTCAGATTGACAATGACAGAGAATAAGGCACAGATATTTGTTTATAAATCCTACGTTTGCGGCCATTTTTCAAAAATTCATAAAATAAATACTGATTTAAAAACATTACAAAAAATATGGAAGTATATACATACAAGGAACTTTCGATTGCATATATAAAAAGTACAATTTCCGCTTAAGTATATGTTGTCAAATGGGAAATTTGATAATAAAGCTTGACGC
The DNA here is from genome assembly GCA_963082605.1 of Rhodophaea formosa. Lineage (NCBI taxonomy): Eukaryota > Metazoa > Arthropoda > Insecta > Lepidoptera > Pyralidae > Rhodophaea > Rhodophaea formosa. Next base: position 12,375,084 of record OY720206.1, on the reverse strand, counting down.
GGGGCGGGGAGGGAAGCACTTATAACACGTAAAGTCGATTTAGTTAAAACATCTGAATTTAACAAAGATGAAATATATATACTACATAACAGGTTGATAGTATTTTTTAAATTTTGGATAAATAATAGTAACTCATTAGTTCTTAATACTGATTATCTACGTAGAAAAAATAATAGCCATTCGATTTAAAAGTTTGTCTGATTAAATATTATTTCATGTCAAAACTCACCATTTTATTAAACGAAGTTCCGTTACATTTCATCTACATACATTTTGTTCGAGTTGGAACGTTTTTGAAACAAATTAATTTATCAGCAATCAAAAAGAAACCACGCATGTCATATCAGAATATATCGGTAGGCTTTGGACCATAGATTAAAAAAAAAAAATTCGTCTCTCTTCTATGCTTTAGACCAACTAAATAATAGGCGAGGAACGTTAACGTTTTCGGAAGTGCTATTTTTGAAACCATCGTTTGAACTGTAGTGCTGCTAACCTTCAACGAAAATATTTCATTTCTTCTTATTTCACGCAGAATTTTTTAAAAACTTTTTTAAGGTTATTAAGGATTTTTAAAATGTTTAAGAAGTGTAGCGTCAAATGGACACTCGTCGACTCGTCGACACGCGTTCAAAAATAGCACTCCGAGTGCTATTTTTGAACGCGTGACTCACTAAACGAGTGATTGACGCGAGTGTTTCTAAAAGGCCGCATTTTTGAATCATGCGTTGACGAGTGATTGCAACGAGCGGTTGAGGCCGCTCGTTTCCGCAGGCGACGAACGCTTTTATGTCAAAGTCACTTCCTGTCATTCGAAGTTCATCTGTCATCATTTTACGTTCCATTTGACGCTACACTTTTTAAACATTTTAATAATAATAATAATTAGTTGGCCGTCCAGAGAGGAGTCGTAAGAGCTGTTGCTCCAGGGGTGGAAGTGTTAAAGGCCTAATGACGCGAGTAACTTCGGAGAAAGCGCAGCACACCTCTCAACACCCATGAGTCGCCCGCACCGGTGTTGCCCCTTTTGCTGGCAGTAATCGTCGGCTATTTTGAGGGGCCCATCTAGTGGGCGGCAAGCCACCACCTGCCAATTGTAGTCAGTTATCATGATTATGGCAGGTGTCCGACCATTTGCAATAACCCAGCATTAAGTTTACCCATATTTCAGCCCCATAGCCCATTAATTTCCCTTTCTCTAATGCAATAGTCCCACCTCTGGCCAAAACCTGGAGGCCTACTCTCTCTGTTAACTTTGATGCACGAACTACGTATTTCTTTCGAATCTTATGTCAAAACGACACTTTTGACAACGAAAAATGCGAATCCGTTGCGTAATCATCAAAAACCCTACTCTAACGGACTTTTCGTCGTCTGTTCTCTCGCTCTTTCCGTAGCTACTTGTCTCTTTCAAAGTGCCTACGAATTTGTTGCGGATTCGTTTCGAATCTCAGATTAATAACTAACATTTCGAATCTTGTTCGTCGATCCATGATTGGTTAACTGCAACACTGACAGCGACTTTTACGAATTTTTGCATTTTTACCTTACTCTGAGCGCGCTTTTGACAACGAATTTAACGGACGAACGACCTCTATTCAAGGTCATTCCGACGTCAACTACCGAGGTGACGAATCCGTGACGGATTTCTAACGTATTGCTTTGTGAAGCATTTCAAAATAATTAATTCATCAAAATATGTTACTTAAACTTTGGATTTTTTGTAATTTTGGCATAATTGTAAGTTGTAGCGTATGGAGGATTGCTAGATTTCTTACTTTTATTAAATTAAAATGATTAAATGTTTACTTATAAATGTATATACTTATCAATCGTAATATATCCTTTACGATAATGGCTTGTTAGCTGAATTCTGTGATCTGTCCCTATATATCATTATTATTGATCTGCGCTGGAAGAGAAGCAGCTGGTTCATTGCTTCTCTGCCACTGCCTGCTTGTGATTTTTTTCAAGAAAGCCTCTAGTGCTCTTGAGTACATTGAGAGATTGAGTGATACAAATTATATGATCGGTACAAAATTATGCATTATCACTAGAAATGTTTGAAAAGCAGCGCGGAACGGAATACCGCTTTTGAGAAATATGTGTCGTTCGAGCTTCCATGGCCTGAGGTATAACGATATGTATATTTGTTTTTCATGTGTGTAAGTGGCCAACACTGGTGTCATTTTTCAAGCTGCCTAAAGGCATCTGTCATAGCTTAACGACTGCTATCAATAATGACAGCCGGGACCAACGATTCAACGTGCCTTCCGAACCAGGGAGGAGCTCGAGATACTTTTATGGCATGTTATATGCAGATAAATGATTTAGCAAATATCGATGGTCGGCTGCATGCCAAACGCTAACACACATTGGGTATGCGAGATAGGCGAGATGTAAGCTTGTATTATCTACCGTTGTAATTATCATTGAAACACAGTAAAACTTTCTTCTAGTATATTTATTGATGTAGGTATTATTATACTTTAGATCTTCGTGAGTTATTACGATGGAAATGTGCTTGTTACCGGAAATCTTGAAATCAATAACCTAGGTAGATCTTGTTTTCGTTTTTCTTTTTGCAGAATTATAAAATCTGTAAGAAAAGGCCATTTTTTTAAACATATCGTAACATTTAAGTCAGTGAATATCCTAATCCTAACTTCCTAATTAATATTATAAATTCGAAAGTGACTTTGTTTAGTTGTTACGCTTTCATGCCAAATCTACTAAACCGATAATCATGAAATTATGCATACATATATAGGTTAGGGTACTGAAAAGGACATAGGCTATATATCACGCGGGCGAAAGCTGGTAAATATATTGTATATGTATATATTGGTCTTTAGTTATTAAAATAATATCTCCACTGATTATCAAAATCAGGCCAAACTATCACTACTTCACGAAGGGAGTATTATACCTATATCCCATACTTATTATATACATATAAATTCGGTAGCTTACCCTTTGCAAATGATTATTATATATGAATATTAGAGTCTCGTCTTGTCGTGGCCAATAAAGGGCTGTTAATAGCTGTACAATTAACCATTGTGGTCGTCTTCTTGGCGAGTTGAAATATTTTCTTTATATGTCTTATTAGTCAATATTTGGACACGCTAAGCACCCTTCCGTTGACCTCATTGAGTTATTCAAGTGTGCAAGTAGTGCACGACAAAAGCTAAGCCATGGATTAGCACCGCGTTCACAAAGTTTGTCTCTGAAAGAACCCCACCTAGCTCGGTGTTCTTCGCATCTCCCGTGCGAGCATGGTCATAAGGTTCTTGCATATTCTCCAGCCAAGCAAAATTGTGGTAAAATTGTAACAACTGGTAGGCAATCACGTAAGTAAAAATCAAAAATTGCATTCATTCCTTGCTATGAAATGTAAGCTTCACTGCTTTTCCGCTGTTTGCATATACTTTAAACACATTTTTAGTCACCGAAATTCTGAACTATAAATAATCTACAAATTGTCACGTCACATCATGTTTTTTTGGTTTAGCCGACCATGACATCTATGTGTTTCAGCCATGTGCCGATTTTAGATTAATTCAATGATGCTAAATAAATTGTAATTTAATATTTTTAAATTATAAATAACATTGAAATAATATCTTTTCTCATAAAATAACGAAAATTCATTAATTTCCATAGTACTTAACGAGAAAAGTTGATTCGATGAAATTTATCGACAGCATACACGAATTTTATCGCTATTTGTATACGTCACTGGTCACGGACGTTAAATTATCGTGATCTCTATGGATTCGAAGTTGCTTTGCGGAGATTCGTTTGCACCGGAGAGTAGGGTGTTTTGAACATATCGAAAGACGTATGTACCAAAAACTTTGTACGGCGGGCAGGGGTCCATAAAGTGCTGCTCCATGACAATTGTAGAAAAGGAAAATGTACATAACTCGAGTATTAAATATTCATTCTGCATTTGTTAAAGATGAAGATTGGAGTTTAGAATACAGCCTTAAAATATATGGGTGTATGTATGGATGCACCTCTGTGTATCTATACATAAGTACATCATGAAATGTTTAAATTTAAGCTAATAGCAGCGTTTTACCTACCAATAAAACGCTTATTAAGCGATAACCTTATTTGAAACCTAATTAAACAACAATTGAGAGTAGCGAGCTTGACTTCCGGTAGCAGGTCGGCTATTTTACCGATTTTCCCTTACGACGTCGGCTAACTTCCGGTGGCCAGGAGGGGGGGCACGTGGCGCCGCGCCACTGCTCTGAGCCTCATTGGATCTCGAAATTGATTCGCATAAGAAACACCTGGCAGTGATTGTGTATTAGGTTTCAAATAAGGTTATCGCTTAATAAGCGTTTTATTGGTAGGTAAAACGCTGCTATTAAGCTTATGAACCGTTATTTGAAACCTAATTAAACAACAATTGAGAGATTGTCTGTTATCGCCTGGTGTACCGGTTATAGCCAATAACATGATGGATATGATATCATGTGAAACTGAATAGTTAAATAAATCAGATGTGAAAATAAAATGCATGACAAGACTGAGTTACAAGAAAGAATAATAAAAAACGTTATTTTACCAAAGGTTAGATCGGACTTTATAAACAAAAAAAATTATCATATAAAAAATAAAAATTATTTGAATGATAATAAAGTAAACAAAGACTGAATTAATAAACACTTGTTAAGTGTCAAATTCATTAACAACACAGATGGTATAGGTAAAGCTTAAATATCAAATTTACAATAATATAAATGGTAATGAGTACGAATAACTCGTACTATACCTGGCCAAAAATAAATGACGAAATTGAATATAAATTACATTCAGAACCATTATTATTTTTATAATAAAAATATTGTAAAACAGGATTTGCATCAGAACATCAAATATCCATCATATGACGTAGGTACTTTTCCTTATTTCATTGAAGATCAATAATAACCGGACTACTTTCAATAGTAAAAAACAAAAGAAATCACCTGGAGGAAAGAACTTCAAAAACTCACTTAACAAATTGCAAGGTTTACCTTGCGAAAAATATTTATTTTTCTATAACCTTTTTATCATACAGTCTTGTTGTCACGTGCAATAAGTTTCAGTATCCATGGTATAAAACCATTTGAATTGCATGTTCAAGTCCTATTACGTAGATATGGAAACAAATAGAATAATTTGTTAAAATTAGCCATGAGTAATTCTGTTCCATTTTCAAAATATATGACATATATGTACATTGGTTAGAATAAAGCCAAAAAGGTAATTTTAAAGTAAGGAAAATTGAGATGAACTTTGACCGTTTTAATCTTTATAAAGTAAAATATGCTTGTGCACCACACTTAGCAAGATGATAGCCGTAATTAGGACAAAACAACTTCTTTCTGGCTAAAATATACCCAGAAGATTTGTAATACAAAGGCTATATGGTAGATACAAACAGCTCTCGCAACTATATTGTCTTTGAGATGATAAAATGCAGAGGAATGACAAACATTTTATTTTTACACAAGAAAAAGTAAAACTAAACCTCAAGTAGTAAGTAAACTAAGAAAGTAATAAATTGAATTTTGACTACAAATATCTTGCTTTTCTGTTGCTAGGCTGGAATAGTACTAGTCAACTTTACAGAGGCACAAACGGGAGACCGTTCATTAGTAAGATGAATAAATAGTCTTATCATTATTGATATTAAAAACAATCAAACCTGGTATTTCAAATACTTCGAATTTTGAAACAGGCAAAAAATATCACATAAACAAAATACCTTGTTAAAGCAATATGATCTGGATTTCCATCCTAGTATAGGATTAAAGTTCGGATTTGAAAATCTAATTCGGATTGTTCCTATATTTAAACAAACATAAAAGTTAGTGCGATATTATCATTTTAAGTGATAAATAGTGTCAAACACACCTTTTAATACCATTTTTGGTAAGACTAAGGCCAGCTAAGAGTTCCTTTATAAATTATTCAGTGAAGATTAGTAGAACCGTTTCAATTAAAGAAGCAAAAGAAATCAAGTTTAATAAGATTGTTATACGAAATTTTTTATTTAAGTATTGTAGTTTCTTTACGTACATTAAATAATTCAATAAACTCCAAATACTGAGATTGCAATGAGATTTGCATTCACTGCTCAAATATATGTGGTCCAATAAAATATTTTATGTTGTCCAATAAATAAACTAATTAAAAAAAAAATTAATAAATTACAAAATGTCAAATGCTGTTGTAAGCCGTAAACCGTGATAAAGCCTCAAAACTGAAACAGATTTAGACTAAAAGAAAATCGAAGATATGTGTGTCTGCAGGCCCCGGGCCATGGGTGTCCAAAGCATTCCGGCTGAGAATGCAACCGGAAAAACGCTCAGATGAGAGAGGAGTCGGGCAAACGATACAGGACAAACCAATCATCCATCACTCAGCGAAGGGCCTGGATGAGATGTTAAGAAGCTAGTAGCTAAAGAAAACACCGAGAATTATTGCTTAACATGCATGTCTTTTAAATTTTATTCAACTTTTAAAAATATGGTAAACTGAATTTTTTAAATATATTTTTCAATAAACTGATACCAAACATTTTTGTAAGAAATATTACAACATAAAACCGACTTTGCCTTGTGAAATTAGAGCGCATCTTTAACCTGCCAAGCCCAAAAATAGCCTTTTGATATGACGAGGAGGCTAATCTACGACGAAAAGCTGCTAAAGTTTTCTTTAAAATATTAAAAATAATTTGACGAACCGTTATAATCACCGCCTGAGGTCGGTAAATAAAATAAGCAAGGTCAAAAGACGAACTCTCTTTGTCAACTTGAAGTATATTCTAATCTTTTTACTATTGTTGCACATTATGAAATTAGGCAAAATGCTAGGAAATGCTAGATTCTAAAGATAGAAAGGAGGCTTGTAGTATGCAGTGGGCGTAGAAAGCTGATGATGATTATGTGTTATACGTTTGCATTAAATACTAGTGTAGCACATACCGTGCATTCCACTTATTCATACATTACGGTAAAGTGACCATAAAAAAAAAAAAAAAAAATCGATAGTCAATTTTCATAGCTAGTGTCATAGTTTGAACATGAAAAATATCTGCGACATTACATTATAGTGTAATCAGAAAAACTCGCCTGGCCGGTTCGACTTTGCAATGAAAGTTGGTAAAAGTCTTTCTTAGATCAAGACAATTATTTTTATACGATATTAATATAAAAATATTTCATTATCAATGAGATGGTGAAGGATAACTAAAAACAAGTTCGGTGCAAACTACGAGTACTTTCGTAGAACACTTTATTGTGAAACTCCGGCAGTGAATGTGTTAACCAGAGACTGCGCCTCTTCGGCAAAGTTTGCGATGTAGCTTTTATTTAAGTTCGTAACTGATTCAAGTGGCTAACTTAAACATAAATTTTATAATTTCTTGGGATACAGTTCAATTTACTGTGAAAGTTAATAACTAGCTAATACTGCAACAGGTCTGATCTGAGCCTGTGTGTTCAATTTAACGTTAGCATTATTCATAAGGAGCCAAATCTAGATTATACACATTTGGCTTCAAGTATAGCCCAAACGACTAAAATTCATAATTGACAACATTTTCAGCATTGGAAATACTGCTTGACCCGAGCCCATGAATTAAACTGAGCTTTCACATTAGTTTTATGATAAAAAAGCCCAAGTAAATAAACATGAAAAATGTAGTTACTTTAATAACTTCATGAATATATTTAAAGAGATCATTATTCGCGACGCAAAATGTCGCTCCAATTATTATATAAAATAATAATAATAATGTTATGGCATGACTAGGCTTGCCCTGAGCCTGCGCATTAAGCTGAGCATACGCAACAGCTAATCAATTGCACTTAAATAAAATTGTTATACAACCAGAATGTAACTCCTCTTGATTCATCGCGATTGGCGAGTTTATTTGAGCTTTTGCTGCAGTTTTACTCATCATTAAATAGTTCTATTTACGTCATTCATAAAATAATCCGAAATTGCGACATGGCTTGGCTTGGCCTGAGCTCAAGCGTTCAGGTGTGCTTACGTAGCAGCTTTGTTTCAGCAAAATAAAAGTTAATATTAAGAACCAAAATGTATTTTATTTTACTTCATGTATTGCATGTCTATAATTAAAATAGACGCAATAGGCAGCATGACTAGGCTTGAGCCTGAGCCTGCACGTTCAGCTGAGCTTGTGCAGCAGCTTTATTTATTCGCACTATGAATAATACAATGTTTTAGCATGACTGGGCATGACCCGAGCCTGCACGCTCAGCTGAGCTTGCACAGCAGCTTTATTTATTTGCACTATCAACAATACGATGTTCTGGCATGACTGGGCTTGACCCGAGCCTGCACGTTCAGCTGAGCTTGCGCAGCAGCTTTATAAATAATCCAATGTTCCAGCATGACTGGGCTTGACCCGAGTCTGCACGTTAAGCATAGCTAAGCTAACAGCATTATTTCGATAAGGTGGTCAAGGTATCACCCTATTATATAAAATTCACTTATATATCAATTCTCTATTCCATACAAAGATTTTGTTCCTACAAAGAAATTAGTAAAAAGAAATAAACAAAATTGTTCACCGTAATCGACAATTGAATAAACTAGCAATTCAATGATAAGTTCACACTTCAACTTTTTAATGAATACTATCTTTTAATATACTTAATGAAATGTTTAGTTACCTCTAGAAACAAAATTAATATACGGAATTGATCTCCATATCCTCATCTCCTTGAGGGTAAGTGATATGAAAACAAAACAAAAAATCTTCGCAATCGAAAAGGATTTTCCGTTAATTTAAATGTTTTATTGAGTAGCTCAATAGCTAGTTATATTATTCATTATGCAGCAAAGAACCAGTTTCATGAAGTGATATAAATGAGAATCATTCATATCTATATTAAGTTTTATTGTTAATCTTGTCAATCGCTTATTAACGTAAAATATTACGCAGTCTATGGCTGCACATTTTCTTGACATAAAGTTAATCTTTACAAAGGCAACGGCCTTAACTTCAAAAAGGCTTAATAAGCAACGCCAACGTGTTAATATAATCTTGAATATCACTTACATGCTCTGCATAGCAACACTACATTCCTTGGTCTGGATAGTTTCTCAATTTATTCACTGACACAGTCACTTTAAATTATATAGGAATATAACAACTTAAGAATTCAACATTTAAATAGTACTGTTTGTTAATCAGATGGACTGTTAAATAACCAATATATAAGTAATATATAACAACTTAAGAATTCAACATTTAAATAGTACTGTTTGTTAATCAGATGGACTGTTAAATAACCAATCTATAAGTAACGAACGATTTGCATCGTTAAAATCCTTTAAAAAATCCGTTATATATTGAATTTTTGAATTCAAATAATAACATGTTTCAGGGAAAATCAGTAATCTGAAAAATAAAAAGCTGAAAAGCGAAAATATAAGTACGTGCACTTACCAATACAACCGACTGCTACGATAGTCAAGACGCCAATGAGGCTCAGAGCAGTGGCGCGGCGCCACGTGCCCCCCCTCCTGGCCACCGGAAGTTAGCCGACGTCGTAAGGGAAAATCGGTAAAATAGCCGACCTGCTACCGGAAGTCAAGCTCGCTACTCTCAATTGTTGTTTAATTAGGTTTCAAATAACGGTTCATAAGCTTAATATAGTATTTTGTAAAAGACTTTCCGGTTAAAAGTTAATCATTTATAACATATTTCATTATTACATGTTTAATTTTGCACACAAAATAAAATATAACGTAGTGTTTATTTTTGCCGCTCCAGCTTGCCTCAGACGTCAGGAAATATAACACATAAAATACGTTATCTGAAAAAAATATTGCATGTCACCTTTCACCTTCATAGTCGTTTCACCTTCTTACCAGCCGACTTCAATAAAAGAAGGTTAACAATTCAATAGGTACAAATGTATGTGATAATGTCAGAATTGTAGTTTGAGTATATATTAGTCTATAATTGATTTTAATATTTTGTGTAACATGTATGTTTGTATGCGCATAAATAAAAAAATATTAGATGGTTATCATTTTATTTGGGTTCCGTTGTAAACTAGGAACCCTTATAGTTTCGCCATGTCTGTCTGTCCGTCCGCGGTTTTACTCAGAGACTATAAATACTAGAAAGCTGTAATTTGGTATGGGTTAAAAAAAAATTTCTTAGCGTAGCTCCCATACAAGTAAAGAGGGAGTTATATTTTTTTATCTATACAAACCCATCGTGTTGGGTATTGTTAAATAGGTCTTTGAAAAATATTGTGAGGTTGAGAACACCATTTTTCGATTTAGAGATCCGTTTCCGAAATATTTGGTTTTGTAGTACAATTTTTTGTTAGAGGTAAGTGTCCCCCCCTCTATCTGCTAAACGGTTAATATAGATACGTGAAAAAAATTACAGTAGTAGTGTTTATACTAAAGTTGTAAGGAAAACTATCAGAGCTGAGTACTAAGTGCAAACTAAAAAGTTATAGGTAATCAACTTCTAAAAAGTACTCGAAAATGTAAAATTTCATACAATTTTCATTGTAAGATGTTTTTGGTCGTTAAACTGTGAGGTGCGAGTGTGAACTCAAAGTTGTCATTCGCAACTACGGAACCCTACACTTCGCGTGGCCCGACTACACTTGGCCGGTTTTTTTTGTTGATCTTGTCCAAATTAGGGAAAGTGCAAGTTACTTTGAAATCAGTTCAGTAATTTTTTTTTAGGATAGATAGTGTGTGGGTTCAAGGTCGAGTTTTTTTTTAACAGTTACATAATATATTTACGCGCGAAAAACATTTCTTTCTTTCGAGTTTTTGATCTAGTCGGGTAAAAACGACATCACTAATAATTAATACCTTAAAAAAATTATAGTCTGTGGAAAAATATGACACTTTTTTTACTTTGTCATTGAAATGAATGTTTGTCAGGATCAATGGAGATATACCTACAAGGATAATATATTTTTAGTTTTCTGATATGTTTGAAAGGAAAATTATAATTTTTATCATCAAAACGAGCAGTACTATTTATTGAACGTTCCGAAAATATATATGGTATGACGAGGTATATACCATGTATAGTGAAACCTCAGAGTGAAAAAAAAGGTTTTAGAAAAGGGCGCAACGTATATTTTATTGTTTTACACGTAATATTTATATGTAAATCTCTGACTAAAGATTTTTTTATTCTATTCCTGACGTATAAATACAAAATAAACAAGTTTTATCAAAGTAAATATGGTTTCTGTTCATTTGTGTTTTATTATTCTGTATCAATCAACAATTTTATAAGTATAATAGTACGTAGACAATAGTTCTTTACTGTGATCAAAATAGAAATTGACAACATTTCATTTTCACTAAGGACACAAAATAAAAAAACCATTTGGAGATCTTAGCGTTCAAAATAATATATATTTTTTTCAGAATTTTTAGAACACTATTTACTGAAATAATAAATAATTTCTAAAATATATGCAAAAAATGGAAGCTCAGGCCAACATAATTTCGTTCCTGTTGCCTGGGGATGTAATAAAAAAGAAATAATTTTTTGTCAATGAATTATTGACATTGACAGTGACATGGACATTTAAGTTTGTTGATTTCTAAGAATATGAATTCTCATAGAAGGAGCTTCGATGGAACAAAACGTACACGGTCGTAGACAATAGAGTTTTTACTAGGGATGCGACAGTCATGTAATAGATTCTGGAGTGCTATTTTTGAACGCGTGACTCACTAAAACGGAAGTCGTGCACGACTACAAGTCACACTTGTCTTCCAAGTCAGGAAATGCTATTTTGCCATATTTTTGAAACCATCGTTTGAACTGTAGTGCTGCCAACCTTCAACGAAAAATATTTCATTTCTTCTTATTTCACGCAGAATTTTTTATAAACTTTTTTAAGGTTATTAAGGATTTTTAAAATGTTTAAGAAATGTAGCGTCCAACGGAACGTAAAATCATGACAGATGAACTTCAAATGACAGGAAGTGACTTTGACATAAAAGCGTTCGTCGCTTGCGGAAACGAGCGGTGTCAACCGCTCGTTGCAATCACTCGCCAACTAACGATTCAAAAATGCGACCTTTTGGAAACACTCGCGTCAATCACTCGTTTAGTGAGTCACGCGTTCAAAAATAGCACTCCTGGTCTTTTTATCTATGGTGTAATAAAGTCAGCTTCTGATATGAATATGATGTCTGACAAAAACAATCAATTAATTGGGACAATATTTCCGCAAATATTCTACAGACATCTCGTAAGGTTTTTGTCCCTTTACTAACACACATATGTCACTTATCTCTGACAACAGGTGTATTCCCTGATGCTTTTAATAAGGCCATTGTTCACCCGATATACAAAAGTGGTGACAGCAATCTAGTAAGTAACTTTCGTCCCATATCGGTTCTTTCAGCCATGTCAAAAATTTTGGAGAGAGCTATGAACTCTCGCTTAACAAAGTACCTTAAAGATAAGAATATAATTTCTAATAACCAATACGGCTTCAGAGAGGGCAAATCTACCGAGGATGCGGTATCTGCTCTAGTGGATGACGCAGTGAGACACTTGGATGATGGAAAAACCAAATGTTTAGGTATGTTTTTAGATCTATCTAAGGCATTTGATACCGTTTCCATACCCAAGTTGATTGCTAAGCTAGAAGAAATAGGTATCAGAGGCACAGAATTACAACTATTCCGGGACTATTTATCTAACCGAACCCAAATTACAAAAATTGATAAATATATGAGTGACGAGGCATACATAACAAGGCAGTATTCTTGGACCAACCCTTTTCATCATTTATATTAATGAGATCTGCCAATTACAGCTCCCAAACTGTAACATTTATTTTTACGCGGATGATACTGCACTCCTTATTCATGGACCTAACTGGCCAAAAGTATATGAACTAGCTGAAACGGCTCTAACCGAAGTTATGTCTTGTCTATCCAACAATCTATTGACCTTAAATCTTGACAAAACAAACTACATAGCTTTTGGCTTAAGGGCTCCATCGCGTCCATCAACAGATAGCTTTGTTCTGCGGGCACATATCTGCTTCAAACCTTCTCGTACCTGTACTTGCCCAGCTATCACCAGGACTCCTCATATTAAATATCTCGGCATTTATCTCGACGAAGCACTCAATTGGAAACTTCAAATCAAAACTTTAACATCACGTTCTCGCAAGCTTATATACATCTTCAAAAACCTGAGACATGTTGCCAACTTTCCCACGATCAAAATGACATACTTTGCATTGTGCCAATCAGTATTAACATACTGCATTACAGTCTGGGGGGCGGCCGCTAAGACCACTATGCTCCCCTTAGAGAGGTCACAACGTGCTATTCTTAAAGTGATGACTCGTAATTCATTTCGTTATTCAACATCTCAACTTTACTCCGACGCCTCGATCCTAACTGTAAGGCAACTATTTGTATTATATACTACTCTTAAAAAGCATTCCCAAATAGGATACAACCCAAATTTACACAGAGGCCAACGTCGCTCTTATAAAGTCTGCACAACCGTAGTACATCGTACTACTCAAGCTAAACGTAATTTTAGAGTGCTGAGTCCTATTCTATATAACAAAATCAATAAGACGCTTAGTATTTACTCCCTTACAAAATATAATTGCAAAACAATTCTTCAAAATTGGCTTAATACTTTAAAATATGACGAAACTGAATCACTTTTATCTTAATATTGAATAAATCAAATTTAATGGAACAAAATAACGACTTGCTAATCTGCGACTTCTATTATACAAATACTTTACCTGCACTCACACACACACACACACACACATCCTGACATAATACACCAAATTACACATACATACTACACACCCATTCATCATCCACTTCTTTTTCACACGCATGATACTCTCAAAACGCTCACTTCAAACAAATACGCAATAAGCAAACACTTTTGCTGACACAACTGATGATATTAAATGAATCTTATTATAAGCACCGCCTCTTCTATAACTTCTTTTGATCCTTATTGTGTATTACTTAAGTCTTCATAATACATTTACTTCAGCCCGTAAACAGAAATATCTAGTTGGGTTTTGAAGTAGCATCAATGTCTTTTAATCTAGTAGCCACTACACTAGTATACATGTACTTAACAAACATCTGTCAATCTCGCTTTTACCCTTTTGGTTGCCTATTCTCTGAGATACAGACCCATACCGTCTAGTTCAGGGATGGTCTCCCAAATGGGTTGGCTTTGGCTTCGACTTATCCTAAGGCCTGTATTTACTGTTTATACCTACAAACAAATGTAATGTGTTGGCAAATAAAGTTATTATATTATATTATTATAATAGGTTATTTTTCTGCGTCAAAATATTAATAATAAAATTAGACCATCAGTTAGACAATCAAAAAATATTGGACTCGTATTTTTTCTTTCGCTAATTATACAATAAATTGATTTATTCAAGTAAAAAATTAATTTTACCACATCACCTCCAACGCAGACGAGCCAGCGTTTTATACGAACGATTTAAGATGAATATAGCAATTGACAAGTACGATTTCAAAACTGGCTTTTCTTTTTCTTTCTTCTGTTTATTTATGGCTTCCACCGAGAATTCAGTGATTCTGCCAATGTCCAGTATAATGAGATACTAAGTATCGGTGTTGTACGGTATGTGGCATCAAAGATGGCGTATGTTCTTTGCCAGCCTCGTGGGAGATTTTGGCGACAAATCTATACGAGTCCATTCAACAGTCCACCCCAACTATTTCACAAATTGTTCTCGAGCACGAGCATTTATAACACCAAACTACACCAATATAAAGATAAAGTCCACTTAAATCAATTTGCAAAATTGTATAAGGCAAACGACAACTGAACCCCTTGATTTCCCACCAAAAAGTCTCAACTGTCTTTTCAAATTGGTCGCATAAAGATATCAAGATGTCAAAAATGACATTTGTTAAGTGTGTATTAGTACTTATTGATAAACCTATATTTATTTCTTTCTTACATACTTTAAAAAGAAAGAGATGAATATATAGCTGAGAACTAGGCGATCTCTATTCTATTTTATACTCTAAGATTTAAAACACCAACCGAAGCAAATGAACTGCTCACGTATTATGCCTAGCTTTGCACTTACGCCCTTTTGTAATGAGCAGCTTTTAATTATTAAAATTCCTGGCTAAATAATTTTTTTTAAATTAGAAGGAAAAATACGTGTCCCCTATTTTTGTATCTATTTTCAATCTAACTTAATATTTAGAGGGGTTCAAAAAATGAAATGTTGTCAATTGCTTAGCATTTTCTCGCATGGATCAAGGCAAATGGGCATGTTGACTAAAATTTTTTTTATGTTGCTATGTAAAGACCTGCCAAAAATAAACACAATAGTGACAGAAATACATTTCCAAACAAAAAACTCTTTAAGTTATAAAAGTTTTAAAGACACATGTTTTTAGACGTAAATTTTTTGACGTGAAAACGCGCGGCTGAATTGCCTACATATTTGTGACGTCACAAGCTTGTATTTTGTATGGGTGGCGTGAGAACTTTGTTTGGTAGCTATACGAAATATTTCGTTTATGGTAATGGTTTCATAATAAAAGTTGCTATAAATTTTGCAGGCTAAAATACTGTATAATTGTAATTAAAGATTTTCATACTTTAAAAAATGGTCCTATTCACCCAACTTTAAAGAAGCTTTAAGATCACTTAACGAATCGATATCAAATTAAAAGTGTTCTTTATAGTGTTTTTAGATAGAAATAAGTCTCATTAGAAGCAAATTTTATATAATCTTAACATTAGGCAACTACCGTAATGCTATAAGTGGAAGTGAGACATCACTCTGGAATTGCCCTTCCTCCGTGGAGCATTATTATCTTCAGTAACGTGGAATAAATATGATGAAATTGTTTTGTCGTGAATTAAGATTCAAGCAGCCGAAGATAAATCTCGATGGCGTGCAATTGGGGAGGCCTATGTCCAGCAGTGGACTAGTATAGGCTGATGATTATGATAAATTAAGATTCAATATGGATTATCTTTCAAATGCGAGTACCTATACCTCTCAGAGCAATAACTTGCTCTGAGCTATACCTACTCTGTGCTATGAGGTTTACTTACAGAAAGCTTCCACTAATGTCATTGGTCAATAATTTCACCCTTCTTTTTCTAATTTTGGCAAAGGACTAAGTTAAGATTTCTTGATTTATGATTTTAATAAATTATTAGCAGGTAATTATTTTTACTTCATTTCTAACTAGACCAGAAAAATATTATTTGACTCATCATAGTATTATTTTATTAAGTTTCATTCAGAATAATGAAATAAAAGCATTCCAGTCATTTTATCGATAAATATCAAAAATTTACGTCTTTCCTAGGTAAGAACTTCACTATTATCGTAGACTTTTGATGACTATGGATCCGTCCACGATTCGAACGATAAATTCGTCATTGACCTTTCGAGGTCCTCGTCTGAAATACGAACTACGTCGCGTGTCAACTTAGAGTAGGCCTCCTGTTCGAGGACATATCAATTATTGGTATTTCCAGGAATATGTTCTGGCTGGAGACCTACATTACATCAACTTCTCCAAAGGGCCTCTACGTGTTGGATCTATATCCCCACACAAGCCTTCCAAAGGACCGGGGTAACACCCGTGAGTCTCAGAGAGATACAAATAATAATAATAATAATGTCATTTATTTCAGGCAATAGTATTGTACTTACAATTATGTACAATACCAGAGGCCCATATTATAAATACCTTACAGACTAACATACATAAAGTTCATATAAATAAATACCTTACAACTAACATTATTGGCGATGCAAAGATTATTCGCGCGCCTCTAGCGGCGAAATTTAGAACTTGTCTAAGGACGACACTTTGCTTTTTGCTTGGAGGTTAATTAACTATAAAAAAATATGATGGATCACGATTATTTAAAGAAACCTCTTGCTAATAAAAGGAGAAATACAAAATATTGTTGCGTTCCTCAATGTTCTACTTATGGAGATCCGGGAATAAGTTTTCATTTGTTTCCAAAAGATAATATTACGAAGAAAACATGGAAGACTGCTTTAAGAATAGGCAAGCCGATTTCACCAGCAATGAGAGTTTGTTCTCATCATTTTCAAGCTTCAGACTATTTTCCAAACAGTAAGTATACGTAATTATTTACTTAAGTTTTAATTATTCGCTATGGAGTGGGTTCTGATATAATTTTTTGTACCTATTCAGAATTACTAATAATGCTAATTTTGACATTTGTAACTCTATTATCTTGGAAAAATGTACATAATTAATTTATTGTACAACTAACATATTTTATATGTTATTTGTTTAGTTTAGGTTTAGGCGAGTTCCTCATCAGATAACGAGATATGTTTCAGATTCAAAAAGACAGAAGTTGTTTCCTAATGTCGTACCGTCTCAGAATATTCCTAAGAGAAGCTATGATAAAGAAGTATTAGCCCATAAAATAAAATCTATATATATGTTATCTTTTCTTTTTTTCCAACAGAAATCACCATTCCACTCCGTAATAATTCTTCTCCAGAACGCATTGGTTTTGTGTATCCCGCAGACGCTTTAACTATATCAACTATTGACAACATTATTATTATTGTCTTGTGCAGCAAGAAAACCTGTAGAAACCACACGAATCTTATTTAAATAAAATAAATAAATTAAATGTGACGTAACTTGTATCACAAACTGTCAAAGTGTCGTTCTTAGACAGGTTCACAATTTTGACACTAGAGGCGCTAGTTAGAATCTTTGCATCGCCAATATAATAATATTTTATTTTATTTCACACGTAGTGACGGCGACGTGTGACGCGCGGTGTCGTCGGGAAGCCGACCTCGGAACCTCCGAAATACGACGCCCTGCGGCCAGAAGTCCTCCTTCATAAAGGTTGCCAGATGATGCGTCGGCACTCTCACCACATATGAATTGAAATTCGACTTGTGGCGAGACTGCAGACGTTCAACCCTCAAAGTGAAGGTGGACTTCTTTCGGACGTAGTCCACGACCTCCTCTACCGTCGTAGACCAGTAAAGACGGGACACGTACAGCTGCGTCGATGGTACGGCCGGACGCAGCGGAGAGTCCGGTCCGGTCGGCGCGGCTCCGCAGATGTTGCGGCTCGTGGGCTTCCTCTTCTTCCTTTCCACCTTAATGAAGCCCTCTTCGTCGCGTTGGTTCCTCTCAGAACCCGGTGGTGGCAACGGCTTGGTAGGAGCTGGCTTACGTCGTCTCCCTGTTGGCCCCTGTGTTGAAGGCCGCTTTGTGGCCTCGGCGGGGGTGGCGGCGGGCGCGGGCGCAGCGGCGGGCGCGGGCGCAGCGGCGGGCGCGGGCGCAGTGGCGGCCGTGGCATAGGCGCGCGGCGGCGGCGCACTCGGGCTCGACGTCACCGGGGCGGGCGCGGGGGAGCGGGCGGCGGGCTGTATAGCTCGCACAACAACAGGCGGCTACGGTAAACTGCTGACGGAGACATTTTGCGCGCCGCCTCGTCGCGTGTTTACATAAGCAGTCTCAGGTGACCTACTTACCGAATCACTACTTTTTAATGTTAGTAGTTCGGTACGTAATTCACAGATGGTAGATTCAGAGAACCCTAATCTACACTGTACTTCAGCCAGGCTGGCTTTCAGGGCGGTGATATCCTTCAGCAGCCTAGTGACGTCGACGTGATCGAACGTGACGGGAGGCAGCTTGTCCAGCTGCTTCGCCACAAATGTAGGCACATCGTCCGGGTCGGTGACCTTCAGCAGGTTTATGATGTCCTGCAAACTTCTCTCCCCCTTCTCATCTCTTCTGCGGGACGGCATTTGGTCGACCATGTCGAGACTCCTGTAGAGCAGCTCCTTGCTACTGCAAATCTCCTCTAACTTGAAGTTGGACTTGCAGATCTGCAAGATGCTGATCTCGTCCATGGTGTCGATGGCGTGTTGGATGAACGCCAACAGTTCGTTCGCTATGAGGGTTTCGGAACTCATAGCGGTATCGGGCAGCGGCTAAGCCACGCAATTCGCGAATAAATATTTGTGACAGTGCAATGCGGCGGTTCGCGACTGTTGCCGAGCGCGTATCGCTAGTCACTCAATCCTTAATAACTTTAACAAAGTTTTAAAAAAATTCTGCGTGAAATAAGAAGAAATGAAATATTTTCGTTGAAGGTTGGCAGCACTACAGTTCAAACCAAGTGAGTCACGCGTTCAAAAATAGCACTCCAGGAGTGCTATTTTTGAACGCGTGACTCACTAAAGCGCAAGTCGTGCACGACTACAAGTCACACTCGTCTTCCAAGTCAGGAAATGCCATTTTGCCATATTTTTGAAACCATCGCTTGAACTATAGTGCTGCCAACCTACAACGAAAAATATTTCATTTATTCTTATTTTACGCAGAATTTTTTAAAACTTTTTAAGGTTAATAAGGATTTTTAAAATGTTTAAAAAGTGTAGCGTCAAACGGAACGTAAAATCATGACACAGGAACTTCAAATGACAGGTAGTGACTTTGACATAAAAGCGTTCGTCGCCTGCGGAAACGAGCGGTCTCAACCGCTCGTTGCAATCACTCGTCAACTAACGATTCAAAAATGCGGCCTTTTGGAAACACTCTCGTCAATCACTCGTTTAGTGAGTCACGCGTTCAAAAATAGCACTCCTGGCTGCTGACTGTACAAAACTGAGATCACATATATGACATACTATTTACAAGAAAATAGGACATATTTGTGATCTACATCCCCAAAATATAAAAAAAAAACGACAGTCATGATTAATTTTACATAAAAAGTTATAAGCACCATCGCGAAGTCCAAACCTGACGCCACAAAATTATTTATTGCTTTGAAAATAGTACACATACATACATACTATCACGTCTTTTTCCCTTACGGGGTAGACAGAGCCTAGGTCTGTAAAACCTTGAGGCCACGTTTAGCATGTTGGTGGGCTTGTAGGTGAGAACGGAATCAAAAAAGTGATGGGTTGCTAGCCGCATCGTCTATAAAATAGAATAGAAAAATCTTTATTCAGTGATTTACAAATGGTACAGTACAATAACAATAGTTAACATAAAGTTAGTACACCAATTTTGTAAAAATAAAAAATTAAACAGTTATATTTAAACCACTGAAAGTGAGTTAATATAAGTTTATAGAAATGATTCCTGATGCCCATTCCCTCGATCGACTTTTACGATCTGCGCGGGAAGAGAAGCAGCTGGTACATTCTACGTTTTTTGTTTTCTCCCAGATCAAAATGTAAGTGAAAAAGTTGAAAATAGTACCCCGGCTGGAAGACGAGACCACAGATTAGACAGAGTATGTACTCTGACAAATGCAGTGCAGTTGTCAGTGTGTGTGTGATTGATAAATAAATATATTTTTTGGCATGGCTCGCGAACTTTATGATAACGAGGAGTTCTTGGCGGGAATTTTAGCGCACTACACGGTGTCTGTTTTGGATTGTTTCGCAAATTGATTCTAGTGGACTTTATAATGTGAATTTGGTGTTATAAATGCCCATATTTAAGAACAATGTGTAGAATAACTAAAGTAGACTGTCATAGTGCGGCTGTAGTGAGATTTACATAGCGGGCTGTTGGTTGTCCGCCTTGCTGCGTCGTCAATGATGAAACCAGTGGATTCGCGAAGAGTTGTCGCCAGGGGCTCCGTGAAAACAACGAAATGAATTACACCATCATTTCGTTGACAACAAACAAGAATAACTCGCCAACAGGTGAAATAAATGAAGAAAGGCTCTAAAGGACTTGTATCCAGGGCCGTAAAACAATACTAAAAAAAAAATATGGCAACGAAAAGTGAAATTTGTGTTTTCGTAATTTACTAGTTCATTGTGATTACAGTGATTATATACTCTTTGGTTCATTAGATAGGTATATTCATCACATCAATTTTCAGCTATGAATCGAACGGGAAGAATTTTACAGGTGCATTTGCTTGTGCTTTGTTTTTATTTTTTGTCCTATTTTATGGTTATGTCTGTGCCTTTATAATAAGTTGAACATAAATGTAATCTTTTATAAAATTAATAACATTTTAGAAAAATTGTGTGGTCAGTTACAATTATTATTAAAAGGATTTATTACTATTTACAGCTCCTGTCCAGAAAACACCCATTTATAAAAGTTGATTATGCAAGACCTTATATTGTGGCAAACCAATTCAGTGTTGTGAATACTAGACAACAAGGAACTATAGCTATAGAAGATAGTTATGTCAAAAAATTCATGAAAGCTGTTGGATGGATGGATCAGTCTAGAACTGTGAGTACGGTACTTTTTGGTCACTTACCATCAGGTGACTTGCTTGC
Source organism: Rhodophaea formosa (assembly GCA_963082605.1). Taxonomy (NCBI): domain Eukaryota; kingdom Metazoa; phylum Arthropoda; class Insecta; order Lepidoptera; family Pyralidae; genus Rhodophaea; species Rhodophaea formosa. The sequence continues at coordinate 12,353,695 of OY720206.1, read as the reverse complement.
TTGTTTGCCATCCTATATAATAAAAAAAGAATAGCATCCATCATGCCTGAAAAGCAGGTATAAGTTTTCTCTTTTCTTATTAACGGGTATATATTTATAAGGGCACTAACATGAGACATAACTATATATATATATATATAGTTATGTCTCATGTAAGTGCCCTTATATTTAATGCACCATAACATCTTTTTTACTCTGTTCTGGTAAAACAATAACCTGCCTCATTATAAGCTCAATTTTCTAAAACTAAAATGTATAAATTTAATAATTGACATGAACAATAATTATTGTGAAAGTTCACACTTCACACTCACTAATTGGTACACAGAAGACTTTGTGTTTATGAAACCTCAACTTCAATTAAAGAGATTACCATATTATAAGCTCCGTAGCGCAGCGGTCAACACGCCGGCCTGCGACACGGATGGTCCTGGGTTCAATCCCCGGTCAGGTCAAGCAAGATGGAAAATGATCTTTCTCAAATTGACCTGGGTCTTGGATGTTTATCTATAAATGTATTTGTAAAAAAAATATAGTATCGTTGAGTTAGTATCCCATAACATAAGTCTAGGACTTACTTTGGAGCTAGCTCAATCTGTGTGATTTGTCCATATATATTTATTTATATTTATACCACATAGAAAAATAAGTTTAACGAATTCTCTCTGATTTAAGTGTGTTCCTGATTGCATCCTGAACTAAACATTAAACCATAATCTTATTTTTCTTACAGCGTTTAAAACTCACGGGATATTTTCTTTATGAAAGTATTCCTGACAAAGTGGCCTACACAGAATGGTTTGAAGGATTAAACCTTCCAGATACATTTGCTTCATGGTTTAATATCACTGAACTGCATGTATGGATGCTAATGGTACGGTTCATGGCAGAAGATCTATCTACTACTATTACTAGTACAGATAAAAAGAAATATGTCAAAGGAGATGGCCATTTCGTAAGGAACTGTATAATAGAAGCTTTGTGGGCAGATGTTGGGAATAAAATCAAGTTATTGGAGGTAACTATGGATGATTTTCTATCAAATATATTTAAAAAGCCTTTTCTTTTATTAAATACTAGCTGTTACCCGCGGCTTCGTCTGCGTGATAGCCTATGTCCTTCTCAGTAACCTAACCTATGTTGTGTATGCCAAATTTCATGATGATCGGTTCAGTATAGAGATGGGCGCCTTCCCGAAATATTTCCGGCCGCTGGAAATATTTCCATTTATTCCTTCCCGATTTCAATTTATTCCGGGAAGAAATAGTAAACTTTTTTACACCAGAGAAATATTTAGATTAAAATAAAAATTAATTCTTTCTTATATTATAATAGTGATAAAGATAACATGTTATGAAAGTACACATTTTTATTTCTATGTATTTAAGTGCCAAATTGTATTTTTCAATTTAATTGTTATATTTAGCAGAGGAAAATTTTTAAATCAACATTACAGTAGAATAGTGCTTACTTAGCGTGATATTTACTTACACATTAACTACAACTGCAACTGGCTCGTCTTAGAAAAGTGATCCGGAAAAGGTGAGGGGTCAGTTAGCCACCCCGTTATTCTGCCATTTTGCTACTCTGCAAAGGCTTTGCCTTGTTTCCTAAATCGCAGCCCAACAAGGCTTACGAGAGTTTGTTGTCTCTTCAAGCCTTTTAAACACAGCCAACGCCCAAAGCCGAGGTCCGTCCCAGTAGGGGGCCCTTAGGTGTATTATTAGTATTTTATACATAGTGATCATATTTTTGGTTGTTTTAAGTATGTTAAGTAATTTGTTACGTATCAAGTCAAAAGCAATGTTGAAATATATTGAGTCTTGGTGAGGAGGATTTAATTAAGAAGACATGTTGGTTAGTTCAATGTCTATCGTATATTGAATTAAATCATTATAAAAATGCATCATAGCATAAACTTACAAACTAAGCATATTTGTATTTCGTCAAACGTTACACGCGCGACCCAATAACTGCACTCTTGTTATTGCGCAAGTACTTACTTAGGTACTATTCTACAATGTGATTTTTCTTAATAATATGGCTGTAAATCGAAATAATGTGCTGTCTTAATTCTGTTTGTATCAAAGAAAATACGTGAATTCGATTAAAACATTTTTTTTTAAATTTCCAACCTATTTTTTACTAAATTTAACTTCTTAATTAGTATGTGGTTTTTAAATTGTAAGATATTGATCCAAATCAATTTCTTCCCGGCAGAAATTAAAAATTCCCGGAATAAATGGGAATTAATTTATTTATTCCTTCCCTTCCCTTTCCTTCCCATTTCCTCCCGTAAAAATTTCTTCCCGCCGCCCATCTCTAGTTCAGTAGATAGAAAGTGAAAGCATAACTAACAAACAAACTCACTTTCGCATTTATAATATTAGTTAGGATTAGGATTTAGATGAAACTGTCACAATAAATGCCGTGTGGTTCCCAGCAGAGTAGAATAGGACCACTCCAAGTCTTCCCGTGGATGTCGTAGAAGGCGACTTAGGAAACACAAGCTAAACAAAGCTTATAAACATCAAAGAAACCTCTCAAACCCGTCTGGCCAGCGTGGAGAGTGTAGGCCAAATCCCCTGATTGCTCTGGCTAATAAATGGCTCTGGTAGTACAGAGAGGGTCGTGCTTCTGCACTGGAGTGGAGACTAAAAAGACCTGATGATGATGATGATGTCACAATAAATGTTAGGGAGAAGCTTGATGGTCCAGTGGACATAGGTATATTAATGCTTATGCATGTTAACCAATTTACACCCAAACCATTTATTTATAGTAATATTATAAAGAGGAATGATTGGATTATTTGTTTGCATTGAATAGGCTCGGAAACTACACGACCGATTTTCAACATTCTCTCACCTATAGAAAGCTAATTTATCTGTAGGTGACATAGGCTATAATTTACTACTAAGTATCTACAGTACAATACTGGGTGTGATCCCCACTGGGAAGGGTTTCCCAAAGAATCATAAAATATCTCGTACGCCTTTGTCTTTAGATGGCAATATTAGCCATTGGTCCTGGCTGTCATTATTATGGCAGTTATTTAGTTATGGTCGATACCAGTAGGCAGCTTAATTACACCATTGTTGGTCACTTACACACACGTAAGCAATATTATAAATTTGTTAGCTATATGGACAAAATATTTATTTTATCTACTCACACACTATAAAGAGTCTATAACGATACCAAAAACTAGCCAATAATAGGCATCATTACGTCAATCACATACACATTTAAAATAACAATTATATTGTCTCTGGCCGTAGGTAATATTGTACGTATTTTCATTACGACATCGTTTTTCGATTAGGTAATGACTTTCAAATTTCGAATACCTTGTTTTGGAAAGGGAATCTTGGTCAGATTTAAGAAAATAGAACTACGTGGCTGAGGTCGTCCCACGGTTGTCCACTGTACATTACACGCATCCTTGACATGAGTTTAATTTGCCGCCATTGCGAAGTAGGTAGATTTATTTGTACCTAGCTGTTACCCGCGGCTTCTTCCGCGTGATATATATCCTATGTCCTTCTCAGTATCCTAACCTATGTGTATGCAAATCTCCTTGCCGATCAGTTCAGTAGGTAGAGCGTGAAAGCGTAACAAACAAACAAACAAATAAATAAACAAACAAACTCACTTTCGCTTTTACAATATTAGTTAGCAGATTTAAGAAAATAGAACTACGTGGCTGAGGTCGTCCCACGGTCGTCCACTGTACATTACACGCATCCTTGACATGAGTTTAATTTGCCGCCATTGCGAAGTAGGTAGATTTATTTGTACCTAGCTGTTACCCGCGGCTTCGCCCGCGTGATATATATCCTATGTCCTTCTCAGTATCCTAACCTATGTGTATGCAAATCTCCTTGCCGATCAGTTCAGTAGGTAGAGCGTGAAAGCGTAACAAACAAATAAATAAACAAACAAACTCACTTTCGCTTTTATAATATTAGTTAGCAGATTTAAGAAAATAGAACTACGTGGCTGAGGTCGTCCCACGGTCGTCCACTGTACATTACACGCATCCTTGACATGAGTTTAATTTGCCGCCATTGCGAAGTAGGTAGGTTTATTTGTACCTAGCTGTTACCCGCGGCTTCGCCCGCGTGATATATATCCTATGTCCTTCTCAGTATCCTAACCTATGTGTATGCAAAATTTCATGACGATCAGTTCAGTAGGTAGAGCGTGAAAGCGTAACAAACAATCAAACAAATAAATAAACAAACAAACTTTCTTTCGCATTTATAATATTAGTACAAATAAATAAACAAACAAACTCACTTTCGCATTTATAATATTAGTTAGGATAGGATTAGGATGTCCTTCTCAGTACCCTAACCTATGTGTATGCAAAATTTCATGACGATCGGTTCAGTAGGTAGAGCGTGAAAGCTAACAAAAAACAAACAAATAAATAAACAAACAAACTCTCTTTCGCATTTATAATATTAGTTAGGATTAGGATAAAAAGTGAATGATAGGGTCGAGCTCCGTGGCGCAGCGGTCATCACGCTAGCCTGCGACACGGGGGTCCCGGGTTCGATCCCGGTCAGGTCAAGATGGAAAAAGATCTTTTTCATATTGACCTGGGTCTTGGATGTTTATCTATATACGTATATAATATAGTATCGTTGAGTTAGTATCCTGCGACACAAGTTCACAACTTACTGTGGGGCTAGCTCAATTTGTGTATATATTTATTTAATTATAGTGAATCGAAAAAGTGATGACGAAGTAGGTATGTACACTACCCAAAATTCTTTACGGGGCAGCGAACATAATTAACAATTTGTTAAGTCGATAAATTAAGTACATATGAAAAAGTTTATAGAACAGTTTCTGAAACGTTATATTATAGACGCTTTATAGTGTGTTTGTAGATAAAGTATTGTATGCAACTGTTAGTAATTAGTCCTAAAAATACTTATGTGACCCTATTATAAAACTCGCCTGCGGCTCTTTTCATAAACCCACATTCGTATTTTAAGGACCCTTATTACTAAACAGTTGCATAAAGTAGGTACTATTAATTTGACTCAATGCGCATGTACTTTTTACGTATAACAGGGGGCGAATCCTGCAATAGCTAGGAAGCAAGTATCGGAATTATCAGAGCAGTTCCAAGCAGCACTTGTGGCATATGATGAAGGTCTGAAAGATGATAAAGTTCTAGCATCTGCTATTTGGAGGAGGTTCTACTCTTTATCTGCCGATACTAATGCTGAAAGTATAGAGAGAATTGTCAAGTTCGTAAGGCATCAGGTGGGTTTTCGCATTCCATTAAACAAAGATAATTTAGATTAGATAGTTGGGTCTTCTTACTTTTTAATGTTACATATTTTTAGTGTATCTAATAATGTCAAAATAAAAAATATGACTGTGCCATGTATTTTCCGGACTTGAAAGGCGTAAGTCGTGAACGAAGAAAACATAGAAGCCAAACCGCCTTGAACTACCGTTTTAGCCACGATACACAGGCCGCGGCAGACTTTTCTTTAAGGCTAGGGAATTAACACTTTTATGCTCACGAGTTACGAGTCTTGGTTTATATGAACCTGCATACTGAACGTTACTATAGCGGGAAAGAGAGAAGAAACGCGGCCGCACGTGACTGTATCGAACGGTTCCGCCGCGTTCCATAGTTCTCGCTCATACGGTTCGGAGAGATAGAAAAGGATAGATATATAGGAAAGTGAGATATCGTTTGAAGGTGACTTCTATGTTACCTACGCCCGGTACTTCAACGAAAAAACTGAAGAATGTTTGATAGGGCTCATAAGAACGCACCAGGTTTATTAAAAAGCTAGGGAGAGGGCTATGCTTAGTGTTTCTCTACGACATCGAATCAGTAACTAGGAGATCCGTAAAAGAACAAAGGTCACAGACATAGGTCAACGGATTAGCTCTTTGAAGTGGGAGTGGGCAAGGCACATAGCGCGTAGAACCGATGGCAGATGGAGCAGAAAAGTTCTTGAATGGCCACCACGTACCACCAAGGTGAAAAGGGGTGGATGGTGGGACGACCTGACAGGTCGTAGGAAGGCGCTGAATGCAGGCCGCTACCAACCGTATTCCATAAATCCGGTCGTATTGAAAATCCGATATGATGATGACTTTTTTAAAATCTGCATTGCCCACGCCACTTTCTGTGAAAATACAATGCTTATTTTCTCTGGATTTTCTGCTGCCGTCAAGTCTTCAAACGCCCGCAAATAGCAATAGCAATTGCTCACGTTTTGAGCTTATGCAGTAGAGTAGAACCATACTTTTTCGATATACCGTACATATATTGACAGTAGCATTAATAAATTTAGAGAACATTTAAGAGTGTATACTAGCAGTGCGTTTTCCATACAAATGTATTTCTCTATTTTCTCGCTGAAAACTGCTTCTAGAGGCACAATTCTTTTTACATACAATCTAATACTAAAATAGGTATGTCCCTATGTTTTATTTTTTTCCAAAAACCTGTTTAAAAGAAAAAAAAATTTTACATAAACAGTTTTTTTGGAAAAAATAAAAAATAGGGGCATTCCTATTTAGTACTAGATTTTATGAAAAAAGAATTGTGGCTCTAGCTGGAATCAGTTTTCAGCGAGAAAATAGAGAAATACATTTGTATGGAAACCATATTGAAAAAATACTGCTAGTATACGCTCTGAACTCTGGATTTTTAATTGAATTAATTTTGTTTCAGATATCCATGTTAGACAAAATTCCTAGTCAAGACTTAAAGTGGAAACCTGAAATTAAGTGGCTAAGTATACTCCAACATTAGTTTACTTTTAAATAATTTATAATGAAATTTGTTAGTGTTGAAAAAATAATAAATAATAATGTTCATAAAATATTTCATAAATTTTATTTCTATTATTTACAGAATTTATGTAGCCTTGGCAAACAATGAACTAGCGATGTTTTGACATTTCTCGCGGTCCCATAGTACTGTTATGACTATATTGCAAAGGTTGTTGATTTTACATTCTTGGTCGCATTTCGGCCAGTAAACATCACTCAGTTTAGAAAAGTAGGCTGAGTATAAATCGAAATAATTTCCGCCGGAGGACATTAAGTTAACCAAGTTGTCCATGGAGGCTGGAGAGAGGTCGGTTAGATCGAAGGACTTCTTCAGATCATAGAGCTGGAACCAGTGCGGCCGACGGTTGGGATGCAGGTTAGCTTCAGTCATGTTGTAGGAGTAACTCTGCATGCTTATGGGTTCCTAGAAATATATTTTTTAATGAGGATTGTAAAAATATTCTCTTTTTGCAAGTTCCAAGCACGATGCTTGGAACTTGTAATACACAATCTTCCCTTCGCATTACCAGTGTGACGAGTAGATTTTAATTTGTCTACCTTCTGTCTAAATTTTTAAATAGCGAGAACGTCATATTTTAGCTAATGCTAACAAATTATTGGCCAATCTCTGCCCAGTGCCATTTAGGCCAGTCAATATCGACACAAAACGTGTCAAACATTGCAAACGCGCATGTATCGGTGATTTTTTATATATTGTAGAGACCACTAAGAATAGCCTTCACCCAAGTTTGCAACTTTTTTAACCCTGTGCTACTCCTGGGGCCCGAAAGTATGGTACTTTTTTCATATCGTCGATATTGACAGGGCTAATTCTGAAATATAGGATACTAACTAAAATACATTTTTTTTTTTAAATATACTTACTGAAACATTTGCTTATGTATTATTTTACGAAGGTGTCTTGTCGAAGTAGGTTCTGCCGGACTAATGCTACTAAGTCGAATGTAGGTTCTGTCCCAGCAATGAGAAGGTGAACTATTGTATACAGAAATTGGCACCGCATCGGTCATGTGATTATTTTGTTACTGAGATATCATTGATATTTTGGTCTAGTCGATGGTGCCCTTGTACTTACAAAAGATGAACTATCGATGTCCACAATTTTGTAATTGGGATTGAAATCTGAATATGTTGTGACACCACCTCCGCTCCACGCTACGTTTATCGGGGATCCGTCCATGGAATAGAACAGTTTAAACTGATCCGAGTGCTCGTGTCCATTGAATTCAGCAGCGATTGTTGAAGAAAATCTAAAATCAGCACAAATGTTAACAATATATTTTTTGAGTGATATAAATTTATTTACATCTTAAAGTACATATAAGTTTGCATTTTGTTTGAATATTTTTTTTTTTTCGTAAATGTAAGTGGCCAACACTGGTGTCAGATTTTTCAAGCTGCCTTAAGGCATCTGACATAGCTTAACGACTGCCATCAACGATGACAGCCGGGACCAACGGCTTAACGTTGTTTGAATAAGTGGGTATTTTTAAAATTGTTTTTTTTTTCTGGCGAAATACTTGAATTATTGTACCTGTTTACAATCCTGTTATACTCTCTAGTCCAACTATGCGTTAGATCTTCTGCACCTGGTGGTATGTGTGCTAATATATGGACCTTCTCGCCGGCTAGTTCAGATTCATGCAACTCTTGAATGAGCCAGTTCAAGTGGTTCTTGGCGTCTAGAGGATCAAAAACTAGCCACCTGCACAAAAAATTAGTAATTTTTATATAGTGAATTACTTGGCGAGAGCCTGTGGCGAGGGCTGGTACCAAATATCCAAATACTGTGCCTTCTTATGTTGACATCTCAGAATAGTAAATTTTACTATTCTGAGGTTGACATGGCTATGGAAAAAATGAATTGTTTTGTGTATAGTGAATACATTATAACTTCTAACGCGTTCGGTAATAAATAAGTGTAAAGCTTATGCTCTAAACCAGTTATTTTTAAATAGAATGCGTCTATGTCCCAAGTCACTAAACCGTCAAGTTTCGATGTTTTAGTATCAGTATGTATCCTATATGAAGTTTGTTATTAAACCTAAAACTTACCAATTGTATCTTTGCGGAACATTGTTATTGATTACGATTATTTTGAATCCAGGTAAGGATCTCAAGGAGAAGCCTCCACGTTCAAGCAGTGATGCCCTGGCTTCGTTTGTCAGGTATGGTTCCCATTTCTCTGCCAAAGCCTTGTAAAGCCAAGTCGTGTTGTGTTCTCGAACGACATAATTTGGGGCGAATCTGTGGCAATAAAATATATCCTTTTGATGTACTCTGTTTCATGGACTTTTGAAGTGATTGCAACAATTAAAGTGATTATTTTCAGGATGACTAACACTGCATTACTAGGTCCATACGTTCGTGCCTAAATTACAGGCTGGCTGTGTACGGCGGCTGTGCCTTTTATTGTTTTGAATTTTCTGTCGGGTTTCTTACCAAAATCCCGAAAGAAAATTAAAAGCAATCAAATTCGATACTTTACTTATACCAATCTAAATGAGAAAAATCTGCAGGATTTTAACCAAGTTGAATTAATTTGTAAAAACCGTATTCAAACAGTATTTTATAAGTGATTTTACAATGCATTCACAATTCTATTTTTAACATTATAATAATTTAATAAGCGTATTCAATCAGATTGGGAGATTAAGTATAACATCGGTACTTATATAGCTAGTGTAACAGTTTGATAAAAGAAATCCCACTTAATATCTCACCCGGAGACACGCGCTCTAGCAAGCTTTGTTCCAAAAGTCGTCTTTAGATGGCAGCAGGTTGTGATAGACAGTTATAAATTAAAAGTCATCTCTTTGATTTATTCCCTAGGCTTTATGGCTCCCTCCCTCCATTTCCGATAAATATATTATTGAATGATCAGACATACGGGATCCTTTCTTTTGCATTTTCTAAAACTGGAAGGTAATTCGCAACACACTCACTGATTTACAGGCTGGGCTTCATGGTTGCCAATTGTTGGCACCACGGGCACATGCGCACCGAAAGACGTTCTCATTTTCTCAATCAAATAACGGTTCAATTCTTTGTTCAAGTCGTAGGTGGTTTCCCATACTCCGTGGTCGATTGTATCTCCAATGTAATATACCATGTCTATATCCTACACGTAGAGACGCAAGTATAAAAATTAATAAATTACATTCACGAGTGATTTTAATCGGATCGAACCTATTGCTGCGGCCCTCTTAATACTAGCTGTCTATTTAAACATTCAGTAAAGCTACATTATTGATAGGCAACACAGACATGTTTTACTCTTAAAAACATTAGAAGATTCCCGTAATCTAGGGTGTACTCGTAGGGTAGACTATCGGTGTGCTTTTTGAACGGGGCGGATATCACATACCGAAAACATATTTTATACAAAAATCGAATAACTCCCATCCGGCCCGGTGAGCCTGCACCGTGATTTTTGTCCCAAAAATAAAAACTGATTGTACATTACAAACACTTTTTTAGGGTGCCGTAGTAAACAAGGAACCCTTATAGTTTCGCCATGTCTGTCTGTCCGTCCGCGGTATGTATATTAATCATGCCAAAAAAGTGGTAGAAAAAAATCTTGAAATAATTTTTTGGGGTAGCTCCCATACAAGTAAGGGGGGAGTAATATTTTTTTTCTATACAAACCCATTGTGTTGAGTATTGTTAAATAGGTCTTTAAAAAATATTGTGGGGTTGAGAACACCATTTTTCCGAATATTTTCACCGAAATATTTGGTTTTAAAGTGCAAATTTTTGTTAGAGGTACGTGTCCCCCCCCCCCCCCCCCGCCTCTATCTTCTAAACGGTTATATATGGATACGTGAAAAAAATTACACCAGTAGTATATATACTGAAGTTGAAAGGAAAACTATCAGAGCTGAGTACTAAGTATAAACTAAAGTTAGAGAAGTCTAACTCTTCCTACTTCACATTACCGGACCGTATGCTACTCACTCTGTGCCATCTACCCCGTTGGTCGACGAGGCTGATCTACCGGGGTCGATTAATGAATTCCTCCTAACCCCCCTGTCAGCGGGGCAGGCTCACCGGGCCGGATGGGACTTACTAGACCTGATTGGGGATCGAACCCGGGACCATCCGTTCATCAGGTCAGATCGTCGAGAAGACACATCGATGACAACATCCGCCAATTGTTAAGAGGCTTTGTAACTTCGAAACGAAAGAATTAATAGTTAAATACCTACGCTTACGATCAATCATAGGAATAAAAGGCATTACTTGATGCGTCTCAGCAATTCTGTCGATAACATCTTCATATGCCCAAATAGGTGTGTCACAATTTCTATAATCTCCCCAATATCCCGCCGGGAGGGCATCTGGTATGTTCTCGATTTGATGGCCCAATTTTATTCGACGTATTTCGGTTGCGATACTAAGATTGACTAACTTTTCGCCATATATTTCAACAATTACTCTTTCGTATAAATACTTGTAAGCGTCACTTGCATCTGTAAAGCCCCGACTCTTTGGTCTTTGGCCCTTTCGGCAACAAGTGGGTTCGTCGCAGTTAGCGACTCCATACTCTTCGTACAGTGGGTCAATGTGAACGTCAGTAAGGATTGCCACTTTGAGCGGCTTTTGATTAGTTTGTGGCACCTGGAACATCATTATAATTTAAGTATCTAATAATAATACAAATCATTGGTATTTTTCAAACCATTTCAAAATTATGGAAGCTTATTGAGTGAAGCCACTTCCATAAACTTGTCGAACAAAGTTCTCACAGAACACATACACGCCGTCACTAAGTATTTACATGTCGTGCGTGCATGAGTTTTTACATTTCATTTACGAGAGTAGTATACGGTAACGTTTTTATAACGGTCATAGTTTACTATACTTTGTACACCATGAGTACGATTTACCAGAGTAGTTTTCGAATCTCATAATCGAAAACGACTCAAGGTTGAATGTAAACGAATACGATCCTGTGTTTTCAGGAACATTTTCTGCGGTATCAGCACCATGAGTTACAAAAGTGACCTTCGTTTTCTATCGAGTAAGACAATAGTTTACTATTACGAGCCATCGAATAATTTACTTTAGATCGAATCGTTTACTACTCACGTATTATAAACTCATGGTTGAGGCTCTGATGTGTTTTACTGTGAGTGGGTTTCGGTTATATCGCACAGTATTTTTTCGAAATAAAAAGTAGCCTAGTAGTAACTAGTACGTATAGTAAAATAAAAGGTAAGTAGTAGTCCTTTCTTAGGATCTAGACTATCTGTGCACCAAATTTCATTTAAATCGGTTCAGTAGTTTTGGCGTGAAAGCGGACAGACAGAGTTAATTTCGCATTTATAAAATTATTATGGATTTTATTACATTCAATCATCTTTACCCGCACTCCAACATTTGTCTTTGGTCTCTATTGCCTAGAGAAAGCATAAGGCAGTCGGACGTCTGATACTCTCTTACCACGACTGATTGGGGCACCTCAGGAAGTTTGACTGTCCAATCAAACCGCTCGTCATTATGAGGACAATCATCAGCTTGTGCAGTTTGCATAACAAGACTACAAAATGCGCGGGAGCTGGCCTCCGGTGTATGACGAATGATGTAGTTGATAATTGGCTGGAACGTAAACATTTTTATCGAAACACGTTAAATTGATTCTTGGCTGATAAAATTGATCGGAAAGTACTGTGACTATGAACATGATTGAAGTTTATTATTACTTAATATTATATTAAAATATACATTCAAAAGTGCGTATCGTTCCACGCGCAATGTAGAGTTCCGTATAGTTGCACTGCACGTATTAACTTATGTAATACATATTTATAATTATTATTTATATTTATAATGGCTGGAAACATACTATTTTCGATATACTGATTTCGACTTTTTATTTATTACAAAGAGGAAACGTTTGAGGGTTTATTTGTAATAGATAAACTCAAAAACTACTAAACCTATTTTATAAATATTTTGTCAATAGAAAGCTACTTTATCAGCAAGCAACATAGAGTACATTTTTCGTTAAAATAGGATTTCATGGGAAAATTTGTATTAATGTTACCCAGGTAGGTATCAATAAAACGTTAAATTGTCCTCCAATTATAGCGCTGCGAAAACTATTGATGTCATCTAAGTGTGTGACCGGTACATCCTTAGTCCTTATCTCAGATGTTTCTAATGATGATGCAACTTGATGTTGTTAATGATGAGCTGGACAAATTTAACAAAGAGTGGAAGGAGATAACGCAAGACCGGACTGAATGAAAGAAGTGGAGGGAGGCCTTTGCCCAGCAGTGGGACACATGATGGCTCGAAATAAATAAATAAAATAATTATGACATTTTTTCGTTCATTTAGAAAGATAGCAGCACTATAACTCTTTGACTTGTAAACCCTTATTACTTGTGATGGTTTTCCTTTTGAATTTGCTATACAGCGTGATTTTGAATCTCTGACAGCTACATAGAAATATCGGACGGAATCAGTAGTCCCTAAAATGCAATATAAATTTGCAAGAAAAGGTTAAAAAATAGACCCCAAAAAAATTTTATTGGTTAATTTGTAAGAGTGGACTATTTTTCTTTTTTGCTATTCTGTATTTCATTAGGATTCCGAGGTTGCAATATAAGGTCGATCAGAGGTTCAAATTTACCGCGAGTACGGTATCGGTAAAATTGAGCAAAAAAAAATACGCGTAAACATTATGAGAAAAGAAACTTCCGTGCAAAGACATACAGCGAAAAGACTTTTTTCGCGAAAATATAAAACGCGAAAGAAAATTTAAGAGGGTATACTAGCAGTGCGTTTTCCATACAAATGTATTTCTCTATTTTCTCGCTGAAAACTGCTTCTAGAGGCACAATTCTTTTTACATACAATCTATTACTAAAATAGGTATGTCCCTATGATTTATTTTTTTTTCTAAAAACCTGATTAAAGGAAAAAAAATTGTACAAAAACAGTTTTTTTGGAAAAAATAAAAAATAGGGGCATTCCTATTTTAGTACTAGATTTTATGAAAAACGAATTGTGGCTCTAGAATCAGTTTTCGCGAGAAAATAGAGAAATACATTTGTATGGAAACCATATTGAAAAAATACTGCTAGTATACGCTCTTAAAAGAATAGAATCTTGTGCAAACCAAAACTCAATCCAAAGAAACTAAACCCATGAGCGAATTGACAGCCAAAAGAAATATGTGCGAAAGTACCCGGAGTATCATAGGCTTTGTAACGTCAGAAAAACTCAACGGCGGACGTAAACTATAAAAAAACCGGCCAAGTGTGAGTCAAACTCGCGCAATGAGGGTTCCGTACAATATGCTTCGTGAACACACACACAATGTGCAAAAAATATGTTTTATTCAATTGACTAGCGCCATCTAGTGGTGTTTTAGTGAACTATTTCCCTAGATGAACTTATTATAGTGAGTTTAACACTTAATTTTCAAGTGATAGAATTCTTATAATTTTTCCTGTAATCTTCAAGGAATGAACTATATTTTGTAATTTTAAAAATTGAAAAACGGAACCCTTGTAGGATCACTCGGGCGTCTGTCTGTCCGTCCGTCCGTCTGTCACAGCCGATTTTCTCCGAATCTACTGAACCAATTTAGGTGAAATTTGGTAAGATGGTGTAATCCTATGATCCAAACACGGATGTGCAAAGTAAATAAAGATTTTTTTGATAAGGGTCATTTTCAGGGACCCAATAACAAAATTTTAAAAGAAAGTTTTGCAAACCTTACTGTGTCATATATCAAATGAAAGGGCTCATTATGAGGATCACAAAAATATTTTTTTTTGTTCGGGTAAAATCTATACTTTTGATTTTATTCACGAAAGAAGGCAAAAATTGACCATTCCCCCCCCTGATCTCCGAAACTACTGGGCCGAAAATTTTGAAAAAATTACAAAATATAGTTCATTCCTTGAAGATTACAGGAAAAATAATAAGAATTCTATCACTTGAAAATTAAAGTGTTAAACTCACTATAATAAGTTCATCTAGGGAAATAGTTCACTAAAACACCACTAGATGGCGCTAGTCAATTGAATAAAACATATTTTTTGCACATTGTGTGTGTGTTCACGAAGCATATTGTACGGAACCCTCATTGCGCGAGTTTGACTCACACTTGGCCGGTTTTTTTTTTTTGTATAACTATTTCTTTATAGATTTGAAAAATGCGTCTTTCTGGAATTTGTTCATCCATTTATTCAGAACATAAACCTAGATCTTATCGCTTTCGGTACCTAGTACGTACCACGTAGGTACGTAGCTCATTTTTAGGGTTCCGTAGTAAACAAGGAACCCTTATAGTTTCGCCATGTCTGTCTGTCTGTCTGTCCGTCCGCGGTTTTACTCAGAGGCTGTATGTACTAGAAAGCTGTAATTTGGTATGAGTATGTATGTATATTAATCATGCCAAAAGAGTGGTAGAAAAAAAAATAATAATTGTGGAGCTCCTATACAAGTAAAGAGGGAGTAATATTCCCTCCCCCCTCTATCTGCTAAACGGTTATATATGGATACGTGAAAAAAAATACAGCAGTAGTAATATATACTGAAGTTGAAAGGAAAACTATCAGAGCTGAGTACCAAGTACAAACTAAAAAGTTATTGGCAAACAACTTATCAAATGTACTCGAAAATGTAAAATTTCATACAATTTTCATTGTTAGATGTTTTTGGTCGTTAAACTGTGATGTGCGAGTGTGAACTCAAAGTTGTCATTCGGAACTACGGAACCCTACTCTACGCGTGGCCCGACACGCACTTGGCCGGTTTTGTTTAGATATTGACGAGATTTGAAAGAAGTTAATAGTTAAAAAAAGTGAACGGTATGTTGTACTACGTGTTAATGAATAAGCGCAAAACTTCAGACACCTCCTTATTTTTATTATAAAAGAATTATATAAATTATTCAAATTTAATTTTCGCCGATTATTTACGAAGATATTAGCTTTTTTGTTTTCTTGTGTTGTTTTAAACTAAAGTCTATGGTAATTACGCGCGACCTTGGGTGACGTTGCCGCTTCGCGAGTCGCCGCATGATAGAATTGAGTAATGATCAAACACGGCGTGCAAAAAAAATATTAGGTTAAAATTTAACCCTATTTTTAGGGTTACGTAGTAAACTAGGAACCCATGTCTGTCTGTCTGTCTGTCCGTCCGCGGTTTTACTCAGAGACTATAAGTACTAGAAAGCTGAAATTTGGTATGAGTATGTATATTAATCATGTCAAAAAAGTGGTAGAAGAAAAATCTTGAAAATAATTTTTTTTATGGTAGCTCCCATACAAGTAAAGAGAGAGTAATATTTTTTTTTCTATACAAACCCATCATGTTGGGTATCGTTAGATAGGTCTTTAAAAAATATAGTGAGGTTGAGAACACCATTTTGCGATTTAGGGATCCGTTTCCGAAATATTTGGTTTTAAACTGCAAATTTTTGTTAGAGGTAAGTGTCCCCCCCCCCTCTACCTACTAAACCGTTATATATGGATACGTGAAAAAAAATACAGCAGTAGTATATATACTGAAGTTGAAAGGAAAACTATCAGAGCTGAGTACTTAGTACAAACTAAAAAGTTATAGGCAACCAACTTATAAAATGTACTCGAAAATGTAAAATTTCATACATTTTCATTGTTACATGTTTTTGGTCGTTAAACTGTGATGTGCAAGTGTGAACAGTGTGAACTCAAAGTTGTCATTCGCAACTACGGAACCCTACACTGCGCGTGGCCCGACACGCACTTGGCCGGTTTTTTTTTACTTGTAAAATCGTTTCTACTCTCGATTCAGAACAAATTAATTTCAGGTTTTGCGCTTTTTAGGGTTCCGTAGTAAACTAGGAACCCTTATAGTTTCGCCATGTCTATCTGTCTGTCTGTCTGTCCGTCCGCGGTTTTACTCAGAGACCATAAGTACTAGAAAGCTGTAATTTGGTATGAGTATGTATATTAATCATGGCAAAAAAGTCGTAGAAAAAAATCTTGAAAAAAAAATTTTTTTTGGGTAACTCCCATACAAGTAAAGTGGGGGAGTAATTTTTTTTTCTCTACTTACCCATCTTGTGGGGTATCGTTAAAAAGGTCTTTGAAAAATATTGTGAGGTTGAGAACACCATTTTTCGATTTAAGGATCCGTTTCCGAAATATTTGGCAAATTTTTGTTAGAGGTACGTGTCCCCCCCCTCTATCTCCTAAACGGTTATATATAGATACGTGAAAAAAATTACAGCAGTAGTATATATACTGAAGTTGAAAGGAAAACTATCAGAGCTAAGTACTAAGTACAAACTAAAAAGTTATAGGCAACCAACTTATAAAATGTACTGGAAAATGTAAAATTTCATACAATCTTTATTGTTAGATGTTTTTGGTCGTTAAACTGTGAGGTGCGAGTGTAAACAGTGTGTACTCAAAGTTGTCATTCGCAACTACGGAACCCTATACTGCACGTGGCCCGACACGCACTTGGCCGGTTTTTTTCGTTGTAGATTTAAAAACTTATTAAACACATACCAGATTGAGCTCGACTGCTCCCTTGCAAACTTTTCTTGTTTCAATGTTTAAAAAGACGCAGAGTCTCGTTGCTATTTTTATTAGTTGTTCGTCTGATAGTCCAAAGTCTATGCCTGCGAATAGCGCTCCAAATATACCACGGCATGCTGTGCATCGGAGAAAAATTATGAAATGGTTAGCCTGAAAATCAAATTCCCTTGCTGAAAATGGTACGATATAGGTGAAGCTATGATGGCAAGGCTTACTTATTTAGAAGGTGCTACACACACAGCCAGGCGAATGAGATGAGGTGAATGATGGCGGAGGTAAATGAAAACAACTGTTTACGCGAAGCGATTGAGGAGCAAGCAGTCATGCGTCCCGCGTCAAAGCGATCATCAGACTAGTTTCGTATTCGCCCGGCAGCGCGCGATAAAGTATGCGGGGGTTGCGCGGGCGCAGGAGCGGTGTAGGCCGGCCGGCGGTCAAACCGGTCGGGCTCATGTTGCAGTTAAACGGCAAATCATAGATACTACAACATTATGCATTTGTCTGCTTGGTCCTCGACAAAATATTTATTTATGTAACAACTTTCAGTAATCCCATTTTAGTACCTATATCTTACAATATATTATATAGATGTAGCTTATTATATAATTTATAAAACTAGTTGTAGTGATATTACCTTTAAGTAAATATTATGTGTTGACTAAACACAGGATATAAATTATATAAAACTATGTAAATGACTAGATGTTATCAGTCGTTATAAAAGTAATGTATAATTGTAAACTAAATAACAATGTAAATAAAATTGGGATTTTAAAATATATACTTTTTATCTTTTGTAAATATTAACTTTTTAACTTTTGTAAATATTAATTTTGTAAATAACAATTCCAAATAAACAAACCTAAATTAAACAAGTTATACAAAATAAGTGATTGAGATCACTACATCAGCCCCCCCTTGAGACCGTCAAGGGCGATAATAGTCTGGAAATCTAACTTTACGTCCCGATCTTGTTCTAAAAATATTTTCTTCGCGATCTGGTGAGCTCTGATTTCCTGATTGTGTCACTTGTGTATTTGTGTTTCGTTTGACGTGTTGTTGATTTTGTGGTGTATGTGTGTATGGAGTGGTGTCTGGGTCACTTAGTATGTAGGCCGGCTTGACCCGGTCTATCGATACCGTGACTTTTTTGCCATTAACCAGAATAGTAAAAACTTTGTCGTCACGCTGTAGGACTTCGTACGGTCCAGAGTATGCAGGTTTCAAGGTACCACCAACAGTGCAATCACGCAGGAACACGTGAGTGCAAGTGGTTAATTCCCTGAAAACAAACGTTGGACGTTTACCACTGTGACGAGAGCCAGGTGAAGGCCTCAGGCTCTGGACTATACTCCGAAGTCTTGACGTGAACTCCGTCAAGTCAAGGGGACAGTCAGGCTCTGAGTTAAAAAACTCACCTGGAAGACGCAAAGGTTCGCCATACACCAATTCAGCTGAGGTGGTCTGCAGGTCTTCCTTGAACGCACTGCGGACACCCAACAACACTAATGGAAGAGACTCAATCCAATTTCCATCTCCGTGGCAGATTATGGCAGCCTTTAGTTGCCGATGGAATCTTTCCACGAGACCGTTGCAGGCTGGATGATAAGCCGTGGTTCGGCGATGCGTGAATCCAGCAATCCGTGAAAGATTTCGGAACAATGCTGATTCAAACTGCCTGCCACGGTCTGTCACGATGTCAGCAGGACAACCAAACCGAGAAATCCAGCCGCTGAGAAGTGCTTTAGCTACTGCCTCGGCCGTTATTTCCTCTAAAGGTATTGCCTCAGGCCAACGCGTAAAGCGGTCGATGGCCGTGAGACAATATCTGTAACCCTGGGACGAAGGCAATGGCCCTATCAAGTCAATATGGACAAATTTGAACCGGGATGCAGGAAGCTTGAAGTTGCCAAGTGGAGCACTTGTGTGACGCGTGACCTTAGACTTCTGACACGCAATGCATGCCCGCGTCCAGTTCCTACAGTCCCTCCTAACTCCAGGCCATACGTATCGTTCCGAGACCAACTTGACCGTTGCGTTTGCCCCAGGGTGACTAAGACAGTGTAGACTATCGAACACTCTTTTACGTAGCATCCTGGGAATAAATGGCCTTCTCACACCCATACTGACGTCACAAAACAGTTCCACATTGGTACCTGGAATTAGGACTTTCTTGAGGCGCAACGATGTCAGACCTTCCGCGAGTTGTCTCAGCTCTGGATCAGTTTGCTGAGCGGCAGCCAGCTGTTCTGGGTCAATTGGCTGGGTGATCTCTTCAACCCGCGAGAGAGTGTCGGCTACTACATTGTCCTTACCAGATATGTGACGTATATCGGTGGTGAACTGCGCGATCAGGTCCAGGTGCCGGAACTGTCTTGGCGAGCAGTTTTCCTTCCGATTGTGGAAAGCGAAGGTCAGCGGCTTGTGGTCGGTGTATATCGTGAAGTCCCGGGCTTCGAGCATGTGCCTGAAATATTTTATGCTCTCGTAAATAGCGAGCAGCTCTCGATCGTAGGGTGAGTACTTCTGTTGAGAAGGACTCAGACCACGAGAGAAAAATGCCAGAGGCTCCCAGGACTCACCGCTATTACTCTTTTGCTGCAACACCGAGCCAATAGCCCTATCAGACGCATCAGTTACGAGCGCTAACCTCGCATCACAGTTGGGATGAGCCAGCAAGGCGGCCTGACACAGACCTTCTTTGCAGGCTTCAAAGGCCTCGAGTGACTTACCGGTAATGTGGACCGGGTGCGAACCCTTTACCGATCCTGTGAGTAGGGCGTTCAGTGGTGCCTGCTGTTCAGCTGCGCCTGATATGAACCTACGGTAAAAATTTACCATGCCCAAGAACCTACGGAGTTCTTTCACCGTCTTAGGGGTGGGAAAGTTCTTGATAGCCTCCACCTTGGTAGGTAAGGGTGTGGTACCTTTGCCTGAAATAAGGTAGCCTAAGAACATTACCTGAGAAGCACCGAATACGCATTTGGCCGTGTTTACGACCATACCATACTGCTTCAGCCGATCGAAAAGCTGACGTAGGTGCAGTTCGTGAGTCTTCTGGTCTTTGGAAAACACGAGAAAGTCATCCAAATAGGCGTAGGTAAAATCTAGGCCCCGGAGCATTTCATCGACGAAACGCTGAAACGTCTGTCCGGCATTACGAAGCCCAAACGTCATGAATGGGAATTCATAAAGACCGAACGGCGTTGTAATTGAGGTCTTCGCGATGTCATCAGGATGGATAGGGATTTGGTTGTACGCCTTAATCAAATCAATAGTAGAGAAGACGGTACAGCCTGACAAACAATGAGAAAAGTCATGGATGTGCTTGATGGGGTATCTGTCGGGTATTGTCCGGGCATTCAGCATGCGGTAATCCCCACAGGGACGCCACCCGTTGTCCTTCTTGGGTGCGAGGTGAAGGGGTGAAGCCCATGCTGATTCCGAAGGTCGGCAGGTACCATTCTGTAACATCGACTCGAACTCTGACTTAGCAATTTTAAGTTTGTCAGGCGCAAGCCTGCGTGGTGTACAAGAGACCGGTGGCCCAGGTGTGGTGCGGATATGATGTACGGTGTTATGTTGTAATGTGCGATGTATTCCGTGTGGGCGAGTAATTTCGGGGTACTGAGCGAGTATGTTGTGATACGCAGAATCACCAGAAACTACCTTCACCGAAGAAATGCCTTCATTACCAAACGCAAGCGAAGCCACGGTTACTAACATAGTTTTATTATCTATGAGGCGTTGATTTGCGACATCTACCATTAAATTGTAATGCGACAAAAAATCCACGCCTATTATCGCCCTCGTTACGTCAGCAACAATAAAATGCCATGGGAAGTCACGGCGCAGCCCTAGGTTTAAAACTATGTGGTAAAAACCGTATGTATGTATAACCGAACCGTTAGCGGCACACAATTCAAAATTTGTTTTTGCACGACATTCTTTTAAGTACTTGCGGGGGAAAACACACAAATCACTACCCGTATCGACTAGAAATTGTAATTTAGATTGTCTATCCGTAACAAATAAGCGACCGGCACTTGGGCAGTCGTCGGCCGCCATTACCGACTGCCTGTCACATTTCCCGAATAGTCACAGGGTTTCACACACCTATTTGCTTTATCGGCGAACTTATAGTGAAACCAGCAGATCGGATGTCTTCTATAATTCGAGTGTGATCTTGTCGACGACGATGAGCGACCTCGGCGATTTGAAAAATGTCCGGTTCGCGACTTTGACCGCGACATACGTTCGACCTTCTCCGCTAACGCCGCAACTTGCCGTGTTAACGCAGCAATTTCACTCGATTCATTACAAGTACTTGCCGAAGCTGTTGCTACCTGCACGTTGGGTGATACGGCATCCAGGACCTGGTCAGCGAGCTCGGCGACTTCATCAAGTTTCATTTTGGCCTGTGACGCAATGATGGGCTGCACACTGTTGGGTAGACGGCTGGCCCAGAGGGTTCTGAGTAGATCATCTGGTACCTCGGAACCGGCTAATGCTCGTAACCGCCGAAGAAATTGCGATGGTTTTCGGTCACCTAATTCTTCATGATGAAGTAGCTGCTGTACCTGTTTCTCCCGTGACGCAGACAGCCTTTTGACGAGCTCCGACTTAAGTACCTCGTACTTATTCGACGTAGCTGGCCCCTCGACGATGTCCTCAACGATCTCCACGTACTGGGGTTCTAAGTGGGAAACTGCGTAGTGGTACTTTGTGGCATCAGACGTTACACCAGCCAGCACGAATTGGCTCTCCAGCGAAGCAAACCACAGTTTTGGTTTCGATGGGTAGAAAGGCGGGACCCTCACACCAACGCGATTCAAATGCAACCGCTCTCCGCTTCCTTTGTTCTCGTTCTCGCTGTCCGACTGTAGCATTGTGTTAGAGACGGGTCACCAGTGAAGCTATGATGGCAAGGCTTACTTATTTAGAAGGTGCTACACACACAGCCAGGCGAATGAGATGAGGTGAATGATGGCGGAGGTAAATGAAAACAACTGTTTACGCGAAGCGATTGAGGAGCAAGCAGTCATGCGTCCCGCGTCAAAGCGATCATCAGACTAGTTTCGTATTCGCCCGGCAGCGCGCGATAAAGTATGCGGGGGTTGCGCGGGCGCAGGAGCGGTGTAGGCCGGCCGGCGGTCAAACCGGTCGGGCTCATGTTGCAGTTAAACGGCAAATCATAGATACTACAACATTATGCATTTGTCTGCTTGGTCCTCGACAAAATATTTATTTATGTAACAACTTTCAGTAATCCCATTTTAGTACCTATATCTTACAATATATTATATAGATGTAGCTTATTATATAATTTATAAAACTAGTTGTAGTGATATTACCTTTAAGTAAATATTATGTGTTGACTAAACACAGGATATAAATTATATAAAACTATGTAAATGACTAGATGTTATCAGTCGTTATAAAAGTAATGTATAATTGTAAACTAAATAACAATGTAAATAAAATTGGGATTTTAAAATATATACTTTTTATCTTTTGTAAATATTAACTTTTTAACTTTTGTAAATATTAATTTTGTAAATAACAATTCCAAATAAACAAACCTAAATTAAACAAGTTATACAAAATAAGTGATTGAGATCACTACATAGGTAAGCCAGATAAGCCTCGGTTGACCGCCCAAGGGCGCTGGTTCTAGGAGGGCGAATCAAAATCACGTTAGGGCTAGGGGCGGCGTGATGCGATTTGCAGCAGTATTATAGCTAGGTATAATTATGATTTGATGAGTTATATATGTCGTGGGCCGATCGTTTAATTGGGCAGATCGAGACGGTCCGCCATATTTTGATTTGGCTGCCTTATTACCGCCATATCGTTCAAAGCATAACATTTGACCAGTGGCGGCTCGTGACTCAAAGACCTGGTGGTGCACATCATAAAACATGCCTAAATATGGATAAATCTTGAGTGCTGAAGTAATCCTCTTATTTAGATAGCCCTTTTTAGGGTTCCGTAGTAAACAAGGAACCCTTATAGTTTCGCCATGTCTGTCTGTCTGTCCGTCCCCGGTTTTACGCAGAGACTATAAGTACCTACTAGAAAGCTGTAATTTGGTATGGGTACCTATGTATATTAATCACGACAATTTTAAGGTATCTCCCATATAAGTTAAGTGGGGGAGTATTTTTCTTTTCTCTTTTTACCCATTGTGTGGGGTATCGTAAAATAGGTCTTTAAAAAATATTGTGAGGTTGAAAACACCTTTCTTCGATTTAGGGATCCGTTTTCGAAATATTTGGTTTTAAAGTGCGAATTTTTGTAAGAGGTAACTGACCCCCCCCCCCCCCCCCCCCCCCCTATCTGCTAAACGGTTATATACGTACGGTTATATACGGAAATACGTGAAAAAATTACAGCAGTAGTATATATACTGAAGTTGAAAGGAAAACTATCAGAGCTGAGTACTAAGTACAAACTAAAAAGTTATAGGCTTAATACTTATAAAATGTAGGTACTCGAAAATTTAAAATTTCATACAATTTTCATTGTAAGATGTTTTTGGTCGTTGAACTGTGAG
Source organism: Rhodophaea formosa (assembly GCA_963082605.1). Classification (NCBI taxonomy): domain Eukaryota; kingdom Metazoa; phylum Arthropoda; class Insecta; order Lepidoptera; family Pyralidae; genus Rhodophaea; species Rhodophaea formosa. The sequence continues at coordinate 12,329,749 of OY720206.1, read as the reverse complement.
GTGCGAGTGTGAACGGTGTGAACTCAAAGTTGTCATTCGTAACTACGGAACCCTCTTAGAGTATCAAACCCTACACTACGCGTGGCCGGACACGCACTTTGCCGGTTTTTTATTTACATATACTTAATATACTCGTAAGATATAAAGATTAACAAGTAATACAAAACATAAACATAGCAAAAGTAAAACACGAACAAATACAAACGTAAGATAATTTACACGAAAAGCGTTTTATTATTTTTATAGTTTGTATTAAAAAAGTGTTTTCCGTCTTAAAACTATGACATCAAAAACATTCTGTCGTTGCACAGGTTAAAAGTAATAGTTTGTACCATAGATATCAGAATATTTACTAGGTGTTTGTACTAAATACGTTATGATGAAAACTTTTGAAAACTATCATCTTTTAATCATTAAAAGTATTCACATATGCGTGGAATTTCCTGACTCTCATATAAATAACGTAGCTGTCGATCGAAATGTTATCGGCACGCGAAATTTTTTCGTCCACCAACTCACTATTGTCACTTTTATTGGCAATTAGCCGTTACCCGCGGCTCCGCCCACGTCATATATAACCTATGTCCTTCTCTGTACCCTTACCTATGTGTATACAAAATTTCATGATGATCGGTTCAGTAAATGAACAAACTCACTTTCGCATTTATAATATTAGCAAAGCAATAGAAATAGCAATTTTTTCAATTTCGTGTAACATCGTCATTTTTTCTGCACATAACCCACAGACCGTGCCACAACTGACTGCCACATCAAATGAAAGAGCATAATAACGTCGGAAAGTGGAACTACATCACGATGCGCCCAGGCACATCACGATACACCCGAAAATATATGATCGTAGCCCGACCATATCTCGATGCGGCTAAGTAACTGAATAGGTAAATCGACAAATAGGCTGCTGACGTCGATCTGCCCAACTTTGCATTGGGCATATCATGAAATTATTGGCCAAACGTCTGCCCAGGCATATCGTGATCTACCCAATTAAACGATCGGCCCACGATATATATACCTAGACCTAGGTACTCAAAGATTAAAATAATACTGCTTACTCCGTATTTTATTGGGTGATCTATGTGTTTATTCTTCAGTATCGCCGGAACCAACTCCGGTAGGCGAAATATTTCGAACAAATCCAGCAGAGTTACCTCTTCATCTTTGGTCAAATTTTTCAATACAAACTTGTTGAGATGTGTTTCTATTTCATCTGAAAGCATTAATTTTAGCATTGAATAATGTCGGTCAAAAACAATAATTATGTATATTATTTTTTTCATGCTTTTCTTTGCAGCTATTAGAATTGGTTCATCTATTTGAAATCTAATTTGTTAGCCCAAAAGCCTCTAAATTTAAAAAGCCGTTATTTCATCTGACGGAATATAGGTTTCGTATAGACAATCAAGTAAAGGTTTTGATCAAACGGCATAAGATTTCAAGTAGGGAAACCTGTTTTTCCTAATACAATTAGTATTGTTCCCCCTATCCTGGTACATAAATAGGATCACTCGTGCATCTGTCTGTCTGTCAGTGTGTCGCAGCCAATTTGTTCGAAATGTTCTGGGCCAAATCAGGTAAAATTTGGTATTACGGTGTAATTAGGAAAATTAAAATAAAGTTTTACAAACCTTGCTGAGTCAATACCTATCAAATGAAAGGTCTGGCTATGAATGAGGATCTCAAATTTATTTTTGTTAGTAACTTTTGTTAAATAAATTGTTTTTATTTTGTTCATGCAAGAAGACAATAATTGACCGTTACAAGATCTCCTAAAATATTTAAAAAATACAGAAGATAGATCATTTTTAGATTTCAGGAAAATCTGTAAGAAATCTATCAATTGAAAATAAATTAGTTTATTTGAGACTTTCTGATTGAGAATAAAAACATTTGAATTGTACGGAACCCTCTCCACGCAACTTCAACTTGGTTGTTTTTTTTACTTACGAAAAAGTACCACATAATGTCAAAGTCTTCACTGCCAGCAAAGGTTACTTTTATTTTTCTAAAGCTATTTTTGCGGTTTATGAATAAGTGCTATATTTCAATAATTATTTTTAACAAAAAACTAAAACCGACTTCAATAAGCGAATACGTAGTTCAATAAAAATAGAGGAACAACGTCGTCATCAACTTGTCTTGATTCGCGAGAGGAAATAAAATTAAACCAAACGGTATACTTATACAACTTTTTGGTTTTTGTTGTATTTTCTAAAAGAGTGCTTTTAGAAAAAATCAACAAAAACAAAAAAAAAATGTATTTCAGTGGAATACATTTCGATAAAAATATTATAGGACCACCTTTGAAGTTCAGTCAAAAAAGAGGAGTAACGTTCTCATCAGTTTGTCTTGATTCGCATAAGAATAAAATACAATTAAGTTTGGTTACCTATCATAAACAAGAATAGGTTTTGTACGAATTTTAAAACACTGAAAACGTTTCGCCATTTTTTTATTTTATATAGTTTCTTTTTACCGAAAATACAATTGCCATATTGTTTAAATTCCGATTATTAATACTTATTTTTTTGAAAACTATATTTTTTGTATTGCAACCCAACGTTTATCCGCAGACACTATTGCTCTATGTTTTATTTATCAAAAAAATATTTCTTTATTATTAAAAGACATTTCAACAACATTTCAAATGATAAATAAATGAAATCCATAAGATTAAGTATAATATAAGTACTTACCTGTTTTATATATTTAAATGATATAGAAAACATCTTTTTTTCTTTACAATTTCTCTCTACGGTGCTGGGTTTGGCTACAAAACACTTCAGAATAACGCGGCAATTTCGTTTCTGGCGATTCGGCGGCCGCTGCCGCGGCACGCTCGCTTCGCTCGCTCGCCTCGCGCATGCTTGGTTCATGTAGAACCTAACGCTCGTCGCTTCGCTCCTCGCAACCTACCCCTAGTTTTCGTTAACCAGTTCCTTCCTAACACCATATTCCTAACCTTCGGAGACGAGTTTTCGTAAAACCATGAGTCACAGAGCAAAATTGAAAAAACAAAAGTGGCTTATTTTGAGAACTTTTAACCATTACGACACTAAAAGAGAGGCCTCTTATGTAGACATCAAAATTTCACGTTCAAATTTTTTTAAGTCCCAAATCTTGCGCTGCCTTTGCTAAACTCCAACCGAATTTACTTTACTACTAATCTCGATTTGTCGACTGTAACAAAGACAATATAATACTAACGTACTGTAAGTAGTTATTGAAAATCTGCGTAAATAATAATATGAAAAAAGTTACTTCTATCTTTAATACTTCTAGAAAATGAAATTATTCATACCAAAACATTTGTCATAATAAAATTACATGAGTCGATTTTTAGTCGAAAGTTTGTCCAAAAGACGAAAAATATGTTTGTCTAAAAGACGAAAAATATGTTTATCAAGGTTATAGAAGGAGAAAATATGGCAAAGAAGCCATTTGGCATTTAAAACGTCGTTGTACCGTTTTCAAACTATTGAAATTCGAAGAGAAAAAATTCTTGTTTGTGATAGGTTCCCATTAAGTTTAAACCGAACGGCATACTCTTATAATTTTTTCGGGTTTTTGTTTATTTTTTCAAAAAGTGCTCGTTACATTGCGACACATATTTTATGGGACCACCTCTGGAGCCAAAAAAAGAGTCAGTAAAATCGATCCATAACTGACTGAGTAATCGCGTAACATACATACAAAAAAAAACATACAGACGAATTGAAAACCTCCTCCTTTTTGAAATCGGTTAAAAACTACAAATAAATTATATCTCGTTCAAACTAATTTTCGATGAAAGTGTTCATTAAGATTTAGCATATATTTATAATTCTCTTATTTCAAAAGTAAGAGGAGTCACATTTTACCAGTTGTGCTCATCTTTCAAACTCTTTCACACTTGAGCTTATGATCAGTGCTCACCCCCGTTGACTGCGGAAGCACTGACCCGTGCTATTTTCTTTTCTGACTGCCTTTTTTTTTCGCCTATTTTTTTACGTCGTATATTTATTCCCAAAATATTCATTACGTCGTATTATACTAATACTCTGCCTTCTTCTGCCCTTAGTCGTTCCGAGTGGTCATAAAAAAATAACTGGAACCGAACCTCTTTACTACCCTCGGCCGTTCGAGATAGAAATAACTCGTACTTAATTTTTTTCTGCTCTCAGTCGTTCCGGATGGACGTAATATAAAAACGCTCGTAACTTACTACTTTTCTGCCCTCAGTCATTCCGGGTGGTCATAAAAACACCAACTCGAGCCTAAGTTCTTTTCTGACTTCAGTCGCTGCTGGTGGTCATAAAAAAATAACTCGAACCTTACTTCTTTTCTGCCTTCATTCATTCTGGGTGGTCAAAAAAATAAATCCTCCTCAAAAAAAATCGGCCTCAGCCGTTTTGAGTTAAAGCTGGAAATACACGTCCGATTTTTCGTGTTGCCGTTTTAGGTATACTTTCCCTAGTTCTAGGGGAATTTGATAGTCTTTGGGCACTGTCGCTGAGCCATCACGCACGGGAGGAGACGCGCGGGAGGAAGAGCACCGGCAACGTCATCGCGGACGGCGGCAAGCAGTCTGGCCGGGCGCCCCACCCCGCCTCACACACTTCTATTGGGCTCCACCGACGAACGACGCACCTACTATAGTTCCCCTAATTATTGGTCAAATTAGTATTTTAATAAACCAGTTTTAAATCTACAGTCCACGCTCTCATTTAATGTCCCATAGGGCCTAAACAGGCACTTGTATTTTACAATTTTTTTAGTTTCATTTCCATATAGGAAAGGAAACTAGAAAAGCATTTTTTTTTCATGTTATTTTGTGGCATGGTTCATTACCATTTTTCTGGATTTAACTCTATGTTATATCCCCACGACGCAAACATTGAAAATCTACTTTTAAAACTAGTTTCAATATCCTGTTTGACGTTCTCATGGCCCTAGGAATAATATAAGTATGTAGATCAATCACAGATTTGGATGTGGATCGGGCGCGGGGAAGTCGTACACAAGTGACGCCAACTTTTTCAGTTTCATGTGTACAAAGCAAATTCACACATTCGCAAGTTGAATTGCGAATGTGTGAATTACGAACACTGGAAAATATATGAAAATCTAGCTGTTACTTGCGGTTTCGCCCGCGTGATATATGGCCTATGTCCTTCTCAGTACCGTAACCTAAGTGTACGCAAAATTTAATGATCGGTTCAGTAGATAGGGCGTGAAAGCGTAACAAACAAACTCACTTTCGCATTTATTATATTAGTTAGGATTACATGCATTATTAATGTCGATGTGTGTAAGCTTGTCTAGCTGTTGTTTCGTGTTTGCATGCATGGTATTTGCATCACTGTGCTGTTACGTTTCTTCCTTTTGGTTGAGGCCTATCCTGATTATTCTTAGATCCATGGACACTAACTACTTAAGTGTCTGTATTGCCATACTCGACTTTAGGTTATATTATTATATTATTATTATTTATTAGCACGAGGATCAAGAAAAGAAATCATAAAAGTTTCGGTAGGTACTCACCAAGAGGCATAAATGTTTTTGCTTTGCTTGCGCATATCAACGTAAATAAAAACACTAACACCTTCATCTTTATCGCTCGGTGTTTCACTTACTTATGATAAGGACGAAGCTGCCTTCTTTATATATACTTGTATGTTATGGACCAAGTGATTAAAAGGACGCTGAAAAATTCCCACGCAAAGGAGATGGCAACTGCCACGCGTGTCGTTTTTTACGCTATTCCAACAAACTACTGCAATTGGTATAAAAAAGGGCCTGGAGTACTATTTTGTGTATCTACTCGTCTATTTTCGAACGATTTTTGTATGGAGAAATCGCTCGTTTGCGAACGGCGAAAATGTCAAAAATCGTAGCCCTGGTCCATAAAAACCTTAGCGAAGGCATCAACGTACTACGTGAATCCTAATCCTAACTAATATTATAAATGCGAAAGTGAGTTGGTTTATTTGTTTGTTTGATACGTTTTCACGCGCTGTCTACTGAAACGATCTTATTATGTTTTCGCGATTGTTACACATTAAAATAAAATTATTTTTAATACGGTTTTTATCGCGTTTATTACATTATTTATACACCTAACGTTTCGAGCACTTTACAGTGTTCGTGGTCGCAGGTAGACTAAGTTGACACTTGTCTAGTATTTTATAAGAACTGCAAAACCTACCGCCTAAAATATTTATTGATAACGTTCCGGATGTACGCAGTATTGGCTCACGGTGTCTGAAGGTCTTGCAGTCTTCTGCTTAGCTTGAGATTTGATTAAATTGATGACTGGATCCCAAGCTGGTGGGAACTGCCAACCATCCTCTCTATTGAAATTAGGATGTTTTTTAATTTCAATAGCCTCACGAAGCATTCTTGGAATGTATCTGTTTTCTTTTGCAAGGACTTGACGATTATCAAAACGCATATACCTACAAATCGACGGTGTTGCCATGGGTTCACCAGTCTCCCCCATTGTCGCCGATATATTTATGGAAGACTTTGAGGAGAAGGCTCTTTCATCCAGCCTGGCTATGCCGAAGATGTTCAAACGGTACGTAGATGATACTTTCGTTGTTCTCCCAAAAACTCAAGTATCTTTATTACTAAACCATCTTAATTCAATTAATAACAAAATTAAATTCACCTTAGAAACTGAGACAAATAATTCATTAGCTTTTCTTGACATTTTAATAATTAGAAATCCTGATAATACTATTAGTCATACTGTGAATAGAAAGCCTACCCATAACGACAAATATCTTAATGGCAAATCCCATCATCATCCATGTCAGTTGGCTACCGTTGGTAAATCTTTGTTTCAGAGAGCACATGGCATCTGTGACACCCACCACCTCAAGGAGGAGCTTCAACGATTAAAATCGGTTTTAAGAAGCAACAACCCCAACCTCCCAAAAACACATCACATAAGCCGCCCAAAGCCTCACACAGTTGATCGATTTCCTGCCATCTTACCATATGTAAAGGGAGTCACGGACAAAATTGGTAATATACTTAAGCGTGCTTCAATCAAGACCTACTACAAGCCCCACAAGAAAATAAACCAACTTTTAAGACCTGTCAAATCTAATATCCCGTTACAACAGCGGCGGATTTACAAATTTGCCGCTAGTAGTCTATTCAAACTTGCCGCCCCTACTGAGTATTGAAATTCAATACGTTAGTTTAGTTCACAATCATATTAATTACATTTAGTTATTCAGAAATTGCTACTTTATGATGTGTTCTATCGTCCTCATTACATCGACTTTTTCCCGTTATTAGTATGATTGTGAAGTAGGTGATATAGTGAAGTAGCCGCGGGTAACAGCTAGTCTTTTATATACGGATTACGAACGTAATGTGTATAAATATAATTATTTATTTTTTTTATTATTTGGGCTAAATTTGCCGCCCCTCTAAATATGCCGCCCTAGGCTTCAGCCTACTAAGCCTATTGGTAAATCCGCCACTGCGTTACAAGATGCTGCAGTTTATAAAATTGACTGTGAGTGTGGTTTATCCTTAGAGCATTAAATTAATGCTCTAAGGGTTTTACATTGGGCAAACAAAGAGAAGCATCGGTACCCGTATAAAAGAACATATTGCTGACATGAAGCATAGGCGCTCAACGAAGTCTGCAGTCTGTGAACATGCCCTAGACAAACCCAACCATTATATGCGTTTTGATAATCCTCAAGTCCTTGCAAACGAAAACAGATACATTCCAAGAATGCTTCGTGAGGCTATTGAAATTAAAAAAACATCCTAATTTCAATAATCTCAAGCTAAGCAGAAGACTGCAAGATCTTCAGACACCGTGAGCCAATACTGCGTACATCCGGAACGTTATCAATAAATATTTTAGGCGGTAGATTTTGCAGTTCTTATAAAATACTACACAAATGTCAACTTAGTCTACCTGCGACCAGGAACACTGTAAAGTGCTCGAAACGTTAGGTGTATAAATAATGTAATAAACGCGATAAAAACCGTATTAAAGATAATTTTATTTAAATACTGAACCGATCATCATGAAATTTTGCATAGGTACACATAGATACTGAGAAGGACATAGGCTATATGTCACGCGGGCGAGGCTGCGGGTAACAGCTAGTAATTAATAATCTTCACGAAAATTCGACTCTGAATACGCCCGGTTTCAGGGAGGGAAAAGCAAAAATAGAAGGAAATAGAATTTGGTGAATAATTTTAATTGATGATATTTCATTTTATACCACAGTTTTTAAAGTCAAGTCTTTTGTGACAATGCACTTATTACTTCTTCACATTTGTGCCGGTCCCAAAGTACAGTTATGACAATATTACAAAGGTTGTTGATTTTACAGCCTTGATTGCATCGCGGCCAGCGAGCGTCACTTAGTCTTGAGAAGTACGCTGAATATAAATCTAAATAGTAGTTTTCAGAAGCCATGGAATCCACCAATTGTTCGATTGACGCCGGAGTGAGGTCTGGTAGGTCAAATGAGTTTTTTAGATCATAGAGCTGGAACCAGTGAGGTCGACGGCTGGGCGTGAGATTAGCTTCTGTCATATTGTAGACGAAACACTGCAAATTTACAGGTTCCTGAAAAGTATTTTGATATTAAAAATATTGCATATAAAACGAAAACTGTGCAATACTTGTCTGGTAATGGACGAATACTTTTTCAAATAACATTCATACACGTGACTTATGTAGCGTAAGTACACGCGTAACAGCAAATTGTTCAGAGTGTCAATTTGGCATGGATAATTGTTTTCCCATGTTTGATTTTATGAAACTTTACTGCGACTTCGTCCGCGTCGGTTTCGTCTTTATGTAGTCTATCGGTCTTTAAGTCGATCTCCGGTCCTCAGAGATCAGTCAGACCCCTTGTTACAAACAATCTACTGAGCACGCTAGGATGACATAGAAAGATCAATAGTTTTGGCAGCACTAACTTGAAATTTACAGTTTCATACAATTTGCATCCCCTGTTTGACCACCTTTGAGAAATTATTTTTTCGTATGTAAATAGTCATACCGGAAACTTTTAGCTCTGATAGGTACTTATTAGATATTTTTTACTTTTTTAACTTCAAAGTTTCATGCAAACTTTCAATCCCCGTTTTAACCTCTTAGGACGTGAATTCCTAGAAATCCATTCTCACGTACTCTAAGTATTTATTGAATACTTGTGCAAAATTTCATGCTTCTAGAGGCCTGTCGGTTTTAGTTGTACGTTATTTGATCAGTCAGCCAGTTCCTCTTTATACTATCAAAATCGGCAGTCAGCGTTATTTGTTTTTAATAATCCAACTGATGGTTTGTGGTGGCAAGTCAAGGGGTGCAGTAAGGGTTTGATTGAGACGACTTTGCAAATTTATTTTAGTAGACTTTTTATTATGAAATAGGTGTAGTTTGGTGTCATTATTAATGCTCGTGCTCATAAACAATTTGTGAAATAGTTAAAGTAGACTGTTAAATGGACTCGTATTAATTTGTCACCAGAAGCTCCCACGAGGCTATCCATAGGCCATCTTTGATGCCATGCCACTACTCTGAACTGTGATGTCACACAAACCACTCATGAAATTTGCCGCGCTCTATCTTTATCATTTATTGTTTAATTCACGAAAAAAATACATATCTATAATTTTTTAATTATCTATCTGTCGGATTTTGACCCGAGTAACTAGCCTGTACCACTGCATCGGGCGCTGATGCGGCCGGCTCTAGAGTGCCCACTTAATATTTGTAGTTCTTTGACTTTATGTACGAGTTTAGAAGACTATACTAGACAGACACGCTTTGCGCTTCGGTACTTACAAATGATGAACTATCGAAATCCACGATTTTATAATTGAGATTATACTCTCTGTAGGCTGTAGCACCACCCCCACCCCACGCCACGTTAATTGGAAAGCCGTCCGTTGAACTGTAGAACAGTTTAAATTGATCTGAGTGGACGTGTCCATTAAACTCTGCTACGATTGTTGAAGAAAATCTGAAATAAATTTGACGCTTAGAAATGAGGATGCATCTATCAAGAGTGGCGTTGTCTCCAATTTCCGAAACAAATGTAAATTTTACCGACTGTAAAAATGTTAGTGCAGCTTTAAAAATCTATTAATTAACTGAAAAAAAGGAGTATTTGTAAAATTCTTGTATTAGAAGAAGTGGCTCTCAAAATAACATTTCAACGTATTTATGTTGACAATTAAAAAGCAGAAATAATATATAGGTATGTAAGTATATACTATAGACTGCCAAGAATTTATCTTGGTCCCTTGGCATACCTATTATATATATGAGCATTGAGCAGCAATAAGTAATTGATCAATGCCAATATTATATAGAGGAAAGATTTGATTGTTTGCATTGAATAGGCTCCGAAACTACTGGACCGATTTTCTAAGCTCATTTGTGGGTGTTATATATAGGCTATAATTTATGCAGACGTAGTCGCGGGAAAATATTAGGTGGGGGGAAAAAGTAATTTCGTATTTTTATGGGTAAAGTTGTAATCAAATATCTTTGGTAATGTTGTATGTATCTGGCTGAATTAGATACCATCTGAAAGATACAATTTTATAGAATTATATAGAAATGTACAAAATATTTTCCCTTAATTTTTAACCGTTTCTTTGTTTATTAAAAATGTATCAGATAGACTAAAAAAAACTAACATTTTAAAAAGTTAATTAAAAAATAAGGAAATTATGCAAAATACGCAGAAAGTAAATTTTGTATTTATGAACATACCGCAGTTCTAGTAAGAATAGCACAAAGTTGGTTTAAGCGTTTTCTGTCTGATTATTTTGAAGTCAAAGTTAGATGTCTTTTGTATGGACGGATAAAATCTTCATACAAAATACGAAATAACTTTCTCCCCGCGAGCTAATAAATAAAACAATCAGATGGTAAGCGACTAAGTAATCTAAAAGTTCTGCAGCATTTGATAATTGCAAAATTGTCGTTTTATTTCTTCGTTGCTTTCATTGCTACTGTATTTATTATTATCATTCATTTTACAATTTTGTAGATACACTTTTACAATTTTGACTCAGTTTCCAAGATATTTTCACCTCAAATCTAGCAACATTTTAAAATGAATAAAGTTGTTTTCCAGACTGTAAGAGCCGAAAACTTCACTGATTCATCCGAAGTGGTTTTTAAAAGCTAAAAACATGCTCTTCCATGCTGGTTTGGGAGAAAAAGAAAAACAGAATAAACTAGCTGCTTTTCTTCCCGCGCAGACCTAAAACCCCGGTCAAGGGATCGGGCGAAAATCTAAGGAATCAGATAAATAGGCGATGTGACGATTCTCATTGTTTATTCGGAGCAGCAAATAAAATCAACGAACCCAAGATCATAAATAATCGGGTCAGCCGTTCTTGACTTGAGTTACAAGTGGTGTAACTAACCCAACATTTATAACTACATACTCGTATCGTATGATAGATAAGATACCTACTTAAGTAGATGTTTTTTTAATGTTTTATTTATCTTCGATTCTGAGTCTTAGCGCTAACTAATATCTGCAACTGTATTTATACACTCGCTGACTTTTACTTATATTCCACAAGTGTCTTCAATTTTATTATGGTATGTTATGCCGATGGACTTTAGGCTAAGTAAAAACAAATCTGATACTAGTTAGTGTATTTCCTTAAAAAAACTATATTCAACAATCTTGATTCCTTACCTGTTCACAATCCTATTGTACTCTCTAGTCCACGTATGCGTTAGATCATGTATTCCTGGCGGTAAGTGTGCTAAGATGTGAACCTTTTCGCCGGCTAATTCAGATTCGTATAGCTCTTGAATGAGCCAGTCCAAATGCGTTTTAGCATCAAGAGGATCAAATACTAGCCACCTGAAGAATAATTGTAATTTTACATAGCGGGTTAGCAAAGGAACACGCCACACGTAATTTACAAAGCGAAACTAGCGACACCCGTCATTTTATTATTTTCCCCTACATTAGATCAGATTGAAAAAATCTAATAATGTAAATCACTTTTTGGGCATTACTTTTCATTCATTGGCATTTGTTTAATTAAGATACTAGGTACTCATTATAATATAGATAATCTCTTCATTGGAAATGATGATACTATTGATGAAAAATAATTTACTACAGAAACACAGGAGTTGATTTTTTCAATTTGATCTGATTTGGTGTTTTGCCTTTTTTTTACGGCAGGATACCAAAATCGTACCAATTATATTTGTACGCGACATTATTATTGATTGATATGACTTTGAATCCAGGTCTCGGCCTTAACGAAAAGTCTCCGCGTTCAAGCAACGACTCCTTTGCTTCCACTGTCAGATATGCGTCCCACTTTCTTGTCAAAGCTTCGTATAACCAAGTAGTGTTATGTTGTCCAACCACATAGATTGGGGCGAATCTGAGAAAAGAAAATATATCCTTTGACGAACTCATTATGAAATGAAATATTTTAGCATGCTTTTCCAGCTTTTATCGAATTATCCTAGGTGATAATTTGATTTAAAAAAAAGGTGAGAATTTTAATGTGATTCTAAGATACTTTTGTAAGAACAACAGGTTCAATACTCAATACTCAATGTTTTATTGCAAACCATAAAGTATTAAGATGACATTAATATAAAAGGTACAAGTTTATTTATGGACCCTGTTGGGCGCAGCAATATGGTTAGATCAGAAGAGGACGCACTCAAGTATAAAATTAAGTTAAAACAAAGATTTTTTTTTTTTTTTAGTAAAAATATATGTATTTATTAGAATTTATTAATGATAATTTAATTTTCATGAATAAGTAATTTTCATACGCGGCTTACGGTAATGCTGATCAACATCGAATTCTGTGATCGAATTACTTTGATGCTCGGGATATTATTTTTATTTTTCCTACGTGAAAGGTTTATGTTCTTCTTTGTAGTTACCTACGCCAAAAAAAGTATCTACATAATTTCATGATCATCATTAAATTTCGCTTAAGTATGAACGAAATGTAATTGTTACAAACAAAAACTAGCTAACGTATGCGTATTTATATTATTATAGATAAGATGGTGTAAGAAAGATAGCCTATAAACGATGTTATTAATCGCTATAGGTAGGCATTACCTACCAAGACAAAACTATTTTCCTTCGTAATACGTGTAATTATATATATATTCTTTGGTAATACTCCATGTAATGAATCCGGTAGGTAAGAACATAGTTCACATTATTTTTACTTACTGATTTGTAGGCTGCGATTCGTGGTTGCCAATTGTTGGTATGACCGGCACTTGCTCCCCGAATGCAATTCTCATTTTCTCAATCAAATAAAGATTAATTTCATTGATCAAATCGTAGGTTGTTTCCCAAATTCCGTGGTCAATTGTATCTCCGATATAATAGACCATGTCGATGTCCTTAAATAAAGTTCTTTTATTTTAACAAAAGTGCCTTTATTATGCGCAATGCCATTATTGTACTGTGGTCAGAGGTACAATGGTACTTCCTTTATATTATATATAACTTTACAGAGGAATAAATACCTACTACATACGTATCTGTTACATACATATACAGCGTGTAAATTGACCCTCGACATTCCCTTTTAAAGGGACGACTCAGCCCATCATGAACACCATGAACAGATTTTCCAATGGGATCTAGGGCGGGAACTCAAAAAAATTTTCGACATTTTCATTCAAAAAGTTTTCAGCCGCCTGGGCAATTACTATTAGAAAATCAAATGTTATCATAGGTTAGTCTGATTAATGGTTTTTATGTTATATGTGCGGGTAAATTCATATATTTTTTATATGTATCTACGTAGGTACTATCCATTTCACTGTGTGAACTGTAACATTTACATTCCCATCAAACATTTTGCGTTTAAGCACTGCGCGGCTTTCGTCGAAATCGCTTACGAAACGAGCGGCATTAAAAATATCATGAATCCAAAGAAATAAATCAAAGCATTTTAGGCAAATGCTTTGTTTTATATTTTTTTGAAAATTTGCGAATTTCCACTAGGCTTACCCGATGAGCTTCAGCAATTCTGTCTATAACATCGTCAAATGCCCATATTGGTGTGTCACAATCTCTGTAATCTCCCCAATATCCCGCCGGTGCGGAATTTCGTGGGTTGTCGATTCTAGGGCGAGATGAGATTCTTTCAGCTATTTCTGGTGCCAGACTAAGGTTGAGTAACTTTTCACCATCTCTTTCAACAACAGCTCTTTCGTACAAAGACTTATCTACATTAAAAGTGATGCTTTTATCCCTTGGTCTTTGTCCTTTCCGACAACAAGTGGGTTCATCGCAGTCAGCTACACCATATGCTTCGTAAAGCGGGTCGATGTGAGCATCAGTTAGGATCGCAACTTTCAACGGCCTTTGATCAATTACTCGTGGTGACTGAAAATTAAATAGCCTTTAACTATACCTAGTACTATTCTACGGTACCTAATACTTAACGCCACTATAAGTGTTTTTGACACTTATGACCATCTTAATTCGGGGGTAGGTGCCAAAGGGTGTGCGGCGTACCCAGGTGTTTAAAATTTACTCTCGATTTTTCATCCGTCCTCCCATAGGTCACAAAGTTACATAGGTATCTATTGAAGAGTAATAGGTACACTAACTAACTACACTAACTAACTAAACTTATACAAATAATGTAATATAAGCTAAGTACATTAAAATTGAAAATAGGTGATGAAAAAGAATTCGCCACAGGTAGGATTCGAACCCACAGCTCTTAGGTCTGCGTGAGTCATCGCCCTAAGTGGTCTACCAACTACAACACCATGGCTTCGAATCACCGCATCACATAGTTTCAATTTGAATAATATACCGAGCACTGTCATGCTATTTAAAAAACTATTTAATAAGTTACATTGTTATTGTGTGTGCTGTACGTAAAGCAACTTACCGCAACTGTTACGGGCACCGCAGGAAGCTCTACTGACCATTCGAACCGCTGGTCATCATGAGGGCAAACGTCTGCTTGAGAAGTTTGCATAATGAGGCTACAGAAAGCCCGGGGGTTCGCCTCCGGGTTATTACGAATAATGTAATTAATTATTGGCTGAAAAAAGCACACATTATTGATGGCCGTATACTGGGTGGTTTTGAATTCATTGTCTTAAACATAGACTATACCCATGATTCGCGTAAATAATTAAAAAGTACTTTTAAATTAATAAATTTATCACATTTAAGAAAAGCACAATAAATACCTCAAACACTTAAAAGGACACAGGCCATCACCACAGATTACTAAATAGTTACTTCGTAACCATTACTAAGTATAACTAAACTGACTAAATTACCAAAAACACCGAAAAATAAATTGATTTACACAGCATCACCGCAAAACATGGGATTTTAGGCTGGTAGACAACCAGCAATTTAATGTTGACGCACGCAAGAAATGTTTTTACATGTAAACGTTTCTATGCTTTCACGCCTACTAACCCATCTCCGTGTAATTTATACATACCAAATTAAGTGCAACTGCTCCGCTGCAAACGCTTTGAGTCATTATTCCTAAAGACACACATAGAGTAGATATTGATTCTATTAGTTCCTCGTCCGATTGTCCATTTGCTATGCCCTCGAATAGCGCACTAAAGCCACTGCGGCATACTATGCACTGAAGATCGACTATCCGACTATCTATCTAAAAAAAAGTAGGTAAAACAGTTTATCAACTTTATATGTATCTTCTTTTCCCTTTTGCCTCATAGGTGTATACTGTACAGGTATGATCAATCATCATCATCCTAGCCTACTACAATTAGCTACAACGGCTTCATTGAGTCTTGCCATTCTCAACACGCTTGGCAAATGATAGTAAGCGCAGTTTGTTTGGCTTATATCAGTTCCTTCCGACGTTGTTACCCATGGAAAAGGGTAGATGTTTGTTTGACTGCGGGCACGGATAAAGGCATTTGGGATGCTACTAGCTCGTATAGATTGGAATTGTGAAAGTAGCAACTCGGGAGACCGGGGCACGCGTTCCTGCAAATTCTGCAACTCAAGTATGTTGTGCTTAGAGCATTAAACCAATTGGTTAAATGCTCCTTTCTAAAGGCTAAAGGCTTGTATAGAAAACATACTGCTAGGATACGCTCTTTTAAGTTTATCCATTTTTAACGTACGAGTCGAGTGCGTTGCGTCTGGCGAGCGAGAATGAACATCGACTGATCGATCTGCAGACGTGTGGACAGTTCGTGGGAATTCATCTGCGGATGCATCTGTCAGCGTTCGCGGACGCATCTGTTGACGTGTAGAGGAGGCTGATGTTGTGCCACGCACGCCAGAGACGTATGACGAAATAAAATACCTAATTACTGTCTGAATCAAACTTTTTGGTGCCTCGGATATTAGCTGCGAGCTGCGCAAAACGTGCCCGCGTCCCCGCGCGGCGCCCCGCTCAACCTATACGTGTACATAATTATTGTGTTCTACGCATCGCATCGCGCGATGTTCCGAGCCGCCATAAAGTTTAATTCAGGCTGTACCATGTTCTTTCGTTCTTTGATTTGAAACTTGAATCTGTAGGATAATTTGGGAGTGAGCCACAATAAACTTGAAATTTAGCAATACAAAACAGTACGAGACTTTTTGATTAATTGCATCATGTAGTAATTAGTGGAATACCTATCGGTTATAAATTAAGTAAATTCCAAGATTAAGATAATACTGTTACCTCGTAGTGTGCTTGGTAATCTATGTGTTGATTCCTTAATAAAGCAGGCACGTATTCGGGTAGACGGAGTATTTCGAACAACTCCTGCAGAGTTGCATCCTCATCTTCGGTCAATTCATTCAATACAAACTTCTTTAGATACGCTTCGATATCATCTGTAAGCATTAATTTTTCATTTTACTTTTTGTTAAATATTCAAAGCATCTATAGTTTATCTTATTTTTTTAGCATATATATACTGTCGTGCTGCTAGGCAAAGTTTCCCGCCTATTCCTTTTCCTATTCCGCCATTCATCTCTATCTAATAGGATTGATTTCCAATTTCTGTCAGAAGCCGCCAGATTATCACGCCACCCTCAGAGCGCCACCTTATTCTGGGGCAGCCACTCATTAGCGAGCGATACTAGCGAAAAGTTAGTTAGGTTAGTTACCCTTGTCCTATGTCTAGGTGCTTCCTTGAAATAAAAAACCTTATAAAAATCTTTGACTTGTGTCAAAGATTTTTATTCAAAATTGTAGTCATAAGTAACGTCATAAGTATTTTTCTTTCTTATTATTTTTAATATGCAAAATCGAAAAACTGCTAGCGTTTCGTAATGACCACTGGTGAGAAGAATACGCCGAAAGAAACTCAATCCAGACTACAAACACATGCATGTCTCACCCAGTCCTACCTAATAGTTTTAAGCTGCCTTTCTCCCTACATCCATAATATTTAAAAAAGAGTGGTAGTATTTCGTATGCGATTCGTTAATTTTACTCCGAAGATGCTTCTCTATACTCTCTTGGCAAACCCCGCGTTTGTTAGTACCAACGTCAAACACCAGGTTGGATGCACATTGTCAAATAGGCAGTTTGCGCTTCAATTTTTGAGGAATATCTCCCATCATAATGTCACCCATAGGAAGGACCAGAAGCTTTTCCAGGCATTTTGGACTCTGCGATCGAATTCTAAATTCTGCCTTTTTTAATTAAGGCGCTCCTATAGTAACACTAGCGCCACCCAGCAATTAATTCTTTTAATCCTAAATTATATCGTATTTTAAAAATCTAACAAGTAGATATCTAGAAAATTACTTGTAGTATTAATGTATTCATTTTGACTAATATTCGTTTGATAAAATAAAAGAAAAACAGATTGAGGTTCTGTTGGGTCTCTTGACCGAGACGGTCGTATTTTACGCACCCCCGCTGCCCGCTAAGACCGTCGACGTCTTTTGTTTAAACCATAGAACTATTTTAGAGTCTTGTAAGGGATCGGGTACTTCACGTTTCGGTTTAAGCTCAGTGCCGCCTTGATCATACAAAGTGATACAAAAGTGCCTAGAAACGCTGAAAATCTCGGTGAAATTACGTGGTGAATTAATAAAACCTCTGTGACATAGTTCAGCACGGACATACGACGTTGACGTTAAGAAACATAAGCTGATAAACTTGGTGAGATCAATCCAAATTACCCGCATGCAGATAAAATCATATTACCAGTAATTTTCAATTTTAACATTGTGTTACAACCAATTTTCTTTAACTATAATTTTGCTGCATGACCCTTTACTTTGTTACCCTATCACTTTACGTTATAGCATAATTTTTAATTAGCATTACATGTTGTATATTTTATTTTAATTTTTAATTAATTCTTTGACTAACTAGAACATATGTATCATCATAGAAGAATAGTACTATAATACGATACCCCTACAAACTGCTGGATAGGGTTATACTTGCCATAAAAGTAAAAATCAAACAGTGAATCTAGAGTTTAACAAAACTGTGTTCAATAATCTATTATAAATAACCTAGTACTTGATGATTGGTATCAACTGGGTGCTAGTAAGTAACCAAATATAAATAAAATAATTAACAACCGTTCCAGTTCACTACATAAAAGTATGCATAGCAATAACATACCATACTCAGGTAATAATTAACTACAAAAAGAATCACAAAGAACTGGTTAAGTGTGTTAATATAACCCCAAAGGATTATACTTCTTAATAAATACTTAGGAAACAATAATATCTCGCTAATATTTTACTTAAGGTATAAACCCCATCAAATCCATCTAGGATATCCCAATACTGACTAATAGACAATAGTTTTCAAAAACTCGCCATAACATAGGTACAATAAAAACTTGTGGTAAATCTATAAATAGCCTTTTGAACAAAAACAAGTCCTTTATACGATAAGAGAAGACCTGTCACTTGACATTTTGTTATAGTTAGGAACAGCCAACAGATTACTGATTTGATTTCGATTAGTAATAAGAGAGTAGCAAAACTTATCACACTAGAATATATAACACGATACTAATCTAGGTCACAATTGCTATGAAACTACAGATACTACTTTCTAATAGCACAGATAGAAGCCTAAATTTTTGAATTAGATTAACAACTGGCAGTTTAGACATCTAGTAAAATCCTTAGCAAATGTTTTAAAACAAAAACCCAAGACTAGCACTAGCGGAGACTTTCAAAAGCCAAAAAGGTATACATGCACATTGTAGGTAGGTAACTTAGTTTTTATGGCTAGTAATAACAATCATCCATAAAAGGCAAGTCAAAACTGTTAACCATTTTTAGGAAAGTAAGTAAAAAAGGCAACCATTACGTTCCTAAAACAATACTATTTAGTCGGGATCGCCTGCACGTGCATCGGCAAAAAATTATCATAAAAGCTTCCAGCAAATACCCTTCTAAAATCAATTGTCCCCCGCGTGTTTTTACATGGAAATAAAACAAAGGGCCCGGGAAAAAACCCTTTGCGCAATATGGACACAGCAGAGGTCATTATCAAGCAAATGGCTGGGGATGGTAACTGTCTATTCAGAGCAATAGCGGATCAAATAAACAATGTATTTGGGCTGACAATAGATCACAACATGACTCGTCGGGATTTAGCATGTTACGTCAAAAACAACAAATCCACACCACGCATTAACATGGCCTTACAAAGCTCCGTCACCGAATTATCGCATAGGTCAGATTTTTCCAACCTAACAGTTAACGAAAAAATCGATAGATATATACAAGAACAATTCGAGGACGGCTTTTGGGGAGGAGAGGATGCAATTATAGCGGCCGCGGAGTATTACTTTGTCAATGTTAACATATATGGACAGTTCCGGGATCCAATCATCTACAGCCCATCGGATAGCCCAGTAGCTAACATTTTTCTATACTTCGAGAACAGTCACTATGATAGCATAGTTCAACTTGTAACATCAGATGAGTCCAGAAAAACAGATGGTGACATAAATGACATCGAAGAAAATTTGGAATACGACGCTCAAACAGTAGAAATATTTTCAGGCGATTCCATGAGCTTACAACCCAGCTACATATGTCCCAAAAGGTTCCGTTCTCCCCTACCGTCAACGAGATTGCCTACGCCCAAGCCTTGCAAATCACTTTCAATAGCGACGTGGAATGTACTAGGTTGTGCTCACCTACGTGATAAAACGAATATTGACAAGGTTCTATCAGCTCGTAACATAACTATAGCGGGACTCCAAGAGACACATCTAACCACTGGAGAATTAAAATCAAAACATTACAATTGGATATTAGGGGGCGGCAAAAATGCACAAGAACATAGAGGCATAGCCATTTTAATAAGCAATAAAATTGAATACGACATTATTCAGATCTACCGCGAAAGCAAAGATGTACTCGGAGTGCACCTGTACTTAAAATCGGTCAATACCAATAAACCAATAAATATTTTTATAATTACATGTCACGTTCCAGCCGAATCAACATCCCGGTTCTTGCAAATAGGAAGTGCTATCAGTAAAGCCCCAAAAAATGCACATAAAGTAATTATAGGAGACTTTAATGCCCACATAGGTAAGGAAGACGTAAGAAAAATTAAAAGTAGTAACAGAAAAACTGAAAATCTAATTGGAAAAAATCTGTATCACGCCATCTCGAACACAAACGGAAAGCTACTATTAAATCTTATACAACAACACCAATTAAAAGTAAGCAGTTCATGGGGCAGACCTACATGCAGGACTACGTGGTCACGAGGAAAAAAAGTGTCCCAGGTCGACCATATTCTAACAAGTACGCAAACAAACCTATTTTTTCATAGCGTTATAGGGGAAAATAACTTAATAGTCAATACTGACCACAAGCTGGTATGGGGCAGCGTACGAATGTCTTCCTTTGCTCAACAACTGAAGGCAAAAAAACCCGAACAAATCCGTCCAGACAAAAGACTAGTATTTAACCATAAAAACTACAATTACGAACTACTGCAAAGGAAAGAACACGTGACAAACTTTCAGAATGCTATTATTAAAAAAATCCAATACGCCAAAAGCAAACTCAATCCAATTGGAAATCCCATTAACGACCGCTCATTAGAATGGGATACTCTTAATAACATTCTGAAAGATGCTGCTCACGAGGTACTTCAAAAGCCCATTACGAAATCAAAGGAAAGCAGAATTGCACTAGCTAACCTTCAAAAGGCAATATTCCAAAAATCTAGGAGACCACAGAACACTACTCTACAGCTTAAAGTAAAGGAAGCACGATGCAACCTAAAAAGAATTTTGGAGATTGAGGAGGCGCGCATAGCTAAAAACTTTTTTAAGGGCCTTAACAAAACCCACAAAGCATTTCGTATGAAAATAACCTATAAGTTTCTACGCGACCACAAAAGGAAGTCCACTCGAGCGCAAACCAAACATTACATACCCATGTCCAATTGGATTGCTGATTTGAAAAAAAGTCAAGGCAAACGTGTCTCTACAATTGGTGAAAAGGGCAAGTTAGATTTTGGAATGAAGCCCCCTACCATCGAGGATATTAATAAAATTGTACAACGTATGAAGAACGGAACTGTTCCAGGAACCGATCATATTGTGCCAGAAATGTACAAGGCTGCTCCACCGGAATTCATAGAAGAACTCACCAAAACCATGGTAAAGATATGGAATAATAATGAAGTCCCCGTTGAATGGCGCCTTACCAAACAAGTACCAATAAAAAAACAACCATAGGTACCCAAAACATATAAATGATTTTAGAAAAATATCCATATGTAACGTAGGATATCGAATCTACGCGAACTTCTTATTAGAAAAGCTTGATGCTACCAGCAGCCTCGGAAATTATCAAGCAGCATTTTTGAGTAATAGATCCACAGACGATCATATTTTTACGCTCCGGCGGATACTGGATACAAAATGGAGAGAGGGAACAGCCGTGTTTGTCGTGGCTCTTGACCTCGAGAAAGCCTTTGATAATGTAAATTTAGAAGCACTGAAAGATATACTAGTAACCAGAGTTGGCGTACCTCTCACAAATAGAATAATAGAAGCTTGTATGAACGAGGAAACCTTCATTGCATGGTGTGGGCAAAACTCAGAAGTCATCACCAAAGGCAAGGGTGTCAAACAAGGCTGTCCCCTATCGCCAAGGCTTTTCACTACAATAATTGATGAGGTACTCAGGACGCTCGAGCAAGAAGACGAAGCGGTAAGACTCGATCAAGACGTAGAATTAAAACTTCCTATTATATTATCTTTTGCAGATGATCTAATTTTAATCGGTGAAGAAGTAGAGGAACTCAATCGCATAATCGGCAAAATGAACATTTTATTAAACTCGGTCGGCCTCATTATAAATCAAACAAAAACTAAGCTAGTTGTACGCGACCCTTTTGGCCCCCCAACAACACAGCAACCATGCAGGGTGCTTGGAGGAGTTACAATTCAGCCGGTAGAAGAGAAAAAATATTTAGGAATATTCATTACAGCGGCCCACAATCGGAGGGCTACCATTAAAACACGATGTGTCAAGGCAATCAAAAATTCCAAAGCCTTACTACCATTTATAAAAGATAATAAAATAGATTGGCACATTGTAACATTAATTTACAAAATGGTAATCAGACCTTGCATGTTATATGGATTAAACGTGACGGCTTTAACAAAAGCTAACCGATCGAGACTTAGAAAATATGAGCGACAAATACTGCGAGGAATGCTAGACGTGGGAAAACAGGCACCAAAACGAAAAATTAAAGATATCCTAAGGGGAAAATCCATCACAAAAATAATAAAAATTCGAAGAATTTCTTATTATGGTCACATACTACGTCGTCCTACCCCGCACTTACTTAAAGCAGCCTATCAACACCAAGAGAACAAGCGCAAAATAGGGCGTCCCATTTACACTTGGGAAGACTCCTTAGATTATGATATTAGGTACACGAGGAAAACCAAGAAAGAATGGGAAAACATAGCAGAAAATAGAGCCCTCATCAAAAAAGAAGCAGAAAAGATATTTGAAGTGGAAGAAACTGACTCCGAAACCGATTTGGAATCAGACGATTCAACGCAAACCCGGTCTTCAGCAGTCATTCGCAGAAGTAGCGGGCGCAAAAGGACCAGATCAGCGACTCCAACATCACATCGTTTGCTCAGACGAAGAGCCTTCATGACAACAACGCAGTAACAATGACTCACCGAGAGAAAAAATACCCTTCCGACATAAGAGACATTAACAGCTAACGAAGAGTAACACTGCAAAGCAAAGAGTCTACAGGCGGCGAATCGAAGCCAACCCAACAATTAAGCAGTCTATTTTCCCTTCGTTTATATATTACACACCAAGTATAATATCTATCTTCCCCATACTGATTTGATGCAAGTATTCGGTTGGTTCTAACTTCCTTTCTCTCCTCATCCTGACTGCACCACCCTACACACCCAATCCTATCTACGTGTCCAACTGGTTTCTCGAGCCGGGATCAGTGATCCAACGGGGAGGGTGGTAGCTGTGCAAGGAGGAACCGCATCTGCCTTCGTACACAAGCGCAGTTACGAACTCTCCCTGGTGGACGCCTATCCTACGCTCTTGCAGCTTAAACACTGGCTGGGCGGACACAGAACAGAACAGAACAGAACAGATAAAATAAAAGAAAAACAGATTAACGCCAAAAGTGGCCACTTTTGGCGTTAACCGATTTTTCTCTTTAAGTAAGGCATTAGTAAATTACTTGTCATAAACAAAAAATACTTTAAGTAATTTAGTAGTTTTGGAGTTGTTAGATTTTTAAAATTCGATACCATTTATGATTTAAGGAATTTAATTGCTGGGTGGCGCTAGTGTTACTATAAGAGGATTAAAGCTATCTGGCCCCATGGTATAGCCCCATTGACGTAATTCATTATGCCATGCCCGACCACAGTGATTTCAATAAGTTACGAAATAATATCTAAGAGCGAACTTTGTAGGTAAGTACCTACCTTATTAATTACATTCATTACAACACGGATCTTTCTTGTCATCTTTCGTTAGTTAGCGCAAAAACCTTGAGGATTTTAGATAAGTATTTAGGTAGGTACGTTTTATTTCCACTGTTGGGAAATATTGCGAAATAGTGAACAAAGGTGTAATTTGAGTCAATAGTTCATGATCATTAAGTCTGTTAATTCTTGAAATACATACTTAATTGTATTTAATATTACATAATGAATTAAAGATCATACGCACAAGAAATAACTACCAGAAATTTAAAACATATAGGTAGGAAGGAAGGTACTTACCAAGAGCCACGAATTTCCTAGCTTTGCTCGAGTGTATCAACAAAAATACAAACACTAACACCTTCATCTTTCCCATATGGTGGTTCACCAACGAATGATAAGGGCAAAGCTGCATTTGTTATATCAGATAATGTCATTATTTAAAAAATTGGGCCAAGTGCGAGTTGAACTCGCGTGGAGAGGGTTCCGGACAATGTTGAAGTCAAATGTCACATTTAAAATCCTCACCTCTCGTTCTCAAGTCCTCGCGTATTATTATTACCCATGGAGATATATGTACTACGTACTATTATTACCCCTTGGTTGCTTAAGCACTCATCAGTGCTCTATGGAAATCGCCTAATTGCCAGGCGAGCGAATTTTAAAAGTTTTCCTTGAAATATTATGTCACTAGGACTTATTACTTGTTCGTAGGTCACTAGGTATAAAATTTTGAAATTCGAATTTTCCGCCAGTTCGAAATTTTCGCTGTTTTTCCGCAATTCAAGAGTAGGTAGGTAATAGTAAAAATATTCTGATATCTATGATACTATCTAAGTGTCACCTGATAGAATCACAACGTTTCATTTTTACTGAGGTAATAGTAACAATTATGATGCTCGTACGGTAGGCTGGATATTTTAGTCGAGGTGTTTTTAGACACGAGGCGAAGCCGAGTGCTTATAATAAACCGATGACTATAATAATAGACAGCTTACCATACGAGCATCATACGACGTTTTTCAATACATTTGCGATTACCATATAAACTAAAACAAGATTGCAGTTCAGCAAATAACAAATTTATAAAAGTTTGGAACTAAAGCAGTTTGTAAAAATACATTTATAATAATCAGGTAAGTACATTTACTCAGGTTTATTTTTTACAAAAAAGTACAAACATCCGAATTGATAATTTTTTCCTTTCGAAGTCGGTTAAAAATCACATCCCACGAATCAAAAAAAGTTTTCATACAATCTAAGTTTCAATGTCATAAGAACCGTATTATCAGCAAATGTATTAAAAATATATATTAAACCCTATTGTCCTTAAAATAGAGAGCACTATTCTGTACGAAGATTTATGAATGTGTCTAAGAATGTGTTATTCAAGGGGAAACGAAAATGGATATTGGTCCGTATCCCGGTAAAAGTGTATTTTTCTGAGATGCATTACTTCCATATTTTAATTAAAACTTCCTATTTTTAGTAAGTATTTCAGGAAAAACTAAGACTATCGAAATAATAATGAGAACAACCATATAATATAAAATTTATTTACACAATTTACATGTTCTAATTTAGGCTACGCAATAATCGACTAGTTACTTCTTGACATTTCTGCCGGTCCCAAAGCACTGTTATGACGATATTGCAAAGATTATTGATTTTGCAGTCTTGGTTACAACTGGGCCAGCGAGTGTCACTTAGTTTGGAGAAGTATGCTGAATACAAATCTAAATAGTAGCCACCAGAGGACATTGAGGTAACTAAATTGTCGATGGATGCCGGAGAGAGGTCGGGCAGGTCGAAGGAGTTTTTCAGGTCATACAGCTGGAACCAGTGTGGCCGGCGGTTGGGCGTTAGGTTTGCTTCCGTTACGTTGTAAGAATAACACTGCATGCTTACGGGTTCCTATGAACAAAATACCATATTGATACACACCACTTTTATACAAATTGATGGGGAACTTTAGAACAGTTTAAACTAATCGAATGCATGAATATGAACATGTTTAAAAATGATGAACATTGATGTTCAAAGTTTTTGCTATAGGCCACTACCGAGTGCCGCCTCACAATTATCATGGAACTTTGAAACAGCTAACTCTAACATGATCGATATTCTTACTTTATACATGTTGAAATAATATCATTAGCCACAATTTTTAATGTTGAAAGGATTATGATAGCCACAGTTCATTAATTGAGAGGGGCGTTCACCTCACGTCATTTTTATCAGGGAATTAAGTATAGTTTTATATTATTTGAATGAAGTGTACTCACAAAAGATGTACTATCGATGTCCACGATTTTGTAATTCAAATTGTAGTTACTGTAGGCTGTGGCGCCGCCGCCACCCCACGCCACGTTCGTTGGAGATCCATCCGTAACGCTGTAGAACAGCTTGAACTGGTCTGAATGCACGTGTCCGTTGAACTCAGCAGCGATTGTTGAGGAAAATCTAAAAAATAATGAAGAAACTATGATAGATTTGACTGATGACTTTATTGATTGTCCAGATTATTTATGGTGGTTGTTTTATTCTTACCTGTTCACAATCCTATTATATTCTCTTGTCCATGTATGCGTTAGATCGTGCACTCCTGGAGGAATATGCGCTAATATATGGACTTTTTCGCCCGCTAATTCGGATTCATATAACTCTTGAATCAACCAGTCCAAGTGCCTCTTAGCATCTAGGGGATCAAAAACTAGCCACCTGCACAAAAAATAACGGACTTTACAATAGGACCAAACTATGTGTTAAAAATTTAAAATAGTGAAATCTTCTTATTTTTTCTCGCCTAGGTATTCCCTGGTTGGGGATTCACCAAAGTTATGAAGGGAGTTGCCCTTCATAACTTTCGTTTTCTATACGACCGTAGCATTTGGCTTCCACCCTTTCTTGGCCTTCAACTCATAGCATTATTTCCAAGAGTGTCCGCTATTAAATATATCGTTACGTGGTTGGGATCAGGGATTTGGAGTAAAAAACCATGAGCAGGGATTTGGAGTAAAAAACCATGAGCGGATTTATTAACTACGGAAACCCAACACTGTGACCTAACTGGTCTGCCATTCAACACGTCAACTTTCAATACGTCTTTAAGTTCGTATTTTAGGTAATAATCCAACTTCAACATCACCAAAGGGCCCCCAGAATGGACGGACCACGGCATTGGGCGCTGCCTGCGTGCGCAAGGAGAGGCAGGAAACGTACCTACATTGTCTGATGTACGGCATTGCATGCATAGTCTGAAGGGCCGATCTGAGAAACAATAGCTAAATAAAGCGTTTCGAGAGCAGTAATTCTCATCTTTTGCCGAAAGGTATACATTGCTAGAAAGGTCTATTCTGGATGTAAATCTCACGGGACCGCTGGGCAGTTAACAAAAGTTGGGGCTAATCCTACTCACGCACTGTATTCCGGTGGCGAGGGCGAGGGTAAAGGTTAGTGGGATTCTTCTGGCTATTGGAAACGGAAAGCGTGAAAAAGCGTAAAAGTAGGCTTGCGTGATGTCATTAGGATCATCAGGCCTGTCAATACTACCTAAGTTGGGGTGTATCTATAACGGCTTGCACTGCTAACGGGTTGAGATGTCGCGCGGCTTTCACAAAGAAACGTTTGGAGGCGTTAGAGATAGCCGTGGATAGACGAGAGATCTAGGGCACAATTACTCTTATGCATAAAAAACGTTACACGTACGTTTTGCATAATTTACAGACAATAATTTATTTATTTGTAATTTTTTAAATAAAATAATATTTTCTACTTACCAGTTATCTCTATACGCGACATTATTGTTGATTGTAATGACTTTGAATCCAGGCCTCGGTCTCACTGAGAAGTCTCCGCGTTCGAGCAGCGATGCCCTGGCTTCGTCGGTCAGATACGGATCCCATTTGTTCGCCAAAGCCTCGTACAGCCACGTTGTATTCAATTCGCCAACTACGTAGGTTGGCGCGAATCTGAAGAAATGATTATGGACATTCGACAGGGTTTGTTTGTAAGCAAAAATTAATGTATGATTTTATAATTATTATTTAATTATTTAATATTATAGTAATTAACTAGGTGGTTTTTCTCGTAGAGGGAGAAGAAAAGCAGTGTATTACAATCTCTATTTCTGTCTGTCTATCTACAGATTTATATATCAGATACTTCTATTTCACCTTGGGGGACTATTGGTCAAGCGAAAACATTGTGTCAACCGGTTAGGGGATGCCACCGGTACCACCAGAAGCCTCGTGGCATGTAACAGCAAAACTGTGGGCGTAGATTAAGTCCCCATTGAAGCTGGAAGACCTTTGGTCCTTGTAGTGTCGACATCTTAACCGATATCTGAACCGCGCACTCTATACCGGTTAGTTTCCTAACCAGTTGAGGCTGAGTATTATTCTCCTTCTTCAAGGGAAAGGGATCGGTGCAAGAATCTAGCAATTACTGAGGTATAAAGGTCATTATTTATTAAATAAAGAAAATAAGAAATGGAGAAAAAATTCCACGCGGGCAGGACTTGAACCTGCGTCTAGATCTCAGTACGATCTATGCGTTGCCAATTACGCCACCGCGCTTCATGCCCCGGCGCCGAATTTCTCCACCATATCCCATTCCTCTTACACGCATCTAGGCTTGCGTCACCCAACACAACTACCCCACTTTTACAAGTGCGGTATTTGATTTCAATTCATTTTGCAATGAATTTGGAAATCAACTAATGTGTAGGAAGCCATACAATACTTTATATGGGATTTTATTTTGCATTCACAATGCTATTTTACCTTATTTATTAAATAAAGAAAATAAGAAATGGAGAAAAAATTCCACGCGGGCAGGACTTGAACCTGCGTCTAGATCTCAGTACGATCTATGCGTTGCCACATAATGACTCTTTGAACGCATCATAACTCTTCGATCAGACAGGAGGTAGAGTATTGTCTCGGAGTGTCAACACGGATTCCACCCAGGCCAAGAGACCATTAGTTCTATTTTTTCCCTCGGGTCATCACAGAAAAATGCAGGAGAAGAACACGAAGGAAGTGGAGAGAACGCTCCCTGTTCTTGGACACGGAGAAGGTTAGGACTGTATTCCCCTAAAGATGATCTGCTGGGGCATTTAGTTTTAAAGGTCGCCCGAGATCTATATTGACATTATCCGCGACATGTAATTGCCGGTAATCTAAATTCTATGGTAACTAAGACTGTTGTGTTGGTGACACTAATCCTTTTGTTGGAGACCACCAAGGATCTGTCCTTATTTCCTTCTTATTCAGTGAGATATTAGACGAAGTGTCATACATACAGCATCAGCATGTTCCCTGGCAATTCCTTTTTTAATGAATACGGATGGCATTCGAGCATGCGGATCACCTGATTGTAAGTGATCCCCGCTGGTCATGGACAACTGCAACACCAGGGGTGTGACAATAGTGTTGCCGGCCTTTTATATTTCCCTCCAAGAGGGGAGACGGGATGGGCCTCCAACGCTCTCATTCATCGAACGAAGCATAGCTGCTGTAAAGCTACTACTTAAACGTCGATTTTCTGTGAGAGTGTGGTACTTTCCCGGACAAGCCGGCCGATTCATGCTACTAGCAAAAGTGAATTTCGCCGGTAACGTGGCTCTACCACAACAAGAAAAGAAAATACAAGCAGTGGATATGGACCGGGGGAAACTGGTGCGACGAGCTAATGAGTGGAAGAAGTCGCTTGTGAACGAAAGTCTAAAACTGAATGTGACGCAGTGTACATTCATGCTTGCAATGATACAGATCCCCTATAACAGTACGCAAGGCGTAAGCTATTAGGCGACTGCAGCCGCCTAATAGCTATTTAGGATATTTCCATGGAAATATCCATAGCGATATCAACACCCGCTTAAGGGCTGATTGACCGAAGTGACTGGGTCATTTGTGACCAAAAAATGCCGCTTACCTTGAAAGGACAGGTCTATAAAGCATGATCTTTTATATGGAGGTTAAGCAGCGCTTGAGCAGCACAAGAGCTAGTTCCGTGCCACGCACGGAATTGAAGATGCTTATTTGTATGTGTATATATTCCGTGAGAAACTCTCGCATTCGCGGTAGCTGTTCGTGACATAGCAGACAAACTTCAAGATTTCTACCTTCGCTGGACGGTCACGTTATGAAAACTGGTAAGAAATGCTGCCTTAATGATGTTAAGGATGAAAAAGAAAATCGGAAAGGTGTACCAGGGCTCCAAAGAATAAATCTGAGGATTCATGCGGGTACACGCTCAGATAGGAAAGAGAGGTACCTAAACCAACAGGTATTTCCCAACATACTTACTGATTTGTAGGCTGAGCCTCGTGGTTGCCGAGTGTTGGAACAACAAGGACATGCTCGCCGAAAGCCGATCTCATTTTCTCAATCAAATAACGATTCATGTCATTGATTAAGTCGTACGTTGTCTCCCAAACACCGTGGTCGATAGTATCTCCGATGTAATAGATCATGTCGATATCCTAGAAAGTAATTTAATGAATCTTTTAAGATAAACCCATGACCTGCAAGAAAGTTAAAAGAAGAAACATAATATCAATCGAAAAACAATTTTGACTTATAACAAAACTTGATTTTAAATCAGAAGGTTTAAAAATTGACAGTATTTGAGAGAATTTCCAATTACCCTATGAGTCTCAGCAATTCTGTCGATAACATCATCATACGCCCATAGCGGTGTGTCGCAATCTCTATAATCTCCCCAGTATCCCGCTGGCGCGGCATTCTGCCTATGTTCGATTATTTGGAAGGACAAGCTTCTTTGCTGCCGCATCTCCGGCGCCATACTAAGATTTAGTAACTTTTCGCCATTTCTTTTAATGACAGTTCTTTCATACAGCGATTCGTCGATATTGCTTTTCAATCGGAAGCCCTGAGACCTAGGTGTTTGACCCTTTCGGCAACATGTTGGCTCGTCACATTCGGCGACTCCGTACGCTTCGTACAGCGGGTCGATGTGAGCATCAGTGACAATCGCCACCTTCAACGGCCTTTCTTCAGTTTGAGGTTCCTGGAAAATTAACAATGAGAATGTTATTAATTTGTTAATTACTTATAAAAGAGACCATACTTATTTGAATATTTGCCTGCGTTTAAGGTACCTATTAACTTACCGCGACTGACTGGGGCACTGCAGGGAGCTCAACCGTCCATTCAAATCGCTGATCATTGTGGGGGCAAACGTCTGAGTGTGCGGTTTGCATGAGATGTCCGCAGAAAGCCTGAGGGGTTGCTTCGGGTGTATTCCGAATTATGTAATTGATAATCGGCTGAAACATAAATATTGGATTTATTTTTGTGACGTAAGCTGGCTTTAAATTCAGGTTTGATAAGGTATAAGTTGTTAGCACCTTATCTCTGTATAATCGTGCAAAAATAGTGGCCAAGCAAAGAATTTGTAGTCAAAAATGTCAAACGCAATATGATAATCTAAAGATTTGTCAAGTTTTATACTGAGAGATTCTGAGAAAAAAAGCGGAAATCTAAACTGACGAAGTTCTAACTCGTACGTGTCATAATTTATCTTAGTTTGCATTGCACTATATTTGTATTCTGTTCTGGCTGGTTCTCAAAACAAAATAGTGCTTGAAATCTATATTTTTTGCGAAAACTAAGTACTTACATTTTTTTGTATTTTTATGAATTCTAAATATTATACCTGAATCTGATGAGTTTGTTTGGTTGAACGCGCTTATCTCAGGATCTATTTCACCGTTGGATAGGTATATTAACGCTGACTGCCATAGGCTAGTTATGTACCACGAGTGGATTCGGGCGGGGATTGCTAGTGTATAAGTGGTTTAAAAAATAACTAAGTACGTAAACATAACATGGGGTAATTTCTGCTTACTTTTTTGGTGGGTAAACGAGTATGTTGAAACCATTATTTAGATGATAATATTAGATGATATTTTCATGTCTGTGGTTGAAACGTGTGTGACGTGGGAAGGCCCAGTTGCCTTTCAACGGTCAGTAAAGTTGGCGCCAAAGAGTATGGTTCTTGTTTCGAAGATATTTTTGTAGAAATTAAAAAATGTAGTATGCCACAAAGTGAGATATAAGGCGTCTTAAGAAGAAGCAAAGATAGCAACCCTAACTAAACATGCTAGATAAGGTTGCTTTATTTTGCTTAGCTAGGAAAATACAAATATAAAAAAAAACAAGAATTATTTCCGATCAGGGGTTCTTGGCACTGCTGAAAAACTGCCTTTACGGATATTAGGGCATAGAACACGTCAATTGAGTTTGAACTTGTGGCCCCCAATAGAAGTCCAAATTTAATTATATCTCATTTTTTTCATTTTTACCCTCACTCCATTATTTGTCTATGATCTTTATTGCCTAGAGAAAACATGAGACAGTTGGGTAGTCTGATACTAGTAATAGTATCTTCTTCGTAGTTTGTGGTTCTTGGCGGGAATTTTATTTTAGAAATTTTAGTGGACGGTGACCTCTGAGACGGTGGCCGTGTAATCCACTAAAATTTCTAAAATAAACACCGTGTCACGGTGTTTATTTTAGATTGTTTTGCAAATTGATTCTAGTGGACTATATAATGTGAAAGTGATGTAATTTGGTGTTATAATATGCTTATATTTATGAACAATGTGTGAAATAACTAAAATAGACTGTCATAGTGCGGCTGTAGTGAGTTTACTTAGCGGGCTGGTGGTTGTCCGCCTTGCTGCGTCATCTATAATGAAACCAGTGGATTCGCGAAGAATTGTCACCAGGGGCTCCATTAAA
This sequence comes from Rhodophaea formosa, assembly GCA_963082605.1. Taxonomy (NCBI): domain Eukaryota; kingdom Metazoa; phylum Arthropoda; class Insecta; order Lepidoptera; family Pyralidae; genus Rhodophaea; species Rhodophaea formosa. Next base: position 12,296,998 of record OY720206.1, on the reverse strand, counting down.
CAAACGAAATAAATTACAACATCATTTCGTTTGAATAAATCGCCGACTGGCGAAATAAATATGAAGAAAGGCTCTAAAGGAATCATATCCAGGGCCGCTTAGACTTATCTGAGAGTACGTAGTAGGTACTTACTTTTTTTCGAAAACACAATAATTGAACATTACAAAAATAGTACGGGCCAATCTTGGGCCAATCAATAAATGATGTTGTTAATTTTTACTCATTGAGGGCAAAAGAGGCTTGAATATAAAAAAATAATAATAATAATAATAATAATAAGCCCCCTATAATTCCTACCTTACGTCCGTGCCGAACATCTGGCCACGTGGGGGGCGGACACGCGTATTAATGAAACTTACGCGGCCAACAAGGTTCAGGTAAACCCAAGTCATGGTGGAACAGCATATGCCAAGGGCTGCATGATTGTGGGGGAGCACAATCCCAAATATGCGAACTCTGGATACCGGGGGACCTCCAGTTTAAAGTACCCTTGCCATGGTAAGCGGGGCAATGCCATGGTCGACGTCGTTATCCCTAGCTTCTCGTGGGAACGATATGGAAAGAAACAATAATCGATATTTTTTAAGATCTCGCCCGAACAGGTCTCGAGATAATATCAGCAAAAATGCTGACAGCAGAGAAGTAGTAGAAAGGAGCGAAGGAGACTCACCGTCATCACCTGGTAGTCTTTTCTCATCCCTCGACTCCTCAAGACATAGTTTTTCATCCCTATCCACAGACCGACCGTCATCCACAATTTCATTTTCAATGTCGATAGATGTTGCACAGGAGGCAAATGCCATCAATCCTGTGCCCACTACCGGCACCATCAAAAGTACGAGAAAGAAATGGACCAATGAAATGAATCGCTTCATTTGGCGCACGTACCTAATAGTTACTAATTTAGAAAGGAATACTAAAGTTTATTTAGATGAACTACATGCAAGATTTACCGAAAGGTTTCCTGAAATGGATGCATCAAAACAAAGGATAGGTGATCAAAGAAGAGCTATATTTAAGAATAAATTTTTATCAGACCACGAACTAAACAAGATTAGGGAAGAAGTTGCAAACATGAACGCAGACACTCAAAGCCAAGTAATAAGATACACAGCTAATAACGGAGAGGCGGTAAATTTATCCCAAAGGATGAGATGGACCAATGATATGAATGAAACCTTAATTAAATGTTATTACCAAATTACAGAAGTTGAAAACAATAGCAGTAGTTATAGGAAGATTTTAAGAAATAGGTTTATTGAACACTATCCTGACCTTGAACACTTGTCAGAGCAGCGTGTATCTGACCAAAGAAGATCAATAGTGAACAATAAGCTTATATCAAAGGATAGGCTACAAGAAATTAAAAATGAAATCATTCATCAAAATAGCACCCCACAAACACACACAGATACAATTAGACATCCAACTCGATCACAACATTCTACTTATAATTCTTCACATGACAGGTTAAGAAATCTACCCTCAATTATACAATCATGTACAGATCACTCACAGATAATCAATCCAGCCATATCAGTTTCTTCCACACAAATAAACAATTCTTACACCTCAAATTCTACCACACAACCAGTAAATTCTATCACCCCAATCTCTTCCACTATTACCATTCCTGCTACTTCAAACACTCCCATACATACAGTCCACATAGAAACAGAGGATAATAACCTAAATTCTGACTCGCGACCGCCAAATACAGTAGATAACTCAAATAATGAATCTAGAAACCAATTTTATCCAAATATAAAACCTGAAGAAATTGATGTATTATTTAATCAGGCTATGGTACGCTTCACTGATACTGATCCAACAACAAGGCCCCATATACCCAAACAAAAAACATCAAAAAAGTTTTCTAGCACTGTACAATATATAAATAATGTTATAATACCTAAGTATATAGACAGAAATCAAGATTTTATAAAAACACAGACTTTAATATACTGCAGTGCCTACACTACAGCGACATATAATGGTACCAAAATTAAGGAATTAAGAGAAAATAATCAACAGCGTGAAATAAAAATACCCCCTTGGCAAAAAAGATTAAAACATAAAATAGAAATACTGCGGAAAGATATAGGACGACTTATACAATATATAGGTGGTAATAGGAGTAGAAGACTAATAAGACACGTTGAAGATATAAAAAATAGGCACTCAACCCACTCACAGTATGAAGAAACAAATCAGTCAGACGATCAATTTCTAGACACACTCAAGCAAAAACTGTGCACTACCGTAAGTCGTTTAAGGCGTTACACAAACTGCACTTTAAGGAAAAAACAAAACCACCAATTTATCAATAGTGAAAAACAATTCTACAGACAACTCACATCCAATACAGAATCCGTAACAACATCCACGATACCTCCAGATTCGAATGCTCTATATGATTTTTGGTCAAATATATGGTCAAACCCGGCACAGCATAATAGTTCTGCACCGTGGATCGAACAAGAGAAGCTGAAAGTGCAAAACATCCCAGAGATGGACTTTGAATATGTTTCTATTGAGATATTTAACCAGGTCATTAAAAGAACTCACAATTGGAAGGCACCCGGCAGTGATAAAATACACAATTATTGGTATAAAAAACTTACAACTCTTCATCACATTCTACATACCCACATTAATGATTTCATACGCTCTCCTCAAATCATGCCTGCATACATCACACACGGACTCACATACATGCTGCCAAAGGACAATGACACACAGAACCCTGCAAAATACCGTCCCATTACATGCCTACAGACTTTTTATAAAATCCTAACCTCATGCATATCTGAACATGTCTATAAACACCTCTCAGAAAATAAAATTCTCTCTGAAGAACAAAAAGGAAGCCGAAAAAACAGCCAGGGCTGCAAAGAACAATTAATAATTGACGCAACAGTGATGAGGCAAGCTATGACCCAAAAAAAGAATATTAACACAATGTATGTAGATTACCGCAAAGCATTCGACTCGGTTCCACACACCTGGCTTGCTTCCGTGCTAGAATTGTATAAAATACACCCCACAATAGTATCTTTCTTAAAACACACCATGCAACTCTGGCAAACCAAACTTCAGCTCTTAAATAATCCAACCTTAGAATCCGAATTTATCCCAATACGTCGAGGTATCTTCCAAGGAGACGCTCTTAGTCCACTCTGGTTTTGTCTTGCACTCAACCCCCTTTCAAACATGCTAAACGACTCAAATAAAGGATACACCATAACTTCAGAACACAGTCACACACACACATCAGTCACACATCTCATGTACATGGACGATATTAAGCTTTATAGTCACACAAAGGAATCATTACACTCACTTGCAGACATCACACAATCTTTCTCTAATGATATACGCATGGAGTTTGGCATAGACAAGTGCAAAATTTTTTGTGTAGAAGTAGGGAAAATAGTACCAAATGACTATGTGATGCAAACAGGAGCCTGTATCGAATCATTAGATCAATTCACAACGTACAAATATTTAGGTTTCCAACAGTCCCGCCAAATAAAACACCAGGAAACAAAAATGGAACTTATTAAAAAATTCAAACATAGGCTTAATTCACTCCTCAAATCACAACTTAATTCACGTAATTTAATTAAGGCTATTAATTCCTATGCAATTCCGGTTCTTACATACTCATTTGGCATTATTAAATGGTCAAAAACAGATCTCCTAAAGCTTCAGCGCATCATCAACACTTCCATGACTAACCATAGGAAACATCATCCGCGGTCCTGCATCCAGCGTCTTACCCTCCCACGCTCTGAAGGTGGAAGGGGACTTATAGACCTTGCAAATTTACACAGTAAACAGATTACCTCACTTAGAAAATACTTTCTCACACACGCACAAGTTTCTCAACTACATTCGGCTATCACACAGGCAGATAAAAACTACACTCCACTCAATCTTCGCAGTACCAATATACACAATAACATTACTGACGATACAGAAAAAATTAGTATGTGGCAACAGAAATCATTGCATGGCAGACACCGCAAGGATCTCCAGCAAGCCCATGTTGACAAACCCGCCTCAAACGCCTGGTTACGTCATGGAGAACTATTTCCGGAAACCGAAGCCTTTATGATTGCCATCCAAGATCAAATAATAGACACCCGAAACTACCAAAAACACATAATCCGCACACTCAATCTTTCAACAGACTCCTGCAGACGATGTCATAGCGCTTCCGAAACCATCCAACATATTACCGGTGCATGCAAAGCAATAGTACAAACAGATTTTAAACACCGCCACGACCAAGTAGCAGCCATAGTTCATCAAAATTTAGCCTACAAATATAATTTAATAAATGAAAAAATAGCCTATTATAAATATCAACCGAGCAGCATATTAGAAAATGACCAATACAGAATATACTGGGACAGGACAATACTGACGGACAAAACAGTACATTTCAATAGGCCCGATATAACCGTGTTAAATAAATATACAAAATCGGTCTTCTTAATTGATATAGCAGTTTGCAACACACATAATCTCGAAAATACTAACTCCGAAAAAATTGCAAAATACACGGATCTTTCAATAGAAATAAAAACTCAGTGGCGAGTCAATACAGTAAAAACAATTCCCATAGTCATCTCTACAACAGGCGTCATACCTCAAACACTTCACACACACCTTAACACACTAGACTTAAATCCATCCACTTTCATACTTATTCAAAAAGCTGTTATACTTAATACCTGTAGAATTGTTAGGAAATTTCTATCAAACTCTTAATGCTAATATAGCCTCTTTGTGTTGGCTTAGGCCCCATAAATGCTCAAACACCAAGTCTTTAAAAGACTTGAGAAAAACAAATAAAAACATAATAATAATAATAAATAATAATAATAAATCTTTATTCGCATTAAATAGGGTATACAATATAAGATGTCACAATATAATAAATTATCAAGTAGCTTAACCTATTTAGCCATATTTAATAGCATGCAAATTTATTTTGTCCCAGATTTAATTGTTTTAGTTAAACGCACTTGCATTCAATGTTACTTAATTTATTAATCCATGCATCGATCAACTTATCTATTTAAAAAATCATTTATTGAGTAAAAACATTTATCAATCAGCCATTTACGAAGAGATGATTTAAATCTGTTTACTGGAAGCTCTTTGATTTCTGATGGTATTTTATTATATATTTTTCTGCACATAGCGTAACAGTTTTTATTATATTTCTCACTTTGCGGAACTACATCCAGCACAATTCTACTACCATTCCTAGTGGATCTATGAAAGATATCTCTTGCTTGAACAAACAGGTGGATATTCTGTTTTACAAAAATGCATATATCTAATATATACAAGCAGGGGAGGGTTAATATTTGCAAACATTTGAAGAAAGGTCTACATGATACATATGGTGCAATATTGCTTATAGCTCGTATACACCTTTTCTGTGCTGTAAATACTCTTTTTATATTTGTTCCATTTCCCCATATTATTAAACTATATCTAATTACAGACTCAATATAAGCGTAATATGCTATAATGGCTGTATTTTTGTTTGCAATTTTACTTAATTTGTATAAAGCATACACGAATTTATTTATTTTACTACAAATTTTAACTATTTGTTCATGCCAGTTTAATTTTGAGTTAATTATTATTCCTAAAAATGTCGTTTTGTCTGAATTCCGTAGAATGTGTCCATCAAATTTAATCTCAACTGAAAGATTTTTAAAATTATTAAAATTAATTAGTTTTGTTTTTGATATATTTATTTTTAGATTATTTTTACTCAGCCATCTTGTCACTAGTTTTAAATTTTTTGAAATGTCATTCTGGTGTTGTTCTAATCCGGATTTTTTGTCAGTAGTAATAATTAATGATATGTCATCTGCAAATAGGATTATTTTCTGTTGTACTATATCTATCAGATCATTTATATAAAATACGAATAAAAGTGGGCCTAATACACTGCCCTGAGGTACTCCATACTTATTGTGTTTTAATTCTGACCTATAAGTATGAACAATACCATTTCCATTTAATTGATCAACTTCTACACATTGTGTTCTACCAGACAAGTAAGATGTTATCCAACTTAGAGCTGGACCCCTTATTCCATTTCTCTCTAATTTTGCCAATATTACTTCATGAGAAACAAAATCAAATGCCATTGTCATGTCTAGGAACAAAACAGTCGTAATTTTTTTATCATTAACACTATTTAATATATTTTTTACTAAATTGAAAGTTGCATGTGAAGTAGACTTATTTTTTTGAAAACCATATTGATCTTTATGTATAACATTATATTTGGCAAAGAATTGTGAGAGCTGATCTTGCATTACCTTTTCAAAAACTTTTGAAAAAATTGATTGCAACGCCAATGGTCTAAAATTTGATAATTCTGTTCTTTCACCTTTTTTATGCAATGGTCTTACTACAGAAATTTTTAATTTCTCTGGAAAAACTCCTGCCTGCAGTGATAAATTTATTAGAAATGCCAATACTGGGCTTAGTTCTTCCTTACAATATTTTATGACTTTCGTGCATATTGAGTCATACCCTACCGCTTGGGTATTTTTTAAAGAATTTATAATCTTCATAATGTCATTTGCATTTACAGGCCGAAGAAAAATACTGTTAGTAACATAGTTTTTTATTGTATTTTCTAAATTTCCATTCTTCTTATTAGTTTCTTTTATGAAAAAATGATTAAATGTTTCAGCTATTTCCAATGGATTAGTAATTTCTTTGTTATCATGCACAATTTTATTAATAAAATCTTTATTGTTGTGATTATTCGTTTCATTTTTTATAATATTCCAAGTGGCCTTGCAAATATTTTTGCTAGATAAAACATATTTCTGGTTATTTAATCGCTTAGAGGTCAAAATGCATTTTTTGAACAATTTACTGTACTTTTCGTATTTTGTTTTATCAGTTTCATTTTTTGAAGAATAATACTTGTAACGCATATTTCTTTTTACCTTGCTACAGATTTTTAAGCCGGTTGTAATCCACTTAGGCTTCGTCAATTTATTTTTTATTACTATTTTTGGAAAACATAGGTCATACAATAAGCTAAAATCGTCATGAAATTGATTATACGCTAAATTTACGTCACTTTGTTCAAAAACATTAGAAAAAGAAAGGCTTACCAAATAATTTTTGAATTTTTCCATATTTTCTTGAGAAAAGGATCTTTTGTAACTAAAAGTAATATTTGGTATTTCTTTTTTGTGTCGAACATCAAATTTTAAGACTTGAGCTGTATCATGGTCAGACAGATATAACGGTAAGGTGGACCCGTTCGCATTTAAAATGTTACTTATTATTAGATCTAGACAGTTTTTACCTCTTGTTGGCTCATTTATATGTGAAATTAAATTATATTTTTTTAAAATGTCATTTAATTGTGAAGTATTTGAGTTATTTTGCAACATATTAATATTCATGTCACCTGTAATTATTACTTTTTGTTTTGAATATTTAAGATAACATTTAGAAAGTAACAGATCCAGTTTCTCAAAAAAGTACTGAAGATGTCTTGCCGTTCTTGTTGGGACTCGATATACACATATAATAATAATGTTATTCGAAGGTAGGGTTGCAGCGCAACATTCAAAATGATAAGGCATAGAAAATTCATTAAAACAAGTTATCTCCTTGAATTCAATTCCTTTTTTTACCAAAATGCAAGCGCCACCCCTGTTTTTTACTCTGGAATAATTCGCCACCAGCTCATAATTACTTATGTTGACATCACTTTCTCTGCCCTGTCTAACAAAAGATTCGGTGAAACATAAAATGTCAGGATTTGTGTGGTTTTTAATATTTGCAAGAGTAAGTTCAATAATTTCCTTTTTTGATATTAAACCCTGAATATTTTGATGGAATATTATAAAATCACATTTTTTATTTGTCGGGACGAAAAAAAGTTTTAACTTTACTCAAGTTTTGTGAAGAAAAATTACTTTTTTCCCCACTCTCCATGGCATCAGCACTGTGTGATATCTTTTGTTGAAAATAGAATGGTATGGTGCCTTTTTTGGGAAATGACGATAAAGTATTTTTAACAGTGACTATTTGCTTAGAAGACGCATCTTTTCGTAAATGTTGCCTTATATATTCATAAGACAAATATTTATTTTTATACTCTATATATTCGATGCATTGATTAATTTGTTTACAGCTATTGTACATGTCATATGCTGTGTTGTCAATATTTTGGTTATACATGTCAATATGAAAACAATTTTTAAAATGTCTAGTCCATAGTTTTAAATTATAATTCAATGTTATTTCATTTAAATAGGGATTACAATTTATTGGCATTAAAATAATAGAAACACAACACAAATTATTTATCATTATACAAATGTTCGAGTGCAAAGTGTGAATATCTTTGTCATGTCTACCTACGCCTAATATTATAATATCATTTTTTGACAGATTTTTTAATACCGTATTGCAGCATTCCAGTATCTCCTTACTAGTAGCTCCCGGTATAATGTGTCCATATATTTCGTAGTCATTCACGCACTTATTGTGTCTTAATTTAATTAATGTAGATGACATTCCGCTAAGGTCTTCGTTTCCAATTATATAAATGCGTCTTTTATCACTTAGTTTCATCACGCTAGCGCCATCTGTTGACGTATTCATTGTGTTAATACAGCAATTTTTTTGCTCGTTCTTTCCGATTGACTTGATTTCGGACGGATCTTGCGGCGCTTTCGAAGTTTGTTTTTCCAATAACTCGTTAGATGTCTCTTGATTTGTTATTGATTGTTTACTTTGTACAGGAATTTGGATCTGGCAATCTTCTGTTTGCGAAAAGTTTAACTTAAATCCCACGAGTTTTTTATGCTTTTTTTTAGCAGAGGTAGTCTTCGGTGTACTCTTACAGATATCCGTCAATTGATCAACTTTCAATTTATACTCAGTTAATTGTTTAGATAGGGTGTGATTTTCAGAAACTAGATTTGTTATTTCATTTTCTGCTATCTCGAGTTTTTCCTCTAATTTTCGAACTTTTTGTGTCAGTTTTCGTATTTCATCTTTATTGTATGAAGTATTAGAACGCATCGAAAAGCTTCTGTTTAGGTTTTTGTTTGGTGACGAAACTGACGAGGAATCAGATTCATCTGACAACGATTTATACGAGTTTTCTGTGGAAATATTTATTTCGTAATTTGATAAATCTGCTACATTTTCTTTGATCGCTGGAGAGCTGTTTGTAGACAATGCCTTTCGCTTTATTCGAGCCTTGCTGTGAGATTGTGACTGGCAAGTGAGACATTTATATGTTTTCTTATTATCTGAGCTCATCAACCGAAATCTTTGAATAGGCACACATGTGCAATTTAGATGAAACTTATTTTCACACTGCATACACGTCAAAAATTGTTTATTTGTAATTGTCTTGTTACACTTGTTACAGGTTAGCGCCATCTCGTTGAACTTAGTTGTACTATAAACTGACTCGTTCTGAACCTTATTGAGAACCACGTACGATTCGAACTGAGGTCCAAAACTATTATCATATCATCATCGACAAAAGTCAATATCTTAGACCATTTCACCACTGAAACGAATAATTATGTCGACAAAATTGTTGAAAAGTTTTTGTTTGTTTATATAAGAATCACAATGTTCGAGGTAGCGAGGCAGACAAAGAGATATCAGTCAAAAGTCCAAAGTCCATTTACTAACTTGAGTGATTGTAACGGTTTGAGAAATGCTATAATTTAAAAAATAAGCACTGTTGCACTAAATTTTTTATGTTAATGTTTGTTCACTTATTTTAGAATGTTTTATATGTTGTTTTTGTATTAATTGCACTTTACAAAAGTCACTGTTTTACACAATATTTACACTTCCTTGTCCCAAAGTGTTAATTCGGAATATGTTTGCTGTACTCAATCCGTTTATTTAGATACCGCGTATCCATAATTGTTGAATAGTGTATTAAGTATTTTTAAAGTTTTTAATAACTATTAGGAAACTTTCGATTTTATAACAACACAGAGATATTTTCAATGTTTACTTATGAGCGCCACCTAGCGGTAATATTATCTTAAATATAGATTCTTACACTAAATTACTTACCAAATTAAGTGCTACTGCTCCGTCACAAACATTCTTGTTTTGGATTCCTAAAGACACACACAAAGTCGATATTGATTCTATTAATTCTTCGTCCGATTGTCCATTAGCTACGCCTTGGAATAGTGCACTGAAAACACTGCGGCATACTATACACTCGACATTTCGAATGTAAGCCTGAAAGTAAAAGTTATGGCCAATGACTGTGTAGGTACCCAAGTTCAAAAAGAAAATGAGAGGTACCTACCTAGTGCCTGCCTCAAGAGAAAACTTATGGTTATGCTTTGTTTTTATTGGATGATGTTTTTATTTTAACTACGAGTATGTAGCTAAGATTATTTGATTTCACTGGGATTGTGGCGCCGTTCCCTTTTTTTACTTAAAAAAAAGGAAAACAGGTTCTATCTAAGTTAGTACAGGATTTGTTACATACAGGGCTGGTGATGGATATAAGGGAGGGCTGACTGAGGGCGTATTTATTAAGATCAAAATTAATCTTTTAATCATCATGAACATTTTCCTCGGTTACGGCCCCAAGTATGATGCCCAGGTTACGCTATTATGATAGAATTGATATGATAGGCGGAAGGATCGAGATATAAATACTACGTTCTCGATGGGCGGAAGTTTTTTTCATTCACTTTTCACACCTAATGTATTTAGCTAAAACCAAAGAAGGAAACGCTTACTATGCTAAGGTAGATGGCTGAAACACATAAGTGTTATACGATTACTTAGTCGTAGTGTTTTACCCATTGATAAAAAATTCCATCTGTCTAGCTATCGCGGTTTATAAGATACAGCCTGTTGACAGACAAAGAGACAGGCGGGCATCAAATTCTCGTGAATAACCTGGGTACGAAACCCTAAAAAAATATTTTAGTTGTGCTAAAACAATGCACTTGGTTAAATCCAAAAGGTCTTTCGGATTCAGGTAAGTGTGCTTAGGTAGGTACCTTGATGAATTGTTTGGTTATTTGTTTTTAATTCCATGTAATACATGATTTATTGCAATGTGATAATTAGTGGCATATCTTTAAATATATCTAAGAAGATTAAGATAAATATGCTTACCGCTCGAGCTCTTGGGTAATCAACGTGTAGTCCCTTTCGAGAAACCGGCACATGCTCGGGAAAGCGAAGTATTTCGAACAACTCTTGCAGCGTTGCATTTTCGTCGTCAGTTAAATCTTTCGACACGAATTTCTTAAATAAGGTTTCAGTTTCATCTGCAAATAAAATATTTTGCAATCTTTTGTGACACTTGCTTCTGCCCGCAACTCCCTCCGCGTGCTATATTCGGGAACTAGTAGATAACATTTATCCCATCCTATATGACTTGTCATATGGGATGGGATATATGCCATATATTGGGAACTTCCTATGGGAAGTTAAGGCAATAATACACCAACGTCTTCCGACCTAAAGTTGGTCCACGTATAATAGTCTACGCATGTGCGTGCATTCATCCAAATTCATCCAGCGTCCAAGGCTTAGGACATCTCTCTCTAAACTGTACTAAGGTATGTTTATAGGAACTTATATCGAGTATAATATAATAGTCAAAGCATATACCCTAAAAGATTATTACTAAGATAAGTACCTAAATGACTTTTATTTTAATAAACTAGACTCAGTCCCGGGAGCACTATGTAAGTTGGAAATAATTGCTCGACCTCAAACTATTAGCCGAAACCTTTTTGGCAAAAGAATAAACTTGGAATGAACACATCCCATAAGTGGATTTTCACTCTTTAAATTTAACTATTTTTTTATACGAGATTAGTAATCCGGGTCCAGTGTCCAGGGTCCAGCCAGCTCACAGCTTGCAGCAGCAGATCAGTCTAACATCAATCGTATTTCTACTAAGTCGCCTTCTCTCACTACATTGGTGGAATCTGTGCGTCTGTCTATGAGTCTGTAACCAAATTTAAAAAGTAAAATTTGACCAAGTTCCTTATGTCCTACCTACCGAGCTGAAATTTTGCTAGTCTTCTACGCATGTAGGTTAATCGGATGACAATGATGTGGCTATGTTCCTACTTGGTGAACAAATCGCGTTTTCGCTTAGAGAGTAATAGTCAAAGGAATAGCAATAGGTACTTTAAAACCTTCTTCTCCTCCGAGTAAAAAAATGTACCTACATACCTTTGTTTTTTTTTGGGTCTATATTGGTTCCCCATGGGTTCCCCTAATTTTTTATACTCCTAATATAGATTGGCGCACAAACTTTTCGTACATATTTTTTTGTACATTTCCATTTATCCTAATTTAATATACTCTAATAACTTTTCGCTTATTTATTTACGCCGAATATTCCCAAAATATTCATTAGGTGCAGGTGATACTTAATAACTTCTAATATACTTAATTAATATTTCGCAAAAATAAAAATGCACAAAACTGTTCAGTGAGGGAAATTTTAATTTGGAACATTGTATTTTTTCTGTTATTAATACTCATCTGTGATACTCATATTAATACAAAAAAAAAATTCGCAAAACTTTCTGCGTTACCTGGTATTAACACTATCGCGAAATATTTTGATTGTGTTTGACTTCAGTTAAAGTTCTTGTGCTTCTGCTAAAATCCGAAATATTAACTTACCAATAGTCACAAATTCCCTAGCCTTGCTCACGCCTATCAACATCAATACAAATACGAACACCTTCATCCTTCGCGCTCGTTGGTTCACCAACGAATGATAAGAGAAAAGCCGCCTCCTTTATATAAGCTAACTAATAGTCATGCAGTTTACAACTTATCTACTTGCTCAATATTTAATGTATCGATATCGATGCGGGTAGTATCAGTGCAAATTGAAACACGATCCAAGTACATAGCTATCATGCCAGCATATAAGGCTGATCATTCATTTATTTCATACATGTACGTCACTACATCTTTACCGAATTCTAAGTACGCACTGTATTTTGAGTGTCTGTCACATTGCAGACTGCTCGAGTGAAATTTCCTAAATACTTATCACTGTCGATGAGGCATAGGTAATCCGATAACAATCAACTCTTATCATAAGTTACAAAATTTGACATGCACAAATATTTTGATAAACACGTGGAATACATGTACCTCTACAATACTTAACACCTTCTCTATAAATACCAATATCGTTCTTAGGACACCGGCATACATTTCTAATAGATAATATCTCAAAACGGCACACGCAAAATGACTGATAGGACGTATCTGAAAATTTAATTAGATACGCTTCGTACTCACAGTTGCATACTGTACGGTACAGCCTTGCTTGCCACTGTCAACGGCACAGGCGTTGTCAGCGTAGACCAGCTCGGTTAACGTCCACCGGTGCGGCACCGTGCCGGTCGTCGGCAACGGCGCCGTGTCATGAAAATAAATCAAAGTAATTTAATCGTATAGAGAGAAATTTATTAACTAAACAGTGTCTGAGTCCGAACACCGACTCAATTTATTGTATTCTATCATGGAACAATAGTAACGGTGTTAATCGTTTTTTGAGTATAACTACTACAACAAGCCAGTTGTCAAAAAATCAGTTGCTAGCAACAAAGTTATAGCTAAAGTTACCCACTACAACAATACCTCATACATCGAAATTGTTCAGACTAAAAGTTAAGATAAAAGAAACTCACGTAACAAACATGAACGCGAGCAATCTTATAAAATATGCTTTTTACCGGACGTCGCCGTGCCGTCTAGAGATGCAGGACCGTGCCGTTGAACGGCGCGTACGTCGTAGCCGAACCCACACACTTTAAAAATCGGCCAAGTGCGAGTCGGGCTCGCGCATGTAGATTTTTTGCACTATTATCTATACAACATTTGACTATCGAGCAAAAACGGTAAAAAATCACGTTTGTTATATGGAAACGTCAGCCACAGGAAGTCCACTGCTGAACATTAGGCCTCCCCCAAGTATTTCCAATACGACCGGTTGGAAGCAGCCAGCATCCAGCGCCTCCCATGCTTTAAATATTAAATTTATTCCGTTTTTAGTATTTGTTGTTATAGCGGCAAAAGAAATACATCATCTGCGAAAATTTCAACTGTCTAGCTATCACGGTTTATGAGATGCAGCCTGGTGACAGACGGACGGCGAAGTCTCGTGAATAGGGTCCCGTTTTTACCCTTTGGGTACGGAACCCTAGAAAGTGTTCATGTGGCCCCAGATTAACCTTAAATATTTATGTAGAAACTGATAGATAACGCATAGAAAAAAGAAAACGAAAACGAGTGTTCGTACATAGATGACACCATACGAATGACAAATAAAACAAAAAAATATATATAAATATATATTTTATTACAGCAGAACAAGTATCCTGGTCACACTTCGCTCATCTCGACATCCTCTATGCGCAAATCATCCAGCATTTCGGCCAAAGTGATGCGAGGCAGCGCCGGGTCGATCTCATCTGTGTCCACGGCGATCTTGTTGGCGTCCTTGAAGATGTTTATGTTTTGGCGGAAAGCTGGGTCTTCTTCTAGATCATCCAAGAAGTCGTTGTAATCACTAAAAGGAAAGCAATTTTTATTAATATGTTAATGTTCAATTTAGGGATTTTCAAGCATTGAATGAATAGGCATTATTTGAGTTTGCGTGAACCACCCTAGACCTCGTCGTTGCTTGCCATCGGGCAAGATAAGGTCAAAAGCACTCAAATTATTGATAAAAAAAAATTGTACGAGATCGTCAACTCTTCCACGCTAGTCTGGGAGAAAATAAAAAAACGTGGAATGTACCAAACAGCAGCTTCTCTTCCCGCGCGGACTATAGAAGATTTATTACCCCTAGTTGGATTTCATTTTAAACCAACACGCAAAATGTGGCCTTTGGTCTTACGCTAATAGGCTCCGTCTACCCGATAGGGAAAAAGGGTGTGATAATATGTAGGTATGTATGCACGAGGTCACGGTCGCGTCTCGGAACACATTCGCCCTGAGGTAGATCTCCGCGTGAGTTCGAATTATGTCGTTCTGCAGCTAATTTCACATGTGAGTAATCCATAATTCATATATTATTAATGTATTCTCAAACATTTTTGGAAATTCGATTTCTGTACTGGCCACATGCCACATACACGCCAGAAATTGTTTGGTAACTGTTGTGTTTTAGAGGACGAATAAATTACTATGAAAACTTATTCTCTTCCATGTAGGGTTTGCGAGAAAACAAAAACCATACAATATACCAGCTGTTTTTCCTCTCGCGCACACCGTGAAAGCCTGTTAAGGGATTGGGCGAATTAATCACGTCAATAGGCGATGTGGCTAACAACCCCAACCCATCACTATTTTGATTCCGTTTTTACTTTAACGCCCACTAACACGCTAACGTGGCCTTTGGGTTTTAATGACCTTGAAAGGTAAAAAAGCGTGATTATATATGATAACACGTATCTGTTGTGTAATTTTAAAGTGGAACAAACTGATTGCTTCGAAATAAATAAAGCAACTGTTTCAGAAAGCTTTGGAAAAATCAGATACCTGTGTTGGCTGACACACGAAAAACAACAATATTTTTAAACAACTAATGGAAAAAATATTTAATAAAATGAATAATTATACTCGCTCTAATGCTTCTGAACTACATACAACTAGGAAACCACTGCCGATAATAGGAACAAATTAACTTACTGATTGGTGGAACTGCTGCCATCATGCATTTCCTCGGTGTGTTTGAGTTTCCAGATGCGCGCGCGCCGCCTTCTCGCCGTAATGCTTCTTCACGAGGAACACATAGGGAAGTACATACAACTAGGAACCCACTAGCTATAATAGGAACAAATTAACTTACTCATTGGTGGAACTGATGCCATCATGCACTTCCTCGGCCATGTGTTTAAGCTTCCAGTTACGTGCGCGCCGCCGCGCCGCCTTCTCACCGTAATGCTTCTTCACGAGAAACACATAGGGAACTACATACAACTGGGAACCCACTAGCTATAATAGGAACAAATTAACTGACTCATTGGTGGAACTGATGCCATCATGCACTTCCTCGGCCATGTGTTTGAGCTTCCAGTTACGTGCGCGCCGCCGCGCCGCCTTCTCACCGTAATGCTTCTTCACGAGAAACACATAGGGAACTACATACAACTAGGAACCCACTAGCTATAATAGGAACAAATTAACTTACTCATTGGTGGAACTGATGCCATCATGCAATACCTCGGCCATGTGTATGAGCTTCCAGTTACGCGCGCGCCGCCGCGCCGCTGTCTCGCCGTAATGCTTCTTCACGAGGATCACGTAGCTACACACTAGCGATGATAGGAACAAATTAACTTACTCATTCGTGGAACTGATGCCACCATGCAGTTCCTCGGCGATGTGTTTGAGTTTACAGATGCGTGCGCGCCGCCTTCTCGCCGTAATGCTTCTTCACGAGGAACACGTCGGGTACTACATACAACTAGGAAACTACTTAGGAACAAATGAACTTACTCATTTCTGGAACTGATGCCATCATGCAGTTCCTCAGCCATGTGTTTGAGCTTCCAGTTAGGCGCGCGCCGCCGCGCCGCCTTCTCACCGTAATGCTTCTTCAAGAGGAACACGTCGGGTAGGTACTACATACAACTAGGAAACCACTAGCAATGATAGGAACAAAATAACTTACTCATTAGTGGAACTGATGCCATCATGCAGTTCCTGAGCCATGTGTTTGAGCTTCCAGTTGCGCGCGCGCCGCCGCGCCGCCTTCTCGCCATAATGCTTCTTCACGAGGAACACGTCGGGGATCACGCTGCGGTCAAGTTTGTCCAGGTTTGTGTCGTTTACGTTGGAGTTTTCTAGGTTATATCTACAAACAAGATAGGTAACATTAATATGCCACGTCCAGTCGTATAATATTTCAGATAAAAAACCGACTTCAATCAAAGTATCTAAACCCATTTTTTATCTTAATCCATATTTAAAAAAATAAGATTAATTTCATCATCAGGTCTTTGTTAGTCTTTACTGCAGGAGTAAGACGTTCTCTGTAATACCATAGCCATATATTAGCCAGGGCATTCAGAGGATTTGGCCTACACGCTCCATGCTGACCAGACTGGTTAGAGGGGACTTTTTGATGTTTATAAGCTTGTTCGTGTTTCCTAAGTCGCCTTCTGGGACATCGACGGGACGCCTTGGGGTGGACCTATTCTACTCTACCTGGAACGCCGACGAATTGAGAACCTACTTCTTTATAATCCTTCTAAAAATACGTTACTAAATATAAATTACACCCTATTTGCCTAAGTTTTAAAACGTGTGTGTTGTCACAAATTTGTTGTACAAGCTTTTTTTATACCACTAAGTAGGCAAACAGGCATACGGCTCAACTGCCAAGTTTCGATTGTCTCCGTGTGTCTGATTTGCACGTTAAATTTTGTCCTCTTCCCAATGTCTAATTGAGTTACAATTCTGCATTTTGACGTAAGTCAGATAATAATAATATATGTATTAAGGCGCTCCTATAGTAACACTAACGCCACCCAGCAATTAATTCTTTTAATCCTAAATTATATCGAATTTTAAAAATCTAACAAGTACATAACTAGTAAGTTACTTGTAGTATTTTTGTATTCATTTTCACTAATACTAGTTTGATAAACTAAGAGAAAAACAGATTAACGCCAAAAGTGGCCACTTTTGGCGTTATTCGATTTTTCTCTTTAAATATGGCACTAGTAAATTACTTGTCATATACAAAAAATTCTATAAGTCATTTAGTAGTTTTGTACTTGTTTGATTTTTAAAATTCGGTACAATTTATGATTTAAGGAATGTAATTGCTGGGTGGCGCTAGTGTTACTATAAGAGCGCCTTAAGGAGACATGGCGCTAGTCTGATGATGCAATCTATAAGCTAAACAAGATAAGCTCATTGTGTTTGGGTTAGAGAGAAGGAAATACTATAAGTTGGTCTCCCACTCGCACATATACAATTGTATAAAAACTATAATTATAGTAACAAGTATCCCGCTCATATGCAGTAGTACCTGTAGTATTTCCATCTCACGGTCAACCATAAATCTTTGCACAGCATTATGGTCTGTATTTTTACAAACATAACATTTAAAGAACAATAAGGGTAAATTTCGTATATCAAAAGTCGAAACAGTTCTATCAGAGTACTAAGAAGGAGAGTATTCTTGCTACACATGGCGAAATTTTGATCGTTTTGGACGCTAAATAGGGTGATTCAGCCCATGAACAACTTTTCCTATCGGAATAATGTTGGCAAACAATATAGACGGGCTGATTCACCCCTTAACGCCTGTAGCACACAGCCGCGAATGCGGAACGGAAGCGTTCCGAAACGGAACATTGGCGAAACCGCGCAACGCCGTCTAGTATGATTTTGTTTGGTGCGTCTCACTCCGCAAGCGGAACGAAACCGAAACGGAATCATATCCAAAACGATCAAAATTTCGCCATGTATAGATGGTTTGTGGTCAGAATCCGCGTGATGGCGGATGCATCTTAGATGCTTAAATTGCGCGTAGCCACATGTTTTCAGGCTGACTTAAAAATTTTGTTGTAGCTCCAAGAGCAGAAATGACTACAAATTATTAATATTTAAGTACTTACCCTAAGACTGTATCACCAGGCTTTAATAAATGGCCCAGATGGGTTTTTGTATGAATGGGACTGACATCCAATCCAAGCTCACTGGCCTTCACAACCCACACATCAGCTACCACATGTTTGTTGGAGACCATGCCTTGCCCGGGGAAACCTTTCTTTTCCTGCAATACAGGGTCATTGTTATTTAGTGTGCTCAGAATACACAATAGTTATGGAGGTTAATTTGTTGTCTAGCCCCACTATGCAAATGCTTGAGGTATTTAATCCTTACCATCAGATGACAAAACTGAATGATAGGGTCTGCAGAGCCATTATATCTATTATCATAAATGGGGATGATTTGTTTGTTTGTTTGCATTGAATAAGCTCCGAAACTATTGGGCCAATTTCCAAAATTCTTTCAGATATAGAAAGCTAATTTATCTGCGGGTGACATAGCGCGAGCAAAATTGCTAGTAAGACAATTTTTATCAACAGCAATTGCTATTTGCGTTACAGGAGGAAGACCTCCCCACTTCCCCGCAGGTAGCTGGTCGTTTTTAAGGCTGTGAGCCCAGGGAAACTTCTTTTTACTCCGTGCCTGTGACAGACGGACGGACATCGGAGGCTTAGTAATCAGGTCCCGTTTTTACCCTTTGGGTATGGCTCTCTTCCTTTTCTCACACGCGCATTTTGTCATGTGTATTAGAACAGTAGCAAGGCTGTGTGTAAGCACACATGTCAACCTTTTCAAGTACCTAAATGATTTAAATTTTATTGAGTTAGGAGCCGCGTAACATGAGAAAAGACCTTTAATATAATTTACTCACATGTTCTTTAAGTATGTCAATGTCCATAACAATGTATTCCACAAGCTGTTTGGGATTGCAGATGGGTGTGAATGGATATCTCCAATACATAGTAGCAGACAGGTCACATACTGTAAGAAATGATAATATACATTTTTAGAATTTCTACAGTACTACTACTACCACTACCTACTACACTCTGAGCTACTTTTGGATTTCAAATGTGTTTTGGATAACATGGGATTTACCCTGCAATGAATTCTATCCATCTAATGAATATCTTTTATAGTTATCTGGGTTAACAATAACTAAAGTAACACTAGCAAAATATTAACTGCTTATTGAGAGGTAGAGGCCGAAAAACACCTAAGGGGTGAAGAAAAAAATACTCACCTTGTCCAGTGCTTGCGTCAATCAAATGGATAGTACTAGTAACCCTGTTCACTAAGCAAATAGGAGATATGGACCCTAGTTGATGTGTCAACTTCTTAGGTAAGCACACCAGGCTGTCCTTCGACAGAGGGACTATCTCAATGCTGAATGTAAATTTGTAGTTGTATATGTTGCTGTGGATATCATGTGAAATAAGCTTTTTGGAATGTTGACATTTTATTGGTAACACTGATTGTATGAAATCAACCATTTTGCGAGCGTGACTCTCTGTAGCATAGAAGAAGTCTAATCCATCTGAAAAAGAGAAACAAAATATATAATAAGAACTGAATAATATATTTGTAATTTCAAAGGAACATGATAATATTACGAAGCTCCCAGAATGGAGAGGAGAAGTCTAGAATTAGTAATAGTCTAACATTGTCTGTTTTGCTCCTTCCATCAGAAGCATTTGATGTTTTACTCCCAATCCCAAATATGTTACAATAGGATGATATGCGAACAGGTGACCATGAACACGAAAAATAATTAGATAATCTATGGTTCTTACAAGAAATATGATTTTTATTTTTATATTCATACCATGTTTAGGTTTTATTCCTAGTGTGTTTTCATGTGCTCTGTGTTTCAATATCAATTGTTCCAAGTAGTAGAATGTCTTCCTGTTGTTGGCTCTCTGCCTGACCTGCACCAAGGCCTTCCAATAGTCTTGTGCTTCAGAACGATGGCAAGCATCACACATCTGGTGCTGAATGGTGAATTCTACAATGAATGTTTGTTGGAGCACTGCGCCTCCCATCACTTCGCCCTGTACTGTCAATTTGACCTGAAAACAGGATAATATATTAATAATCATATCAATAAAAGTATCTGTATGTATCACCAAACTGTTTTGAATTGTTAAGATAAAGACATGTGTATTATGAATCTTATAGTCACCTTTATTCTCTTAGAATGTGGCTCAGTCCAGGCAAAGCCAGCATCAATCAGTTTCACCCGGTTCAAGCCTTTCAATCTTTTGAGGCAAAGAGCCAGCAGCTCCCGTGATTCCAATGCACAAACAACCCATTCTGCTGGGGGCTGCAAATACCTGAGCAAACAACTTTATGTTAATGTATTGTATGTATGTATTAATATGCCTATATTACACTAAAGTCTTGTTTTTACGAATTATGTATGTACTCAGTTAAGTTTCTATTTAGCTACTCAAATGTTGAAAACATCTTATGTACATGGTGATTAAACATTTTGAACATCTATCATATTGATGACTTGATCAAAGTTTTATTTTTGATTGCATATTCATAATATTGAATATTAGCTTTTACGAGATTCTGTGCCAAGAAAGAAAATACTTGTTAGGTTAAAAGTATTGTAAATTTTTAAGTTTCCTTGTTTTAATTTATTACAAGTGTATATCCTAAAATCAATGAAATGAAGTAACATTGAGAAAGAATGGCTTAAGAAGAGATACTTGGAAAGAACTGAAGGAGGCCTTTGTGTCACAAGAACACTTAGTCCAGTCAACGAGGAGATTCGTTGTATGGAGACTTCCGAATAATTCTCCCGCCAATGAAACTTTGCACATGATGAAACTGGGTAATACAGACTATAGATATACAATAATCCAACAAATTTTATAACGAGAAGTTAGGTATTTTTATGTATTTTTACCTAAACATGAAAATCGTTTATAGCTCTCTGTGAAAAATTCCTCAGTCTAAAATTCTTTTTGTATACGTACTTAAGTACAACTTAGAATATGTATGTATAATAATCCAATATTTTTTCGATTTCGGTTATACCCTAAATTCAATCTTTAATATTTTGCGCTATAACTTCTGCTGAAAAATTGCTCTGCTGATTTTAATTTTTTAATGTGCTCTTATATGGTCAAATACAAAGGTTTTCTCAGTAATCCAAAAGTTTTTCATTTGGAAACACATATTTTTTTTATTTAAGCTTTTTGACGCGATGAAAAATTCCTCCGTCCATTTTTATAAAATAATTGGTCATTTGATTGTATTTTAAAACTGATTTACCAATAATCCAACAAATTTTCAAACGTTCAGTTACCTTTGAGAATGTACTAACCGCAGACGAGATGTAGTTTGCGAGCTAAGTTCAGCGATCCGTTCTTATTACTACTGCTCTAAGGTTGAAAATGTAACAAAAGGTATAGGCGCATGTCCGTAGCAAGTTTTTCATTACCTTATGCTTTATACATTACAAGAAGGTAGGTACAAACGAATATTTTAAATATTTTTTTATATGTCGTTTGTTTTGTTTGTTTGTGATATCTTTATTGTATATTAAATATATTTTCAGTCATTGGGAATCAAAATTGGTTCATTAGTATATGAGATATTCAAATAAATGTTCGCTAGGTCCAAGTTAGCGACGAACTGCTAAACATTTGGTTGATGCAATAATGAGGAAATCTTACGGTATAATAACCGTAGGTATACCTATGGTCAGGTGGGGCAAGTACCTCTACCATTCATATTTCGAAAACGAGGCTCATAGGTACCTATACGCATTTTCTTCTATTAAACAAACGCCGGGTTCAGGTTTAATACAATTTTCTACTTGTTTAGGGGAATACTTATTACAGTGCAGAACAAGACGTCATTTTATTTGTTGTGTAATTAAATCGTAAGTCAAGTTGGCAGGTGTTCATTCAAGCGCTAAAGAAATTCAAATATCATAAATGACTTGACTAAACTACTTTACAAATGTAATACTTCACACATGTATGTTTCATTTATGTTTGTTCTGAAATTGAAAGAGGCAAGTGCAACTTTTGCTTGGGGCAAATGCATTACTATGACGAGCTTAACTTAGCTTAACGTAATTTGAAATATGTATTTGCTATACACATTCCGTTTTCCTAACAGAATTGCACCACTCTGTTTTTCCTTTCATTTTTTACACCTAGTTTAAATAGCTATGGCACCTTCCGATACATCATTTTAGTTATTAATCAAAGTTAGTGTCTATGAATAGTATATAATATAATATTATATTTTATTTATCTCCACACATACACTAATCTAATAAAACACAAATTAAAAAAAATCACTTTTGCTAGTGGGAGCAGAATGGACGAACATTGGAGTTTACCTCTAGTTCCTAAACTAGGCTGTGCCTGTCTTGTAGGCAACTAGTTAAATTATGATATATCTGAACAGTGTCATCTTTCTTGGGATAAATAGCTAAAAGAATTAAGGTTTAAAGTTAATACAAACAGAAAAAATAAAATTCTTGTAGAAAAGAAAAGAAAGTTGGTTATGGAATGGAGCAGTTGATGAGTGTTTGTGATATAGTGTATTGTGCATGTTTAAGTGTGTATATGTGTGTGCGCGCTTGTATTGAGCAGCATACTGTGCTTGTAATGTGAGTTTATGTGTAACATTTCATGTTTCTAGTGTTATCCTGTAATAATTATTGGATCCCTTTAAGTATTAATTCAATGTCAGTATAGTCTAAAGTGTTGAGCCAGTTTGTAATCTTTTTCTTTAATTTTCTAGTTGTGCAATTTTTAAAAGGACACTTTAAATTTACTTTATAATATACATATGGGTGAAGATATGGACTGAACTTACTAGCGAATTTAGTATTAAAAGATGGAAGCGGTAACCTGGACAGTCAAGTCTTAAGCATGTTTTCATAATATTGTGATCTGATAACTTCTTTATGTGTTTTAATCATTACTCTTAGAATAAACAATCCACGCACCCTTAGAACGCCAAACTCTTCATAATTTGACTTAGTAGGATATCTGACTGGTTTTGAGGGTTCCGTAGTAAACTAGGAACCCTTATAGTTTTGCCATGTCTGTCTGTCTGTCTGTCTGTCGGCGGATTAAATCAGAGACTAAGTACTAGAAAGCTGTGATTTGGTATGGGTATGTATATTAATTATGCCAAAAAAGAGGTAGAAAAAAAAAATTGAAAAAAAAAATTGTTTTTAGGGTAGTTCCCATACAAGTAAAGTGGGCGAGTATTTTTTTTTCTCTATTTACCCATCGTGTCTGGTATCGTTAAAAAGGTCTTTGAAAAATATTATGATGTTGAGAACACCATTTTTCGATATAGGGATCCGTTTCCGAAATATTTGGTTTTAAAGTGAAAAATTTTGTTAGAGGTAAGTGTCCCCCCCCCCCTCTATCTGCTAAACGGTTATATATGGATACGTGAAAAAAATTACAGCAGTAGTATATATACTGAAGTTGAAAGGAAAACTATCAGAGCTGAGTATTGAGTAAAAACTAAACAAAACTTTTGTTGCGTTATGAAACGGTCAACAACGGTCGTACAAAGATGATTATTGTTATTATAAGGTAAATGGCTGAAGACTACGAAACATTAAAGTAACACTAAACATCAGCTTATTCTTAAAACACTGAACATAACTTAGGGACTCCGGTGATGTTGAAAACTATACAATAGAAAAAAAATTACAAATTATTATAAATATTTACAAAATATAGACCATCACCTGACAATTAGTAAAAAAAATAGTTTAAATTCGCGCAAAAATCTACTGGATTGCAATCACAATTCACAAAAAACGGCACGTAGCTGATTTCATACGTAAGTGACTCGTATTTTACATATTAATAAAGTCACAAAAACTTGCGATTTCGGTCATGCCGCGAATAAATAGGTGATATTTAATAATTTATGTCTCAGCTATTATCAGACTGATTTCTAAAATTGTTTTAGTAGTTTATTAGTCATGGTCTATTCTATTTGTAAACAATTTAATGTAATTTTATAGTTTTTAACATAGCAGAATAGGCATGTATCCACTGAAAACAAATGGGTTGGATTAAGGTATGTAAAAAATAATTATGATATGTAGATAAGGAAAAATCAATCTATTCAACAAAATAATTTACGATTGTTGATATTTTTACAAAACAAATTATAAAAATATAGGCATCAGGTCATGTGACCGGGAACACCAATCACAAAGCGTTACGTCACTTTGTGCAAAACATAATCGTTGTTGTTGACATTTTCATAGAACTGAGTGTTACAAGCTATTATTTTATGGTTTTATCTTTTGTCGTCACATTTATCCAGTTATTTAAAGTATTAAACTGTAAAAGAACACCATGGAATTTAGATTTTATGAAAGGAAATAGCAATAACTTGCCTAAAATTGGCAAAATTTTAGCATCGAACAGCGACTTTTGTTCATCGGAATTCCGCAATGTTAAAATTTTGATGTAAGTATACATGTGATAAAACTATAATAAGCTAAAATCCTAATTTCTCAGTCGTGATACATAATATGTTATTTTAATTGATTATGTTTCGACCACAGTTTTGATACATGTACTTATTTTGAGGATGTTTTGAGGTTAGAAATATAGTAAAATAGAAATGATATTTTTAAAAACTTTCATGCTTATCTAGTAACAAACAATAACTAAAGAATGTATGTACCAGTTGTAAAAGTCAATCCTAGGAACGGATAAAAATCTCTGAAATCATGTTATGGACAATAATACTAGCCAATCTTAAATTGACTAACGTGGCTTTTTGTTACCCTTACTCTTGTTGAAAGATTAATGTACTTAAATGAATAAACTCAATTTCAGGGCCATCACGAGATTTTTATAGAGATGATGTTGTCAGCTATGTGTAAGTTAAGCGAGAGGGTAAACTATGTACTGAGAAGTGTAAAATATGCCCGAGCAAAATTCATCTGTGTTGTTATAATTATCTTTAAAACGCTGAATTACATTTTGTTAAATATACTTACATCAAAATGATCTTCACAATAATACATTCTTAATTTGTTGAAAAACAATGTGCATCATTCCTCCTTGCAAATGTTTTATATTTTCATATTTTCCGAATGTTTTGTTGCTTGGGACAAATATAAATAATTTGTTTGGTGTTTTAATGCTTGTGCTCTCCCACTGGGGCACCATAGTACTTGTAACACGAAGGATTCATGTTTAATCACATAACATTTAATTTACAATCGCCATACCCAAACAGCTCTGTTTCACACAGGGTGACGTCACACAATACGCCATGACAGTTTTGAGCGTTTTCGGGAGAAATTTAATGTCATTTTTTTTAATGCGAAATACAAGTTGATAATCAATAAATTTTTAAAATATAATATTATTCTCATGTGTAACGTATAATAAGGTATATTGTCTAACAATCAATCAAATTTAGGCAACTAGCCTATTCACAAGTCTAGACTATATCGCCTAAAACTAGGAAATGCAACCAAAGATTTGTTGAGTTTCTTTACTAATTAGCGAATATATAGTGTATTTTAATGTTTCGTTATTTTCAGCCATTTACCTTGTATTTATTTTTTAGTTACAATAAATTAACTGTGTATGAGCGTTGCTCCATAACACAACTGAGTTTTTGTTCATTACTATTTGCAGCCATTTACCATATTGTTTTTTTTTTCGGTCAAGATAACACATTTTTCAGGTGCCATATTTAATTACCATATGCAACCACCCCGCGCAAGCAAACCGACATATTTAGCATCGTTGCCCTCCATCCTGTGAAACCTGTGGTGGTCAGGTGGGGCAAGTGCGTAAACGGGGCAAGTACCTATACCTTTCATATTTCGAAAACGAGGCGTAGGTGTATACGCATTTTTTTCTATTAAATAAACGCTGAGTTCAGGTTTAAATGCAATTTTCTAATTGTTTATGACAATACTTATTACAGTGTTCATATACCTACCTAGTTGAGTTTGTTATTTAAACAAACAGTATGAAAAAAAATATTTGCTAGCAAAAAATATAAAAATGAATTTTGGCTAATTTAAGCTTGCTACTACAGAACCTTTCAAGAGCGAGCCCGACTTTTTTCTCAATAGTGTTTAGCTAGATAATGGTGCCGATTTTATACTTGACATTACCTTACTGCATTATTTTGGCTATTGTGTTAATAAGCTTCTTTATGACACGGTGTGTTGAAAAATTAAATGCAACCGTTCCTTAAACAAGTCGGTATATTACCTACTACAGCTCAGTAGGTACACGCAAAAACAAATGTTGCGTTTTGAATTTCGAGCGAGACTTTAAGTAAGTATATGTGACAGTTCGCGCCTGCGCGGCCGGGCGGCCACTGCTCTGACGCGAGCGCCCCGCACTCCCCGCACTACTATAAATACTTTGAATTACGGATTAAGTTTGTGTTTAAAACTTGTTATTTAGTTAAATTTTAATTAAATTATTGAAAAGTCGGCTACAATAGAGCGACCTCTACCTAAGAAACGCAACAAATTTGCCTGAGTAATTAATAATTATTCACACGACGTAATTAAGAAAAAATAAGAATTATCTAATAATGTTAAGGAAAATCTTTTGGATTACTTATTAAAGCTATTTATTTAAGTAAATAAAGCCATATAAAAAAACAAAAATCAGCGGAGCAATTTTTCCGCACAAGTTATAGCGCAAAATATTAAAAGTTGAATTTAGGGTATAACCGAAATCGAAAAAGTTTTGGATTATTATACATACACATTCTAAGAAGTACATAGGTACGTATACAGAAAGAATTTCAGTCTGAGGAATTTTTCACAGAGAGCTATAAACGATTTTCATGTTTAGGTAAAAATACATAAAAATACCTAACTTCTCGTAATAAAATTTGTTGGATTATTGTATATATATAATGTGTATTACCTACTTTCATCATGTACAAAGTTTCATAGGCGGGAGAATTATTCGGGTTACAAACGCCTCGTTGATTGGACTAACTCAGCATGTTCCTGTGACCAAGAGGCCTCTTCTAGTTATGGTCCAGTTCTGTTGTGTTGCAAGAACACTCAGCGTATTCAGAGTGACTGATATAATTATGTTAAGAGTCCCAGGTAAAGCCGCAATCCCATACAAACGTAGTTGAAGTTTTGTATCGAAACTTGTACTCGCTGTAATTTTGTATAGGTATTGTTTTTAAAATTGAAATCTGATTATAAACATCAATATGCCTTAACCGGTCGTATGTACGAAATTTGGTTGAGATTGGCTTAACTGTTGTAAAATAAACCGAAACTACGTTTGTATGGGATTGCGGCTTTACGTGGGACTCTTAATAAATTTTTTATATTTAAATTAGAGTAACATTATTTATTCTAAATATTTTAATATCCTGATCATTACAGTCTTTTCTCATAAGCAAACAATACAATGAGAAGGTGATCAACTGAGTGCTCAATGTATTGAAGCATTCCTTCACTTGAACATTCAATATTGAGCATTAATCATAGATTGTAATTGATTTGGGAATATGATCCATTCACAAGTTGTTTCTGAAATTTCTACATATACTTG
This sequence comes from Rhodophaea formosa, assembly GCA_963082605.1. Classification (NCBI taxonomy): domain Eukaryota; kingdom Metazoa; phylum Arthropoda; class Insecta; order Lepidoptera; family Pyralidae; genus Rhodophaea; species Rhodophaea formosa. The sequence continues at coordinate 12,268,789 of OY720206.1, read as the reverse complement.
TTTATGTTACTTCTACATATAGTTGTTTATGTTATTCTGGCTGAGAAGTGTTGAAATGTTAGGTTAATCATTAGAATGTACCCCAACAGGCTGACATTTAGATGTGCACTGTCTTTTAGTTTTAAAGGCTGTGTGCAAATTAGGTACATGTACAATAGGTATTACTCAAGTTTTTGATTGTATTTATTGCACCAAACACATGTCATGAATAAAGTATAGTTTACCTTTCACATCCTCGGCAGAAGAAGAGGGTAGCTTGTTTAGGAATTCCATCAGTAATGTCTACGTGGGCACGCAAGCACGCCACACACATATTAGACGGATTTGCTTCTATAGGCACTGCACATTGACAGCATAATCTGAATACATAAAAAATTGCCCAAATAATAATATATAAATAATCGGTGAGAATTAAGGGCCAACCTTCATTACTGTGATATATACGGACAAATCACACAGATTGAGCTAGCCCCTAAGTAAGTTCTTAATTATATAAGACTTGGTTTATGCGATACTAACTCAACGATATTATATTTTATAACAAATACATATATAGATAAACATTCAAGACCCAGGTCAATCTGAAAAAGATCATTTTTCATTGACCTGCCCGGGGTCGAAACCGGGACCATCCATGTCGCAGGCCGGCGAGATAACCGCTGCGCCACGGAGCTCGTCACACTAATAAACAGTTAAATTAGCAACTTTCATCGAAGGTTATTAATTTTGCTTTGTATAGTTTTCGATTTTTTTTCTCTACACCTTTGTAACTTGTATATTTCGTGCATACTCTCATTAACTTAACATCACGCTTATGATATAATTAGCAAAAATTTAGGTAAAGTAAATAATGTACTTAATACAGATTGCTTATAATATAACCTAAACGATTGTACTTACATTCTAGTGCAATTCGGGCCCTGTAAGTTATCAGGAGAAATATACTCCATCCTCTAGATTATGTTGAGAGTGAAAATATATAAAACCGTTTTTAAATTGTTAACAATGTGGTTTTCACACTGACTGAACACGCAACTTCTTCCTGTCAATGTCAGCTGACAGCACAAACTACGAAGAAGATACTATGCTGACAGCTGTCTTCTTTTATTTTACTATGGCCCTGAATACGAGTCCTTCCTTTGCCATTCCACAGACATAGAAACTTCTCTTGAGGCACTTCTATATGAAGTTACTAGTGTACTACGCATGGAGATTGTGTACTACGATACTTTCGTGCTTCTATATTTTCAATTTCTCTCCGAAACTTCTGGACCGATTTTAAAAAAAAAATCACCTTAAGAAAGCTAATTTATCTGCTGTTACATAGAGCTATAATGAACGCAGAAAATTTACTAGTTAGTAAATAAATGGGTTAGGATTCAGGACAGTGTAGAGTGTATCTCGCTCAAGTCTTGGTACCATTACCATAAACAAATATTGTTTTTCTTCAACCATTCTTTATCACAAACTATAGAGGTTTTGAAGTTGATATCCGAACGGCGACCTCTTACGTAAATCTGTTCGAGTTTCCATCTACTTTGCATTTGATCGATCGAATTGGAATACGAAAAATGTTTTCTACCGTCTACAGAGCTGGCCGTTTGGCCACGAAGGCGGTAGCCAAGAACCCCACGGCTGAAAAAGCACCACTGGTTGCTGGAGCACTTGTGAACAAACGTGATTATGCTGCCAAAGCTGCAGCAAAGGGACAAGGTAAGGTGGTTGCCGTTATCGGTGCCGTCGTCGACGTCCAATTCGAAGACAATTTGCCTCCCATTCTCAATGCCTTGGAAGTACAGAATCGCCAACCCAGGTTGGTTTTGGAGGTAGCGCAGCACTTGGGTGAGAACACCGTGCGCACGATCGCTATGGACGGTACCGAGGGTCTGGTCCGTGGTCAACCGGTACACGACTCCGGTTCACCCATCCGTATTCCCGTGGGCGCGGAGACCCTCGGCCGCATCATCAACGTCATCGGAGAGCCCATCGACGAGCGCGGCCCCATCCCTACCGACAAGACGGCTGCCATCCACGCTGAAGCGCCTGAGTTCGTGGACATGTCTGTTCAACAAGAAATTTTGGTCACTGGTATTAAGGTCGTAGATCTCCTCGCTCCTTACGCCAAGGGTGGCAAGATTGGACTGTTCGGCGGCGCTGGTGTAGGCAAGACTGTATTGATCATGGAGCTGATTAACAACGTCGCCAAGGCGCACGGTGGTTACTCTGTGTTTGCTGGAGTAGGTGAGCGCACTCGTGAGGGCAATGACTTGTACCATGAAATGATCGAGTCTGGTGTTATCTCTCTAAAAGACAAGACCTCAAAGGTAGCCCTCGTGTACGGTCAGATGAATGAACCCCCAGGTGCACGTGCCCGTGTCGCATTGACTGGATTAACTGTTGCTGAATACTTCCGTGACCAAGAAGGACAGGATGTGCTACTTTTCATTGACAACATCTTCCGTTTCACCCAGGCTGGTTCAGAGGTGTCTGCCCTGTTGGGTCGTATCCCCTCTGCCGTAGGTTACCAACCCACTTTGGCCACTGACATGGGTACCATGCAGGAGAGAATTACCACCACCAAGAAGGGCTCTATCACTTCAGTACAGGCTATCTATGTGCCAGCTGATGACTTGACTGACCCTGCCCCAGCTACCACCTTTGCTCATTTGGATGCTACCACTGTGTTGTCCCGTGCTATTGCTGAATTGGGTATCTACCCTGCTGTGGACCCTCTTGACTCCACATCTCGTATAATGGACCCCAACATCATTGGTGCTGAGCACTACAATGTGGCTCGTGGTGTTCAGAAGATACTGCAGGACTACAAGTCTCTCCAGGACATTATTGCCATCCTGGGTATGGATGAGTTGTCTGAGGAAGACAAGCTGACGGTAGCTCGCGCACGCAAGATCCAGAGGTTCTTATCCCAGCCCTTCCAGGTGGCTGAGGTGTTCACTGGACATGCTGGCAAGCTGGTGCCCCTCGACCAGACCATCAAGGGCTTCTCTCAGATTCTGGCGGGCGAGTATGATCATCTACCTGAGGTTGCATTCTACATGGTTGGACCCATTGAAGAAGTTGTTGCCAAGGCTGATACGTTAGCTAAGAGCTCGTAAATTTTATATTTGTAGATACTAGAAGGAACATCAGTAATTTATTCACTAAGTAAGTACCTACCGCCAAGCCAACATTCAGTCTGTATAGAATGGTCTAAATCACTAGAATTGTATTATGATCGATCATAATATCCATGCAAATGTGATTATTACCAAGATATTATTACGTAATAAAAGTTATATTACAAACTGTTTTTAAATTATTTTATTTTTATTCCCATGAGTCCTTTGTTAAAACCCTATAATCCTCAGTTAATTAAGCTGTAGAGTACACGCGTAGAGTTACCTAGTATACTACTAGGTAACTCTACGCGTGTACTCTACAGTATAGTAATACTCTTAACGTCTAGAGTAATCGGTAAAGTAGACTGCACTGCACGGTACTTTGCTTCTCTCCATATGCTGTGCCCTTTACTCTATGCGAGTACCGCAAGGAGACTCAGGAGACAGAAGTGTTGCCTTAGGTATCTTCTCCCCTTTGCGAGGCTCTCCACCACTCGAAATACAGGTTTGTTCCTAGTTAAATTGTGGGTTGCTGAGCTGAAGGCCCAAACTGATAACATTGTAAAATAACATTAATGTTAATTTACCGATCTATGTTGAAGGTCAATAAATATGTAAAAAAAAAACAACTACCATTAGCCGAGTGACCTCTAGCTGTCTGACCTATGATATGTTAATGTTACTGGTTTCGCCCGCTTTGCCATCCCATCCGCCATTAGGATTAGGACAACGTACTCTTTGATCGAACTAGCCTCGGAACAATAGTTCTTATTATTGTTCCGAGTATATAATAGCCGCTGTGTAACCATAAATTAGCCATAACTTATCAGTTCAATCGATCTATGATCAGCCGCTTTCGATATTTGATAGGCACCTTTCGATCTATGATCGGCCCCTTTGATCTGTGATGGGCCCCTTTCAATCTGTGATAGGCCACTACGATCTGGGATCGGCCCCTGTCTATCTATATTCGACCCCGTTCGAAATGTGATCAGCCCTTAGAGTATCAATATAACTATAGAGCGCTCCTAATGTTTTTCGTCGTTGTGCAGAGCGTAAGCAGATGTTCTATAGATGTAGCGCGGTCGGTAGTGATGTGCATCGCGTCGTGCGAAACGTCGCAAATGAGTTACATCCGAGGGCGCCTTGGATGTAAATCACTTTTAATAAATTTTGGATCTTTGAATCTGTAATTAGTTTCTAGATATGAAATTAATCATCGTCCTCGTCATCATCCATGTCATCGTCCTCGTCATTGTCAACGTCTCGTTATTGTCACCGTCATTGTCATCATCCATGTCATCATCATCGTCGTCGTCCTCGTCACCTTCATCATCATCGTCCTCGTCATCGTCGTCGGCATCATCGTCATCATCCATGTCATCGTCACCGTCACCGTCAACCTCATCGTTATCATTATTATTACCACTGGAAATGTACCCGGGTGTTTCCAACCGGGTACGGCCAGGCACCACTAGGTACCAATAGGCATGATCGGATACCATCGGGTACCTACAATCGGCTACCATCGACTACAATTGTGTGACATCAGTTCACATCGAATTCCATTGGGCTACCACTTCCATGTTGCTACTACAAAAAAATATTGCTCACATCCAAACAAAAGTAGTAGGTAAACCAAACAAATGGTAACAAACATACAGTCGAATACAAAACCTCTTTCTTTTTAAAGTCGGTTACAAAATAACAAGAATATAAAAAGTATCAAAAAATCAAATTTCAATTACATAATAAAATAAATATCGTGAAAGAGCCGAAGGTTTCTTCTGATTTTTGCAATTCGGCTACGGAACCCTAAAAAGCATCCAAAGTTCGTCTGTTTAACGTTAAGGAATTAAAAAATAAAAATGCATATAGAAAATTAATCAATATTTATCATAATAATTGTAATACATATACGAGTAAAACTACAAATATTCGGATCCAATGTGGTACAACACTAAATCTAATGCGGGAAGAAGTAAGGCGGGGGACGTGGAACCATGTGCTGCGTTTACCCGCCCGCGCGCCTCCCGCAACACCCTCTAACCCCCTAGTCAATTACAATAAAATCAGTGTTTTAGAGGCAAAATATTACTCACCGATGGAAAGAAATATCATTCTTCTTTTTATTTTGCTTCCGGGAATCATGTTTACAACTCGGCACTGCACATTCCACCATAATTATTGAAAAAACGTAAAATAATGGCGGGAGAAACAATCCGTGCGCGTGACCTCGGGTGACTAATCGCGACGTTCGCACTGTTTTGAAGCTGTTCATACCCGTGCTTACGGTTCATACTCGTAGACGCGCGCTCTATAGTTAATATTTATACTCTATATACTCTAAGGATCAGCCCCTTTCGATCTGTGGTCGGCCCCTTTCTATCTGTGATAGGCCCCTGTCTATGTATGATCGGGTCTTGCAACCCTAGCGAGATTTAATTTCTAGTTACTCAGAACCAAGTATTCTATTTAGAAATATGGTTAAATAAATTTAAGACTGCTGTTAAAAATGAGCTTATAAAAAAGTATATTACTATATAATTTAATTTAATGAATAAGAATGATTGGAATTAGTCAAATGTTTGTTAATATATTAAGCTTATATATGATATGTCTATAAGGTACTTTTTAATAACTATACGGTATGTATTATGCCCTTCCGGCACGTAGGGACCAATACTGAACTGAGTTTCTTTCGGCGTTATTTCTTTTTAGCAGTGGGTTTCCCGAAACGCTAGAAGTTTTTCGATTTTGCAAATATAACAAAATAATAAGAACAAGAAAGATAAAAGACGAAAAAGTGATACATGAATGACATGTCATTCATGTATCACTTTCTCATGAGATCCAAAATTTGGAATAAAAACTAGTCATTTCATTTAGACCAGGGTAACGGATTCTCTTTAGGCGGCTATATACGTAACTAGCTGTTTCCCGAGACTTCATCCGCGTGGGTTTCGTTTATATCAGTCTTTTTTCCGAATCAAAAAGTAGCCTGTCTTTCTCAGGCAATGACAGTCTGGGTACCTATAATAAGAAATTTCTAACAGAAAAATTCTGACGCTCGCCGGAAGCACCACGCATATACTATCAGAAATTTTGATCCGGCAGCTTATGAGCCCAGCCCAGTCGTGTTTCATCTGTATGCTTACGCACATCTACCAATATGAATAAAGATACGTATGTTATTGCTCTTAGCGCTTTCGTTTAAATAAAACAAATCGGCCAAGTGCGAGTCGGACTCGCGCATGGAGGGTCCCGTACCATTATCTATACAGCATTAGACTATCGAGCAAAAACTGCAACGAAAATCATGTTTTTAGTACGACAGCCCTTAATATTTATTTAATTTTCATTTAATTATTTATTTTTAAAGAGATGAATATACAAATAAATATTTTGTGAATATCTGAAGCATCTACCTGTTGCCGTTATTAATATCGAGCAAAAGATGGCAAAAAAATCACTTTTGTTAATATATACATACTGGGGAGCACCCCTTAATTATTACCTATTTTATTCTGATTCTAGTGTTTATTGTTAAAGCAGCAAAATACATCATCTATGAAAATTCTAACTGTATAGTAATCACGGTTTATGAGATACAGCCCGGTGACACACGGACTTCGAAATCTCGTAAATAGGGTTCGGTTTTTACGCTTTGGACATGGAACCCTAAAAACCGTTGATATTGAAATATGGATTTCAATTCTCAATTACTACTGGCAGTTTAGCGTTTCAGATTGACGCCGGTCAAACGCGCGCTGTTGAGACGCGCTGGCAACCGGCGCGTGCCGCCAGCGTCACTCTGAAATAGATTTAAAACAATACCAAATATATTTTTTTTAACAAATTTTATAATTTTCAAGGGTTTTGACTGCTACCTATATGCTTCCTTTTCGAATGTCAGAAACTGCATATTTATGTGAAGTTCCCATCCATGTATAATAGGTAATAGTATCGAAATATTGTTGTTATAATAAATCAAAAAGTCGCGTTGGGTGGCCGTCGGGCTGACTGCATAAATAAAATTCTTCACTATTTTTAGCGTTTTATTACTTAACCAATATTATGTTTTTATCGCTTTCCCCCTACACGCGGTGCTGCTTTCTGGCTAACTTTCGCGGCCTTGGCTTTAGGTGGCGCCTTCACTTTTGTTGGGGGAGCAGTCGTTTTCTTTGCCGCCTTGGTCGACTTCTTCTGTTCCTTTGCCGCTCTGAAAAGTTAAATTGCATAAGTTAAGAACTTACGTGTAATTTTTGTGAATTTTTTATACATTTATGATGGTCTAATTATTTGAAACTCAGTTTGTAAAATCCGATCCCTCAAGCTCCAATGGACTTCTCCTAAGATGTCTCAGTGGTTTCATTAGAGCAGCCATACTTAGAGAAAATAGATGTCATTTTTATCGATAAATTTTTAGTGTCCATATTTTTAATTTTATCTAGTTTTAATTTATGTTATTCTTAATTATTTATCTATAGTTTTGAATATTGTTCTTCAGTTTCATGTTTGAATGATAAATACAATGCTTAAACAACAAATAAAAAAACATAATACTGAATTTTTTAGGCAAACATCAATTTTAGTGCACTAACTAAGATAAGTTGAAGGCTTAGTGAGTTTCACAGGACAATTATTTATGGTGTAATGTATTGTATATGTATAATGGAATATTTCTATAATTATTTTTGCTAAGCACCTCTTTAACATATAACGCTATATGTTTTTGATGCGGCACTGATTGTTTGTATATTATTTCGATTGATGTTATTATCTATTTTAATAAAGTAAATTATTACAACTGAATGCCCACTAAAACGCTAAATGTGGCCTTTCGGTTTGATGATCTAGGGCTCTGCCTACCCAGCAAGGGATAAAGATGAGATATATTTAATGCTTTTAGGAGTCAAAGTGCTTTATGTAATGTCTATGTCACCAGAAAATAACAAGAATCATAAGTTAATCAATTTTCGAGATAGCTAAGTTTCGGAAAATCATAAACGGCAGTTGAAATTTATTATTTAACTTAAAATTATAGATAATTGATCAACTTACAGTCAACTTACTAACTGACGAACTTTTATAACTAACGATTTTGCCACAAGTCAAATCATACACTAATGGGCCAATCGTTGCTCAGTGTAAATATTATCAACAGATTCCGTGAAAATACTTTATTCAGAAAGAAAGTGATAGTCAATGTCTGATACAACCTGAATGCAAAGAGTAAGCCAATTTTCGGTGGACCTTACACTACTTTTTGTTCCAATTATGTAAGTCCTAAGCCCAGTTTTAATCAAAGTAAAAATGTGTAAGGTATACAAAAATAGCATGTTACTTACTTGATGGCCTGATCTCTCTGTGCTTTGCGCACTTCGGGCTTCATATTACGCTTAGCCATGATGTCACTGAGGGACGCACCGACAATCGCACGCTGGAACTTTTGGGTCCTCCTGGTGCGCTTCTTAGTCTGTTCTTCTTCCTGACCCTTCTTGAATTTGCGCCTGTAATTTATATTACCATTAACCATCACAGGTACCATAAATGCACATGGAATATTTCAGGTGGAAAAATATGCAGCAACTATCCATGGTAAAACAAATTTAGAGCAGCAGGTAAAAATTTCACCTAATCTAGAATTTCAAATGACAACTAGGTGACTCTTACAGAACTTCACTCTATTAAACCAGGTTGGTCTTGGTGTTCCAAAGATGCAATTTCACACAGTCGTTTTCTCATATAGAGACAAAAAGAGATTTTTTTATATTATATCCAAATTAAGCACCATGTAAAAAAATTATAAGAAACAAATAAAAATAGTATTAATCTCTATTAACAATTATGGACTCATTGTTATAATACACTAATGCAAGTTCACCTGTAGAGCACAGTCCAGGTCACTTTACGAGGATTCCTCCTCATCAGATGTGCAGCTTCACATTTTGAATTTAGGAATGTGAAAGTCTGAAACAATTAATTGACAATAGATAATGTTAATCACTTCCAATACAGCTCACATCAAGTACATAAATTAAGAAAGTAAAACTTATGTACCAATAAATCGCAAGCCAGTAAAGCATAGTCTATTCAACATAGTGGCGGAATAAGTCATAGTGGTAAAACAATCGGCTGCCCATCGGAGCCGGGCTGTAGATGAGTGACTATATGTTTACTACGGTCCTGAGTACCTTACCATTGATCCCTGGAAGACAAAAAAGACAAAACTAATCTGCCTACTACAGAGGCGTAGAAATGGCTCGATAACCAATTAGATTTGTTAAATAAATCCATCGATACGACAAGACATGTATGTTTAGAGGTTATTAATTATGATGAAAGGTTTTGTTTCAATATTTGCTGGCAAAGATACATGAGACAAGAATTATTTATTAATTAATATATTAAATAGATTGGAATAATTACCTTGCCATCCACCTTAACCATGGTCTTTCCATGGCCAGGATAGATCTTGTAACCACTGTAAGCGCAAAGTCCGATCCTGAAAAGAAATCACATTCATTACAGAAACGTCACAACACTATTCTTTTAAAATTAATTCACACAAAAATGATAAGGGATTTTATTAAAAACTTGCGATAATTAATAACTAAAAAACCAAAACGTACTTCATCTTGACTTGCCAAAAGCAAAAGAGACAGAAATCTAAATTGACAACTGTCAATGTCAAACAACGACAATGCAATCAAAACTTTTTGCTTTTTTTTTTAAATATGATGGTCTTGTAGACGATCAAGCTTATATACAGGTTGGCCCAAACTCAAACTCAAAATATTTATTGCAGATAACTGTGTTACAAAAATGGTAAACAAAAAAAAAACAGTTTCAACAGTCTAGGCACTGCGCGCACCGGTGACTTTTGTCGCCGTGACTTTTTTGTTTTCGTCACCCTGTCCATGGAGATGTACGGGTGCGCGCACGAAGCGACGTGACAGTGACGTGACTTTTTTGTCCGTCGACCAGCGAACAAGCCGGCGACAAAACTTTTACGATAGACAAAAATGTAATAGGTGTCAAGATTGTTACTCTACGTGGAAAAAACTTTGTTACAAAAAATTTGACCGACTTCAAACAAAAAGGGACTATACTTGAAACCAAAAAATATACTGAATCATTTATTTATTTCAACGGACAAGAATGAGCGATTTTTAATTAAATCAATAACTTCACTCAGTAAACAACCTATCTACCAGAGACAATATATTTATTTATTCATTTAATATATTTAATGTATTTCCTACCTAATATTTCCTGATCTATTTAAAGTCTCTGCCAAGCCAAAAATAATCAGAACATTATTACTTACATACTATCACGTCTTTTCTCTTAAGGTGTAGGCGGAGCCCAGGTCTATAAATTCTAAAAGCCACGTTTAGCGTGTTGGTGAGCTAATATGTAATGAACGGAATCAAAATAGGGATGGGTTGCTAGCCGCATCGCGTTGACATGATTCCTAACGACTATATTGGGAGTTTAGAAGAATAGGGAATAGGGATCCTTCTAAACTTCCAACATTCATTATAAAATATTTGAAAAATTTATTTCCATGTTCTTGAGTTTTATGAAACATAGTATAGAACTTTCAGTGAAAAGTTCTATACTATGTTGTCCGACTTAGTGAAGTAACCTGTCACTCCAAAGAGTGGGTACCCAGCATTCTTTTTTACGTTTCTTTGGCAAGAGATGAGTTCGCAAACAACGACCGTCTGTTCGAAATCCATGCCGACAAATGACCATAGAGAATTCAAATACCACGTAATGACTCTTTGATAACTAAAAAGTTTTTTCATGGTTTACCATAGTTTTGTCACTGTCGCCTACCGTGAGCGCACTCCGCTTGGGAGACATTACGGATACACGAGGAAGACGTGACAAACACTTTTTTGTCACCGTGACAAAAGTCACCCGTGCGCCCCTTTTCAGGTATGCAATATATGTACAAACAAATACAGGCAAAAATTAAATTTGCCAAATATCAATTATCATCACAAAACCGCTTAGGCCTATTATTATTAGTATTATATTTGAAATATTCAGTCAAGTCATAGAAAACATGATCTATTAACCAAATCTTCAATTTTCGTTTTTTTGGTTTGGATATTTATTTAATAATTAATTTATAATTAACTTGCAATAGTGACATACTATAAAAATGAATATAAACTAAAACTTTTAAATTACTCCAATTTATAAAAATACATATGATAAATATTATTCTAACTATCAACTAATTATTTTTATAACATAAATTACTAACTAAACTAAAAATTTTAAAAAAATACAATAAAATATTATAACTATACCTACTTAATTATACAAAATAAAATTAAAAATCTAATATTAAATTTTGTCCATGTGGCAAAGTGTTTAGAACGCTGGCTGCATTACCTCGTTGGATGGCGCTTGCAATCCTTTGTCCGAGGTAAGAGCCAGCCTTTCCGTCACCTGCAGTTGAATATAATATTATTTTCAATGCTTTTAAATTCAAGTGGTAAGTGATTATATACTTTAATACCTGAGATAAATGTGCTCTTGTTATAAATATAGGTTTCTTTGAACACTTATTAATTGTCATATTGAGTTTACAATTTTTACAACAAAAAAATTTTTGTTGACGTCAATAATTACTTATGGCTAAGTTTAGGCCGCTTCCAAAGCGGAGTGCAGAAGAAGCGGCAACAAACTGCACAGCGCATTTTCTCCAAGCGACGTCAACTCACAATTCTAGTTAGACCTTATAAACTACTTATATATAATATGTGGACTGAGTGTGCATTGTTTTAATTAAATGTCATGATAAAAATTGAATTGGAAAAAATTTATGTCATCATTGAAATGTTAAATAGGTAAAATTTAAATAGCAAAATGCCAAATTATTGAAATTAAATAAAAATGTCATATTATAAAATATTATGTACCAAACGTAATATTTCTGTGTATACAGAATTACGAGGCGTCTGCGCCAAGCTCAAGCCAAATATTGCTATCAGTAAGGTAATCTTCAGTCTTGTAATATGTCCTTTTACATAATAATCGTTTCACATAACTTTTGAATTTACTATCAGGCATATCAAGGACTGACTTTGGCAATTTGTATATATAGCGTATACAGTTCCCCATGAACGAATCACTAACTCTGCTTAGCCGAAACCACGGAAGAAATAATCTATGATTGTTACGCAAGGGTCTATCAATTAAATCACTTACTTTCTTAAAGTTAGAAATATTTTTTCTTGCGTACATTATATTGTCAAATATATACTGTGAGGCTACAGTTAAAATATTTATGTCCTTAAATAACTCTCTGAGTGAGTCCCTCGAGCCTAAGCCGTAAATGGCACGAATCCTAGTTTTTGACCATCTACTAGAATATCAACATTGGTCTGCCTTACGTTCGGGAGAGTAAATTTAATGCATTGGGTCTTAAGAGCATTTAACAATAGATTATTGGCCGAAAACCAGTATGAAATTTTAGTCAAAATGTTATTTGCTGCGACAGCGTCTTCGCTTTGTCGATCTAACTTGAATATAAGAGACGTGTCATCAGCAAACAACACAATGCCCGCTTCATTCTCAACCATGTAAGGCAGGTCATTGATATAAGCTAGAAAAAGAAATGGTCCTAAGATCGATCCTTGGGGCATGCCAATTTTTAAATTAGTACCCTTTGACTTGACACCATTAATTTCTACAGTCTGAGGCCTATTTTTTAAATACGATTCAATCAAATCTAAAGATTTATTTTCAAACCCGTACTGACTGAGTTTGAGCAAAAGTGTTTGATGATCAACGCAATCAAATGCTTTAGACAGAACACAAAATACTCCAATAGCATCTTGTGAACCCTCCCATGCATCGTAAATATGAGTAATCAGTGCTACTCCTGCATCGGTGGTCGATTTTCCGCCAGTGAACCCGAATTGTTGGCTATGGAAAAGGTTGTTAGTTTTAAAGTAAAGTTGCATTTGGTTGAGCATTATCTTTTCAAACACTTTGCTCAAAACTGGCAGTATAGAAATAGGCCTATAATTTCCAGGGTCTATTTTTTCTCCTTTCTTAAATAATGGTATTAGCTTACAAACTTTCATTAAATTAGGAAATATGCCTTCATCAATGCATTCATTAAATATAAAAGCCAAATCAGCGGCAATAACATTTATAATATGACTCACTACAGTAACAGACATACCCCAGTAATCTTCAGATTTTTTTGAGTTTAGCTGTTTGAATGCATCGATTATGTCACTGGGGTTAATATGATTAAATTTAAATTTGGAACTACAAGGGGGGATATTATTTTTTAGTAGCTCCTTATAACGCTTTGGACAAGAGTTAGTATTGGATGTTATTTTTAAAGAGTGTTGGTAAAAAAAGTCCTCAAATGTATTTGCTATATCTTTAGTTGAGGTATTAATCTTATCTCCACATTTAATTTTAGTAATGTTGTCTCTAGGTTTAATTTTACCGGTTTCCTTATTTATGACGCTCCAGGTTTCCTTAATTTTGTTTTGAGCGCTATTTATTTTCCTATTAATGTGATTGGCTTTTGCTTGTTTACAAACTCTTTTAAATATTTTGGAATAATTTCGAACATACTCAATAAAAGTTATTTCAAAATTATATTGCTTCTTGGCATACAGATCAAATAACTTATTTCTACTTCTATAAATACCAGTGGTAGCCCATTCACTGAAAGTTAATTTATTACGAAACTTGACTTGTTTTTAATTCAATGATTTTACATATTCAGAAGAGACCATATTAAATAATGTGTTATAGTGGTCATCCGGGTTGATTCCTGTGTACATAACCGAACATAATTTGTTTTCTATATTGCTTTTGAGTTTACATAAACTTTTGTAAGTAATAGGCCTACACAAAACTATGTCCTCATTTATTGTTTTAATCTCTTTGACAAAAGATGTGAATTGGCCAGTGTGATCTGAAGGCAATTTATTAATAATAGATTTACTTAAATAACCATTTTCACAAAAAAAATTATCTAGTCAAGTTGCAGATGTGGCGGTGATCCGAGTTGGTTCACAAAATACATTAACTAAATTATAACTAGGAAATAAATTCAAGAATTGAATACTTTTTGGAGTCTGTTTTAGTATGTCTATGTTAAAGTCACCGCATACAATTGACAACATATACTTAACCGGAAGTGGTACTTTTTATGTATGCAATCGAAAGTACTTTGTATTTATATGCTTCCATATTTTTTGTAATTTATTTAAACCAGAATTTATTTTTTTATGAATTTTTGAAAATAGGGCACAGACGTAGTATTTATGAACAAATATCTGTGCCTTATTCTCTGTCATTGTCAATCTGACGTAAAATAATGACATTGACAGGACTTCGACAGTCTGAGTTGCCAGATTTGGGAAATTTTACCCGCGTGTCTGGAAATTTTCGAAAGGCCTTGCCTCTCTCAATGTGAATGATATATATCGTCACCGTGTTCACAGTTTTTTTTTTAAATATAAATGCCGGCCAGTATATTTTTCGTTGTAATAATGATGTGGATTTGCTTATTTCTTTTAGCTGTCAACTATGTTCTTGATATTTTTACCTGTTTCTTTGAAGTTCAGAAAATACGAAAGGGGAATATATTTTAGGGATCTTTTGGGAATGACATCAGTTTTGGAATCATTGAGTAGCGAGAACGCCTTAAAACGTCCCTTGCCTTGTTTATTATAATCTGATGGTATACATGGATGGACTGACTTTGCTTTACATACAAGGCAAGGAAAAAAGGCTACTATGCTAATCAATGTCAAAAAAAGTTCGATGGATTGTTGTTGTTTGTACATATCGTTGGATATTTTTCGTTTTCGATCGCAACTGAAAACATTGGTTTGCCTTCTGGAGACCGATATCTCTTCGCGTGCTGACTTGGCTTCTCAAGACACTGGACTCCGAGTTCTTCATCTTTTGACAGACCGTCAGTGACAACGTCACACAGGTAGGACGTTGATTTTACCCAGATAAACTATGGCATTGTGCAGCCGTGAATGAAAAGTGATTCAATAAACAGGTAAAATATTAGGAATATAGTTAACAGGTAAAAGAAATGAACGAAACAAAATCATTATTACATCGAAAAATATTCTGGCCGGCATTAACATTGAAAAAAAAAAACAGTGAAAACGAATACGATATTTATAATTTACATTGGGAGAGGCCTTTAGAAAATTTCCAGACTCCCGGGTAAAATTTCCTCAGACGGTCAAAGTCCTGTCAATGTCATTATTTTACGTCAGATTGACAATGTCAGAGAATAAGGCACAGATATTTGTTCATAAGTCCTACGTTTGTGCCCTATTTTAAAAAAATCATAAAAAAATAAATTCTGGTTTAAAAAACTTACAAAAAATATGAAAGTATATACATACAAGGAACTTTCGATTGCATATATAAAAACTACCACTCACTTCCGCTTAAGTATATGTTGTCAATTGACAACATGTACTTAACCGGAAGTGGTACTTTTTGTATATGCAATCTAAAGTACCTTGTATGTATATACTTTCATATTCTTTGTAATTTTTTAAACCAGTATTTTTTAATTATGAATTTTTGAAAAAAGGTTGCAAACTTAGGATTTATAAGCAAATGTCTGTGCCTTATTCTCTGTCATTGTCAATCTGACGTAAAATAATGACATTGACAGGACTTCGACAGTCTGAGTTGCCAGATTTGGGAAATTTTACCCAGGAGTCTGGAAATTTTCTAAAGGCCTTGCCTCTCTCAATGTGAACGATCGTATATCCGTTTTCACTGTTTTTTTTTTAAATGTAAATGCCGGCCAGTATTTTTTTCGGTGTAATAATGATGGATTTGCTTATTTCTTTTAGCTGCCAACTATGTTCCTAATATTTTTGCTTGTTTCTTTGATGCTCAGAAAATACGAAAATAGAAATCACGTCTTTTTTTCTTTACAGGCTGAACAGAATATGAAGTCATATGTTCAAAGCGATAAAATAATGGTTTGGCGTTAGTTTTGGGCTTCGCCATGGCACTCAAAACTATTCATTTAAAATTAATGATGAATGTCGTCTTTTAAATATTTTAGGGATCTTTTGGGAATGAATCCGTTTTGTAATCAGTGAGCAGCCAGCACACACGAAAACGTCCCTTGCCTTGCATTACATTGCACATTATAATTTTTTGATAAACCTACATGGATGAATTGGCTTTGCCTTACATGTATATATGTTTACGTGTATATATATTTATATGCATAATGTCTTTCCGTTCTTTACAGCGAAGAGCATTTTTTGTGAAAATCATCGTACCACCTCTTTTAGCAGACTTTCTGTTAACGCAGCTGACAATTGCATAATTGTTAAGGCTAAACATCATCTCACTCTCTTTAAGCCAATGTTCAGTCAAACATAAAATGTGCACATTTGATTGATTTCTTCTTGATACATATTGTACATAATTCGCAAACATTTCTTTTGCAGTATAAACGTAGATGATACATTTACAGAGTTTCCCCAATAAATAATGCCATAAGATAAATAAGGGTACACATTTCCATAATATGCAGTGCGTGTAACTTCGATTGATGAGTTTTCGGATAAAATGGAAGGAGCAAAGCAGTAACCTGATATTTTTTTATTAACTTTACTAATATGGGCCTTCCAGTTTAAATGACAGTCAATGGTAACACCAAGAAAATTGTTATCTCCTACCTCTTTTACTGTAGTAGTAAACTCTAGTAAGTGAGTGTCTGAATGATGAGTAAAACTCCAGATCAGAATGTAGAATGTTTTTTATTGATTAAAAGAGAAATATTTATACAAAATTAGCATGTATGAAAATTAAAATTTCAACCAATCACGATAAAGTACGTCGTACGCCGTCGGCAGTTGTCTCGCTCTACGCTATCCCTCTCTGTCGCACGGTCGTAACAAAACTCCTTGCAGCCCGCGCGCTCGTCCATTTCAGTTCAGCGGCGGCGCGAGCGGCGGAAGGACATGTCCGGAACATCGGTCGGCGCATCACACGTTGGCCAAAACACGTGCTGAATTTGCATGCTGGTGTTGCATCCGTGGTGTTAGCTTGAAGATATGCGCTTGCTTCTTGGTGAATGTGCTCGTGCGCGGTGTTGAAGTGCTGTGCGTGGCGTTGGAGTGGCGAAGGAAGCTTGCAGCATGTCGAAGACGGCATACAGTGTGTGATGTGCAAAAAGCTATTTTCATAGCTACCTAAATCTTATTTCTTTGGTGTAACTACTCGTATTTCATGCTTCTGTGTTTCTTTGACGATCGCGCGAAATGCCTCAGCTCTTTTCAGAACTGTTTTGCTCCATGTTTCTTGACAACGTCGCGGCGTCAGTTGATAATAAAGTGCTTGAATTCCTTGTGTTTATTTACAAATCCTTAGGTTCTTCTCAGGTATGGTATTGAGGTAATTGGAGGTAATGTAGGTATACAGGTATGTATGGTGCAGCCACAAGTTTTTATTGTAACCACGGAATTGAACAAATTTAGTTTGTGTTAAATTGACATGTAAATTTATATTTTTTAGCCAGTCTATTGTAGATTTTAAAGTTGTATTTATTTCAGCTTGAAATGTATCCCTGTTATTATGAGTATCCTGAATAAAGATCGTTGCATCATCAGCAAACATTACACACTTATGTTTAGTGACTACAGGGAGTTCATTTACATAAATGAGAAAGAGTAGAGGGCCAAGAATACTACTTGCGGTACTCCAAGGATTACTGTCCCTCGCTTAGATTGCACTCGTTTTATTGCTGTAATTATATCAATCGATGACTGTTATTTGTTTCCTCTCTGTCAAATACGATTTAATGAGATCATGCGCTACTCCTCGGATACCTAAACTCAAGTTGTTTTAAAAGTACATCATGCCGGACGCAATCGAAAGCTTGGGATATGTCAATGAAAAGGCCTACGCAAGCTGTTTTATTATTTATAGCATCCCATATTAGTTTGGCCCGTTGATAGACGTCCAAAGGAAAAATTTGGATGCCTTCCTTACCCTAAAGGGTATGCGAATCTCCCCCATGTATGTTCCGCGATTTTTTGTAGTATAGGAAATAATTTTTTTTAAAGTTTTATTTAAAAAAATTCCCTCTAGTTGTTTTAATTTTTTATTTTTTTCTGTCTTTATTTATTTTTGAGGTTTTTAAAAGTGATAATTGATTGCCACAATGACAGCTATTGTCAAAAACAATTAAATATGCCTAGGTATTACGGAACTTTTCCAAAATTTCATCTAAAGTTCAAAATTACTGTTCTAATTAATAAGGAGAAAATGTTTCGTATTTTAAAATAAAATAAAAAACCGGCCAAGTGCGTGTCGGGCCACGCGCAGTGTAGGGTTCCGTAGTGCGGATAACAACTTTGAGTTTAAACTGTTCACACCCGCACCTCAGAGTTCAACGACCAAAAACATCTCACAATGAAAATTGTATGAAATTTTACATTTACAGTGGACGAGTATAGGCTGATGATGATGATGATGAAGTATATTTTATACATTGGTTGCCTATAACTTTTTAGTTTGCACTTAGTATTTAGCTCTGATAGTTTTCCATTCAACTTCAGTATATATACTACCCCTGTAATTTTTTTCACGTATCCATATAGGTATACCCGTTTAGCAGATAGAGGGGGGGGGGGGGACACACTTACCTCTAACAAAAATTTGCACTTTAAAACCAAATATTTCGGAAACGGATTCCTAAATCGAAAAGTGGTGCTGTCAACCTCACAATTTTCTACCACTTATTTGGCATGATTAATATACATACCCAAACCAAATTACAGCTTTCTACTTACTACTACTTATAGTCGCTGCGTAAAACCGCGGACGGACTGACAGACAGACAGACATGGCGAAACTATAATCCTTGTTTACTACGGAACCCTAAAAAAGGTGCCAGGGATTTTAAAGTATTCTCAAATACTTTTAAAAATTTTCAGCAGTGAATATCATCCAAAAAAGTTGGTCCTTAATAGGGGTTTTTTTAGTGTAATTAGACTTGAAAGCAATTAAGGTATTGTATTATTAGTTGATTTTTGTAAGGGATAGGATAAGCTAAAAAAATACACTTCACAATTTTTTGATTTTATTGAATGCATTATATAAGGGTTTCAAAATGGCGCCTCCCTACAGAAACGCATAACCTGCATCTTCGTAAAAATAGAACCTTTTATTTGACAAAAAGCGATTTTGTTGAATAAAATAAATTAATATTGAAATACCTTTATTGCTTTTCAAGTCTAATTACACTGAATAAACCCCTGTTTAATTTTTTTAGGCAATAGCTGTTATTGTGACAATAAATTATCACTATTATAATTTAAAAAAAAAAAAAACAAAGATAGAAAAAAATTAAAACCAACTTTAGGGAAAATTTTTAATATAAAACAAAAAAAATACATCTCCTAAACTACAAAAAATCGCGGAATATACATAGGGGTGATTCGCGTACCCCTTTAGGGTAAGAAATCAAAATTTTTCCTATGGATGTCTATCAACGGGCCAACTGTATAACCGAAATATAAAACCAAAACCCACACGGATGAAGTTGCAGTCACTGATGATAGATAAAAGCCGAAACTAAGATGTGAAAGTTTTTTGATAATGTGTGCCACAAAAATGCATATGTGTATTCATATTTTTAATAGAATCCAAAATATAAATGTATGACCTATACACACAGCCATGCATTTTTTTTTACTAAATAAGACTATATTAAGCCAAGGTTACTACCAAATGGAGACCCAATGGCAGACGGGGACACGGCCGACCCAAAACAAGGTGGTGTGACGAGCTTAAAAGCTACTGACAGACAAAAATGGAAGCGAGAGTAAAAGGCCTTTGCCCAACAATGGGACATTCTTTAATGGCTCGTAATAATAATAATAAGACTATATTGCTGCCGCTGCCGCCTATACTTGTCATTTACAATTTACAGTTACAGTTATTCCCACAGACATTAGATAATAGTAAAACATTTTTTGTCATGTCGTGCGTTGCGTTGCGTTTCTGGGGTGCTATTTTTAAACACGCGAGTGTCTAAGCGAGTGATTTACCCGAGAGTTTCTAAAAGGCGGCATTTTAAGATCATTCGTTGACGAAGGATTGCTACCACGTATTACATAATCTCCATGATTACAACGAGCGGTTTAAGCCCGTAACACACGTTCCGATTTGGCAGGAGCCGACAAACTACCTACCGTCGGAAACCAACCATCCTGCAAGCCTACACACGTTCCGACCGATATCGTCCGACGAGCACCCGATCAGTGTTGCCAATGCCACAAATAGTATCTACAATCTAAATTACCCCTACTCTGGGGAAAATCTAATGAACTAATGGAGGTATTGTAAATACACGATAATATTAATGATTCATTGTTTATTAAAACTGAATAACCATGAAATGCATATAATAACGTGGTAAGTTATTATTAAAAAAAATTAATAAAAGTAGCTAAAGGATTTCGCTACAACGCTATTAAATTGTGTCTGCCTGGCATGGGTAAATAGTCAGATCTAGCTATAAAGTTGATAAGTTAGTTGGCAACACTACATCTGACTGTCTGTCTATGTCACCTCTTACAGAATTCACTATATTTGAAAGGATTACGTTGTAAATGGATTTGATAAGTTTAGTTATAAAGTATTTAATTTTAGTTATAATAAGTAGGTAAAAATGTTGGTTATAGAATTAAGCTACCAAATGAAAAAAAATGTCCGATGTGGCCAAAAATCGGCTATAGTAGCAACACTTTGTTGGACCGACCGTCGGAACATCCTTCGACACGCACCGATTTGGCAGATAGTAGGAAGCCGACCGCGTCGGAGAGCAACACTGATCGGGTGCTCGTCGGACGATATCGGTCGGAACGTGTGTAGGCTTGCAGGATGGTTGGTTTCCGACGGTAGGTAGTTTGTCGGCTCCTGCCAATTCGGAACGTATGTTACGGGCTTAAGTCTCGTACCTATGATTCAAAGAATATGTATTCTCATAGAAGGAGCTTCGAAGAAACAAAACGTACAAGGTCTTAGACAATAGAGTTTTTACTAGGGATGCGACAGTCATGTAATAGATGCCGATATCGATTCTAGTCTTTTTGTCTATGGTGTAATACAGTCAGCTTATGATATGATGCCTGACAAAAATAATCAATTAATTAATATCTACATGATAATTACGCACGCGGAGTAACATGAAACGTAGAACAGTCAAAATATAAATGGAGAAGAATGACATTGAAAATAGTTGGATATTGCTAAATATTCTGTAGTAAATAGTTAATACTTAGTTATCTCACAGTCATCATCACCATCATCAGTTCTTTTTTAATCTCCACTGCAGGTGCCCGTCCCTCTCTGTACTATGAGAGCCATATATTTTATATTGCCAGAACAGTCAGAGGATTTATCCTACTTTCTCCACACTGGCCAGACGGGTTGGAAAGGTATCTTTGATGCTTAAGCTTTGTTTAGCTTGTATTTTCTAAGACGCCTTCTACTACATCCACGGAAAGACTTGGAGTGCATCTATTCTATTCTGCTGGGAACCACACGGCGGTATTTATTAATCTCACAGTAATATCCTACAATAGCGCACTTATTTACTTGGTTTCATACAAAATTTGAGTTTCAAGACGCAATTTTTTTACTTTTTATCATCATCATCATCAGGTCTTTTTAGTCTCCACTGCAGAAGCACGACTCTCTCTGTACTACCAGAGCCATATATTAGCAAGAGCAGTCAGAGGATTTGGCCTTCACTCTCCACGCTGTACGCTTACCTTTTGTATTTCACCGTAATTACGTGACTCACAAACCTCATGTTGTGAGTTACGTATTCTCGATAAAGTATTACTAACAAATACCAATAAAAAAAACTTGTTACGGTCCTTTGACAAAGTGAACTTTTGCAGAAGAAATTGACAGCTACCTGCTTGGATATCGGTAATATCACGCTGGCTAAGAAAAAAAATCGATATAGAAATAATACAACGTATTAATGGAGGTAAAAAAAACTCTATGCGCCAAATTTTATCCAAATCAATCATATAGTTTCAACAAGATTAAGTAACAAACATACAAAACTTTGCTTTTATAATACAATGTGGGATTAAATAATACAACAATAATATTTAAAATATAATTTATTCGAATTTAAAATATTTAATTTCAGGTTTTGAGTTCCAATCGCAATAAGTATAACAACGGTGAAAATATATTTATTGATTGACTTCCAATTCCGATGTCACAGATTTGCTATAATAAACTTCACTATATAATGTATGTTATCCCGCAGATGTAGTGTATTCTATTTCAGCCCGTGCCGTGCCATGGCCGTGCCCGTGCGTATTCAACAATAATTTTACTGTCATCTGTCAAATATCTGGAACAAACACTGTGATACTTTTTCCACTCTCAATGGGAGATAATACTGCAATGTTCTCCCGCCAGAGGGCAGCATCAGCAGAGACAGTAAACAAATGTTTGACATTAACAAGTATGTCAAACTTGCAATAAATTGCCTTTATTTTACATCCGAATACGCAGCATAATTGCATTTCTATATTTTAATACTTATAGGAGTATTTTAAAATCAAATTAATAAAGGATTAATGTATAATTTCACAAATTAATTGCGACTTTGACACTGACATGTACATACTTGTCAGTGTCAAACCTTTTTTACTGTATGTGCTAGTGGCGCACTCTGGCGGCACAGCTTTCAGTAATATCTCCTATTGCAACGTCGATCCATTTTTGCTTTGATGTCCGTGGGAAATCTGTAATCAATCAAATCCAGTCGTAAACAACAACGATTTAAAAATGAACACATAAATATAACTACTAAACCAATTATGATGAAACTTAAATTGTTTCTTAAGTTGGACAGTACCTAGTTCAAGATTTTTTGCAAACTGATTTATGATTTTAAGATATGTGCGGAAGAACATACAAGTATACATACTCTAATGAAATTGAGTACACATGTTTAGAAGCTGTAAAAGACTAACATATTCACAAACTGGGTAATATTACTTATTACATGCCGAATTGATGACATTCTTTTTTTTAAGTCGGTTGAAAAATAAAGCATAACCACAAAATACCCACAGACATGGAAAAAAAATTGCATACCATAGTACTTTACAACGTTCTGAAGGCCTAAAACGGCAAAACCGTCCGATTGTCGGATGGAAAAATCGGACGTGTATACCCAACTTAATGGTCGTAAAATATCAATAATCTATAAAGTCGATACAAATTTCACAACACTAGTGTCAAAATTTTAATTTTTATCTTTGTACAACAATATTTCAGTTTTATTGCTTTAAAATAGCCAAAAAACATTTGATATAGACACATCCTTAGATTTTACAGTAATATAATAAAAGCCATCAATGTCTATCACTGGAAAATCGTGTATAAATACATGAAACGTGACCTACCGGTGAAACCTTGTGTTTTCGGAGTTGATATCTTTACCAGCATAGCGTGATTCCCATTGCACCGTAGTCCAGCCCCTATTATTTACTAACTCGGATGACAGGTGTCGATGCCTATCAATCTAGAATTTTTAATTATAATGCGGGTTTTGCTTGCTCGAACTTTTTAATTGAAATACAAAAACCGCATTGTAACAGCAAATCCTAGATTGATAGGCATCGACACCTGTCATCCGAGTTAGTAAATAGGCCGGCAGGACATTGTCCATTTAATAAAGTTTCTGGTTTACACTTTCACACTGCGAAAGTATCTTTAATTCCCAGCGAAAATTTAATTTTATCACTGCACCTCCAACCATGGATCTAAGAATAATCAGGATATGCCCTTGGAAAATGTAACAGTGACGCACATAAAAATCCCTACACTCGTGTCGCGACACTAGCGCACGCACACATCGGCACAAAAATCCCTACACTTTTCCCCCTCAGTTCAAAACTGTCTTTTCAAATTGGTCGCATAAAGATATCAAGATATCAAAAGTGACATTTCTCAAGTGTATCATTAGCACTTATTGATAAACCTACTTATATTTGTCTCTTTTTGATATACTCTAAAAACAAAGAGACGAATATATAGCTGAGAACTAGGCGGTCTCTATTCTAATATAAAATACTCTAAGCTATGATTCCAGCTCCCTTACTTACTAACTCGGATGACAGGTGTCGATGCCTATCAATCTAGAATTTATAGTTACAATGCGGGTTTTGCTTGCTCGAACTTTTTATTTGGAATACAAAAACCGCATTGTAACAGCAAATCCTACATTGATAGGAATCGACACCTGTCATCCGAGTTAGTAAATAGGGGGGCAGAGGACCATAAAATTATTTAAAAAAAAATGTGATGACAGTGACATTTGACTGAATAACCTCAAAAATATCATATTTCTAATACCTACCCTACCAATCCGTGACACGGGCCCGGCAGTTTGTGATTAAGCAGAGAATACCTACTTATTTTATTTTATTATTTGATGAAAATACCAATAGAATTCTATACATCAATGATTTGCCCAGATTTTTTAGAATTTCAGGTTTGTTGCTACCTAATTGTTATCTGGATTCTTGTGCGAGCGATGATAATATTATAAACGTCACAAAATTAAATAAACCAAAACATTTTAGGCACTAAATTTACACTCTTACTTGCGTTTGTTTGACTTTATTTTGTTTCTAGGACAATCTGAAAAAAATGCGTATATTGGATGACAAGATAGTTTATGCACTCAATACTTCAATCCCCACAGAATCATTTCAAAGGAAAGTCAATGCTTCTGCTGCTTGTGAAGATTTGTATTTCCAAATACAGAAAGGACATACGGAGAGAGAAAATGTTATTAAAAACTGTATTATTGCTACTGCAGAGCATGTAAAGAAATTAAAGGCTGCTAAAGAAGAGTCTCCTAATGATTATGATGTTATGAAAAATCTAAAAGCTGAACAGAAAAAGGTACTGTACTAAGTGCTCCTGACCATTGTCAGGTGTTCTGAATGCTTTCAAACACTTTTGTAGGTATTTATAATATCAATTAGGAAACCCAATATTTTGCACTTTCATTTAGAGCTTTAATTGAGTGTATGGTTAAAATTATTATATGATTTGCAGGTTATCTAATTCTGTTGATCACAGAAGTAGCAGAATTTTAGTTACTGTTCTGCGCTGTCTGTCTTCTGTCAATTTTACTGTTTTGATTATAGTGTTGAATTTAAATGGTTTGTTATATTGATATGAAATGATCTGTTAGTTTGATGTGCCCCAGTTTGAAAAAGCTGATTGTGTTATCATCTAGTCGACTAATTTCAAAAAGAGGAAATATTTGTGCATTTCTTTATAATTGGTGTTAAAAAATGCTGAGCCCATTTTTTTACCATTATAAAGTGCTCCTGCAGTGGAGACTAGAAAGACCTGATGATGATGATGATAAAGTACAAGTTGATAATGTAACTTTACAATGGCAATAAAAAATAGAAAATAAAATAAAGACTATGTTATTACATAGTCTAGGTATATTTTATTTTTAAAACCATCAAGTTGTATTTTGTCATTATTTTGCAAGCACTATTGATGCATCTGTAATCTAAGCCTTTTCCTGGTTATATTCTCTCTCGAAACCAGGGGTCTTGGGGCCTAATTAGACAGTGTGATGAAACTGTAACCCAGGCAGTCTTAACTTGCGGGAAACAGATTGTGTATAGATAGGTAAGGAACAGACCGAATCGAACTTTATGGCAGCTTGGAACATTGCATGAGTCGATGCGCAGTACACAATATTAGGTTGAGCATACTACGCAGCAGCTATATTTCAATTTGCCATAAAGTTTGACCTGCACTGTATAATCATTTTATAATAAGTATTTTTATGCATTTACAATGCTATTCTGATATACTCTTACCAAAAAATATTTCTTTGAGAAGGCAGGTATATCTAAATTACTGATTATGAATGTTTATATATTTTTTCTACATAATTAAAATATGGCATAGTTTATAAAAATCATTTTCTATACTTACCCTAGAACAAAGTGTTTCAGTCATCCTTACTGTGTGTGAGTGGGGCTAATATTATTTGACCGACTTGCTCGCTGGAGAAGAATCATGTCCATTTGGATTAAGGAGCCCTTTTTTCTTTAACTATATAGCAGTACATTTAAAATATTGTAAGGTCGATCCCTGGTTTTGTAATATGATTCGGGCTCGGACACTTATTTTGTCGGCTGCTGGCGTCGCCTTATCAAAGCGTGCAAACCATTTGAACGTCAGACTAGACCTACAAAGGGTTAACAAATATGATGGAAGTCAAGTTAATTGTAATAAATTAAAAGATAAGATAGTAGAGTAGATATATCAGAAAAGCATTGTGAATGCATAAAAACATGTAATTCAAGTTTACTTAATGACCAAATATTCTGATGGTTTTCTTTCAGTTACGTTTGTTGCAAACAGAACTTAGTGTTGAAGAAGTAATAAAGGAAAAAACTACAAAATTATTTACAGAGAAATGTAGGAGTTACTACAAACCAAACAACTTATGAAGACTGAACGCCATGCATCAAATTCTATTGGAATGTTATAGTGTACATAATTATAAATAGTAGTGCCCCTTGTTTATTGTTTTATTGAATTGGTAATTAATTAATTCACAAGTAGATATTTGTACGAAATGGTTTTGTATGTAGAGTTCCTACATGGCATGGATCAGTCAAGTCAAATATTTTGTAACTAGAGAAAGGGCAGAAAAATCCCATACGATCATATTTTGTACCTATGCACACGCATGTGCAATGTGCCCTGAACCCTTGTGCTTATTAGCTGGGTTGTACCGAAAGCCAGCTACAAATATTGTTATTACCTATTGTTACTCTATTATTACTGAGTCCTTCAGGGCTTACATGAAGTCTGGGGTAAATTATGATAAAAAATACAGTCGGATATCTTTTGTAAAGTTAAATTATATTTTCGGACTCTATTCGGTAAGTAGATACATATTTACAATTATACACTTAAAAATGGCCTACATATAATAAGTTAGGATTAAAAACGATGACCATTTTCTGTTATTCTGACTTAGTAGCTTCATGCTTTTTCTTATAGTCTTCTTCATATTGTTTGTGCCAATCTAAATTCATTTGGTGGACAGATTCACCCCTTTTTGCAGCTGCTTTTCCATTCAAAATAGCTCCAAAACTGGCAAGAGCTGTCAGGAGCATAAGAATATTGGCGATTTTTATTCTGGCTTCGCTTCGCGATCTTTCTATCAAGTCTGCACTGAAAATAGACATATTATGTTAGTTTACATTATTAAGGAATTATTATTATAACAAGTCATTGCTGTCCCACTGTTGAGCAAAGGAATGCTGTCAAATAATATGATGCCATTTTAACATTAATGTATGTGTATGGGACACATACATTGACTTAATACAATATTTATCAATTTAATGTTTGAGTCTTATTTGTGGACAGGGTTTAAGATTATCAAATTTAACCCTTTCAACGCCAGAATCTGTGAGATGTCTGAGGGTGCAGTCCCATTATTGCAAGAATGATATTGTGAAGCTTTAGTTTAAAGTTACGAGATTTAACAGGTGAAATAGTCTCATGTGAGAGTGTTGATGGTTGCATCCTCAGCTGGAGTGCTTCGGACAGAGCCAAGGTATTCTTTCTAGTATTCTTTTTCACCTAGCACGGTCTTTGGCATCATTTGTTGTGAGTCCATTGACATACATATCATTCATAAAAAAATTAAGCCAGCACTTCTTTATGCCGGGACTCCGCAGAACGGGCATAGTCAGACATTTGTCTCTTAGGTAAATTATCGGCCTAAGCAAGACGTGGTCATACCCGCGTAGGCAAAAAGCCATAAATCCAGCGCAGCATATGCTTGTCCATGGCTCTCAGCGCCACCTTTGTCGCTCAAGTACATGCCATGCCTTACTTCCATATTTATACAAGGAAGTAAAGTGTGGCCTGTATCCATCCATCCAATCAAATATCATTAAACCTGTTATATTTTTTCGGGTACCTCACGCCATTTCACCTATGCTGCCGTTATGCGGGTTTTGATCGATGTAAGGCCCTACGCTAAGATGCCCGTACGCGTAGGTTCTAGGTCATACCTATCGTGTCTTCGCCTCATTACGTTTCTGCCGCCGTGCTCAAGCGATTCTTTTCCACATTCGCGCGTCGCACGCTCCCCCTATCCGCCAGTACGATATCGTCAGCAAACATATTAGGCGGATGACACTAATCCAAACCGAATGAACTACGAACTAAAAGCACTAACAGAGCAAGAAACCACGTAAGGTTAATGCAAAGCGCTTGTGATGGGCAGGTAACTGGATAAAATACGATAAAATACCAGACTCAGCGAAATCAGGCCAAGGAAGCGATGGACCTTAGGAAAATGGGAACGCACCTAGAAGAGTGGCCTCTTTGGGGGTAGCAAATAGTGTTTGCCCTGTTGGTTAGCAGAAGCGTTTTGAATTGCGCTCATTAACACAAAGGTTGCGAGATGAATGTTCAAGCTACGAACAAATTTGTTTCCAGTTTGGGAGGGAGGTAGGTACATGTTTTAAAATGACAGTCTTGGTGACATTTGGAAGCAGGGAACGGTTGAACAAAATAAGAGTCATACGGGTCAGCGAGGCAATGGTGTCTACCGTTTATAATGCTCTGTTTGATACTTTGTGTAATATCACACTGTACAAGAACTGAGGACTAAGCTTTGGACCCTCATCATGATGTGATTTGTAGTAGTGCTCCCGTCTATCACTTTGTCAAAAAAAAAAAATGGATGTTTGTTCGAATATGTCATTGGCCTCCCAGACTATAATTATCACAGAACTATATGTATAGGTAATTATGGACTCTTGTCATGGCACATGTTGTAGATCATTAATCATTATTTAAAACAGATTTTTGAAAAACCACTTTGGACTTGCAGTGCTCACCAGATTGTCTCTCGGGTAACTGGTAAAGACATTATCCAAAATTGGAGGGCATTTTCTAATTTCTGTTTTTTCCTTAGGGCAAAACTAGGGTCTATGGTTCCTAGTCAGCCACATTTTGATGAGATCCTTCTTCAAAACCCGGAAAGTCTTCACCTCTAGCACTTGTGCACCACCAGGTCTTCTTTCTACATTTGACATGCCAATGAATGAACTGCACTCACCAATGAGAGCAGCTTCAGTCCTGTCATACTGTTGCTAGATTTGTTGGCTGTCAGCCACAGTGCAATTAATACCAGTTGCTTGCTGATGCAAACAATGAGTGGGAAGTCCATGACAAAAAGACTGGGTATGACCTTGAAGCTGGCTACTTTGGCGCCTGGTCAGAAGGATTTCAACTTGGGAAGCGTGTCCCTGGCTCTTTTAGTTGATAAGTTCAGATCTCTTTTTGAAGAATGTGTTCACGATAGAAGACATTTTTACTTTATGGGTTGTGACCTACCTTTTAGATGCCATGCATTTATCATACCCTACGAATAAGAATATCTTATAGATATTCTTATTCGTAGATCATACCACATACCTATTTGATTTGACCTTGAAAACATTTACATAATGATGAAAATAATATAAAAGGGTAATGTGGGATCAACCTACGATACAAATGTTGGTATTTCTTGCTTGTTCTTAAATTTTTTAGTCCAAACCAGTATAAATTTCTGAAATTCCGAAGGTCTATATCTTGCGGACATGGAACCTGGTCCGGGCGGCGAAGCTGTGCCAGAGGAAGGAGCTGGTGTGCACATGCTGCGTCTCAAGATACGAGGAAAGTTTCCTAACAGAAACAGTTTACTCATTTTGGCCGATACAACTTTTTGACTTTCTAAATAAATTCACTAGGTACAGCTCAGTAGTTATTTTTCATGAGATTACATTGGAAAAGTCAACTTGTCAAAGTCAGACAAAATAGTTTTTTTTTGTATTGTTTTACGGCTCTGGATACAAGTCCTTTAGAGCCTTTCTTCATTTATTTCGCCAGTTGGCGAGTTATTCTTGTTTGTTGTCAACGAAATGATGGTGTAATTCAGTTCGTTGCTTTCACGGAGCCCCTGGCGACAACTCTTCGCGAATCTGGTATCATCATTGACGACGCAGCAAGGCGGACAACCAACAGCCCGCTATGTAAATCTCACTACAGCCGCACAATGACAGTCTACTTTAGTTATTCTACACATTGTCCTTAAATATGGGCATTTATAACACCAATTTCACATTATAAAGTCCACTAGAATCAATTTGCGAAACAATCCAAAACAGACACCGTGTAGTCCGCTAAAATTCCCGCCAAAAACTCCAACAGACAAAGAGCGGCCGCATATTATCAGAAATTTCTGTTAGAAAAATTCTGACGCTCGCCGGAAGGCACTCGCTGCATACATTTTGTATTAGCTCCCGCACACTGTTAGAAAAATTCTAACGGGTCGTCCGTTTCTGATGCCCGCCGGATGGCACCTCAGCCGGACGTCAGAATTTTTTCTGTTAGAAATGGCGGAAGGCGTGTTTTCCATACATTTTGTACTAGGCCCCGCACACTATCAGAAATTCGCGTCAGTTTACCGTCCGCCGCCGTACGCTCCACACGTGTTTGGTTGTATTTTAGGAACCTACGTTTTTGACGAAAATGAGCTTATTTCAAGATTTAATTGCCGATGTGTAAAAATATCCATGTTTGTGGAACGCGATGATGAAAATTACCAGAATAAAATACACAGAGACTTAGATATGGAGCGAATATGCCAAATATTAATTAAGTATTGAAATCCATATTTCAATATCAAGGTTTTTATGGTTCCAAAGCGTAAAACGGGACCCTAATTACGAGATTTCGATGTCCGCGTGTCACCAGGATGTATCTCATAAACCGTGATTACTATACAGTTAAAATTTTCATAGATGATGTAGGTACTTATTTGCTTTTGCCGCTATAACAATAAACACTAGATCAAAATAAAATAGGTAATAATACAGGGGTGATCCCATACAACAAACGTGATTTTTTTGCCATCTTTTGCTCGTTATTTATAACGGCAACAGGTAGACGCTTCAGATATTCACAAAATATTTATTTGTTTATTCATCGCTTTAAAAATAAATAATTAAATCAAAATTAAATAAATATTAATGGCGGTCGTACTAAGAACATGTTTTTCGTTGCAGTTTTTGCCCGATAGTCTAATGTTGTATAGATAATGGTACGGGACCCTTCATGTGCGAGTCCGACTAGCACTTGGCCGATTTGTTTTATTTAAATAAAAAAAGCGCTAAGAGCAATAACATACGTATCTTCATTCATATAGGTAGATGTGCGTAAGCATACAGATGAAACACGACTGGGCTCAAAAGCTGCCGGATCAAAATTTCTGATAGTATGCGGGGTGCTTCCGGCAAGCTTCCGGCGAGCGTCAGAATTTTTCTAACAGGGATTTCTGATAATATGCGGCCGCTCAAAATCTCAGGACAAAACAGTCATGTTGTTGTCATTTGTTTTTTTTTTATGGTTTTCACACCTGACGTATTTAGCCAAACAGGACATACATAGGTACAAGTCTTACAAGTGCGCGGCACGAGACTAGAACAAAAATGGCGTCTACTGCGCAGGTACAGTCGATGCGAAAATACTTAGTCAGCATTTTTTTTATACATATACCGCCCCGGCTTCGCCTGGGGTACATACAAATATCCTATGTTTTAAGTTGGATCAAACTGCACACAGTGTGAAAATTTTATTTAAATCGGTTAAGTCCTTCGTTATAGAGTCCATCGCGCGGACAAACAATGTGCCACGTAAATTATTTAGATATAGTAATGAATTGATAGACTAAGTACTGGTACGTTCTTGTTGATGTGTCAGTCACAGTCAGGAAAAACCAGTACTTCTTAAATGTCTAAATGTATAAAACGCTATAGTGTATTAGTGAAAGCAGAGAAAGTTAGAGATCAGTGTGTTTAATCAAATAAAAAAAACCTTATAATGAAACAAAGAGAAAATAAAACTTTTTAAAATAACAGGAAACATCGTAAATCATTATACGTGTTTGCCTTCTTAAAACTCTATTCATCTTATTAAAAATACTACGAATATCAATACTACGAAAATCAATAGAATATATGAAGGCATGAGGGAGGAGGGCAAGGAGGGGCATGCGCGGGCAGCGGGAGACGTGGCAGCACTGCGCGGGGGCACGCGTCCACCCGCCCCGGCGGTTGCTATAGTAACGCACTTCACCCCGCGAACCCTACCTAAACCAGGATCTGTTTTTCGCGCACTGCGCAGATTCTACTTTCGTGCCGCGCACTTGTAACTCTTTTTTAACCTTAGAGTATAAATATTAACTATAGAGCGCGCGTCTACGAGTATGAACCGTAAGCACGGGTATGAACAGCTTCAAAACAGTGCGAACGTCGCGATTAGTCACCCGAGGTCACGCGCACGGATTGTTTCTCCCGCCATTATCTTACGTTTTTTCAATAATTATGGTGAAATGTGCAGTGCCGAGTTGTAAACATGATTCCCGGAAGCAAAATAAAAAGAAGAATGATATTTCTTTCCATCGGTGAGTAATATTTTGCCTCTAAAAGACTGATTTTATTGCAAACTAGGGGGTAAGAGGGTGTTGCGGGAGGCGCGCGGTCGGGTAAACGCAGCACATGGTTCCACGTCCCCCGCCTTACTTCTTCCCGCATTAGATTTAGTGTTGTACCACATCGGACCCGAATATTTGTAGTTTTACTCGTATATGTATTACAATTATTATGATAAATATTGATTAATTTTCTATATGCATTTTTATTTTTTAACTCCTTAATGTTAAACAGACGAACTTTGGAAGGTTTTTAGGGTTCCGCAGCCGAATGGCAAAAATCAGAAGAAACCTTCGGCTCTTTCACGATATTTATTTTATAATGTAATTGAAATTTGATTTTTTGATGCTTTTTATATTCTTGTTATTTTGTAACCGACTTTAAAAAGAAAGAGGTTTTGTATTCGACTGTATGTTTGTTACCATTTGTTTGGTTTACCTTCTACTTTTGTTTGGATGTTAGGAATATTTTTTTGTAGTAGAAACATGGAAGTGGTAGCCCAATGGAATTCGATGGGAACTGATGTCACACGATTGTAGTCGATGGTAGCCGATTGTAGGTATCCGATGGTATCCGGTCATGCCTATTAGTACCTAGTGGTGCCTGGCCGTACCCGGTTGGAAACACCCGGGTACACTCCCAGTGGTAATAATAATGATAACGATGAGGTTGACGATGATGATGACGGTGACGATGACATGGATGATGACGATGATGCCGACGACGGTGAAGGTTGTTGGTATAGGCGTATAAAGCCTAAACGACAAAAATAAATCTATCTTACTTTGATATTGTATTAGTTGTATTGTTCGTCTCTTTCTTACGTTTAAATAAACATATGTGGAAGGGCTGTGTATGGTTCCTGTACTAGTTGACTCTATCCCTCGTCTGTGACTAGACTGCGCACGCGTTGCTTATAATCGCGTATAAAACACACACCTCCTTAAATAATTGAATTAATAAATATTTTATTATTTTAAATACTAACTGTGCCTTTTTCATTTGTCGCCCAAATTTAACATCTACGGACCTCTGGGTTATGGGCCCAGTGAAATAAATTTTATGAACTTTTATTTAAAATAATCAAAAGACTTTGAAAGACTTTTGTGTGTGTTGGTGAATTAGTTCAGTGGACAGTACAGTGAAGTAACAAAATGGACAACTCGAAATTAAAAAGAAATATTAAACCTTTCGACGGAGACAAATATAGTGTGTGGAAATTAAGGATAAGAAACTTATTAAATGAACTTAATTTGTTAAATATAATTGACGAAGAACCGCCAGTGGAACCGGATCTTAAGTGGCTGAGAAAAGAAAGGATTGCTAAAAACACGATAATTGAATATTTGAGTGATTCTTTGCTTGGCCTCTCTAGTGAAGATATCAGTGCAAAACAACTTTTGGCGAAATTAGATTCAATTTATGCAAGAAAGAGCATAGCCACGCAGCTTGCATTAAGAAAAAGAATATTGAACATGAAGCTGGAAGGCGATATAACTCTAATAAAACATTTTCAAAAATTTGATGACTTGATTTGCGACTTATTGGCTGCAGGTGCTAACCTCGAAGAAGTGGACAAAGTGTGTCATCTATTCATGACCTTGCCCAGCAGTTATGACGGCGTGGTAACAGCAATCGAAACACTAGCAGATGACGATTTGACTCTGACGTTTGTAAAAACAAGACTACTTGATCATGAGATTAAAATAATGCAAGAAAAACGTGACACAAGCATGAAAATTCTACAAGCAGAAACTATCACAGAAAAACCACGATACAAATCCTACCGAAAACCATTTCATAACAAGTTTTTCAAGGCTAAATATAAGACAAAACAAATGAAATGCCATTTCTGCGGTAAACTTGGCCACATTAAAAGGAATTGTTATTCAAGAAAAATTAAACAACGCGCAGAAAATAGAACAGTGCAGACCGTACAGATAATGGAAAATCCAAATTACTCCGGATTTGCCTTCATGATTGGCGGAAACCTAAGACAGTATGAAGACACTCAAGACTCTATAATGTTTGTTCTGGACTCTGGAGCATCAGACCACCTAATAAACAGAGCAGACCTGGCACAGAATTTTACAGAACTCGATCAACCCAAATTTAACATCTAAGGTTATTTGTTTAAATTATTTGAACAATGTGTAATATGCTGGCAAACAAGAAGACAGCAGACAGTGGCAGCTTCATCCACTGAAGCTGAGTACATGGCTTTGTATGAGGCTGTTCGAGAAGCTTTGTGGTTGAAATCATTAATGGCCAGTATTAATCTTGAAATAACAAGTCCAATTTCTATATATGAAGACAACAATGGTTGCATAAGTATTGCACAAAATCCCACGAGTCATAAGAGATCGAAACACATTGACATCAAGTATCACTTTTCAAGAGAACAAGTTGAGAAAAATGTGATTAAACTGTTTTATGTTTCCTCAGGTAATCAATTGGCAGACATCCTTACAAAATCATTACCAGTGGCTCGGTTCACCGATATGCGAACAAAACTTGGATTGTTTTAAAGAATGTTAACAACACTTTGTTTCGTTTGAAATAGTTTTAAGAAAGTTTTATTTACTGCATTTTATTGATTAGTATTATACTTTAAGATTAGTAGTAAGAAGAATGGTCTGATTAGGTTTTTCTGGGTTTCCCTAATCCTGTGCAACGAATGTTGGACCATTATTAGATTTTTATAATTGTGTTTAGTCCCAGACAAAGGAAGGTGTGTGTGATATTGAATTGTAAATAGTTATTAATATTTTAGGGATTTATTTTTGAGGGGGCGTGTTGGTATAGGCGTATAAAGCCTAAACGACAAAAATAAATCTATCTTACTTTGATATTGTATTAGTTGTATTGTTCGTCTCTTTCTTACGTTTAAATAAACATATGTGGAAGGGCTGTGTATGGTTCCTGTACTAGTTGACTCTATCCCTCGTCTGTGACTAGACTGCGCACGCGTTGCTTATAATCGCGTATAAAACACACACCTCCTTAAATAATTGAATTAATAAATATTTTATTATTTTAAATACTAACTGTGCCTTTTTCATTTGTCGCCCAAATTTAACAAAGGTGACGATAACGAGACGATGACGAGGACGATGACGATGACATGGATGATGACGATGATGATGACATGGATGATGACGACGACGATGACGAGAACGATTATGATGACATGGATGATGACGATGACGATGATGATGATAACGATGACGATGACGGTGACGATAACGAGACGTTGACAATGACGAGGACGATGACGATGACATGGATGATGACGATGATGACGAGGACGATGAATAATTTCATATCTAGAAACTAACAACAGATTGAAAGATCCAAAATTTATTAAAAGTGATTTACATCCAAAGACGCCCTCGGATGTAACTCATTTGCGACGTTTCGCACGACGCGATGCACATCACTACCGACCGCGCTACATCTATAGATACAATCTATAGAACATCTGCTTACGCTCTGCACAACGACGAAAAACATTAGGAGCGCTCTATAGTTATATTGATACTCTAAGTTTTTAACTAAACAAAATTTTACAGATATAATGTTGGCAAGGCAAGGGACGTTTTCAGGTGTGCTGGCTGCCCAAAAGATCCCTGAAATATTTGCCATGGCGAAGCCCAAAACTAATGCCAAACCATTATTTATTGCTTTGAACATACGACCTCAGGTTCTGTCCAGTCTGTAAAGAATTTCGACTTTCGTATTTTCTGAACGTCAAAGATACAAATAAAAATATCAGGGACATTTTTGACAGCTAAAAGAAATAAGCAAATCCACATCATTATTACAACGAAAAATATACTGGCCGGCATTTACATAAAACAAAAACAGTGAAAACGGATACGATATTAATAATTCACATTGAGAGAGGCAAGGCCTTTAGAAAATTTCCAGACTCCCGGGTAAAATTTCCCAAATCTGGCAACTCAGACTATCAAAGTCCTGTCAATGTCATTATTTTATGTGAGATTGACAATGACAGAGAAAAAGGCACAGATATTTGTTTATAAATCCTACGTTTGCGACCTTTTTTCAAAAATTCATAAAAAATAAATTACAAAAATATGGAAGTATATACATACTAGGTACTTTCGATTGCATATATAAAAAGTACCACTTCCGGTTAAGTGTATGTTGTCATAATATACTGTAAGTTTTTCTCGAAAAAAAAATACCTTTTATAATTTTTTTGCATAGTTTGTTATCACCCGCCACTTTGGGTGATAATGGATTAAAACCGGGTAATAAATAAATCCGTTTTAGTGAGTCACGCGTTCAAAAATAGCACTCCAGCTTACGAACCGCTTTGCTGGTCGGTCAACTAGTGGTCCCCGCGCTTGCGGCTCGTCGTCCGCGCGCTTACGCCTCCGTATTCCCCTATGGGAAACAGGCGTGATAATATGTATGTATGTTTGTATTCGAGCTGGGGTACTATTTTTGAACGTGTGACACTCGTCTTCGAGCGATTTTTGTATGGATAAATCGTTCGAAGACGAGTGTCACGCGTTCAAAAATAGTACCTCTGACGTCTCCGTTTTCGTTCGAGTTGACCGCGAGTCGGTCGACGTACCGAAGCTGAGCCGGTTTGGTTATGTGCCTACGTCACGTCAGGTTGACGCCTGGTTAACCGCGCGGCGAAAGGCGATACGGTGTCGATCCCTTTCCGAGTTGATAAGTGTGCGGTGACCTTTAATCTTTTTATCGAAGCCTTGTTCCTTGTTCGAAGCCAAAGAATATGTATTCTCATAGAAGGAGCTTCGAAGAAACAAAACGTACACGGTCGTAGACAATAGAGTTTTTACTAGGGATTCGACAGTCATGTAATAGATGCCGATATCGATTCTAGTCTTTTTGTCTATGGTGTAATACAGTCAGCTTATGATATGATGCCTGACAAAAATAATCAATTAATTAATATCTACATGATAATTACGCAAGCGGAGTAACATGAAACGTAGAACAGTCAAAATATAAATGGAGAAGAATGACAATGAAAATAGTTGGATATTGCTAAATATTCTGTAGTAAATAGTTAATACTTAGTTATCTCACAGTCATCATCGCCATCATCAGTTCTTTTTTAATCTCCACTGCAGGTGCCCGTCCCTCTCTGTACTATGAGAGCCATATATTTTATATTGCCAGAACAGTCAGAGGATTTATCCTACTTTCTCCACACTGGCCAGACGGGTTGGAAAGGTACCTTTGATGCTTAAGCTTTGTTTGGCTTGTATTTTCTAAGACGCCTTCTACTACATCCACGGAAAGACTTGGAGTGCACCTATTCTATTCTGCTGGGAACCACACGGCGGTATTTATTAATCTCACAGTGATATCCTACAATAGCGCACTTATTAACGTGGTTTCATACAAAATTTGAGTTTCAAGATGCAATTTTTTTACTTTTTATCATCATCATCATCAGGTCTTTTTAGTCTCCACTGCAGAAGCACGACTCTCTCTGTACTACCAGAGCCATATATTAGCAAGAGCAGTCAGAGGATTTGGCCTTCACTCTCCACGCTGTACGCTTACCTTTTGTATTTCACCGTAATTACGTGACTCACAAACCTCATGTTGTGAGTTACGTATTCTCGATAAAGTATTACTAACAAATACCAATAAAAAAAAACTTGTTACGGTCCTTTGACAAAGTGAACTTTTGCAGAAGAAATTGACAGCTACCTGCTTGGATATCGGTAATATCACGCTAGCTAAGAAAAAAAATCGATATAGAAATAATGCAACGTATTAATTCAGGTAAAAAAACTCTATGCGCCAAATTTTATCCAAATCAATCATATAGTTTCAACGAGATTAAGTAACAAACATACAAAACTTTGCTTTTATAATACAATGTGGGATTAAATAATACAACAATAATATTTTAAATATAATTTATTCGAATTCAAAATATTTAATTTCAGGTTTTGAGTTCCAATCGCAATAAGTATAACAACGGTGAAAATATAT
This sequence comes from Rhodophaea formosa, assembly GCA_963082605.1. Classification (NCBI taxonomy): domain Eukaryota; kingdom Metazoa; phylum Arthropoda; class Insecta; order Lepidoptera; family Pyralidae; genus Rhodophaea; species Rhodophaea formosa. Next base: position 12,230,010 of record OY720206.1, on the reverse strand, counting down.
TTATTGATTGACTTCCAATTCCAATGTCACAGATTTGCTATAATAAACTTCACTATATAATGTATGTTATCCCGCAGTTGTAGTGTATTCTATTTCAGCCCGTGCCATGCCCGTGCGTATTCAACAATAATTATACTGTCATCTGTCAAATATCTGGAACAAACACTGTGATACTTTTTCCACTCTCAATTGCAACGTCGATCCATTTTTGCCTTGATGTCCATGGGAAATCTGTAATCAATCAAATCCAGTCGTAAACAACAACGATTTAAAAATGAACACATAAATATATCTACTAAACCAATTATGATGAAACTTAAATTGTTCCTTAAGTTGGACAATACCTAGTTCAAGATTTTTTGCAAACTGATTTATGATTTTTAAGATATGTGCGGAAGAACATACAATCATACAAGTATACATACTCTAATGAAATTGTGTACACATGTTTAGAAGTTGTAAAATACTAACATATTCACAAACTGGGTAATATTACTTATTACATGCCGAATTAATGATATTCTTTTTTTTAAGTCGGTTGAAAAATAAAGCATAACCACAAAATACCGACAGACAAGGAAAAAAAAAATTGCATACCATAGTACTTTACAACGTTCTGAAGGCCTAAAACGGCAAAACCGTCCGATTGTCGGATGGAAAAATCGGACGTGTATACCCAACTTAATGGTCGTAAAATATCGATAATCTTTAAAGTCGATATAAATTTCACAACACTAGTGTCAAAATATTAATTTTTATCTTTGTACAACAATATTTCAGTTTTATTGCTTTAAAATAGCCAAAAAACATTTGATATAGACACATCCTTACATTTTACAGTAATATAATAAAAGACATCAATGTCTATCACTGGAAAATCGTGTATAAATACATGAAACGTGACCTACCGGTGAAACCTTGTGTTTTCGGAGTTGATATCTTTACCAGCATAGCGCAAGGTTGCCAACTGTTGCATGAGTAAGTGCGCTAAATCACTACAGAAAAAGCGCTAGATTTGCCAGTTTTCTGTAAAAAAGCGCCATACTACAAAAAAAAATTTTTTTTTTATTCATCACACACTAATTTTGACAGAAAAACTAAAAAAAAAACAAAACAAAAATTATAATATGTAGGGTATTAGATACAACAACTTAATCATCTTCAAAAAAATTTAAAAATTTAGTGCTATTTAGTGCGACTGAGATAGATATACTTACTTCGATCTCGGCTCCACCCAAACTGTGATATCCACAGGAAATCCCCGTCAATAGATTAAAGATAGAATGTAGACATGTGCGTAGTGAGTCGATACTAGTCGATAGTCGAATCAATGTAATTAGGTACTTAAATAATGATTGTGTACCTATACGTTGAGTTGAACATTTATTAAATAATGTAGAAATAATTTCATTTTGTTTGTTAGCTAACAATTTCATAATCTAACTTAAAAATAAATAATTAACTTCATAAATCTGAAAACGCGCGAGATTGGGCGCTAAGCGCTAAACATAATAATTTCGCGCTGATGATGCGAAAAAAGCGCTAGATCTGGCGCCGAAAGCGCTAAGTTGGCAACCTTGGCATAGCGTGATTCCCATTGCACCGTAGTCCAGGACATTGTGCATTTAATAAAGTTTCTGGTTTACACTTTCACACTACGAAAGTATCTTTAATTCCCAGCGAAAATTTAATTTTATCACTGCACCTCCAACTCAGACGAGTCAACATTTTATACGAACGATTTAAGATGAACATAGTAATTGACAATTACCTTTTCAAAACTGTCTTTTCAAATTGGTCGCATAAAGATATCAAGATATCAAAAGTGACATTTCTCAAGTGTATCATTAACACTTATTGATAAACCTATATTTGTCTCTTTTTGATATACTCTAAAAAGAAAGAGACGAATATATAGCTGAGAACTACGCGGTTTCTATGAGAATACATATTCTTTGTTCGAAGCACATGATGTGGTGTTGCATTTTCAAAATTATAATATCTGCATGACAGTTTGATTTTGCTTGCTTTTTTATCTGTAGTTTGCTGCTGCTGCTGTCATTTGTCGTTCGTGACGTGATTCAACGTGATATTAGTAATTTAGCTGTATTTTAATTAAAATTTTCGTAAAAATCGATGGTGGATTGATTATTCATATATATATATATATATATATATAATAATTATACAAATAAGATTATTTACTCGGCTCCTAGGAAATGTGAGTATTAGGACTAAACGTCCACATCCTATCTTCAACTTGTACCATATATTTTGTTCTATGTTTTGTCGTTAGATTAACTCTTATTTTATTTTTAATTTATCGTTTTTGTCTTTTAAATGTATCTGTTGTACATTCAATATTTACGAAAATCGTGGGCAAAGCTTGCTAGTCCATAATAATGAGATAATCATTCAAAGTAGAAAGAGTATGTTTGTACGTATTGAGTGTTAGAATATGCACTGCACAAATGCACTTGTTTCATAGGTACCATGGGAGCCAAAACTTTTTTCGATGTCCCTTAATACGAAATTATTTATTTCTTTAAAATATTTATTTATTTCTTTCTGAATAAATTGTTGTTTTTTGTTTAACATTGCTCATAATATATCCATATAAATTTCTTATAAGAATAATTTTGACTAAAAGTTTTAATCAAAGATTTTATTTGTTCAGGGAGTTAGACGTTGTTATCTACTAATCATTTTATTTTTACAAATAAATAAATTTCAAACTTTGAAACCTTCTTTGAAACCATTCAGATTATTTATGTGAATAAACACATATCCCTTTGTAGATGTCTGGAGGTCACAAACATCGTTATAAGAATGCAGGCTTAAGCGCCGATGAGCTACGGCGCCGTCGTGAGGAAGAGGGTGTTCAGCTCCGGAAACAGAAAAGAGAGCAACAATTGTTCAAACGAAGAAATGTTAATCTTCCAGCATCAAGTGTTCCAGATGTTGCCCTACAAGTATGTATTGAAGCTACTTGCCATGGGTTCATGTAAACTTATCTTGTATTTTCATTAATAGGATATTATTACGAAACATTTCAATGTATTTTTTTATTACTACTTACCTAAATAATAAAAAGAAAATATTGGACTATGGGAACTAAACAGATGAAGTAAGAGAAGCAAACATTCTTAGTCACAGTTTAAGTGAATTTTTAAGATGTTGGGGTTTTGGTGAGTTGTGTAGAAACTTATGTAATTAATTGTATAACCTTTAATATTTGTTTTGGCAGGTAATTGTTTGTGGTTCTTGGTTCTATCTAGAGATGTTCAAAACATGGTAGGGGTAAGGCAGGCTGCAGGCTGTAAAATCTTTGCTATATCATATCACAGCGAGAATTTTTTTATATTTATGTATGGGTTCTGATGCATCTCAGCTGATTATGCAACTAACGCTCTGATGATGATGAATCAAAACATCACTCAATGCTGATTTGGAAAAGAAAGTATTGTTTGTTATCATCAAGCCATTGTTATTTGGATCGTTAGGAATATGAGATAATGACCACAAAGGTGCCGTTTGGAGAAATGATTTGAATTAACAGTCTTAATAATTGCAGGATGACATCAACATATCTCCATCAGATGACATTACTCCAGCAATGGTTGCAGCTCTCTATGGTGACAATCCTGAAGAGCAAGTCATGGCAACTCAAAAATTCCGTAAACTATTGAGTCGTGAACCCAATCCTCCTATTGATGAAGTTATACGAACAGGAATAGTTCCTAAATTTGTTGAATTTCTCACAAATAGTTCGAACCCTACACTGCAGGTAAACAGAGTTATAATTTGATAAATTCCTTATACATTTAACGCTTTTATTTTACAGAAAATTTAATACTACTCACCAATAAATAGTAAACAATTTATATTAATCACATTTCAGTTTGAAGCTGCGTGGGCCTTAACAAATATAGCATCGGGTTCGTCAGAGCAGACTCGCGTGGTAGTTGAATGTGGGGCTGTGCAAGTTTTGGTGGGGTTAGTGGCGAGTGGCAGCAGCGACGAGGTGCGGGAGCAGGCTGTATGGGCCCTCGGGAACGTGGCCGGCGACTCGCCGCGCTGCCGCGACACTGTGCTGGCAGCTGGCGTGTTACCACCACTTATAGAGTAAGAGCGTGTCCTATTATGCGGTAACGTCACTTATTTCTAGTACTATCAGAAATAGGGACGAGGTGCCGGCCCTAAGGGCGCTCTATGTTTTCCAAAATCTCATCCGTAGGCACATATTTAGGGAGAGTTCTATAGCCGAATTGCAAAATACGAAACCATTATAGATTCATCATGTCCATATCACACAGCCATTGTATTCTGAAATTCTTAAGATTATACAGCTTTACGATTTTTATACAAAAATAAAAGATTAAGGGGAAGAAAAATTTTAATTAAAAAAAAACTTATAACAACTTACATAGAACTCATACTATTAGGGTTCCGTAGTAAACTAGGTACCTAAACTTATAACTGTAACTTATAACTTATAAAAGTGGTAGTACTGTAACAAGGGAGTAATATTTTTTTTCTATACAAACCCATCGTGTTGGATATTGTTAAATAGGTCTTTAAATAATATTGTGAGGTTGAGAACACCATTTTTCGATTTAGGGATCCGTTCCCGAAATATTTGGTTTTAAAATGCAAATTTTTGTTAGAGGTAAGTGCCCCCCCACCCTATCTACTAAACGGTTATATATGGACACGTGAAAAAAAAATTACAGCAGTAGTATATTTACTGAAGTTGAAAGGAAAACTATCAGAGCTGAGTACTGAGTACAAACTAAAAAGTTATAGGCAACCAACTTATAAAATGTACTCGAAAATCTAAAATTGCATACAATTTTCATTGTTAGATGTTTTTGGTCGGTAAACTGTGAGGTGCGAGTGTGAACAGTGTGAACTCAAAGTTGTCATTCGCAAATACGGAACCCCTCTGCGCGTGGCCCGACACGCACTTGGCCGGTTTTTTTTTTACAAATCTATATGTGTGGGCTGGCCATAGATCTTGAAAACGATATTAACGATACCGAGGTTTCTTAGACCATTTTTTCTGTATGAAAGATGGCTGCTTTAACATTAAAAATTAGAAATTGAAAAATATAAAAGACGCTGAAGATCTCACTGAAACTTTCTACGAAAATTGAACGAGGTATTTTTGCAGCGGTTTCCGAGATAATCACATTTTTAAAATTTCAAGCAAATATATCTTTGCCATTGTTACAAATACTATAAAACATAAAGTTATTTTTGCTGGCGAAAAATGATGTTGGTAATTTACTACAGAACCTTTCCTTCATGGGCGAGTCCGACTTGCACTTGGCCACTTTTTGAATATGTATGTAACACTTGAGAATAAATGATTTTTGGATTGAAAAATCACTCATCTTTTGAAGTCACGGGTTCCTTAATAGTACCCCAGGTTATGCTTCCTATTGATTTTCATTTTTCTCTTACAGAATATTGAATAAATACACTAGGATATCTATGACAAGGAATGCAGTTTGGACACTATCAAACTTGTGTCGAGGCAAAACCCCACCCACAAATTTTGAAGCAGTTGCACCTGGTAAGTTTGCTGTTGATTGTTCATCTGTGATCTTATATTGTATGATTCCTCTAAAAATTCGTTTCCCAGATTTTTGTGTAGTTTTAGTTCTTCAAGTACAAAAAAATAATACAAATCATTGCAAGAATTTTCGGCTGCTTTCAGTGCCCTATTTTTGGCTGCAGTTATGTGCTCTTTGACCCTCTTTGATATTGGATATTCTACGTGTTGGAAGACAAGTCTGGTGAAGTGTTGGAATTCCATAGTGAATCATTTTAACAAAAATAAAGTAACGTAAAAATATTTTTAAAAACAAGATTATATTTAAATGCTATGAAAAGGAAAAAATGAACTCCAGATTATATCAAACCAGTAAATTTAAGGGCATAAGTGCTGCCACCATTCATTTGAAATAAATCATAAGACGTAAAGGGCATTATATTTAGTTAAAAAATTGGTTCTGCAAGGCCTTACATAATCTTCAAACTATTTAATGAACTACTATTTACAGTTTAAAGTGTGAATGTAAAGCTTTACTTAGCGTTTTTGCCAAAAGTGACCGTTTTAGACAAACAAAGCTTAGAAAAGCTTCATGATCTCAAAATAAACTGTAAACAGTAGTTCATAAAATAGATTGAATGGTTTTCTAAGGACGGCATAATATCTCCGTCTTACGATTTATTTCAAATGGTGGCAGCACTGGACCCCGAAAAATTCATTATTCCCCTTGGCGCCAGATTTTTTTTGTATTCTGGTTATTTACAGAGATCCCGCGATTAGCTTTTATGTTATACCTATGAATTGTGAAAGATATTAAATTAAATAATTTGAATTAATCTTAAACTTAGTTTTTTATAAATATTTATCATCATTAATTTATTTTTAGTTTTTAGTGATTATCAGTTACGTACTGAGTTCAGTCGGCTCCATTCCGCCTACATAGTCAGACCCTTGACATGATTCATGATGAAGTGCTTGTCAAGAGTTCAAGATTCAAGACTCGTCAAATCAGTCCAAACACAATAGGCTTATGTTTTATTACTGAGTTCTGTCGACTTCCTTCCATCTCCTGGATAAAACCCTAGACATGGTCCACGATGAAGTGCTCGTTAAGACAAATCGAATGAGTAAAAGAGTTTTTATTACTGAATATATGTACATATACATAGATAAACATCCAAGACCCAGGTCAATCTGAAAAACATAATTTTTCATCTTGACCTGTCCGGGAATCGAAACCAGGACCATCCGTGTCGCAGGCGTGTTGACCGCTGCGCCACGTAGCTCGTCGACATTAAAGCTTGTAAAATGAAATCTTACTAGAAGTTTATTTCCAGGTATTCCCGTGCTAGCTCGACTGCTACATCACACGGACCCAGACGTCCTGAGCGACGCGTGTTGGGCGCTCTCTTATTTATCCGACGGACCAGACGAGAAGATTCAAGCGGTCATTGATGCTGGAGTCTGCAGAAGACTCGTTGAACTGCTTATGTAAGTTTACAAAATACTCTATTGAATCATACATACAGCTTGCGTTCCTGAGCAGGAAACCCATTACAAGATACGATTTATAGTCTGCAAGTGTAAACTCAAGCTTGAGTTTGATTTATTTTTTTAATTATAAATTAAATTAACAAAAAAAAAAAATCCTAGGTTTCACCTCCACGAGCGTAAGCATCGCAACGATTTTATCATCGTGCCAACTATTTCTCCTCTATGCAGGAGGCCTATATCCAGCTGTGGAAGTCCCTGGCTGATAGATAGATTTTAAATACTATTTATTAATCCAATATCTTCACAATATAAAGACAAACATTTTTAAATAGATAGTTTTTGACACTATTTGAAATTTGACACTATTTGAAATTTGACACTATTCGAAATTTGAACATCAATGGTTGGCTACAAATCCGTATTTCGATCGTCATCTACGGCTTATATTCTATTTTATAATCTTTACCATAATCTTTACCTGAAGAATCCAGACACTGGCCCTATAAGGGAATATTAAAATGATCATTTTGCATTTTAATGTTGTTAAAAGTTGTAGTAAAAAAATCCTATCCCAACTAATGCGACAGTGAGTTTGTTTGTTACGCCTTCACGTTGTATCTACTGAACCGATCATCATGAAATTTGGCATATACATAGGTTAGGCTACTGAGAAAGACATAGGCTATATATCACGCGGGCAGTGGCGGCTCGTGACTCAAAGACCTGGTGGTGCACATAATAAAACATGCCTAAAATTGTTTGGATAATTTCTAACAGCAGAAATAATTCTCTTATTTAGATAGGCATTTTTCTATTTACATATACAAAGTATAATAATTAGATTGATAAGTAAAACAAAACATAAAAACAGCGAAAGTAAAACACGAACAAATATAAACGTAAGACAATTCACACGAAAACTACCTAATCCGAACATTATCCGAACGTCGGCTTTCGGCCCGCGTCGGGCCCCGTGCGGCGCACCAGATTTCGCTAAACTTCCATACTAATCTTCCGTCTCACGCGCCAGGCGTTTCGTCGCCTTTTCCATAGCAGCTGTATAGGCGCGTTGCGTGCACTGGGAGCGGGCGCACGGCAAACTATTTTGTCAAGCGAAAATAATACTTATTTTGTAATAATACTTATATCATTTGACACAAAATTAATGTATTTTTACGTTAAACTGCTTATTTATTTTTTATATCAATGTTATTTTTTAGTATATATTTAAGCTTAAACTGGTAGTGCACCGCACGAGTGCACTTAAGGGGGAGCCGCCACTGCACGCGGGTAAAGCCGCGGGCAACAGCTAGTAATTTTTAAATTTTAGGCATAACAAATCGACGGTGGTGTCGGCGGCGCTACGGGCGGTGGGAAACATCGTGACCGGGAACGACGCGCAGACGCAGGCCGTGCTCAACTGCAACCCGCTGCCCAACCTGCACCATCTGCTGCGCTCCAACACCGAGGCGCTGCGCAAGGAGGCCTGCTGGATGCTGTCCAACATTACGGCCGGCAATGCGGTGCAGATACAGGTACTACTAGACAAGGGCGGATCTAGAATTTATTTTCTGGGGGCACAACGGGCGGACGGAAATCAAATTTCGCAATTCCCGCCAGAAATAGACAAGAGTTTCACTTATGTCCTCTGTTATTTTATTCATATATTTTAAAAACTCTGATAATTTGATTTGCTTTTAAGTATGTACTGTGATGGAATATCCACAGTAAACAAAAAATATCGTCTTCACGTGCCCCTGTGCGTCCCTTCCATTCGCCCTTGCTTCAAGACTAATAGAGAAGCGCAGATGCTTTGCCTTTCTCGATCCCTCTTTGTTTTGTACACTGGGCCATGCGTTGGAAAAACGTATCTTCGAGTACAGAGTTCGATGACTACCATTAGACGAATACACGAAAAGGAGCTCGATGGCCCAGTGGGCGTGAGCATTATTGGCGCTTCCGCATGTTAGCAACCTCGGGTACAGTCCCCACTTGGTTGGATGACGGCAAGTGGCATAAAAAGAAAGGTTTTTTTTGATCTAATTGGAAGTTAATTCAAATGTGATTTATTTTGCAGGCATTGTTTCTTTAAGATTTTCTAAAATTATATATGCTAAGTTTGAGAATTACTGAATGAGGATTTCTTTTTGATTTGGCAAATATTGGCATTCTTTGAAACTGAAGACTTTGAGCTGTCACAATGTGTAAATACTTTTCTTCCAGAGTCATGCTGCTATCAAATTTGCAAAACATTATTATGATCAGACCATTTACTAAACACTCTTTCATCGCAATTTTTCTTATCTCACTCCTTCTTCTTTCGGTTATTTTAAGTATTTTTTTTTGTCTTACAGGCGGTTATAGATGCCAATATATTCCCGATTTTAATTGAAATTTTAAGACAAGCCGAATTTAAAACGAGAAAGGAGGCCGCGTGGGCTATCACCAATGCAACTAGTGGCGGCACACATGCACAAATAAGGTAATCAGTTCCCTTTTAATTTTTTAGAATAAAGGCTGTAAAATTAAAATCAATGATTGGGATGTTTGTATAAACAGAAGCTATCGACTTTATTTCACTCAAGCAAATTATGTAAATTCCCTAGTACAACCTTCTTGAGAGTATGAGAGAGAGGGAGAGAAATCATTTGAATCATGTTATTAAGGTTCCGTAAACGGAACTTTATGACCAAAGCTTCACTGTCCTATTTTTAGTAAGTTGAAACTAGGTGATAAATTGATGACATGTCTCTCCATCTTAAAGTGTGGTTATTAGGGCCGGGGGTCGGCCCGAGGGCCTGAATAGACTGTTTGATTGAAAACCGCGCGAATGAAGTTGCGGGAAACAGCTAGTTTTTAACAATGCTCGAACTGTATACATATGTATGATTCAACAATATTGTTACATAGTATCACGTCTTTTTCCCTTGTGGGGTAGACAGAGCACAGGTCTATAAAACCTAAAGGCCATGTTTAGCATGTTGGTGGGCTTGTAAGTGGAGAACGGAATCAAAATAGTGATGGGTTACTAGCCGCATCGCCTATTGACATGATTCCTCACGGAATTCCCTCAATTGGCTTGGACGATCTGCACGGGAAGAGAAGCAGCTGGTACAATCTACGTTTTTTCTTTTCTCGCAGACCAGCGTGAATATTGTTGGTTAAATATAATACTTAATTGAATATTTCAGATATTTAGTGGAACAAAATTGCATACCACCCCTCTGTGATTTATTAACTTTAACTGATCCCAAAACGGTGCAAGTGGCCCTGAATGGACTGGAAAATATACTAAAAGCTGGCGTACAGTCGGACCAACACGAGAATCCCTATGCGGCGCTCATAGAGGAATGCTTCGGTAAGTTTTTACTGCAGGGTTTTTTTTTTTGTTTATGATTTTGTATATTATGGTTAGAATGGTCAGCCAATGTTCAGACCTAATTCCCAATTGGAAACTTATAAGTAGTTGCCATATAGCATGTCAGTAGATGACATTGATTTTGATTGTAGAAGGTATACTGTTCTTCGAATAATTCCACCAAAAACTAGATACAATATCTGCGATTAAAAGCGTCGTCACGTGCATATGAGCATACTTGACATTTGGGTAGACTTTCGATTTAGCAGCATTCATTAGATCCATTTTAACTCTGTAAATTCAAATCAAATGTCAATCAAAGTATACCACAAAGATACCCGAGAAGGGTATCCTTTATTCGTAAAACTGAAAAAGCCACATATTTTCGGGCCCCCCAGGAGTAGCACAGGGTTAAGAAAGTTGCAAACTTGGGTGTAGGCTATTTTTAGTGGTCTCTACGTTTGCAATGTTTGACACTTTTTTGTCGATATTGACTGGCCTATGAAGGAGACACTATTATATATGCGTCGAGAATTACAAAATGATTATCACTAAGTATATTTTGGACAGAACGAGAATCTAATGAAGAGGTGCTGAAAATTATGGGGGAGAAGAGAAGACTGATAAACGATATTGAAAATATAGATATAGATGTAACAAAGGGAGAAATGCACACAAAAGAGCTAACTTCACTGTAAGTTGTCAACTTGTGTCGTAGGATACTAACTCAACGATACTATATTATATCATCATCATCATCAGGTCTTTCTAGTCTCCACTGCAGCAGCACGACACTATATTATATAGATAAACAAAATACCCAAGACCCAGGTCAATCTGAAAAAGATCGTTTTCCATCATAACCTGACCGGGGATCGAACCCGGGACCACTTGTGTCGCAGGCTGGCGTGTTAACTACTGCGCCACAGAGGTCATCAAATAATATAAAAAGAAGATAAAAATATATTTTAAATGTGATGTTGCAGGCTTGGACAAGATAGAATTTCTACAGTCTCACGAGAACCTAGACATCTACAAGAAGTCGTTCGAGATCATCGAGAATTACTTCGGGTCGGAGGAGGAGGACGGGCGCCTGGCGCCGCAGGTGTCCTCCACCAGCGACCAGTTCACCTTCAGCGGCGACCAGACGCTGCCCAGCGGCGGCTTCCACTTCTAGGCAGGTACACGGAGCCTGCACAGGTATGACGCTTCATACAAGCAGAGTTACGCTTACGCATGTTAAGCAACCTCGGGCGTGGTCCCCACTTGGATGAGTGACCGCAAGTGGCATAGCAATATCTGGGTCCCGGCTGTCATCATTGATAGCAGTCGTAAAGCCATGTCAGATGCCTCTTAACAGCTTGAAAAATCTGACACCAGTGTTGGGCACTTACACACACGAAAAACAAACAAGCGGAGTGATATCCTATCCTAATCCTAACTAATATTATAAATGCGAAAGTGAGTTTGTTTGTTTGTGCTTTCACGCCCTATCTACTGAACTGATCATTATGAAATTTTGCATACACATAGGTTAGGGTACCGAGAAGGACATAGGCTATATCACGCGGGTAGAGCCGCGGGTGGTAACAGCTAGTTCATTCATAAACTACTACAAAACTTTACACCCGTGCACACTTCTTTGTGTAAGTAAACTATTAGGATCAACACCGCAGAATGAATTCAAGTACTAAAGAACGTATAAGAGTAGGCGCGTACCGTGCAACTGAGAACAATAGCAACTTACACTGTTTTCCTGTAGGAAAACCTAGGGAAAGGTGTACCTTGTGCGGTTAATATATCTAGTTAAATCAGCGAAACTAGTTCCACCCGTCATTTTATTCTTTCACTCCTAAATCAGATCAGATATGTAGAAGCATTAATTTTCATTAAGCTTATGAACCGTTATTTGAAACCTAATTAAACAACAATTGAGAGAGTAGCGAGCTTGACTTCCGGTAGCAGGTCGGCTATTTTACCGATTTTCCCTTACGACGTCGGCTAACTTCCGGTGGCCAGGAGGGGGGCATGTGGCGCCGCGCCACTGCTCTGAGCCTCATTGGCGTCTTGACTATCGTAGCAGTCGGTTGTATTGGTAAGTGCACGTACTTACATTTTTATTACTTATTTTCGCTTTTCAGCTTTTTATTTTTCAGATTACTGATTTTCCCTGAAACATGTTATTATTTGAATTCAAAAATTCAATATAATAACGGATTTTTTTAAAGTATTTTAACGATGCAAATCGTTCGTTACTTATATATTGGTTATTTAACAGTCCATCTGATTAACAAACAGTACTATTTAAATGTTGAATTCTTAAGTTGTTATATTCCTATATAATTTAAAGGTACTGTGTCAGTGAATAAATTGAGAAGGAATGTAGTGTTGCTATGCAGAGCATGTAAGTGATATTTAAGATTATATTAACACGTTGCGTTGCTTATTAAGCCTTTTTGAAGTTAAGGCCGTTGCCTTTATAAAGATTAACTATATGTCAAGAAAATGTGCAGCCATAGACTGCGTAATATTTTACGTTAATAAGCGATTGACTATAGATTAACAATAAAACTTAGTATAGATATGAATGATTTTCATTTATATCACTTCATGAAACTGGTTCTTTGCTGCATAATGAATAATATAACTAGTTATTTAGCTACTCAATAAAACATTTAAGGATTAACGGAAAATCCTTTTCGATTGCGAAGATTTTTTGTTTTCATATCACTTACCCTCAAGGAGATGAGGATATGGAGATCAATTACGTATATTAATTTTGTTCCTAGAGGTAACTAAACATTTCATTAAGTATATTAAAAGATAGTATTCATTAAAAAGTTGAAGTGTGAACTTATCATTAAATTGCTAGTTTATTCAATTGTCGATTACGGTGGACAATTTTGTTTATTTCTTTTTACTAATTTCTTTGTAGGAACAAAATCTTTGTATGGAATAGAGAATTGATACATAAGTGAATTTTATTTAATAGGGTGATACCTTGACCACCTTATCGAAATAATGCTGTTAGCTTAGCTATGCTTAACGTGCAGACTCGGGTCAAGCCCAGTCATGCTGGAACATTGGATTATTTATGAAGCTGCTGCGCAAGCTCAGCTGAACGTGCAGGCTCGGGTCAAGCCCAGTCATGCCAGAACATCGTATTGTTCATAGTGCAAATAAATAAAGCTGCTGTGCAAGCTCAGCTGAACGTGCAGGCTCGGGTCATGCCCAGTCATGCTAAAACATTGTATTATTCATAGTGCGAATAAATAAAGCTGCTGCGCAAGCTCAGCTGAACGTGCAGGCTCAGGCCCAAGCCTAGTCATGCTGCCTATGGCGTCTATTTTAATTATAGACATGCAATACGTGAAGTAAAATAAAATACATTTTGGTTCTTAATATAAACTTTTATTTTGCAAAGCTGCTACGTAAGCACACCTGAACGCTTGAGCTCAGGCCAAGCCTAGCCATGGCACGCAATTTCGGATTATTTTATGAATGACGTAAATAGAACTATTTCATGATGAGTAAAACTGCAGCAAAAGCTCTAATAAACTCGCCAATCGCGATGAATCAAGAGGAGTTACGTTCTGGTTGTATAACAATTTTATTTAAGTGCAATTGATTAGCTGTTGCGTATGCTCAGCTTAATGCGCAGGCTCAGGGCAAGCCTAGTCATGCCATAACATTGAATATTTTTTATAATAAGCGGAGCGACATTTTGCGTCGCGAATAATGATCTCTTTAGATATATTCATGAAGTTATTAAAGTAACTACATTTTTCATGTTTATTTACTTGGGCTTTTTTATCATAAAACTAATGTGAAAGCTCAGTTTAATTCATGGGCTCGGGTCAAGCAGTATTTCCAATGCTGAAAATGTTGTCAATTATGAATTTAAGTCGTTTGGGCTATACTTGAAGCCAAATGTGTATGATCTAGATTTGGCTCCTTATGAATAATGCTAACGTTAAATTGAACACACAGGCTCAGATCAGACCTGTTGCGGTATTAGCTAGTTATTAACTTTCACAGTAAATTGAACTGTATCCCAAGAAATTATAAAATAAATGTTTAAGTTAGCCACTTGAATCAGTTACGAACTTAAATAAAAGCTACATCGCAAACTTTGCCCAAGAGACGCAGTCTCTGGTTAACACATTCACTGCCGGAGTTTCACAATAAAGTGTTCTACGAAAGTACTCGTAGTTTGCACCGAACTTGTTTTTAGTTATCCTTCACCATCTCATTGATAATGAAATATTTTTATATTAATATCGTATAAAAATAATTGTCTTGATCTAAGAAAGACTTTTACCAACTTTTATTGCAAAGTCGAACCGGCCGTGCGAGTTTTTCTGATTACACTATAATGTAATGTCGCAGATATTTTTCATGTTCAAACTATGACACTAGCTATGAAAATTGACTACCGATTTTTTTTATGGTCACTTTACCGTAATGTATGAATAAGTGGAATGCACGGTATGTGCTACACTAGTATTTAATGCAAACGTATAACACATAATCATCATCAGCTTTCTACGCCCACTGCATACTATAAGCCTCCTTTCTATCTTTATAATCTAGCATTTCCTAGCATTTTGCCTAATTTCATAATGTGCAACAATAGTAAAAAGATTAGATTATACTTCAAGTCGACAAAGAGTGTTCGTCTTTTGACCTTGCTTATTTTATTCACCGACCTCAGGCGGTGATTATAACGGATCGTCAAATTATTTTGAATATTTTAAAGGAAACTTTAGCAGCTTTTCGTCGTAGATTAGCCTCCTCGTCATATCAAGAGGCTATTTTTGGGCTTGGCAGGTTAAAGATGCGCTCTAATTTCACAAGGCAAAGTCGGTTTTATGTTGTAATATTTCTTACAAAAATGTTTGGTATCAGTTTATTGAATAATATACTTAAAAAATTCATAGACATTTTTATGATTATTTCAGATTACCATATTTTTAAAAGTTGAATAAAATTTAAAAGACATGCATGTTAAGCAATAATTCTCGGTGTTTTCTTTAGCTACTAGCTACTTAACATCTCATCCAGGCCCTTCGCTGAGTGATGATTGGTTTGTCCTGTATCGTTTGCCCGACTCCTCTCTCATCTGAGCGTTTTTCCGGTTGCATTCTCAGCTGGAGTGCTTTGGACACCCATGGCCCGGGGCCTGCAGACATACATATCTTCGATTTTCTTTTAGTCTAAATCTGTTTGAGTTTTGAGGCTTTATCACGGTTTAAGGCTTACAACAGCATTTGACATTTTGTTTTTAATTATTATTTTTTTTTAATTATTTTATTTATTGGACAACATAAAATATTTTATTGGACCACATATATTTGAGCAGTGAATGCAAATCTGATTGCAATCTCAGTATTTGGAGTTTATTGAATTATTTAATGTACGTAAAGAAACTACAATAAATAAAAAAGTTCGTATAACAATCTTATTAAACGTGCTTTCTTTTGCTTCTTTAATTGAAACGGTTCTACTAATCTTCACTGAAGAATTTATAAAGGAACTCTTAGCTGGCCTTAGTCTTACCAAAAATGGTATTAAAAGGTGTGTTTGACGCTATTTATCACTTAAAATGATAATATCGCACTAACTTTTATTTTTGTTTAAATATTGGAACAATCCGAATTAGATTTTCAAATCAGAACTTTAATCCTATACTAGGATGGAAATCCAGATCATATTACTTTAACAAGGTATATTGTTTATGTGATATTTTTTGCCTGTTTCAAAATTCGAAGTATTTGAAATACCAGGTTTGATTGTTTTTAATATCAATAATGATAAGACTATTTATTCATCTTACTAATGAACGGTCTCCCGTTTTTGCCTCTGTAAAGTTGACTAGTACTATTCCAGCCTAGCAACAGAAAAGCAAGATATTTATAGTCAAAATTCAATTTATTACTTTCTTTTAAAGTTTACTTACTACTTTAAGTTTAGTTTTACTTTTTCTTGTGTTAAAATAAAATATTTGTCATTCCTCTGCATTTTATCATCTCAAAGACAATACAGTTGCGAGAGCTGTTTGTATCTACCATATAGCCTTTGTATTACAAATCTTCTGGGTATATTTTAGCCAGAAAGAAGTTGTTTTGTCCTAATTACGGCTATCATCTTGCTAAGTGCGGTGCACCAGCATATTTTACTTTATAAAGATTAAAACGGTCAAAGTTCATCTCAATTTTCCTTACTTTAAAATTACCTTTTTGGCTTTATTCTAACCAATGTACATATATGTCATATATTTTGAAAATGGAACAGAATTACTCATGGCTAATTTTAACAAATTATTCTATTTGTTTCCATATCTACGTAATAGGACTTGAACATGCAATTCAAATGGTTTTATACCATGGATACTGAAACTTATTGCACGTGACAACAAGGCTGTATGATAAAAAGGTTATAGAAAATAAATATTTTCCGCAAGGTTAACCTTGCAATTTGCTAAGTGAGTTTTTGAAGTTCTTTCCTCCAGGTGATTTCTTTTTTTTTTTTTATTGAAAGTAGTCCGGATATTATTGATCTTCGATGAAATAAGGAAAAGTACCTACGTCATATGATGGTTATTTGATGTTCTGATGCAAATCCTGTTTTACAATATTTTTATTATAAAAATAATAATTGTTCTGAATGTAATTTATATTCAATTTCGTCATTTATTTTTGGTCAGGTATAGTACGAGTTATTCGTACTCATTACCATTTATATTATTGTAAATTTGATATTTAAGCTTTACCTATACCATCTGTGTTGTAAATGAATTTGACACTTAAACAAGTGTTTATTAATTCAGTTTTTGTTTACTTTCATTTTTATTTTTTATATGATAATGTTTTGGTTTATAAAGTCCGCGTTTTTCCTATTCAATATTTTTTACTATTCTTTCTTGTAACTCAGTCTTGTCATGCATTTTATTTTCACATCTGATTTATTTAACTATTCAGTTTCACATGATATCATATCCATCATGTTATTGGCTATAACCGGTACACCAGGCGATAACAGACAATCTCTCAATTGTTGTTTAATTAGGTTTCAAATAACGGTTCATAAGCTTAATAGCAGCGTTTTACCTACCAATAAAACGCTTATTAAGCGATAACCTTATTTGAAACCTAATACACAATCACTGCCAGGTGTTTCTTATGCGAATCAATTTCGAGATCCAATGAGGCTCAGAGCAGTGGCGCGGCGCCACATGCCCCCCTCCTGGCCACCGGAAGTTAGCCGACGTCGTAAGGGAAAATCGGTAAAATAGCCGACCTGCTACCGGAAGTCAAGCTCGCTACTCTCTCAATTGTTGTTTAATTAGGTTTCAAATAAGGTTATCGCTTAATAAGCGTTTTATTGGTAGGTAAAACGCTGCTATTATTTTGCATTAGGTAAATAATATTGATGTAAGATACATAAATATGGACAAATCACACAGATTGAGCTAGCCCCAAAGTAAGTTCTAAAGTAAGACTTGTATTATGGGATACTAACTCAACGATATTATATTTTATAACAAATACATATATAGATACACATCCAAGACCCAGGTCAATCTGAAAATGATCATTTTTCATCTTGACCTGACCGGGGATCGAACCCGGGACCATCCATGTCATAGGCCGTGTTGACTGCTGCGCCACGGAGCTCGTCAAGATAAAACAAACAACAACCGAAGTATAGAATTAGGTTTTTCAATTGGATCTGATTTGGTAGTAAAATAAATAAAACTATGTTTCTTTAGTCTTACTTCTGTCCGTGCAAATATTGGCGTTAGATACATATAAGTTTATAATAAAAACCTATTTGCTTTCTCTTCCAGATAGGTCTTTGCCTGGGAAAAGTTGCCTTCCTGTCGACGAAACGATCGCCGAACAAACGCTTACACCGGAGTGTAATTATAAATATTTTGCACACATTATGTATAGATTTTATTTATTTATAAAATGAAATTATTAACAAAACTTGTTTTGCTATTGTAAAGATAATGCCACGTCTAGTTTACTTATTCTGTAGTAAGGTATATGAGCGGGAACAGAACAAATGGTTCCATAACTTGTATAGATTTTGGGCACGTAGATGTAGGAGCATTAAACAAAAGGTAGAAACGTATTACAAAGATTTTTGTAACTTTGTTTTCGCAAATAAACAAAATTGGTCTTCAAAGTTTACTTCAGACTGAGACAGACTGACAGACATCGTCGCTTGTTTGTATACAAAATACTATATGTATGAAATAGCCTATTAATTTTACGCTTGTTATGGTTGCTTTTATTTTAAACAAAGGCCAAAAAACGAGACTATTTATCATTTCGACATCACAGTATGGCTGAGATGTAGCAAACAAGGTATTACTTGTAAATGTATAAACCTACTTCTATGGTATAAGCTTTGGCTAATAACGAGTCACTACAAACCATAGTAATGTCTTACATGTATGCTACATGGCAATGAACATTCATTAGTTATCTGACCGTCAACCGAGAGTTTGTATGTACATTTAATTTACGACAGTAGTATATGGTAACGTTTTTATAACCGTCATAGTTTACTATACTTTGCTTTGACCATGAGAACAATATTCTAGAGTAGTTTCGAATCTCGTAATCGAAAACGCCTCATGGTTGGATGTATATAAATTCGAGCCAGTGATTTGATTACCTATAGGAACATTTTCTGTGTTACACATTCGACCTTCGTTTCCATCGAGTAAGACAATAGTTTACTATAGATCAAATCGTTTATTCACGTGTTAGAGGCTCTGTATTTATTGTATCATAGCTTGATAGACAGTCGACAACATATTAAGGGAAGGACAGCTTGTTAATATTGATTCGAGACACAGAGCTGACACTTTAAACTAGTAACGGGGCGATATTGGTGTCTATTACACACTACGCGCATGCTCCGGCAACGAACCAATGGGCTGGCGAGACAACAGCAACCAGGGAAGGAGTGTATATCAGGTACCATCTCTCTGAACATATCCAGTTACAATCTTCATCCGAGCGTTTTTACCCAGCATGAATGCTTTCATATTTGGTGAAAGTTTTACGGTCGGCTGCCTGCCCGACATCAACCCTTTTTAGGTAGTTCTAGCACCGCGTAGTTGGCCGTGCCGGGAATCCAACCCGGAACCCGAAAGCCAAACACAATATATGTAAGTACTTCACATATTGGAATGGAGCAATCGCGATAAGGTCTGTGATAAGGCCGTACTAACTACGCTTGATTTTTTTCTTGCCCTTGATATGCTGCTCGCCTCTCTGTATAAGCAATTTACCTTTTTTAAACATCGTTCTTTGAACACGTATTATCTGTGTATTGGTAAATAAAAGTATGTTATTATATCCCACATGGATCTAATGCCAGTTTTTGTTTATTGTATTATTATTTATTTTATGCATGCTATTGTTTATATTATATGATTGGTACTGACAGAGGCCTTTTCATTATGTATATACTTCTTACTTCGTTTTTATAAATCCGAAGTTTCTTGTTACCCGCTGTTTTCTATTTAGTTCATCAATCGATTCGTGCTTGTTTTTGTTACTTAATTCTTTCACAAGTTTCGGTGCAATCAAGTGAAGTCTTGATGCTAGTAAATTGATAAAGTATGAAAACAATGGAACGCAGAGCGTCGTTTGTCGTGTCGTGCCATCTGGTGTAAAAGAAACCACTGACAACATACATCTTAAAGGCACGGCGTCGATACAACCGCTCCCTTTGTTTGTTTTACATTGCCAAGGTTATTTTTTTTAATGGACATTAATAAATGCCAATAAAGGTTCTAATTCTTCTAAATATTTAATTCTATATTTCTACAGTAGTTCTTTAGATATAACTGCAAATCCTTAATTCTTGGTTTTAAAAACAAAAGACTTTGGATCTACGTCGTAGTCAAACATAAATGGAAATGAAGTATTTGTAAAAATAACATTGTAATTTATATGTTAATAACAATATTATATATAAAAAAAATACAACGCTTTGTAATGTATTAAACTCTTACTTGGGTTTTATTCGCGATAAAGTTTATAAAACAATCGGACTTTTATTTTTGAATCCTCACATTACATCTTTGATTATATATTACATATTTTAAAAATGTACCTACGTCGCGTATGTAATAGTAAAGTTACTTGTTTAACATTTCCGTTGTGTTCGTGCACTTTATTACATCTTTCATACTTTTCTTCAAAGTACAGGGTGTCCGCCGGCAGATTTTATACTTCATAAAATTAAATAAAACTGAATATGATTACAATGAAAATTATTTATTTATATTCTTAGAAAAGAATAACGCGGTTTTTATTTTTAAATGTCATTTTATTGAATTGGCGTCTTTCTACCCGCAAACTTAAATTTATGTTTTTACGGTTCCGTCTCTGCCCAAAAAATTGCCAGAAATGGCGAACCCAACTATGGTTTTGAGGCCCTGAAGAGACCTTTGATGTCCTTGTAATGGATTCCTGGCACTCCAATAATGCATATTCTGTTTATTAAAGTACCCTCCAATGTGAAAATGTGCCGCATTACTAAAAAAGATGTTCAATAATCGCGTGGGCATAGAAAATTGTTACAGAATGACTTAACATAATTGTGACTATTTAAGATGTTTTTTATATCGTCTTATAGCTAGTAAATAATCCGCAACACTTCCGCACTTTTCTTTGCTGCTGACTTGCAACGCGCCATGAGCTCAATTTAAAGTGTAAAATCTGCCAGCGGACACCCTGTATTTATGAAGTATTAGTAATTTATGAATTTTATGATACAAGTGAGCTAAGTTGATCATTACAACACGAGTTGTTTTGATAAAAGTATGAGATAGCTCTAGGGGGTAGTAGAAATAATTAAAAGTATTATAAATTTATTGTATCTTAATTCCATAGATCATGATGGCGACAAATTTGAAAATGTATTTAGTGTTATATTTCTAAATACTTATATAAGTTTGTATTCAACTGAATATAAAAAATAATTTAGGTGATACATAAACCCATTTCAAGAAATAATATAAATATTTCAAGAGTACATACCTATTTGATTTGAAAACTCTGCGCCAATGAACAAAATTACTTATATAATTACTTATTAATTCAAACTCAATTGATGAGCTAAAATCCGTAAAGCCAGTTCTTCGGCAGTGCGCCGATTGTACGAAACGTCACGTTATTTTCATGTAGAACTTTTTGAAATACAAATGTAAGTGACACCGATAACTTCATAAATACAGCCTTATGTTGAAATAAATATTAAAAGTTTTCTAATATTCTTTATTTTTGTAATTGAATAACAAGTTTAGAATGTAAAAAATAAAGGGTTAACTAAAACTACTACATATTTACAAATAAAACAGGCCTGGCAGCTCGTTGCCCCGTGGTAGCGTGCCCAGAAGGCTGGCAGCATTGCCACGCTGTATAGCAATGCTAATCTTTTGGCCATCATTTAAAAGTTTTTGCATTGTACTATATTTCAATGAGTTATCAAATCAATAAAAATAGAATAATATTGCAAAATGTAATGTATGCATCTAATATGCTTGCTGAGCAAAGTGTTTTTAGGTTTAAAATATGTTTCTTGGTTTTTTAAAACTGAGAGCTCTTTACTGGTTAAAAAATACTTTACCATTACCGCACGAGTGCTTTTTGCTTTACATTACCGCATTATTTTGTCTATAAAGCACTTGTGGTTAAGCTGGTTTATGTATTATAAATCTGTGTTACAGGAGTTACGGAGACGGTGTGTTGAAAAATGTTACTTGTGTGTATTTGGTACAAGAACTTAAATGGTGTTTGATGAAAGATCATTTATTACCATCTTCCATTAACACCTACCACAAAATACCCATTTCGTTAAAATAAAGAATTATCTTCAAAATATCACTGTTATCGTGAATTTCATCCCAGAACTTCATTCTGTCGTGGAATGGGTTTCTACCCACCGTAAGTTCACACCCTATGTTGAGGTAATGTAGCCTTTCATTATTTTCGACTGGGCTCCAAGTGACTTGAAGCGATGGGTCGTTGTCATCGGGAGTTGGGTTTCTGCAAGCACAAAATAAATACCTTGCTTACAACATATGTTTTAAAGGTTGTAACTAATATCAGCTGGGTAAAAAAGCCCCCTTTTTTATCAAAGAGTACTTAATTGTTTTATAAATAACATACCCGTACTTCGCGAAATTAGTCCACATTTTGATCATTCTATTTCTTGTTATCATAGAATCTCTAGTTATGTTACGTGTCTCCATATTATGATATTTTGTTGATAGTATGAACCTCAGTTCTGCACAATATCCAGTGAGGAAATTTGTATCCTTTATGTTTGTACATTCCACTGCAGAGTTGAATATGTAGTAAAATAAGGGAGTTTCAGGGCCGTATTCGCTATGCAACCGTACACTTTTATTAATGTGATATAAGAAATAAAAATCACTGACCATCTGTGCATATTGGTGCCGATTAGCCTCTGTCAAATTTTCATTTTCTCCCAAATAGAATTGTAAAAGTTTCTGCTTATTGAGAGTTCTTATTGACTTGGTTTCTTCACTAAGCGGTTTGAAGGCATTCAAATTAAAATTATGTTTTTTTACAGTGTTGTAAAAATCATTTCTGATAAGGGTTTTCATGGCTCCTTCTGTATTATTACTTCCAAAAATCATAGGGACTTTATTATATACACCAGATTTTAAAACAACAATGGGACTTTTGGTAAGAAAAGCCTGTTGTCCCTCAAAGTCTTCTTCAATACACGGTTTGAAAATGGCATCTACGCAGTCAGCATCGTGTACTTTAAGACATAGTTCGTAAAAACCTTTCATAATTGTTTGTGCTGGCAGAAGTCTTAATTCTCCAATAATTTCGTGTTTGTCTGTTTTTTTGATACCAAGTTGATGAGCCAATTCTAACACGGCTTTTAATGGATTTAATGTAAAGGACCAGTTGTTTAAAGCACACGCACTTTGTACGATGGCTTTCTGGAATAATCCAGCTGCGCTTGGCGAGAAGGTCATCAAGTGTACTATGCTCCCTCCACTGTTACTTCCAAACAACGTCACATTATTGGGATCTCCCCCAAAATACATAATATTTTTTTGTACCCATTTTAATGCCATTACTATGTCTTTTAAACCACAGTTACCAGGTGCAGTTATATCATTAATAGAGAGGAATCCAAAGGGGCCTATTCGAAAGCCACATCTAACGAAAATAACGCCGCTGCCGTTCAGAGCTGTTGGTTCGTATATTTCATCAAAATAGTAAGAGTAATTGACGCTTCCTATCCAAAACATGACTGGCAAAGGCTTGTCTGGGTGTATATGTGGGCTTGAAATTTCAATATAGAGACAGTCTTCCGAGCTGAGCTGAGTGTTGCTAAGTGATATTGGCATAGGGGAATCTTGTGTGCAGTCAAGTTCTTCTGTCCAGTTTGAAATAGGCGATGGTGGCTGAAACAGTGTTGGTTTGGTTGGTCAAGGACAAAAGCCTAAACATCTCATACACATACTCAAGCAAGGCTGCCAGATACATAACTATAATAATAATAGGCTGCCTGAATGGCAGCCGTCTGTAAGAACTGTAAGAAACTTGCCATATACAGTGTAAATAGGCGGTGCGGTGGTGTAATGAAATTTTGGTAATTGTAATTCGTAAATTAGTTTTAAAAAAATATATAAATTTTAGATATAAAATACTTAATAACTCGAAAAGACATCGACCGTGTTTCTGCGCTAAGCCACGATGATAACCACTTTCATGATGAATCTAAGTGAGCACTACGAAAAGATTTTTTGAAATGTAATGATAGTAGGTGAAATACGTTAGTAAGTTTTACGCGGATGAAGTGGCGGGGTATTGCTATTCATAATATTTAAGAAACCCTTTGAGATATGTACCAATCTCGTAATTTTAAAAATACACTTAAGAGTCGCCTGGACGCGCTTGTCTCCATACAAACGGAAAAAGGGAATTGTGGCAATATTTGATAATTTTGAAGTAAAATTAAGGATTTAATCAATTAATCTCATTATAGTTTACGTACGTTCCTATACAGCTTGGTTAAAATACCAATAGTTTGAGAATTACAAGCCTTTTCAAATTTGTATGGAAATCTTGAGAGGCGTATAATTCTCAAATATTTGATAATTTAACCAAACTGTATAGGAACGTACGTAGATTATAATGAGATTAATTGATTGGATGCTTAATTTTGCCCTAAAATTATCAAATATTGCCACAATTCCCTTTTTCCGTTTGTATGGAGACTTGCGCGTCCAGGCGACTCTTAAATAAATCATGCTATCAATAATCAACAATTTAAAACCAATTACATATATCATCATCATCATCATCATCAACAGGTCTTTGTTAGTCTCCACTGCAGGAGCACGACCCTCTCTGTACTACTAGGTAAATATATATCACAAAGTTAAAATACAATAAAAATATGCATACCATTAATATGAAAAAAAATCATCCACATTTTATACAATAATCAAAATCAACAATGACAATTGCTTAGTTAATAATTACTGAGTTTATGTAGGTATGTAACTAGTTACGTTTTGTAATACGAGTATTTTTGGTCCCGTTGGCCCCGTGCTCCGAATTGATTAAGGTCCTAGATGTCGGAAACCTCATTATTGCCCACCTATTCCTCAAGACTTAATTTGTGCTTAGTATATAAGTAGAGAGAAGCTAAGTTTTATACAAGTATGTTACTACATACTTACCAAAAATCTCAAGTGTCCTATTGGTGGTTTGGCAAATGGTATTCTTTTAAATTTGTAAATTTTTCCTTCATTTGTTGAATCGATGTAACCTCTGACTGCTCCATATTCCGTTTGGACAACACACTTGGATTTGCCAGAATTGTCCATGTTATTCACAACATTAGCTCTGGTTAAACACACTGCGCAACAGATATCACTAATGAAGTAGGAAACTACGAATAAAGTAAAACCGCTATATGACATTGACTGATAAAGAGATATCAAGCTGTGAAATGCCGGCTGTATCTTTTATTTAAACGGTAAACAGTAATGAATGTGATCTAAATGCAAGCGTAACACGAGATAGAACGCTTTGAATAGCGTAAATATTTTCATTAAAATATACATATTGGCAGTTGAGCAGACAGGACAGCAATGTTTATCAATTGATAACCTGTTGATAACAAGATAGGATTTATATATAGGTACTTACAGTGATCTATCTTTCTAAATAGATAAATTATGTTTATAATTAGCCTATAGGTATTATTAAAAATACGTAACAACGGGTTAGTCACGTAAATACTAGGTACTGGCCGACATGTTTCGACCTCATCCGGAGGTGTACCTCAGGGCGATTATTTACGTGAGTAACCCGTTGTTACGTATTTTTAATAATGTCTATATCTCACGTTAGTTTTCAAGTCAGAGTACACGAGGGGATCTGGAATTAGTGTGTGTAACATATATAGATACCTCCAGATACAGAAACCTCCAGATCGACGACGTGCGTGAAGACGCGAATTTCAATTCCTTTCGACGCATAACGCCATATACGTGAAACACCATCTATACGCAAAACACCTAACTCGCAAAAAACCGCTGACGCAAAACACCAACTAAGAAGAAACGTATAAATTTCGCAAAAACAATAAAATCCGCAGGAGCAAGCGAGATCTGTTAAAGGCAAGGGTATTCGAAAGCAAATTCTCAACATACGCCAGCTGATCGTAAAACCCGACGAATTAAACGTCTAAAGCCTTCGACTAGGCTGTGTTGTGTGGTCGGACCTCTGGAATGTATTGAGAGAAAGTAGGTACCTCAACACCTTGTGGCTTAATCCGCTCGTTGTAGGTACATTCACAACCAAGGCACCGTCAAAATCGAGGAGTTCCATGTAGTTTTTCTAAAGGCGTTAGACAAGTCCGTATTCTATCACCTATCCTCTTCAACGTTTACGGAGAATATATTATAAGGCGGGCTTACAAGAATTGGGACGGCGGCGGAGTCACGGTTGGTAGCACCAGATTGACAAAACTCAACTAAACATGCTTGAAAATGCTCACATTATTTTGACAACCTTGTTTGTAATGATATAAATCGATGCCGTCAAAATTAATTATTGTAAAAAAAAACTAGTTTCGCAACTCAGTTCTTCTACCGTCAAAAGTTGTGAGATCCATGTTACTTATTCGTAGGATCCATGTAATACCAAGTCGGTTAATGTTTTAAATAAATACTTAGATCAACTTGACAATCTCATTAATATAATAGTAATTACTTGTGAGATAAAAAAAAAGTCATTCTATTTATTTAAAATATTTACCGACTTATAAATTTATTTAAACTTTATTGCACAATAAAAAAAAATGTGTAAAAAAGACTTAATGCCTAATGGCATTCTCGCCCAGGCCTTTGGACCAAAAAGAAAATTTAAATGGGTGGTGGGTGGTGCAATAAAGTGCCAAAATTAAAAAATAAAAACAGTGTCATGATATATACGCTAAAAATCAATATACCAACGTGAAATATAACTTAAAAATATACCTACATAAATAAAAATAATACATATATATATAGCTACATATCTATAAAAATATAAATATATATATACATACCTAGTCGGGTCATAAGTTCTGTCAAATTTTTTTATTTTTTTTAATAATGGCTAGTTCATCTAGCCATTATTAAAAAAAATAAAAAAATTTGACAGAATATATTTATATTTTTATAGATATGTAGCTATATATATATGTATTATTTTTATTTATGTAGGTATACTTCACCAATTTTGAAAAAAAGAACGTTTGCGCTTGCCGAAAATAGAAAAGACTTTATTTTTATTCATTTTCAAATATGCAGTGGTCGAAGAAAGAAGATAGAGTAGGTAGCGGTTATCGCGTTGCACCGATGTGGTTACGCGCCAAAAGAAATTTTCAATTGTCTACAAAAATTCAAAATAACCCTACGATTTGTTTATCGCACTATCAAACGATTCACTGAAGATTCAAGCTTCGAAGATCGTAAGAAGAACGGCCGACCTCGTACAGTTAGGACACCAGCGATCATCAAAGCAGTGAAGGCGCGAATCCAACGAAATCCTGTTTGTTTATAAAATATCTTAGCTCTTCAGATGGGCCTAAGCAGAACCACGGTCAAAAGAGTGATAAATGAAGACCTAGGACTACGAGCTTATCGTAAGAAGACCGGACATTTTTTGAACGAGCATTTAGAAGCAAGAAGAGGAAAAAGACTTTTCTAAAAACCATTGGTGTACAGCCTCTCTAAAAGCGAACCTATTACCCCTACGGATGTTTTCGGGGAGAGCATTCCAAAGGTGAATACAGCCTGTACCTGAAAAGAGTTTGACATGAATCCAGATCGGTGAGAATGAGTAGTTAGAATAAGACTATTGGTAGAACGAAGAGACAAAGAATGAGTGGAAGAGGAGTTGAAATTTACATTTAAGATAATCAGGAGCAAAACGGTCATTGAGAATAGTGTAAAGCATGGATAGGATTCTAGCATTGTGACGCAATTGGATTGGCAGCCAACCAAGCTGATTACCGAAAGAGGAAACTGGTCATACTTATTTGATGAAACGGATGCAATTATTAGCTAATCTATCGAGCCTTAAGACGTGTGACTGATTTAAATCAGGAAAACAAACACCTAAATAGTCAATTAAGGGAAGAATTAAGGTTCGGGAAAGTAAAATATAGTTTTTAGTGGAAGAAAATTCTTAAATCTATAGAGGGATCGCAAGGTACCAGTGACTTTTCGACTAACTTCCGACATATGAGTAGACCAACTGAAAGTGGGGACAGTACGAAGGCCCAGGTCCTTAACACTTTAACAGAAAGGTATCATCACTATTTTCAAATAAAAGTGGAGAAACAGTGTTTACACATTCCATATTATATATATTATAAATATATCACTTATGTATTTTGCTTGCCACACACTAATTTTAGGTGACAGCTGAAAATCAGTGGTTGCTGAGCTTTTGTTTGAGCTGTGTTTTTGTTTGTTTTAATTTTAATATGTATTGTGTGTGTGTTACTTGGCTATTAGCTGGAGTAGCAGTAGCAGATTTGACCTAAGGAAAAATAAAGAGGTACATACCTATCTAAGACAAAAAACAGCATAATATTATACATATAAAACAATCGTACATGTGTTACGAATAAAATTGTATTTAGTGAACCGTGTAAACAATAAGTAACACTCCAGGAAATTTAATTTCAGTTGCAAACGAAAACTTTTAATTAATTTACGAACTGTGACACAGTGCTAACGAGCGTAGACCACTCTTATTTTAAACAATTTTATGAAAAATGAGTTTCTCAGGTAGGTTATTACAAAATATATTTAAATAAGAAGTAAGAAGTACTAAAAAGTTAGTACAAGTAGGTATGTAAATTATATTGATATCTACGCAAGCGGCGATTGAAATATTTTAAAAATGTGAATCGAGAGGCCGGCTTCAAGTTGTCTCCACCTTGGGATCCAGTGTTTACACAACTCCTCTTTGGTCTGTTAGGAAGGGTATCGGTTGCCATACATACTTAATAAGGACACCGTTTTTGTAATGTGTAACGATAGTTGAATAAATAGGAACATGCTGGAGGATGATCATTGTGCCGACGGAGCACTAACACCGCTGCATTAGGCATCCTCCAGTGAGTGACCATGATCTCGGTGTAACCTGGCTGGAACGTGTGGCGAGAAAACGTTACTATTCACTTTGATTTGCGATTTTGTTAATACTAATATTACTAATACTATGAAGAAGAGTTTTGATTGTTTGCATTGAACATAGGCTCCAAAATTACTAGACCAATTTTTAAATTCTTTTACCTAATAGAAAGTTAATTTCTGCGGGTGGCATATGCTGTAATCTACGCGCACGAAGTCGCAGGAATATTGCTAGTATTTAATATTTAAAGTTACCTACCTATATATAAAGAATCCTCTCAAGAGTACGTGACGGTCAGGCCACTCGCAGATCAGTGTTCCGTAGATGCCTGTCAAAAATTTGAATCTATCCAAAATGTTCAGTCTCCAAGTAACTACTTACGTTACTAGTAGCCATTGATGTGGCCACTTACTGGGCACACCACATTTAATTTGTTTGCCATTGATACGACAGAAGAAGAAGAAGAAGTAGCTAATAGAAGTCTCTGAGCAGCAGAAGGACGGACAGACAGACAGACGGAGAAGGCGAAACTGTAAGGGTTCCTCTGTTTACTACGGAACCATTAAAAGAGCCATACCAAGTCCGAGGGCTGCAAAAAGATAAGAATTACACCAATACATTTTGGGGATTTTACAAACGAGTGCGCTGCTAAAGGGCAGTAAAGGTCTGTTTAGGTCGTCGGTACATTTGTGGCTTACCCTTCATTTATTTGCGTACAAGGTAGGTTGGTCGGTTTGAGTTATCGCTTACCCACGGTACGACTTCATGTTTTTATAAGAGAAGGTATATATAGAGTCTCATTACCTACATGGAGCCCTATGGAGCCTTATTGACAGGGAAAATGACTAAAAGTCTTGACAGCTATTTTTAAGTTAATATATATTAACTGCAGTTATAGATTGTCAGGAAATGCCATACCCGATCTAGGAATTGAAAACATTTTTAGGTTTGTTAATTTATTACTAAAATTGACAGTTAATATGAGCATATTTGCATGACACCATGTAAGTTAAATTGCAACTCATTCAATTATTCGATTTCCCTGTCATAAAAATCTTTTAGCAGCGTTTGATCCATGACTATTTCGTCACAGTATTTCATTTTTCGTACATACGTTTGTCTCAATTCTTCTTCGTCGTCAGCTAACATTTGTTTAAATTGAGGAGTTCCGATCATGTTCGCAAAAAAGCGACGGTTGCCCGTGAGTTTAGGAGCAAAACCAACGGTGGTTTTTGATTCAGGATTGACATAATTGTGTAAGTTCTCCGTCTTAAATCTGTAAGTAAATTTTAGTTCAGAATCTACTACTTTTGTTAGTAGCATGAATGGGCCGGCTCGTCAGGAGAAGTACCACACTCTCACAGAAAATTGACGTTTGAGTAAAAGCTTAACAGCTTCTATGCTTCGTTCGGTGAGTGAGAGAGCCGGAGGCTCATCCCCCTTCTCACTCTTGGGAGGGAAAAATAAAACGCTGGCAACGCTTCACACCCCTGGTGTTTGCATTAATCCATGGGCAGCGATAATCACTTACCATCAGCCGACCCGCTTGTTCGTTTGCCGTCCGATCAATGACATTGCTACTCAGTCTGTATGATATGAGCTTTGATTATTTATGGGATATGAGTATGATTTTTTTAGACATTCCCGTACTTGTAAGGTATAGCAATTTCACTTTTGAATGACAATTTGTATTTCGACGTCCTGGCTTTGGTCTTATAGTAAAATATCATATCTATGATAGCGTGCACTAACCATGTGCCCACACCAACAGCACATTATATGCTCGGCAATACCGGATACCTTTTAACTTTAAACCCTATATTTTTAAGGAAAATATCCCAACTTCCCAACTAATATTATAAATGCGAAAGTGAGTTTGTTTGTTACGCTTTTTCGCTCTATGTACTGAACCCATCATCATGAAATTTTGCATACACGTTGTCTGAGGTATGGAGAAGGACATAAGCTACCGTTCATCACGGAGAAAAGTTGAGAGTAATGTTCCCGAGGGATCGACACACTAGCGGAGCCCCGGGCGAAAGCTAGTATTCCATATTTTTAATGTCAGCAATTATATTTTCTTGTTATAATTATCATGCTGCAAAGCTGCTGGTCTGGGAAAAATATAAAAAAGTATGTGACCAACTGCTTTTTTCCGCGCTGATCATAACAGCAGGTCGAGATAATGGCCGAATACTTGAGGGACCCATTAGAGGTACTAAGTATTTTGATTTCGTTTTCCGCCTACGCGAACAAACATATGTACTTATATATTTTTTTAATCATCAGGCAAGTATTCATAGATAGGTTGTATTTTTTATCATAATCAGAGTCTACAGTATTTTTATATGGTATGGGTAGAAATACACTTGATTGCTCACCTATTATCGTTCAAAGGTTCCGTTACACAACTAATAAACATAGCCATAAATGTATCTTTAACCGTATCCACTATAGATGCGGCTTGCATTAGTTTCTGCCTGTAAGAAACGACTTAATTAAAAGCTTCACAGTCGTAGTTCCACACGGTGCATAATAACATTACCTAGGTACTTATTTAGGAAAAATAGAAGGCTTTACATTGAAATATATTTTTGGTACCTGCCTCCGTCTTCGGCAGCGGCAAATAGTCGATAGGTGGCGAGCAATGCTCAGGTAAATAAATATTAAAACGGATACCGGTAACGATAGTGAGTTTTGTACTTCTGTCAGGTATTTAAGAGCTAGTTATTGTGATAGGAATAACGGAGTGGTTAGCCATTGTCCTTTCCGTTTCACACAAGAGTGGATAAAAGAATACACCACAAGGGAAACCTACAGACTTTCCTCACGATGTTATCCTTCGCCGACCGAAAATGATGGACGGAATGATCAAACGATTACCTCTTCATATAGATAGGCAGTTATAGAAACTCACTTACTCATCATCTTGATTCGATAAAGATACGCTAATAAATAAACTTAGAAATATTTGCAAGTACGAATGTGTTGTGAAAAACATTTTTTGAAATTGTTACAATGGTTCGAACATTATAAACGTTTATGGCCTTACAATACAATATTTTGTTTATTTTTATTGCTGAAGCATTTTATTGAGCTATAAAAATAATGACAATAAGAAAAATCTTGGCCACCATAGAAAATAATCCTATTTCAGTAATATAAACGGCAATGCCATATAATTCGATAGTTATGTTTCAATTCCCTACCTACATACCAGACTTTTTGTTGAAACTTTGCTTGCCATGACCTATTATTCTGAGGCCATGACACAACTCTGTTTTTGGTCATTTTTTTTTTATTATTGTTTTACGGCCCTGGATACAAGTCCTTTAGAGCGTTTCTTCATTTAGTTCGCCAGTTGGCGAGTTATTCTTGTTTGTTGTCAACGAAATGATGGTGTAATTCATTTTGTTGTTTTCACGGAGCCCCTGGCGACAACTCTTCGCGAATCCACTGGTTTCATCATTGACGACGCAGCAAGGCGGACAACCAACAGCCCGCTATGTAAATCTCACTACAGCCGCACAATGACAGTCTACTTTAGTTATTCTACACATTGTTCTTAAATATGGGCATTTACAACACCAAATAACACCAATTTCACATTGTAAACAGACACCGTGTAGTCCGCTAAAATTCCCGCCAAGAACTCCTGTTTTTGGTTATTGAAAAATTTACTTGTCAAAGTTTTTTTTCTGCAACTCAATTTTAACAGACTTGTAGTTCAAGGATAACGCCGCGAGTAACTTTCAGAAAGCGTCTCACTCTGCCCTGTGCCGCTGACCTGATTTTGATTCGCCCCCCTAGACCCAGCACCCTGGGCTCCACCTTCACGCCACTACTACCTCCGTCATCTCTCATGCTTTTGCAAATGCTTGTTGTACATATATTAAGTTCTTCACCCCAGAGCAAAGACTGCTCCTTTATAAGTCGCAAGTCCGTCCACACATGGAGTACTGCTGTCTCCTGTGTTTCTATCATCGCACCTCACGCCGTCGACAGGGGGTTCATACTCATACCTTAAATCCTAAATAAAATAAATATATATGGACAAATCACACAGATTGAGCTAGCCCCAAAGTAAGTTTGAGACTTGTGTTATGGGATACTAACTCAACGATAATATATTTTATAATAGATACTTATATAGATAAACATCCAAGACCCAGGTCAATCTGAAAAAGATCATTTTCCATCTTGAGCTGACCGGGGATCGAACCCGGGACCATCTGTGTCGCAGGCAGGCGTGTTGACCGCTGCGCCACGGAGCTCGTCAAAATAGTCACGTACAGTACGTTTTGTAAGGAACTTTCTTCCACGTACGCTAAAGTTATGGAATGAACTTTCTGCTATGGTTTTCCGAGAGACTACAGTATTGGATTCTTTAAAAAGGGCGTGAATAGATTTCTTCAGGGTCTGCAACGCGCGAGTGACACCTCTGGTGTTGCAGACGTCCATAGGCTACGGTAACCGCTTTCCATCAGGTGGCCGTATGCCTGTTTGCCAACTTAGTTGTATTAAAAAAAAAGAAAAAAAACATATTAACTTTGCACTGGATCCTCACCGTATCGCATCGCCTGACAGTCAACCAGGTATCCACGCAACAAATGTACGTAGGTACCTGGCCCACGGTGACTAAAACGGATCACCAGTTCATAGAACGTCAACTCGGTTACGGTTAGCTGACGTCGCGCTTACGACTCGGATCGATGGTTGATGGCTAGTTGGTATCAGTTTCCTTTTTTTCGCATCCTCCAACGTGATCGGAGACTTTGTAGTTCTGTATATAGGTACTCTTTCATGCCTTTTGGTGCCAGGGGTGTCATACTGTTTGCACGCATGGCATCGGGTACGCGCGCCCGGCCTCCCCGAGCTGCTACTTCCTTATCCCAATCCTTCCGGGCAAGTAGCATCCCATATACCCTATCCCGCTCCCCCAGTCCAACAAACTTAAAAATGGTTTCAATGGGCAGCAGCACCGGAACCAAGATAAGTCAAACAAACTGCGCTCACCAACCCGTCTGCCAAGCGTGGTGAGTATGGCAAAACCCCCTCAATGATAGTTGATTAATCCTTGAGGGAGACCTATGTCCACCAGTGGAGTTCCTGTGGCTGAGATGATAATGATGTTCTATTTAATTTCCTTGTCTATTCTAGGGAAGACTATTTATTTAGTGCAATTTCAGTACTTTTGTATTTTCTGAATGACTCGATTTGCGGCGGAAATACTGCAAATCGTCGCTGGGCGACTGTAAGAAGACAAAAAAATAGTTATAGTAGAAAGAAAACAAATTGAAGAAATTTCGCCAGGAAAAAAACAAGTGTAAATTTGGCCTTAATTTAAATAAATTTTTGTAGGTGATTTTTATAAAAGGTACCTATTTACGCATATAGATCTTGCTAGAATCTTCTGTATATCTAGTAGTTTTTTGTGCTAAACTAACAAATTGGTATAAAATTGTGATAATAGATTAAAATTTCGGAGCAAGATTTTTGTTATCGAAATACCTACGTAAATCACTGTAAAAACATACAGTTGAATTGAGAACATTCTCCTTTTTTGAAGTCGGTTAAAAAGGAAACATTATTGCTGATTGACATATCAACGTAAAGTTGAAACAACGTGGATTAGTAACCTGAAATTTTTCATGAACGTTTTTTTATCTTTTTATACTTTATACTGTAAGTGAGCGCTAAGATAACCCCCTATATTTATCCCCAAAGTGGGTTAAATAGGGAAACTAGCTTATATCAAAGTCTGTGCTTTTCAAAAATAAATAAGATTGCATCATTATTTTCCGTCATTTGTGCTTTTCAAAAATAAATAAGATTCCATCATTATTTTCCGTCATTCATCTCATACGTGGTTGATATTTAGTATATAAAAATTTCATTATTTCTCAAGACATCGCTATGAAAGTCAACATCATCTTGATTAAATACTAATTATCGTGACCAAAGCTATTTGAAAAAAAGCGGCCAAGTGCGTGTCGGGCCACGCGCAGTGTAGGGTTCCGTAGTTGCGAATGACAACTTTGAGTTCACACTGTTTACACTCGCACCTCACAGTTTAACGACCAAAAACATCTAAAGATTGTATGAAATTTTACATTTTCCAGTACATTTTATAAGTTGGTTGCCCATAACTTTTTAGTTTGCACTTAGTACCCAGCTCTGATAGTTTTCCTTTCAACTTCAGTATATATACTACTGCTGTAATTTTTTTCACGTATCCATATATAACCGTTTAGCAGATAGAGTATACAACACGTACCTCTAACAAAATTTTGCACTTTAAAACCAAATATTTCGGAAACGGATCCCTAAATCGAAAAATGGTGTTCTCAACCTCACAATATTTTTCAAAGACCTTTTTAACGATACCCCACACGATGGGTAAATAGAGCAAAAAAAAATATACTCCACCACTGTACTTGTATGGGAGCTACCCAAAAAAAAAATTCTTTTGACGGTTTTTACTAAGATTTTTTTGCCATGATTAATATACACACTCATACCAAATTACAGCTTTCTAGTACTTATAGTCTCTGAGTAAAACCGCGGATGGACAGACAGACAGACATGGCGAAACTATAAGGGTTCCTAGTTTACTACGGAACCCTAAAAATTAAGATATGTTTAAGAGGGTCAAATAGGGGTTCTAATTTGTAGGGAAATTCAATTATTTGCAAGCCATTGCTTTGAAAGTTGCCTTTATGATATTGGGTAAATATTATTTTTTTTTTACCAAAGGAAAGAATGATAGCAAACAACCAAATAATTGACATATTCCTGCAGTTTGGACGATGAGGAAATGATTATTTTTCCGTGGGCCAAGCCGCTCGCGGGGACTGCATTCTGAAATGACGTTTGAAATAAATTTCCGCTCGCCTCGGATGTCGTCGCCGGAGGCGTTCGATTGGAACATTGGCCCGATAATAATTAATTCCTTCAAACCGCATCCGATTTTCGAGTTTCTAGGGCGCGGTAACTCATTCTATGTCTATTTCCTTTTGAGGGAACGTAGAGTTCCTATAACAAGTTTTATGTCGAAGCAAAATTTCGATAGAAATTGATGTTAGCATAGTGTAGGTACGCTCTTTTTTTAATTGAACTGACCAGCTGTTACCCACGGCTTTGCCCGCGGGATATATAGCCTGTGTCCTTCTCAGTACCCTAATTTATGTGTATGCAAAATATCATGATGACCGGTTCAGTAGATAGATACGGCATGAAATCGTAACGAACAAATAAAAAACTAAACTCACTTTTGCATTTATGGCGTTGATAGCTCAGGTAAATGTCCTCATCATTATACAGGATGTTTTGTCGGGTTGAGTCAGTAAGTAGTTTTTAAACTAAAGGGGGTAATTTTATGTACTGTGTTCCACCCTATTAAAAAAGTAATGTGCTGGACTCTGATATTTATATTTTACAAAAAAATATAATTTGCGCTTATGTATATATAAAGGCTAATGGCGGCAGATAAGTAAATATCAGTAAAGTTTCTCGACTGGTTGGCTTAGTTGAAAACTTATTTATATTATTTGGTGAAAGAGAGAAATGGTCAAAGCATTAGGTACGACATCACTGACGTTATACAATGTGTGCTTATGTATATAAATAAATATATATGTAATATCCAATTGAGTAAACAGTTATTTATTTTCTTTGGCAACCAGTAATATTGTTCTAATGTAAACGACAAAGTTATCTAAGTATTATTTCGATAGAAACTGCTACATGCGATATCAATTAATCGGGATTCGATCTGTCACATGCGCGCCTTCGAGCTGCCAATCGCACTTGGGCTTGGCCGCTCGGCTGACAATTAGTTGCAGACTCGCCACACAACCATAGAATCGAAAAATTATTTAATAAACAAGTGCTTATGAAAACTCACACCGACAAAAACATTAAAAAGTGTCATTTAACAAAAGTTTTTGTACGCTAGATGGCGTTGATAAAAAAAAGTGTCTATGTCACTGTAGGGGTGCTAACTGGGACTTTGTTGTATAAATAAAAGGGTGGACCACAGAGCATATGTCTAATCGCTGCAAGAGTGGACTGTAACGAAGTTGGTGTACCTATTGAAAAAATACAAAAAAAGTAAAATGCCAAATTGCGCTTACAGCCACGATGGAGCTTTCTACTTTAAGAGATCCTTCATGAAGATCCATTTAGTTCTCTATTGAAGCAATGAGTGTCATATTCAGTGTTGAATCTAATGCAAATAATGCTGCTTCATGAGCTCTATTTTTTAGAATTTCTTAAAGCTTGAAATATTTCTCACACACTCGCCCTCAAGCTAGCGGTTTAACTAGCACAGAATAGGGACCAGAGGCTACACTTTGATGTGACGGCGACCCACCGACCAGGTGATCGGACGACCTGACTAAGGTCGCAGGGAAATGATGGATTCAGACTGCTTCGAAACAGTCATTTTGGAAATCCCTAGGAGAGGCCTATGACCCGCAGTGGACTTCTTGTGGCTGAATTGAGGGTATGTCATCCAAATTCATCTAGTTTGTTGTAAACCATAAAGTGCGCGGACAATGTAACAATGTTACATACAGGACTATGATTATTTTTTATATTTTTTGTTCGGGCTTGGCGCCGAATCCTAATAAAGTTTTTTTTAACATGAAATGTCATGAATTGGTGCATTTAGTACAAATCATATTTTGAATATTTTAAATTTACATTTATTTAATAATTAATTAAATGAAAATTATTATTTGACTTAACTTATTGTCGCGTGGTTCCCGGCAATGTAGAATAGGTCCACTCCCGTGTCCAAGTCTTCCCGTGGATGTGGTAGAAGACGATTAAGGAAACACAGCTAAACTAAACAAAGCTTATAAACATAAAAGAGTCCTCTCAAACCCGTCGGGCCAGCGTGGAGAGTGTAGGCCAAATCCTCTGGTTGCTCTGGCTTATACAACGTGTTAATGAATAAGCGCATAACCTCTTAGGTGGTGATTGTGCTTATGAATATGAACAATTTTTACTATGGGGCCGACTCTGCAACTCCACAAAAAAATCTGCTGTTTTATATAAATTGTCAATACCTACTACTCGACCAAAATAATATATGGAATAGCTTTTTTTTTGTCGAGTTGCAGAGTCGGCCCCATAGTAAAAATTGTTCATATTCATATCACAATCACCACCTAAGAGGTTTTGCGCTTATTCATCAACACGTTATATATGGCTCTGCTAGTACAGAGAGGGTCGTGCTTCTGCAGTGGAGACTAAAAAGACCTGATGATGATGATAACTTATTGAAATTTAAGTTATTATAGGACAGTGCAAGCTCAAGTCCACATATTTAGTTCTGAGTAGGTACGTCCTAGTGTGCAGTTTCTTGCCGATTCTTCCGCACTTCGCCTAAGAAGCGGCAATAAGCTTAAATTTTAATAAAAATTATGGCCAATTAACGATGAATAAAATATTCGACTATGACTTTAGGAACGCGATCCGAACTTGCATAATTAACACAAAATTAAAAATACAAAAGCTGTTTCAGTTAACGCAGGTAAACAGTTTTTTTTCTGCCGGTATAGTTTACTTATAGCGGCGGAAATGTTAAAATGTCGTAACGCGTGACCCATCCAGTTAATCTTTATTTCTGAAACAGAACAACTGTCAAGTGCAGCGGCCCGGCACTCAGAGGCCCATGTCGTCCCAATTACTGCACAGCTTTCCCTCTTTTGCTGTTTTGTTATCTCATCCGCGGAAGTTACGTAGTAGGTATTTTTTTGCAAGTATAGCTAAACAAAAAACATTTATTTTTGTAGAAAACTTTAAGGCGCTGTGCTATGAGACACAAGTGACACCCTAATTCCATAATTCTTTTAATCCTAACTCATATCATAATTTAAGTTTAAGAGAATTACTCAGTACCGCCAAAATTTGCCACTTTTGCGGTAATAAGTAGATCTCTTAATTCATCAAATTAAAAATAGTGAAAAGTTGTACCAAGAATACTACAAGTAATTTACTAGGGCATTCCGCTATTAGATTTTTTTAAATTTGATATGACTATGATTGAAAATTAATTGCTGTCTCATACCACAGCGCCGTAAGGTGAAAATGAGTTCATGCAGTTTCCGAGAATACTAATGAATCTCGTAGCAGTAGGTAGGTATATCATACATAATCGATCAAGACGTAGCCTTAGTCCTAGCTACATTCAAGGTGGTTGTTTGGTTGGACTTGTCGGTTTTCTTTTTAAACAAAGAATTTAGTTTATTTTGCTCTGCATCAAGTGAGGTGGACATGGTATTTTAATATGTTAATAGAAATGACTGATTACAATAGATACAGACATCTAAATCCGGATCATTGTAAGCATACCTTATCAAATATCCAATGCTACATTACCGAACTGCAAACGAAACTTTAAAATCAACCCATGCCTACGCGAAATCTAAAGCCAAAAGGTATACCAATGTAGATATTTACAGGGAAGCAGCCCTTTTCAATTTGAATATTAGCTGGCTGATAACGAATTCGTCGGTAGGGCGAACGCCTCACCCCGGTGGTAATGAATATTTTGCTATTTCCCAACCTCTCGATCGGATTCTACGGTATTCTGAATTCTGAAATCTCTCTAAAATATTCAGTAAACTTGAATATAATTTAATGAAAAATGCATTATGATTTTTGAGAGTCAATGGTCGAAAAGCGAGTTTTATATGAACGAATGTATTTAATTGCTTTAAACATGGTCATGTCATGATAAATATCAAATTATGGAAACACACATTTACTGACGTATATATATATATATACATAGCTGTGCCTGTTTGTTCATCTGTTCCTGGCCGTAGGTACTCGAATTTTGGTCTGTAATCCTCTCAGATGCAAGAAGTCTGCTTTGGAACCTAGTTAAGTGTCTAGTGGTAACTTAAGAATTACTAATACAATTGATTAAAAGCCGCCGGGATCCAGCAACTTCCTGCGACATTGGTAAGTTATCCTACCACCTGATCAATGCATGTTCATTGTCCAAAGCTTCGCTTGCCTAAATAGTATGGCAAAAATATAATATGGCATAATATGGTATAATATGGCAAAAAGGGACTACCCTTTTTGCCATATACTTCTTTTCTGCGCGATAAGTGCTTCGCTCACAGAGAGGAGCGTTAGCTAAGCCATGCAAACAATTTCAAATTTGTTTCAGATGAATTTATTCCATAAATGATTATTTTCAAATATGAAATAAATAAAATTTTAAATATTGCACGTAAATAGTTTGATCAAGCATAGGAAAATGTATATAAAATAGATATCCATTGCACATTTCTCAAGCGATGTGTAAATTTTGTAAGTCAACATCAATACAGAAAACTATGTAAGCGAGTAATTTTAGTGAATTCTATTTTAAGGAATTTTATCGTACGTCTATTGTTATAATCTCTACAACCTCTAGATTGACAAGGGCTACAATTTTTTCCAAGGCAGTCAACTTTTTTACATACATACGCATATACATAATATCACGTTTTTAGGCTTCCGTAGTAACCTAGGAACCCTTATAGTTTCGCCATGTCTGTCTGTCTGTCTCTCTGTCTGTCTGTCCGTCCGCGGTTTTACTCAGAGACTATAAGTACTAGAAATCTGTAATTAAGTATGGGTATTTATGATTATCATGTCAAAAAAGTGGTACATAAAAATATCGAAAAAAAATTTTTACAAGTAAATAGGGAGTAATATTTTTTTT
Source organism: Rhodophaea formosa (assembly GCA_963082605.1). Classification (NCBI taxonomy): domain Eukaryota; kingdom Metazoa; phylum Arthropoda; class Insecta; order Lepidoptera; family Pyralidae; genus Rhodophaea; species Rhodophaea formosa. The sequence continues at coordinate 12,189,148 of OY720206.1, read as the reverse complement.
TATACAAACCCATCGTGTTTGGTATTGTTAAATACGTCTTTAAAAAATAATGTATGGTTTAGAACACCATTTTTCGATTTAGAGATCCGTTTCCGAAATATTTGGTTTTAAAGTGCAAATTTTTGTTAGAGGTATAGGTGTCCCCCCCTCTATCTGCTAAACGGTTATAAATGCATACGTGAAAAAAAAATACAGCAGTAATATTTATGTCGTGGCCATATCGTAGAATTAATCTTTTCATGAAACGATTGACATTTTCACGAAATGGTGGCATTTTATGATGTGGCCAACTTAATTTGATCAGATCATTGAATCTTCAACGTTTGACGATATTGTCATTCACGTTCGGCCGGATCGTAAAATAGGGTGTCCAGGAAATATAATTAACAAAAATTCAGAATATGTTAAGAACATTTTGTATTTTTTTCACCGTACATTCTTATATTTTCAAGTTCTTCATCATTACACAACATAATGTTGTCTTTTTCACTGCGGTTTTCGCCGGCGGCCGCCATCTTTCCACGTTAACAAAACAAACAAAGCGTTTGTAGCGCCTCTACCGGTAATTAAAGAAACTATTTTACGATATGATCAAACAATCTTGACTATTTCATGAAAGAGCCACGCGTTCGGCTGCACATATCGTTAAACGTAATATATTGTCATTGATCTGCCCAATCTACATCATGATGTGGCCAATAGACAGTAACACATTTCATGAAATGCGACCATTTCATAAAATTAACAATCACTTCATAAAGTGATCGATTCTACGATATGGCCACGACATATATACTGAAATTGAAAGGAAAACTATCAGAGCTAAGTACCAAGTACAAACTAAAAAGTTATAGGCAACCAACTTATAAAATGTACTCGAAAATGTAAAATTTCATACATTTTTCATTGTTAGATGTTTTTGGTCGTTAAACTGTGAGGTGCGAGTGTGAAACTCAAAGTTGTCATTCGCAACTACGGAACCCTACACTTCGCGTGGCCCGACACGCACTTGGCCGGTTTTTCTACTTAGTGGCGTAAATCGAGTCAAAAGTCATAAGACCAGACCGACCACGTTTAGCATCATAGTGGGCGTAAACGCGGAAAGCGGAATCAAAATAGTATGGGTTGCTAGCCGCATCAACTATTGATGTAATTCCTTAGAGTTTTTATACTGTTGAAAATAAATATAATAAAAAATAAAGGGCTTGTTGATGCCTTTTTTGTTTTTTAGATATAGGTCAGGAAATGAGCAAGCGGGTCACCTGGTGGTACGTGATCTCCGCTGCCCATGGACAACTGCAACACCGGGAGTGTGTAACAAGTTCGAGGCCAGCCTTTTAAGAAAACATAGACTTGTTTTTTGAAGGTTCCAATGTCGTATGTTCCAATGCTATTTATTTTGTTTTAAATTCGACCCGAATGATTGTAAGTTTGCACAGTTTTTGAATATGTTAGCCTACATTAGCTTGTAAACATGTGTGTCAAATTTTATAAGTGTATGTATATTTGTCCGTGCAAATCTCAGAAACGATAAGTTGGACTGCAGACACTAGACTCAAACTAAGGGTACAATGTAATTTTCATCAAAATCGGTTCAGTTGTTTTTAAAAAGTTATGCGTGTATCACTCACCAAATCATATTTTGTCGGTGTAATTTTTTTATATTATTTATATTAGTTTCCTACATACTTTTACAAAACAAAATAACCTTTGCAAAAACTATGAGTCGATAGTTTCACAGCGAAAATAAATTGAATTGCGCAAAGCTTTATCGTAAAACTGAATTACCTACGACGGACTCATGAAAGGTTTTCCGATATTAACGATAAAAGTGGATTTGTAAACAGTAGGCAGTTATGTTGTGATCCCAATAAATTAAAGCAGAGGGATCAATGTATTTTTTTTAGTATATCTACGGCACTACATACACTTATATTCTGTAAATCTAATAGGCAGCCGTTACTGACTGATCTATCAACATTACAGCTCGAACCAATTAACGGATTGCGCCTAAATTTGGCACGCATATATTAACAATGACGTAGGCATTTGCTAAGAAAGGATTTTCCCAAATCTCTCCCTTGTGGGGGCCCACAAGGGGGTAAAATGGGCGTCCAGAGTTTGTATTTAACGAGAGCAAAGCTGCGACGAGACACCACACGTTTGTTAGGCTTTCACGCCGTATGTACTATACCAATCATTATGGAATTTTGCATACACATAGGTTAGGGTACTGAGAAGGACATAGGCTATACATTAGGCGGGCGAAACATCGGGTAACAGCTATTTTATAATATTGCAAATAATTTTAGTAGGTATGTTTACGTTTTTAGGGTTCCGTAGTAAACTAGGAACCCTTATAGTTTCGCCATGTCTGTCTGTCTGTCTGTCTGTCCGTCCGCGGTTTTACTCAGAGACCATAAGTACTAGAAAGCTGTAATTTGGTATGAGTATGTATATTAATCATGGCAAAAAAGTCGTAGAAAAAAATCTTGAAAAAAAATTTGTTTTTGGGTAGCTCCCATACAAGTAAAGTGGGGGAGTCATTTTTTTTTCTCTACTTACCCATCTTGTGGGGTATCGTTAAAAAGGTCTTTGAAAAATATTGTGAGGTTGAGAACACCATTTTTCGATTTAGGGATCCGTTTCCGAAATATTTGGTTTTAAAGTGCAAATTTTTGTTAGAGGTACGTGTCCCCCCCTCTATCTCCTAAACGGTTATATATAGATACGTGAAAAAAATTACAGCAGTAGTATATATACTGAAGTTGAAAGGAAAACTATCAGAGCTAAGTACTAAGTACAAACTAAAAAGTTATAGGCAACCAACTTATAAAATGTACTGGAAAATGTAAAATTTCATACAATCTTTATTGTTAGATGTTTTTGGTCGTTAAACTGTGAGGTGCGAGTGTAAACAGTGTGTACTCAAAGTTGTCATTCGCAACTACGGAACCCTATACTGCGCGTGGCCCGACACGCACTTGGCCGGTTTTATTTAATATGTTTTCATGTGATGTTTGTGTATAAAATTTAAATCATAAAATTTATGTGTGTAACGGCTGTAAACTAGGGTAAAGGTAGAATAATTTTATGTAGTGACTGTATAAGCAGAGATAGAATTATGTTTTTGGCAAGATCACATACCGTTACATTACTGGTAGTCTATGTAACGTTACTGCTATGATTATCTTCAATCCCAATATTTAGGCATATCAGAGCGGAGTCTTCTGGCACAAGCATATGTTTGCTTAAGGAGGCTCCAACAATCAATATTAACTAGTTTTTCCAATTATCTATTTTTTTGCACTTAAGTGAATTGTATTTAATCGCACATTAATGTATGTGTACGTACCACAAATCATGCGCGATTACAACCTGTACCTAGGTACCTTTTCGTTTAATTTGTGTTTATAATCTTCAATTATCTGACTATGGGACAAGTTATGAGTGGTATTCGGGATTTTAATATGATATAGAACTGGAATGTATTGGGAGGGACAACGCACACATATATTGAATTCTTTGATACGACGTTCGAACATGGTAACTTTTAGTAATTACAATAAAATAAAATGAGTAATATTTTGCTGTAGTATATATTGTCGTATTTATTATCGTCGTCATCCTCGCACTTTAAATGTTTGCTGAGTTGGCCTTTACTCGTGCTTGATATTTTGTAAAGTCTTCATAGGAAATGAATTTAAAGTAACCTTCAGCCATTAGCTGCATGCAAATTATTTTAATCATCATCATCATCATCAACAGGTCTTTGTTAGTCTCCACTGCAGGAGCACGACCCTCTCTGTACTACCAGAGCCATGTATTAGCCAGGGCAGTCAGTGTATTTTACACATACATACGTATTATAACGTCTTACCCCTTACGGGGTAGACTTTGTTCTCTACAAGGTCATAAAACCCAAAGGCGACGTTAGAATGTTTATTTATTGTTAATGTTAGCGGGTGTTAAGCTGGAAAGCGGATCAAAATATTGGTGGGTTGCTAGCCGTATCGCTTATGACGTGATACTTAGATTTTCGCCCAATCTCTTGACCGGTTTTTATGGTCTGCGCGCGAAGAAAAGCTGCTGGTATATTTTATGTATTTCCAAACGAGCATGGAAGATTTAAATTATTTAATACTCGCTGATGCCCGCGAATTCATTCGCGTGGATCTAATATGAACTTATGTCGATACATAAGAAAATACGTGTAGCAGTGTTATCTATACATATAATAAAACAGTAAAAATATTTTGTCTGTACATTTAGTATTTTTGACTGAAATGGATAGAGGGACACTTAAAAAGAATAATAGAAAGAAAAAAAATATTTTAGAATTTCTTGTCTGTTTGTCTGTATGTATGATCACGTTTATCTCCGGAAATATTGGACGGATTCGAATGAAACCTTTTTTTGCTATATAGCTATTAAGCCGGGGCAACATATAAGGTAGAAATGATTTTGGAAAATGGAACACCAGATGCAGCATTACAATAATCCAGCTAAACTATAAGAAATATAAAAGTGGAGCCTTAGCAAATTTGTTGAGCTTGATGAGCATTTTTGTTGAGGTATAAAAAATCTGAGATTTGGAACACCTCATGCAACACCATAATGGTCCAGGTAAACTATCACTACATATCTTCGCCGCTTCTTCTGCACTCCGCTTTGGAAGCGGCCTAAACTTAGCCATAAGTAATTATTGACGTCAACAAAAAAATTTTGTTGTAAAAATTGTAAACACAAATATGACAATTAATAAGTGTTCAAAGAAACCTATATTAAATAAACGATTGAATCTTGAATATTATAAAAAAAAGTTCTCTGCCGCGTCTGTCTGTCTGTCTGTCTGTCTGTTCGCGATAAACTCAAAAACTACTCTACGGATTTTCATACGGTTTTCACCAATAGATAGAGTGATGCACGAGGAACGTTTTAAGGTATAATACATGCCCGGGCGCAGCCGGGTAGGGCTGCTAGTAAGAAATATATAAATGACGCCTTAGCAAAAGTTATTCAACCTGATGAGCATTTTTTGTTGAGGTATTTAATTTGAAGATTTGGAACACCTGACGCAGAACTATAATGGTCCAGGTAAATTATAGGAAATATAAAAATGACGCTGTAGCAAAAGTTGTTCAGCCTGATTAGTATTTTTTGTTGACGTGAAAAAATCGAAGATTTAGAACATCTGATACACTAAGTACCTACCATGTTAAATTTTATATCGACAATTTTACAGAGACACACTCTCCTCTCGGATAGAGTGCGTAGGGTACGATTAGCTCAAATTACTAATGACCGCCCAGCGGTCCCCCTTTTGGCAACGTAGTTTTAAGCCCATACGGCAAAACATGAGAGTTTGCTGTCTCTCCAAGCTTTGAGCACACAGGCAACACCTAAAGCCGAGGTCCGTCTCTCCCGAAAGCCCTTTGGAGATGTGCGATAGGTTGAAGGCGCTCTGCCCATACCTCAAAGTTTGGTGAAGTAGCGCAAGCTCACTTGGAGCTAGCTATATAGTCTTCTTCTTATCGTGTCGGTCTATCTCCTTCTTATCGGACTCAAAAAGTCTAAAAGAATCGTATATTTTATCCCTCCAGTATTTAGCAGCAGCCATATAACACTGCTACAAGTATTTCCTTATGTATGTTAAGTTCGTATTAAGGTATATCAATACGCGAAATACGAAGTTGCGGGCATCAGCTAGTATATATAATATATAAAAGTAATTAATATCCACATTTTTGCAATAAAATAAAACTTTATATACTTTGTTGAACCTATCTTTTGGATTAGTTTTTTTGTATCAATATGCCACGTTTACACAACCAAGAATATTCCTGGTTTGTTATGCTCTGAAGGTCCGCAAATACTGAACGTAGAAGTTCTATTTTATTTTCATTTAGGTATTGTTAAACAAAAAACGTAACAGTGTCATGAATAAACATACTATACGTGTATACAAATATGGCCAAATGATGTTTACACAGTTAATATAAAAAACAATATAAGTTGTGTTGATTGCAATAGATAAATATGTGAGTATACGAAGGCAAACATAGGTATGTAATACACAATTATAGAAATATAAAGTAAATTAAAGAAATGTAAAGTTTATTTCTTGTTCCAAAGAAACAACCTTGCCAAGTAAGTTTCGGGAAGACTCACTTGACCATTCTGGTCACGAAGGAGACCTTCCCCAATTTTTTATAATATTTTTGGAAACTCTTGTGCATGTGAACTACCGCCAATCAGAATTTTTGTATTAGGCCACTGATTCGATAAAACTGTTTTAATAAGGAGTTAAGGCCGTTGGTACCAAAAAAGTGCAAAAAAGGTTGACTTTAAAACGCAACTCCTCTTAAACTACTCGTTCGAAAAATTTGAAAAAAATATATATTTTGTATCCACTCACTTACAATATTTTCAACATATATCTTTTCTATACGTGTTATACTTTTGTTATAAACAAATAAAGAAAGCATTATGTTTTTCAGCTATCAATGCTATCTCCTGCTAAACTGCCGAGAGGTTTTAAAATATTTGTACACCTAAAACATTGTCTTAAAATGTACTATAATACCAACATAGCTTATGTATATCAAGCAAGATTTAATATATAAAAATAATTTATTTCGGGATTCCGCGCATAAGAGGTTCGGAGGGTGTCTGCGCGGGCGCGCACGGCAGTCACAAGGCAGTACTCGGACGGGGTGGCTGTGTCGCTCGTCGCTCTACACTTGCTGTCGATTGATTATGCGAGTGTATATGTAGTAGTACGCGTATTTACAACAAGTTTTGTCTGTGTGCGCCTTGCGCCGTCAAAGATATTAGGTACAGTAAAGACGTTTTAGTTCCTGCCTGTCTGCGACACGGATAGTCCCGGGTTCGATCCCCGGCCAGGTCAAGATGGAAAATGATCTTTTTCAAATTGACCTGGGTCTTTGATTTTTTTCATAGAAGTATCTATTATAAAATATAATATCGTTGAGTTAGTATCCCATAACACAAGTCTCAAAATTATTTTGGGGCTAGCTCAATCTGTGTAATTTGTCCGTATATATTTATTATTTGGGTAGTTCTTTGCAGTCAAAATTTTCGATGTCTGGAGGTTTATTTTCGAAACTAACTGACAAATCGATCTGCAATGTATGTCAAAGCATAGTTTAGATTATTATTAACCTGGGACCATTACGGTATTTTTAAAATATTTAATATATAAAAAATATATTTAAAAGGCGTTCTTCTGATTCATATGGCGTGAACATCAGAGACAATATCTTGTTTTTTTATTGATAAATCAATATCAATTATAGTTGTATCAAAAGAGGATTAGTTGTTTCCTAAGAAGCAAAATATTTGATACTGATATATATATATGTTATATACTTTTTAGGGTTCCGTAGTAAACTAGGAACCCTTATAGTTTCGCCATGTCTGTCTGTCTGTCTGTCCGTCCGTCCACGGTTTTACTCAGAGACTATTAGTACTAGAAAGCTGTGATTTGGTATAAGTATGTTTATTAATCATGTCAAAAAAGTAGTAGAAAAAAAATCTTAAAGAAAAAAAATTTTTTTAGAGTAGCTCCCATACATGTAAAGAGGGAGTAATATTTTTTTTCTTTACAAACCCATCGTGTCGGGTATCGTTAAATAGGTATTTAAAAAATATAGTGAGGTTGATAACACCTTTTTTCAATTTAGGGATCCGTTTCCGAAATATTTGGTTTTAAAGTGCAAATTTTTGTTAGAGGTAAGTGTAAAATTAAGTATTGAAAAGATGATGATTTTACTTAAATTTACTTAAGTATATTATTCTTCTAAAAAGTCTATGTGCCATTGATCTATTATTATTATTGCAATGTATGAGACATACAACTTCCAATAATGGCTTTGAGAGGGCACGAAAGTCCTTAAGAGGGATGAAAGCTGTTAGTCGAGAGAAGTTGAGTAAAAAACTGTGGTAGAAAACTACGAAAGCAAGCCTCGGCTCCGAAAAATCTTAGTTGAGAATGCAAGCCGGGACATACTGTACGGTTAAAACCCGACAAGAGATTAGTCACTGATTAGATAGAATAACTGTCACTTGGAAAGCAAAGTATAGTAAATGACCTAGCCTAGTATTAAACATGGCCCTGAATGTGCTAAGTGTAATTTTTTTTCATCTAGGTATACTGACCATTTAAACCCAAAACCATTTTCAAGTGGAAAGATTTGATTGCTCTCAGGGTAATGTATAAGAGTTGCTCAGGGTGTGTCATTCACATCACAAACTTAGGCTAACTTTACTATCGATAGACGTGTCGCTGTACTAAAATTTTCTACTGAATACATAATTGTTTGATATTTCAGACTAGATTTACATTTTTATACTGATATCTGATCCATATGTCACAGATACTGATTCATATGGCCCCAAGAAGTTTAAAGACACTTATCTTGAAAACCCGTTTTATTAAAATGTGTCCCTTATTGAAATATATATATTTTAGCATCCCCTTTTTCATAAGGGTATGTTTTATGAACCCAATTATGCAAATAATGTTAACCCATATGAATCAGCCGAAGAACGCAAATTCAGAGAAGTACCCTTTTATTTATTGAAGTCGGTTAAAATTTTTTAACACGAAATAGTTCTCATGTGATACTTGGTGATTTTTGTCGTGTTTGTTAAACAATACTTAATTGACAGCATTTATAGTCCGACCGAATCAAACTTTATGGCGGCTCGGATATTACCTAAAATGTGTACTGCGCAGGCGACTTAGGAAATACAAGCTAAACAAAGCTTATAAATATCAAAGAGACCTCTCCAACCCGTCTGGCCAGTGTGGAGAGTGTAGGCCATATCCTCTAACTGCCCTGGCTAATTATGGCTCTGGTAGTTCAGAGAGGGTCGTGCTCCTGCAGTGGAGACTAAAAAGGACATGATGATGATGATGTACTGCGCACCGACTCGCGATGTTCCGAGCCGCCATAAAGTTTAATTCAGATTGTAATAAATTAAATACCTATATCATCATCATCAGGTCTTTTTTATTCTCCTCTGCAAGAGTACGACCCTCTCTGATCACCAGAGCCATTATAATTAGTCAGATACAATTATACCTATGTATGTAACTATTTCTTTATTTCCACGTCTGTTGCTGCATATTCTTTGAACGCCCGACGCGACAGCGGCGTACGTTCGTACGTACGATCATTAGGGTGCGGGGGTGCGGGGCCTAGAATACTTAAGCTCCGCCCATATGCGCAAGGTCATCGGCGACCCCAAGCCCCTTGCCTCGACTAATAACTTTGCTTTGTCGAAAATCTCCCAAATGAAAAATGTGACTTTGCCCTTTGGCCTGTCATTTCAGCGATTGTCTTGCAATGTCCTTTTTGTTGTCCATTGGGCATTCATCCCAAACGATAAGACAGCAATCCTAAAACACCTTCACTTTTACCTTAGTTTCGTGTCACAGAGCATGTCGGTGTTTCAGTTCTGTTTATATCGATTAGGATTTTGAACATTGTACCCGACGATGCTACGGTAAGAGCAATATTATTTTGGCGCCTAATTCAGCGAGGATTGTTTTCATCAGGCATTTTTTTCCAGTCGTTTCTGAAGCATATAAGAAAAACAGCTTCCCTTCTTTGTTTAAAACACTTCGCACCACCAAATCAAATATTTCCCTTTGTTCCGCTGTGAAATTTGACCAGCTGTCATTAACTACAGCGGCTAACTCAGTGAACGGTAGCTTATCTCACCAACAGACTCTCGATTCATGCGAGGTTGACTGGGTTCGGCTTGGGGAACCTAATTGAAGAATATACAGTATTTTGTATAGAAAAAAGGGATCTGTAATTAGTTGAACTAAATCTTCTGCACCTAAAAATGTATTCAGTAAAAGATCACAAAATACTTCATACAAACAAAAACTCCATAAACGAAGAACTTTAACCGGATCTTTTAGATTTTCACATCAGATAATCCTCGTTTTTTTGTAAACACGTGTTAATGCAAAATAGTATAATGAAATTAAAATAAAAGTAAAAAAACAAAAATAAAATTCGGCACTTCCATACAAAAGTGTGCAGCCGCCCGGGCGATATGTATGGAAACGTCGTTTTGGCCGTTATTTTAATTTCATTACACTAAAGTTATCTAGTATAGCCCGTGGTTCGATTTATTACGGGTATGTCTCTTCTACTTTATATAGCTGGTTGTTGCAACATACTAGAGAGAAAAAATATAGGATATTTTGGACTTTTTGATCCACTGACACGATAAGAAGAATACTATATAGAGCTCCAAGTGAGTTTGCACTATTTCACCGATATGGACCGATATGGACAGAGTGCCATTACCTATAAAGCGGACATCTCCAAAGGGCCTTCGGGAGGGACGGGCCTCGGCTTTGGGTGTTGCCTGTGTGTCCAAGGCTTGGAGAGAGCCGTACGGGCTGAAAGCTACGTTTCCAAAAGGGCATGTACGTAATGTTCGGTACTACAAGTTATCACTACGTTGTATAGGCTACTCTGACTCCAAATTATTATGACTCGATGAAAGCTAACTATGTAGGTAGGTTTAGTGTCCACAGTAAAACAACAGGAATGCAGTTCACGAAAGTCCGGGTATATTGTTCTCAAAACTTTTCACAACACAAGTACAAGTTACGAAATTAAATCGAACGTAAATTACATATAGGACAGAAGTCCGCGAGTGGGAACGGAGGCAGGCGGAGGGCGACTGCCGTGCGCTCGCGCCACAAGAATTTGCTGAGTTTCATTTTAACAATGTATGAGTGTACCCCTACATCACACCCCTCCTAAAATTTGGCAAGATATCGACAAATTTTAAGCAAAATAACATGAAAATTCGATTACAATCACAAAACCAACAGGTGCCGATTCTGTACTCTACTATAGTTTGACTGAATACAATACAATGGATACGGTGTGACATCATCGTCGCTAAGTTGTAACTTAATATCTAAACTCCTGTCATCGTAAAGGTTGAAAACAATAATGAATTATTGATACATTTTGAACATCTTATAAACCATGTTTTTGTAAATGACCGAATACAGATTTTCAACAACATTTACAATTTTCTTACAACAGATGATACTAATTTCGTAATGTTACATTATTTTGTAAAATTTGTGTTAATGCATTATTTAATACACTTGTAATTCATCCAACAATGTTGTATGGTTTATTGAAATTTTTAAACAAAGATCTTTCTGAGATAAAAATGTGAACTTGCAAAAAAAATATATCCTTACAATATAGGTATCTATAAACTATTTTCAGACACAGGTAGACAGGATTCATGCGTAAACTATTTTTGGTTTACCTCTCTCTCCCTGTGCCGCCTGCGACCGCTGACCTGCCGCTTCCTCCAGAGTTACTGTTAATCTTTTCTCGAGCCATTTCTTCACGCCTTTTGTACATCGCATGCAACAAAAATACATACCGCAACATAAAACAAGGGCTGTACCGATGCTTATGCAGATAACCACGATGTTAAAATTTTCTATTTTCTTTTTCAGATCGGTAACTTGATTTACGTTGTTTTGGGTATAGCTTGTTTCCTCTACTTTGGTAGTATATTGACCCATTTTGAGATTTATTAAAAACGACCAAAATTTTGTGTGTTACTCAAGAAGGTAGTTACTATCTGAATCGAAGATGTTTGCCTAATGAGACAAAAATGATGCTCTGGAGGAATCGAACACGGATGCCCTAGATTATAAACTTATTTTCTAACTAAAACGTACGGGTTTTTTGATGACGCGGCCTCTACTCGTTGTTCGCTGCGTTGCCGGGCTGGCCTCGCTGGGAGGTTGCGTCATCTGCTTACCTGTGCTGTTATCGTTAACTATACTTGACGCCGGTGTTTGCTCGTCTGTATTTATTATATATGCTGGTTTGAGTCTGTCTATTGAAATTATTGAACGACGATTCTGTAACTGAATTTCGAATGTTTTTTCGTATCTTTTAATTACTTTATATGGCCCATCATACGGAGCTTTCAATGGTTTCTTTACCGAATCGTCTCTTACAAATACGTGTGTACATGACTCTAAATCTGAATGTACAAACCATTGACGATTATCCCTATGTTTGTTGGATATCGGCCTTAGTTTTTCAATAGATTGCCGAATATCTTCTATAACCGTATACGAGTCATCAAGTATAGTTTTCGATGCACTAAAAAAATCATTAGGGAGCCTTAGTGGCCTTCCAAACGTATACTCAGCTGCACTAATGCCGCTCTCGCTGCGTCCAGCTGCTCTTAAGCCGTAAAGCACGGTTGGTAGCTCGTCCACCCACGACTTGTTGGTTAAACGGGCCATCAACGAAGCTTTCAGGCTACGATGCCATCGTTCCACCAGGCCGTTCGCCTGCGCGTGGTAACTAGAAGTTCTTACCTTTTTCACGCCCAAATATTTCATTAAACTTGTAAACAGCTGGCTCTCGAACTGTCGGCCCTGGTCCGTTGTCAGTCTGGCTGGACATCCATATCTCGTTATCCAGTTCTCGTAGATGACTTTGGCAACTGTTTCCGCAGTTATGTCTTTGATCGGTATAGCCTCAGGCCACCGTGTACCTCTGTCAATGATGGTTAAACAATACCTGAATCCATCGCATGAAATGGGTAAGGGGCCCACCAGGTCCGCGTGAATATGCTCAAACCGATCTGCCTGCTGGAATGTACCATACTCTGAAATGGTATGTCTGCCGATCTTCGCTTTTTGACAACTGACACAAGTTTTAGCCCATCTGCCTATGTCAGCATTCATGCCAGGCCAGAAAAATCTGTCAGAAATTAATTTACGCGTAGTCCGTACGCCTGGATGACTTAGCTCGTGCACGCTATCGAAAGCTATGCGTCTATAGGTTTCTGGTAAGTATGGCCTAATTTTTGATGTTGTAACTTCGCAAAACACCTCTTTTCCAACCGTGGGTAAAAACATGCGTTTGATTACAACTTTGTTATTACTTACATTTCCTGCCTCGCGCTGGATTACGAACTCGTCGCGTTTCTGCGATTCAGCTAGTTGCTCGTAATCGATGCTTGTGGGACAGGATATAGTCGCGACGCGTGATAACGCGTCAGCGACCACATTGTCGCTGCCTACGACGTGTCGAATGTCTGTCGTAAATTCGCTAATGAATAAGAGTTGCCTTGTTCGTTGTGGTGTTTCGGAATCCGTACCAATTTTTGAAAAAGCATGCACCAAAGGTCGATGGTCAGTGTATATCGTCAAAGGCCTTCCTTCAAACAACTTACGGAAATGTTTGATAGCTAGGTAGATCGCCAGCAGTTCTCGATCGTATGTACTATAACGTTGCTGTGTATCTGATAAGCGTTTAGAAAAATAGCCTAAAGGTTTCCACACACCCTTGTCGAGTTGTTGTAGAACACCCCCTGTACATGTGTCTGACGCGTCCGTGAACAGTGCTAACGTAGCGTCGCTGCTCGGGTACCACAACGTGACCGCATTCTGTAACTGTAACTTACATTCCAGAAATGCTGCGTCCGCATCCGGCGTCCATGCAATAGGCGATTTGTCGTTCTTTTTAGCGTTATGTAAATACCTTGACAACGTAGCTTGACTCTGAACCGCGCGTGGAATATGTTTCCTATAGAAATTGACCATGCCTAAAAATCGTCTTAATTCGTTAACAGTCGTTGGTTTTGGAAAATCAGAGATAGCTTGTACCTTATCTGGTAGAGGTCGGATGCCTTCTCTCGAAACATGGAATCCTACGAATTCCAACTCTGAGACACCAAAAACACATTTAGATTGATTAATTGTTAAACCATACCTATTTAAACGCTCGAATAATAAACGGAGATGCTCGCGATGCTCTGTCTCGCTCACGCTCGCTATGATGACGTCATCGATGTAACTGAAAAGAAAGTCTAACCCTTGTAATACCGCGTGATTCATGAACCTTTGAAAGGATTGCGCAGCGTTGCGCAGACCAAAACTCATCCTGGTAAATTCGTGAAGACCGATCGGGGAAATTATGGCCGTCTTGGGAATATCGTCCTCATTAATAGGAAGAAAATGATACGCCCTATTGACGTCAATTCTTGAAAAAATATTTTTACCTGATAGTAAGTAGGTGAAATCATGCAGTCGTGGGATGGGGTACCTATCCGGTTTGGTGATGGCGTTCAGCTGCCGGTAGTCACCGCACGGGCGAATGTCCCCATTTTTCTTCTGTACCACGTGTAGTGGACTTGCCCACGCACTCTTCGATGGCCTGCAAATTCCTAACTCTACCATTACCTTAAACTCTTCTTTTACCTTCTTTAATCGTTCTGGAGGTAAAGGTCTCGCCCTAGCGTGAACCGGTGGTCCCGTTGTCTCGATGTAGTGCTTCTCTGAATGCTGTGGGGGTTCTCTAAAAGACATTGGTTTGGTTATGTCTGGAAATAGTTTAAGTAAATCATGATACGGATTATTTACGGATAAAGTCGAGATAGACGGATTATTACAACACTGAACGCGTGTTATTACATTCAAATTTGTAAGGGTATCAATTAATCGTTTATTGCTTAGATCGACTATCAATTTATAGTGGCTTAAAAAGTCCGCGCCTATGATAGGCTGTTTGACGTCAGCCACAATAAATGTCCAACGAAATGCTCGTCTAAGATTGAGATCCAGGGTCAATGTGCTAATGCCATATGTTTTAATTTGAGTGCCATTTGCTGCAAACAATACGTAACCCTCTGAATTATTCGTAAGACTGCGTTTGAAAACATGCGAGGGCAGAACTGACACATTGGCTCCGGTATCGATAAATAACTTAACTTACTATTTTTATCCGTTATACATAACCGACGGTTTGATCCACCAATACAGCTTCCCGTCGCCGACTGTACGGCTGCTAGTTTTCCGACTTCCATGCACAAGGATTCCGACATTTTCTCGCTTCCTTTCCAAATCTATAGTGGAAAAAACATAGATTATTGTCCTTTCGTGCGCCCGATCCGTTTCTCGCTCGACTATTACTGCGTCTTCTATGTCGTTGGTTCGACCTGCTGCGGTTGCGTGCGCCAAACCTCTCCTTTCGTAGCTCGGCGACTTCTAAACTGAGCTTCTCTATGGCTTCAGACAAATGGTTTGGTTGCTCCTGACTGACGGCTGCTACCTCCATCGGTCGAGTTGTCTCCATCACTTTATCTGCTACTGCCGCGAGCTTTTCGACGTCCTCCAAGGTGGTAGCTGCCAGCACCGTTCGTACTGCGGTCGGAAGGTGATTCTGCCACAGGACCACCAACGTCTGCGCCGAGACGCGGTTGCCTGCCAAACTCTGCATCCGCCTAAGGAGTTGTGATGGTTTCTGGTCACCCAGCTGCATTTCGCTCATGAGTGTCTGAATGCGTTTGGTTTCAGATTCCTCGTAGATGCTAAGTAGATGTGCTTTCAGTGCTTCGTATCTGTTGGCGTCGGGTGGTGCTTCTAGGAAACCAGCTACTTGCTGTATAACTTGTTTACTTAGTTTCGCAATGAGTAGTTGGTACCTCGACTGGTCACTTGCCTTCTGCGGAGCTACTGCTGCTTCGAAATGGATGAACCATAACGCGGGTTGGTCCGTCCAAAATTCCGGGATGCGCGCTGATACGGAGATCAAAACCACCTCCGGTTTGTCTTCTTCAGCCATCTCGAAAGTTCGTGAAATCACTGTCCTCGGAGAGTGAATTGATGAGTGGTAGTGTTACCACCGAGCCTGCTCCGAACCCGTTAAATTGAGCCGCCCCCAATTTAAAAAAATCACTGCACTGAGAGTTATTTTACTGCACACGGGTGTCACCACTGTACGTAATGTTCGGTACTCCCAGTTATCACTACGTTGTATAGGCTACTCTGACTCCAAATTATTACGTCTCGATGAAAGCTAACTATGTAGGTAGGTTTAGTGTCCACAGTAAAACAACAGGAATGCAGTTCACGAAAGTCCGGGTATATTGTTCTCAAAACTTTTCACAACACAAGTACAAGTTACGAAATTAAATCGAACGTAAATTACATATAGGACAGAAGTCCGCGAGTGGGAACGGAGGCAGGCGGAGGGCGACTGCCGTGCGCTCGCGCCACAAGAATTTGCTGAGTTTCATTTTAACAATGTATGAGTGTACCCCTACAGGCATATGCTGGGTGCGAATGACCCGGGACCACTGGGTGGTCACCAGTTTTATGCGCTAATTCTACTCTACGCACTCTATCCCAGTGGAGAGTTGATTCTGTAAAATCTTTCATCAAAAAATACTAATCAGGCTGAAAAACTTTTGCTACTGCGTCCTGTTTATATTTCCTATTGTTTACCTGGAGCATTACGGTTCTGCGTCAGGTGTTCCAAATCTTTAATTTAAATACCTCAACAAAAAATACTCATCTGGTTGAATAACTTTTGCTAAGGCGTATTTTTTATATTTATTTTAGTTTACCAGAACTATTATGGTTCTGCGTGAGTTAGATTTTTGTATACATCAACAAAAATGCTCATCAGGTTTAACAACTTTTGCTAAGGCTCTACTTTGATATTTCTTATAGTTCAGCTAGACTATTATGGTGCTGCATCAGGTGTTCCATTTTCCAAAATTATTTCTACCCTATATTTTGCCCAGGCTTAATTACTATATAGCAAAAAAAGTTTCATTCGGATCCGTTCAATATTGGCGGAGATAAGCGTGTTCATACATACATACATACAGGCAGGCAGACAGAAAGACAAGAAATTAAAAAAAAAATTGCATTCTTTTATTCTGTTTAAGCATCCCTCTATCCATTTCAGCCAAAAGTACTAAATGCACAAACGAAATATTTGTACTGTTTTATTATACGTATAGTTAAAGCAGGTTTACAAAGAAATAAGCAAATGAGTTTATGCGCTATTAAAATAGACAAAAAGTAAAATTGGTAAATTTTTGGAAAATAACACAGTTTTCTAGGTCCAAAAAAAGTGTATGAGGGCAATATGTGGCTTAGAATCTGGATATATTTGTGTACTATTTTTTTTAAGTCTTTTGGCTCTTCTGTTCATTTATATAACGATTTGCAAAGCAAAGGAATTTCTGCAATTGGTCGCATTAGAACACACTATAGACAGAAACTGGCGCATGGAGAATACAGCACTGTCCAAATACGTAAAAATGTGATTGGAAAGGTTGAAATTATTTGTAACAAAAATAAACCTTAAGTTTTGAAACATTAGACATAGCACCATTTGTGATGAAATTAAGTTTATAAATAAATATTTATGACTACTAAATACTAATAAATTTTTCATGCCAGGTATGAGAAAATAAACAATAAGTATTAAATAATGAGATATATTGCAAGTTTTAGTACAGGTATAAGATCACCACACTAATAAAGTAGATCTACAGAGTCGCGGGTTTAGGTCAAGGTCGGATGAGTAGCCCCTCAAGAGAGAAGAGCTACTTAGCTTGAGGTCCAGCTCGCAGACGAAAGAAAGCCCGTCGCCGCTGGGCCGCGCCTTATTATGGGCCGCGCGACGCCTGAGGAGGGGAGCGGAGGGCTGCAGACCGCACGTCGTCACAAATGCAAGTCTAATACTTGCCCATTGCATTAAGTTATTACCTGTCATACAAATCATAATGATTGTATGTGCAATAAATTAAATAAATGAATAAAAATAAAAAATAGTTGAAATTTTCAATAATACTGAGCAGGTTATAAGGGCAACGAGCTCCGTGGCACAACGGTCAACACTGTGGCACGGATGGTCCCGGGTTCGATCCCCGGTCAGGTCAAGATGAAAAATGATCTTTTTCAGATTGACCTGGGTCTTGGATGTATATGTAGATATATGTATTTGTTATAAAATATAGTATCGTTGAGTTAGTATCCCATAACACTTACTTAAGAACTTACTTTGGGGCTAGCTCGATCTGTGTGATTTGTCCGTGTATGTTTATTTTGAAAGTACTACTACCTGTAATTTACGATATCTGAATAAGATTCCACAAAAAAGTTATTAAAAATGGGTTGTGCTGGCTATGACTTTTTGACGAGCTCCGTGGCGCAGCGGTCATCACGCCTGCCTGCGACACGGATGGTCCCGGGTTCGATCCCCGGTCAGGTCAAGATGGAAAACGATCTTTTTCAGATTGACCTGGGTCTTGGATGTTTATCTATATATGTATTTGTTATAAAATATAGTATCGTTGAGTTAGTATCCCATAACACAAGTCTTTCATTAGAATTTACTTTGGGGCTAGCTCAATCTGTGTGATTTGTCAAAAAAAAATAAAAAAAATAAAAATAAAATAAATAAATGACTTCTTAAAAATACAAAGATATTTTTGATGCATCATCAATTTCAAATCGCGGCTTATCTGGACGTTAAGTGTACCTTTTATCTTTGGATTAAACTTTGCCTCTTCAAACAATGTCTTAACCATAGCTTCTAGTAGAGGCACGGAGGCTTCCTGGACACCCCAGTGACTTTCAAAAGCTATTTCAAACTTTGACTAAATACCTTCATAAATGCATGTTCTGCTTGGTTATATTTAAATTTTGATAATTAATCTTGCTTATTAGTAACAAGACGATAATTAAACAAAAGAATTACTTTTTTTTGGCAGTTAACGTCCACCATATTGATTTTTCTGACGTTACATATCCTATAACACTCCGGGGACGAATACAAATCTAATACACCTCAAACTTTAAAATTCGGTACAAGCCGCTTAGGCTACAGGAAGTGACAACAGAACAAACATACTTACATATACGTGCGAAAAACAATACCATCCTTTCGGATAGGTCAGTCAGGTAAAAACGACGTTTCCAAAAGATAACGAGGCACTTCTTAGCGTTATTCAGTTATTTCTGAAGTAGAGATCGCGCCGTAATATTTTCTGGCTTTGAATTTCCTCGGGCAATTTGTTTCTGCTTCTCGCCCCTCCACAATTAAATTTAAAGTGAACCGCCAGTCTTTCGAGCGTTGTTTTGATTTAAGGGAATTAATTAATGTTGCCTTTAGGCATAGTCGTTGGAATCCTGGGCCTTAATGTGTAATAATCTTTACGCTGAAGCTGGGTACTACAACTTCTCTGGATAATGGAAATATCTCTAACAGTCCGGTATTTTTTTTTATAAACAATAATTTGTGATTCTATTTGTATCCACGATATTTTTTGAGAATAAGTATGTATAATATGCAATTATTATATATATATATATATATTTAAAGTAGTTATATAATTTCAGCTGATAGCTAACAACATAAATAACAAAGTTTGTTCTACGAGTTCTAACATAATATATTTAAATAAAAAAAAAATACTTTGTCTGTCGTGACATTTGTACGTCCTGTTCTATTGTACAAAATGATGACGCGACGCTACCGCGCGTATTCGTTCCGCATTAGTTGTTCACATTCAACCGGAAAATTGAATTAATATTTCTTTTCGTATAAAAGACATTATGAAAAGTAGAACAAACGTTAGTGTTTATGATGGTAGCTATTTAGCACTGCGAGGTTATTGACGTTTTACAAGTAACTCTGTATATTGTCTTTTTTATTATTAAATGGAGATTCTAAATAAATACTCAACAAATATAATTTTTCACCAAGTAACTTCTTAAGCATGAACATAATTAGTTGGGTAAGTGCAATTGTACATTTCTAGTAGTATATGTAGATTCAAACTTATTTCGAAACTGTAACAACGTTATAGGTCACGGTGATTTATGGCTGCGTTTGGAAGTTTAAATAGTTAAGGTGTAACATGCCTGAAATATTTATAGGCCCTGCCAATTACGATTCGTGCGACAGCTGTGCTCTAATGGAGTATTTCGTAGTCGCTCTAGCTTCAAATGAACGAGCGACGTCGCAGATGTGGCGTCGCGTGGCCGACGACACTTCAAAGTAGTGTAAATTACACGATGAAGCGAGTGAAGTCAGCGTAGGAGCAAGGACTATCGGCACATAGACCGCTTCGGCCGTCTACGTAATGTAATAAGTATCAGGTTCAGGAAAAATATATTTTTTATTGGTAGTCGTTGTAGACTGAGCGGCTTGTAGACGCAGTGAAGCATACACTGCAGACGACCGTAGAGCTTACTTTACTTGACTACGTAGAGGCTGAGAGTGCAAGTATAGCACTATCGTACCACAATAATTTCATCGCATGCTGTAGCTGTAGCACTCGGCTCGTAGCACTCACTGCGGTCGTAGCGCAAGCGTAGCTTGTAGCACAGTTTGACCTCGTAGATCTACCTTGTGGATCGTTCGCAAAACTTCCGGTATACGCGTAGAGTAAATAGTAGAGTAGACGATGGAGTACTTACTATGCTGCTTACTTTTCTGGATGCAAACAGCATTGGTACAGTACTAGAAGATGGTAAAGTAGAGTGAAAAGCAACATGTGCAAGATACTCTATCACTTCTCTTCCCTCACTACTGCCTCCAATCAACCATTTTTTGGTTACTCTACCCATGTATATGCTTAGTAGAGTAAAGTTTGAGTGCTAGTGACAGCGTGTGTACCAAAGGTTTAAGACAGTATCTTTGTCGTAGCGATGTCGTGCTACGATTCGTAGCACAATGTAAATGTAATAGAAAATGTACATTTATGTGAATAAAAAATATGAATATGAATTTGACCTACCAGAGGACTTAGTTGGTCGTAGATCAAGCGTAGCACTGTGCACGAGGCGCAAATGTACAACCTCTAAAGTACCTTGTAGTTCACTTGTTTGCTCATAGAGCAATCCTATCTCAAACCTACGTAGGGCGCAGTAGCATAAAGAGAAAGCGCAGGATGTACAGAAATCCAAGTTTTTTGTTTATTCTTTTAAATTTACATTATAATTCTAAAAAAAAAAATGTTTATTAGGAAACAAAATTTAACAAACATAGGCAGTTGCTGGGGTCTCCTTTTAAGCAAAAAATGCTTGTGCCAGGAAACCCCGCTCTTCTTATCACTAATTACAATATCAAGTTACCAAATAAAATAACATAACGTTTTTAATATACAACATAAAATTAAATCAAAGAAATGAAATAAAGTGTGTATGAATGTGTGCGTGCGTGTGTATGAATGTGTGTGTGTGTGTGTGTGTATTTATGTGTGTGTGTGGGTGGGTGTGTGGGTGTGTGGGTGTGTGTGGGTGGGTGGGTATGTGGGTGAGTGCTTGTGGGTGAGTGTGTGTATGTGTAGGTTTGATTTTGCGGGGGTATAGACATATTATATTAAAATTCTATCTCTAATCGGAGACCTTACCCTACAATATATTATCCTAAGTTATAAGAAGATATGATATTTTATGTTGTTATAAGTAAATTGAACTTGGCACCCATTTAGATCTAACTTCTTTTCTCTCTTCTTTCGTTGAAGGCAACAAACAAGGCATATATCATAATATTGAACTTGGCTCTCATTTCATATTTATGTTTTTGATGGAATATCATTACTTTTTGTACATAAATTATTATAACAGTTACAGGCACTAATACACACGGTGCTGCTCGACAATTCTGTTAAGGCGAAATGAGTTCACTCACTAGCGCCACCCAGCAATTAATTCTATAAGTCCAAAATCATATCAAATTAAAAAAATCTAATAGTGAATGCCCTAGTAAATTACTTGTAGTATTATTGGTGCAAGTTTCCACTATTTTTAATAATAATTCGTTCTCTTAAACTTAGATTATAATATCTTTGAAAAGTAATAAAAAGAATACTACAAGTAATTTACTAGGGCAATCACACCTTAGATTTTTTGAATTTGATTTGTTTTAGGAGTAAAAGAATTAATTGCGGGGTGGTGCTAGTGTGTGAACTCACTTCGCCTTAATAGAATCAATTAAGTGAAAAATTATAATAAAGTGGTAAAAAATTACCAGTTTCTGATTTATTCCTTTGTATTCACCTAATTACTTATCTGCATGCCAAATTTGAACTTTCTAGGTCATCTAGAACTGGGTTAGAAATTTGATCTATAGGTCAGTCAGTTATAAAAATTACGATTTTTGGACGCTGATATTTAAATACCCGTTTCAGATGTGTTTATGAAATTTGAAGCACATATTTACTTTCCAAGTCTAAATATATAAGCCAAATTTGAAACTTTTAAGTGAAATAGTTTTTGAGTTATGAGTGGGTCAAAAGTGGCTCCACATGGTTCGTGTAATATTACACACGGTGCTGTTCGCCAGTTCTGATACTTGAACTTGGCTTGAAACGCTACCGTGTCTATATCATAAATCAAAATCTGCTTTTTTAAACAAACGAAAGAGCACGCTTTATTAAGTACATCCGTTTTTACTAAAACTACTTATTTTGCGTTTTCAAAGCACGCAAGCAAACTGCTTAGTGCTTTAAAAACGATCTGCTTTTCAAACCTTGTTAACAAAAATCTTGTTAAGTAGGTTAAGATTTCTATTGGAATTTTGGTCAGATTTGTAATACTTTTTTGGGTTCCGTAGTAAACAAGGTTACCCTTATAGTTTCGCCATGTAGACAGAGAGCTGTCCTGTCTGTCTGTCCGTCCGTCCGCGGTTTTACTCAGAGACTATTTAGTACTAGAAAGCTGTAATTTGGTATGGCTATGGTATATTAATCATGGCAAAAAAGTGGTAGAAAAAAATCTTAAACAAATTTTTTTTTAGGGTAGCTCCCATACAAGTAAAGTGGGAGAGTAATTTTTTTTCTCTACTTACCCATCATGTGGGGTATCGTTAAACAGGTCTTTAAAAATATTGTGAGGTTGAGAACACCATTTTTCAATTTAGGGATCCGTTTCCGAAATATTTGGTTTTAAAGTGCAAATTTTTGTTACAGGTAAGTGTCCCCCCCCTCTATCTGCTAAACGGTTATATATGGATACGTGAAAAAAATTACAGCAGTAGTATATATACTGAAGTTGAAAGTTATAGGCAACCAACCTATAAAATGTACTGGAAAATGTAAAATTTTATACAATTTTCATTGTTAGATGTTTTTGTTTGGTAAACTGTGAGGTGCGAGTGTGAACAGTGTTAACTCAAAGTTGTCATTCGTAACTACGGAACCCTACACTGCGCGTGGCCCGACACGTACTTGGCCGGTTTTTTTACTATAAAAATATGCAATTACGTTTTTTGCTCTCATTCTAAGTGCGCCTGTATTATTCGGAGTCGTGTATTACACGAAAACGATTTCATTAATTTGACTGTGATTAGTAAATGAACAAATTAAAAAATATATGCTTATTAAAAGCAATTAAAAGTAGGTTTTTGAGAGAAAACGACGTGACCAAAGTGACTTGTTGGATACTGTCCTTTTGTCACCTTTACTTATTATTACATTTTTAATAAATTATTGAGCGTAAACATAAATCGCTGCATCATGTGACTTGCGTACTTTTAAGAATTCTGCCGGAATTGCGGCCACCTAGACGTCTCCGTTGGTGCTTTCTTGCATGTAATTTTATTTTCTACAGAAATAAAATTTGTATTTAAATCGGGCAATTAATTTTAATAAAGGGTAACCAGACCCAAGCGCACCGCCATTATGATTATAATGAGCCCGTATTTTATGTGATGCTTTGTATCAGCAGATTCGATAGGGAATAAATTATTGATTTTCCGTTATAGCAAACACTCGTAAGCATAATATTTATATATTGAATATACGATGTTATTAACGACGTTAACAGAATATCTGCTACCGAAAACTAACTGGGTATTTGCTTTCAGTGGTGGGTCGTTATGATAATGTTATTACTGAGACTCGTATCAGTAAAATGTTAAAGTTCATGAACTGAAATAATTCCTGACTGAAAGTGTACCGCTTAGTTAATTATTATTTATTACTAAACTAGCTGTTACCCGCGGCTTCGCCCGTGTCATATATAGCCTATGTCCTTATCAGTACCCTAACCTATGTATATGCAAAATTTCATGATGATTGGTTCAGTACATACGGCGTGAAAGCGTAACAAACAAACAAATAAACAAACAAACAAACTTACTTTCGCATTTATAATATTAGTTGGGATAAGTTAGGAAGTTAGGATTACGATTAAGATATACTAATCCTAAGAACTTTCTATAGCTGGGTGCAGTTTTTTACCGTCATCATTTTTTTCTCACAGACATGCTTCGTTATAAAAATAATGGTAAATTACTTAGCCAAGAAGTGGATGTAGTCTTTGTTAAATCTGAAAAAAGTGCTAAATTTGATTCTAAACTAAATTCATTAGACATAAGTTTTATTTCTAAAAACTCCAGTCAACAATTATACTGTGCTTTTAGTATTACTTAACAACTTTAGGTTACTCAAACCTATTATTTTGCTTTTAAGCCCCATTGTTGAAGTTCCAAATGATTTACGGATTCCATCCTTCTGGAATTGAATTCCAATACCCAACCGAGGTATTGAAGGCCATATTTATACTATCCACTGAACATGGCAGATAAATAGTTCCATAGCCCTATAAAATACGTCTGGTATCTTTGGTAGGCACAGGTCGGTTAGCCTTTTATGCAAACTCGGTCGGCGCTTCAAACGGCATGGCTAAATCGATCAGTTTTCACGCCATTAGGTCTCAGTGCGGACTTTACGTAAAATTTGTGAAATATGGTTTTGAAAGTTTATGCATACCATTTATTTTGTACTAAAGGCTTCTATTATTACTGGTTTAGTTACATACTCAGTTTATAATAAAATATATTATAGTCAAATAAGTGATTTGTAGATTTTATATGTATTTTTCTAAAATATACTAAACTTCTCTCTGAGTTAATAAAACAAACTTTCTAGAGGCATTTTCGTCTCCGTATGTAAATAAATGTTCCTTACATTCAAGAAAAAGGGTTTTTCATTTTATATGTACTTTGATTAAATAGGTATTGGAGCAGCACGCCAGGATGTTTGCTTGTATCGTGATCTTGATTCACTAATCCGTGACTTGGCTCGGATCGAAAAAGTTACGTCGTGTGATACGTAACGCTCGCTTTTCTATCGGATTTCAGTTCGATCTAATCTCATAAAGGGCGAAGGCATCCGCTCTGAGACACAATATTTCACTTTTTATGATGTAGGTGGCATCCCGAGTGCCGTAAAAAATATAAAGAGAAAGAAAGTGCTGCGGCGTTTTTATGACGCCTTTAATAGTGTCGCAGCGCTAGTTGGGCGCTCCTGTAATGAAAAGTGTGTCGCACACACTTATCTTTTTAGAATAATAACGCCTATTTAATATGGATTTTGTTTAGGTAGAATGCTTTTTTAATAAGTTTGGTATACATTTTTGGGTATAATAATGAAACTGTTCATTGAAAAACAAGTGGAAAATACGAATATGTTAACATTATAAGCTTCTATTTAAGGATTTATTATAATATTCATAATAGGATTATTGCATCAAGTTTTGAGAAATTTCTAATCAGTTTTTATTTGGACTCGGTGCCAGCCAATATGATAAGATACCGCTTCAGCGATGCGTCATCAGTTGGAACATTTAGGCTTACTAGGTATACGCAGCCAAAACCAGGATATATGGATGCTGTCATTGTTTCAGACAGCATCGAGTGAGTAAGTACTTGGCCATCAGCGGCACTCGTATGTTCAATCATGACTTATGTAACGGAAAAGCAAGTTGACATGTTTGTGTCGAACTCGAACTGTATTTCTATGTGACAATTGCAGCAATCTCACGCAATATCTCTAAGAGTATGCTTATTTTGTCTGCCTTAAGGGAAAAGGCTACCTAAGCTACCCTTACTTAATAATATATATCTATTACATACGTTTTCGATAACCATTCAAAACATAAGCCAATCTGAAAAAGATCATTTTTCATCGTGATGGCCATGGGATGCCGGTTCAAACCCGGGACCCCATGCGCCACGGAAGCTGTACCTATATAGAGTTCCTCGTCACCCGAACGTTTTGACAGTTCTGTCCTCGACAGCACTAGCAATAATTCATATTTACAAATAAATTGGCAAAGATTTGCCATTCATCAGACGCGGCTTCCTTGTAAAAATAAAGTAGGTACACATACAAGTATTTCTACTCACTCGGAATCCAACCCGTTGCCTTTCATGTAGAAGACTAGCATGTTAACTGCGCCGCGAAGGCCGTCCCATCAACATAGAGTATCAACAACATGTATGAAACATATACATAGCATAACATTAATATGTTTATCATGTCAAAGTAGATGAGTGCAGGGCCGCGGTCTATATATCAATATTTTAAACATGTATAATAAAAAGATCAATAGCTAATAGGTATTAAATAGTACATAACGTACATAATGATGCAAGTACTGTAAACTGGACATTATAGTCGAGGTGTTTATACGAACGTGCTTATAATAAACCGATGACTATAATAGACAGATTACCGTACGAACGTCATACGACGTTTTAAATATATTTGCGATTACCATATAAAGCAAAACAAGATTGCAATTCAGCAAATAAGGAATTTATAAAAGTTAGGAACTAAAGCAGTTTGTAAAAATATATTTATAATAATCAGGTAAATTTACTCAGGTTCCGTATTATTAGCAAATGTATTGAAAAAAATATTTCAGAACCCTAATATATTATATAGTGAAGTTTCATTGCAATATCAATATTATTTTCTAAATGAACCTTTGTTTAAGTAGCGGCCCTACATAGTTAATTATGTTGTTGACCGTAATATACTGTCAAGACATCGCTGTTAATATGAATCTATAATATGATATGGCACAGGCACTTGGCGGTTGAAATAGGTTTAAATTATACATGAAAAACTTACAATAACATTGTTCTCTTGGAACTGAGTAATATGTAGATTAAATACATGTCATTAAAGTGAGATATGATGTTCAGTTTATCAATTCACTTTCTGAATAGAATCTTTCAGTAGAGTATTTAGAATAAAATATACGAACTTTTATATTGGATTGAAAGAAAGAGTATATATATGTGTATTACTCTGGGATCTCAAACTTATCTAATGATGAGAGCTGAGACTAACAAGGTAACGTACGGCAAATACCTAGTCTTTAGACAGCTTGAAAGATATGACACCGGTGTTAACACATAGAATATTAGTACGGCTTGTCAGCCTTGTATTCATGTAAACACTTCTTAAATCAGTTGGGTATAGTGGTGGCAGGCTCGCAATCTGTCGGGCAATAAGTCACGACTGTCAATACAGCGACAGAATATAAAACATTAGTTCCCGGGGGCCGGCTCTCATATTTCAAGGAGTCGTGTACGTGCATTTTGAACGGGGCGTGATTCATTAAAGTGTCGACCTTCAGCCGTCTTGTTTCTATTCGGCCGGTCTGAAGTGTTAGTGGGATATTCTTAGAAAACGTCAGTACTTAAGTGGTACGTAATTGTAGAAAGTTTTTGAAAGATTAACATTAATTTTTTTGTTATTTTAATCAGTTAGATGTTAAAAACCGAAAGGCTACTCCGTGGCTACCGGACTTGGACTACAATGTATTTACGGATTTCCTTAGGTAGTCTTTCGGTTTCTCGACTCCTTATTTATCAATAAGTATTTCGACTGCTTTCCATACATGTTATTGTTTGTTACTCTGGGTGATACATGGAGTCCAAAGAAACATACTTATATCCAATTTGTCCTAGCATTTTGGAATGATTATGCAATAAAGAAACTCACGTTCGTATAGGAGTATATACATACATACATGAACTCTAAAACATTACACACATTTTGGGCAGTCATGTGACAAATACCTACAAATAGATACATTAATATTCGAGAATCAATCACAGTACTCTGTCCACTTTATAGGTACCTATAAAGTGGACGGAATGTAAAAAATACTGTTAATATTATAAGGAGCAAAAATTTGTTTGTTTCCATTGAATAGGCTCCAAAGCTACTGGACTAATTGTCAACATTCTCTCACCTATAGAAACTAAATTTATCTACGTGTGACATTGGGTACAATTAACGTGGACAAACTCGCAGAAAAATTGCTAGAATTATAGATTTAAGTACACAAGAATAGCCCCAGAAGGCCAATGGTTAATAAAGGTTATGTTCGCATTTCTATTGTATGATACCATATCCACATCGTAAGCGACGAAGATTAAATCATTAAACAGATTACTGGGGTTTGCATGCAAATAGGCATCATCACAAATAAAACGAGAGCGCTGTTAGCACCATTACGATAGCAATCACATGTTACTTTAATCATTTGCGGGATAAAAAGTGTAGCTGTTGATACAAAGGGAAGTGAAAGTGCGGCGGCGAGGTTAATGAGAATGGGCATCGTTTCGCATCCCGGCTCATGGGCCGAGGTGAAGCGCGTAATAAAGTTTTACGCCACGACCCTTATTACTGTTCCCACGGTTCCCAGCTGCTGGACAGGGCGATTAACAATGCGTAAACTGATTTACTCGCTAGATTTGTGGAGCTCGTATTCGAATAACATAGGCTTATATTTCGTTTGACGCTTAATGTCTCGTGGCCCGCGCGGCCGTAATTAATCTTTTGTATGCGGTGAAGAATTAATTTATCTGAACCTACCATTATTTATATAAGTCTGCTCATTCAAATACAAATACAACTCTTTAAAGAACTTGACTCTTCTAATTATCATATACTTCACAATATTTTTTATGACCTACGTTTTGTTGGTTATTCGAGTTTTAAGGTGGTTTAAATATGAAAATATTTTGAAAATCTATCCAGCAGTTTAGGAGCTTTAGAAATGTAAATAAACAAATAAACAATCAAATCTTTCTTCTTCATGATATCAGTGTAGTGGATAAATACTCGTAGTTACAAATCAAACTTAAAATATAAATAGGCAATTACGTTTAGTAGCAGTGCAGTGGACAAAACACAAAAACAAAACAATAAACTAAAAAAAAGCTAAGGACAATTCGCTCCAAAAAATATTACAGTTACCCACAGTTTTATGTAAATTAATGAAATGTTTCTATCTAAAAAAAAAAATACACACAGATAACTGGTTACAGGAAAATCGAGACAGAAAATCAATTGTTCTAAAAACAAAACTAACCGAGAATTTACAATATAAACGGTTCAGCCCCGGCAGCCAAAGAAAGCTTTACAATAGAAACAATTAGCTTGTTCGTGGCACAGAAAAGTAACAAAGTTAGATAGGTAGAGACGGCGGCCTGCCAAGGGGTTGCCGGTTCATTAGGTCTTGCTGGGAGAGGTGGCCGTGCCTCGGACGCGCCGCGTCAGCAGCCGGCCCTCGTTAGCCTAATGACAGCGATTTTGTTCCTCCGAAGGCGCACTTTTAGTTCCCAGAACAGTTTACTGTTACTCGTCGCTAATGGCCTAATGCTACGGGTTGCTCCGCGTTTATTTTGTTGCTTAATCACTTCCATCTAACAGCGAGTAAAACGAGTATTACCTCAATCTCAGCTGTGCTTCATTTCATTAAATAGGAAGTTTGGGTCATTGCGATAAACTAATAACATTATTCACAAACTCTCTCATTTTTGCTAACTTATCAGGATGAATTTGAGAAATAACGTTGCAGATATAATTTCGCGTTGTCTTATAATAATCTGATTAATGATTTTCACAAAAATAAGAACACACCTTAATAATTAGTTTTTAGAAAGAAAGAAATAAATATATACGGACAAATCACACAGATTGAGCTAGCCCCAATGTAAGTTCGAAACTAATGTTATGGGATACTAACTCAACGATACTATATGTTATTAACCATACTCTACAATACATGTACATACTATGGAAACTAGCATACTCTTCTCTGAGGGGGTATATTCGACTATAGCAACCTTACTCTACTTGGGTACGGAGGATTGAATATTTC
Organism: Rhodophaea formosa; assembly: GCA_963082605.1. Classification (NCBI taxonomy): domain Eukaryota; kingdom Metazoa; phylum Arthropoda; class Insecta; order Lepidoptera; family Pyralidae; genus Rhodophaea; species Rhodophaea formosa. The sequence continues at coordinate 12,159,321 of OY720206.1, read as the reverse complement.
CTATGATTTTTGATATTCTTGGTAAATTTACGTTTTTGTCATAAAATAAAAATTCGATAGAGCTTTCTTTTTACACGGTGGCGCACGTATGTAAAGGTTTTCCTTTTTTATTCGGTTTACCGCGAAAACCCGCCATTTCCTGACTATGATTTATCTTGCGGCCTCTAAGCTGAGGGTCACTTTAATAAATGTATTCGGGAAAGGTGCTCCCAGAAATGGATGGGATATTCTGGATGCAATAACCTAATATACAGAAGATATATTCCCGCCGTCGGCCCATGTAAATATATATGTCTTTCAGCAAAATGGAACTGTCTGGCACATCTTTTACAGCGGAAAATAAATAAGTACTTACATTTGTAAGAGATCGAGATAGCCAAGAAGTTGTAACAGTTAAGATAATTGAGCGTCGGGTTTTTAAAACATCAAATACACAGTATACGTTTTATCTCGTAAGGGATAAGTATAAGAAAGAGGTAAATGGCGGTACATTTATATAAAGTACATATATCCACTGGTTGGAATATACGATGCTTTCCTCCTCAAAACATTCAGGAAAGGACAAGAAAAGTTCAAATAACCCAAATTAAGGAGCGCAATAAAGAGACCCTTCGAAAAGCCTTGTGGGAGCAATTCATGAAAATGCTAGTCGAACGATTCAGTAAAGATGTTTGAAACAGTATAAAGGGTTGAATAAAAAGGTAAGCTTTGTAGCGCCTTCCGTTCGCGTCACACCTGGCTTGTGCAAGGGACGTTTATTAGCACGTCGGGGCGTCATTGTCATTGTGCTCGGATGCTGGCGATGTCTCTGTATCTGTATTCTTCACAGAATTTAATTGAAATTTCGACTTCGCACACTTTGAGCTTACTCTGGATTTATAACCTCAAACAAAGAGAGGGGTGTTACTGTTTCATTTGTTTGTGTGTGTCTGTAGCATAGTGCTGTCAAACAAGAGAACTTACGAGATCATAATTATCTATTTGAACTTTGATTTTAGGCATAAACCACATTAAGTATTTTGTGGCAGACTAAGTCAGGTTTATCAGTAGTTTATCAAGACCAGCTAGTAATTTTATCAAAATACTTAAGAGCGTATACTAGCAGTATTTTTTCAATATGGTTTCCATACAAATATATTTCTCTATTTTCTCACTGAAAAGTGATTCTAGAGCCACAATTCTTTTTTCATAAAATCTCGTACTAAAATAGGAATGCCCCTATTTTTTATTTTTTCCAAAAAAACTGTTTTTGTGCAATTTTTTTTCTATTAAACAGGTTTTTAGGAAAAAATTAAACATAGGGACATATCTATTTTAGTAATAGATTGTGTGTAAAAAGAATTGTGCCTCTAGAAGCAGTTTTGCAGTTCGACTGCTAGTATACCCTCTTAATAACTAAAAAAAAGTAGCAGATATTGTTTGAAAGATCGATTCTGTCGAGTGAATGCTTAAAAATAGTATGAAATCAAATAAGAGAAACCATGTATTATACCTACTTCAACGCTTAAACTATGTAAGAGCAGCTTGAAAAATCTGACACCAAGTAAGTGTGTTGTATAATTAAGTGGCCAGTAAGTACGCTACGTTGACAACGGAGAAAAGATATTACCAGACCACTCTTTGCTCGAGACTTCATATAGGATTTATATATTGGAATATATCAAGCCGATATGCAATTAGATGATGAAGCCAGCTGCCTGCCTGACGCCAATGATCCTTGAGCATATATTATTATGGCCTGACTAATAACATGAGTGCCTAAAAAGCGAGTGTTATATATTCAAAGTTCATGTATGCGTGTAAGTATAAATATATTAAGGTTTGTGAGCTTCTTTATTCCGCCATAACTTCTTAATACCTAAATTATTTTGAATGTGGGGCGTTCTTTAGACCCTTGCTTTTACCCGAGAGGCATAGGCATTCTTACCGCTCTATTTTCATGATCAACTCGTTTCAGTTGCAGTTAATACGAATATGGAGTTCTTTCCAGAAGGAATCTGTCAGTAGGCATCGCACAACTTTTCGTTCTTCTATTGTATAATCACCCGTATTAGTTGTATTTTATATAAAATGTACCATATAGGTATTGTGTATGTATGCGAGTTTATCTTAAATATTTTGTAAGTAAGAACATGCATTTACTGGCACTGGCAGAGAGTGCCATACTGCATTAAATCTACCTGTTGTACTTATATTTGTGTGCAATAAAGTTTACATTAGTAACACTTGTATAGTCAATATGAACGTAGAGATTTACACGTTTGACACACTTACAATTTCTCCACTGAATCGATTATCTTGAAATAATGTGGAAGAGTGAGCAGAGCCGCGATCCACAACTTTATTGTAAAGTTTCATTTAATTTTTTTCAATATATACATCCATTTATCTTCATACTTTTCTCTTAATAGAAAAATAAAATTAATGAACATTTTAATTGTGCAATAAAGTAACAACGAGAAAGTATTCTTATATCAGACAAACTCCTCATTATATAACAAAAAAAAAGTTAAAATCGCACTTAGGCCCCAAGAGATTTTACGAGTAGGTATACATCGTACGAGTTACCTTCGACAAATAGAGATTAGAAATAACCATAGAGTAAAGGTGGTCAGACTTCAATTAGTACTAAAATTGGTAGCCTTTTTATTTCAATTTATTTTAAACCTGATACAAAGGTTTAAAATAAATTGGAATAAAAAGGATTTTCTTAGATGTTCATAAGTGTGTTATTGAAAATCCTAAAAGGTCGCAAAGTAATAAAATGTAAGAGAAATACACAACATTTTCCTCAAAATAGCTCTATGATGTTATAAAGTAAGCTATTCAGCAATAATAACTTATCGTTTAAATCATATTCTCCTACCGAGAGAGCCCAACAGGGAGCAATCTCAGAGCTAGAGAGCGACCGAAAAATATAACCTACACTTACAAATACTTGCGTCCTCGAAATAACGTATTAGGGAGCGCCGAGTATGACATAAATAGTGGCGGTGTGGAAGTCAGTTGACTATATAAAAATGAGGTTGTGAGGGATGTAGCGGCGGCAGCGCGCCGGCGCCGCGGCGCTCGCCCTTGCTCCTCGCAGTACGCGGCCAGACCCGTCGGCGCCAGCTGTGCCGCGACCGCCGCACTCGCCTCGAGCGCTTTCCGAACACAACACAACAAGCGCGCGCTGTGTCGCGACTCGCGCACCACTGTCACGTGCCGACTACCACATCCGCTCACTCGTGATTTCAGTGCCCTCTTCGACTCGAGCCAAGACAGCTGACAGCCGCTTCAGGATGAGTGACAGCGAAGCGGCTGTAACCGCGGCAAGTTAAGTGCCTGTGCTCGTGTGAAGTTACAACTATGTTTTATTTGGACGGGGTTCGAGACTTTAGTGCAGATGTGAATCGTGACGAGTTTCCATCATGTCTATTACAGTATCACCTGAAACTTAATCCTGCATAAACTCGTGAACAATTCATCGTCTATTAGACATGGCTCTGTCGTTAAAACAGTGTTTACTTTTACTAATTGCATCGTCGTGGCAGACGGCTAATCTAACTTCTACCTGTTCGGAAGTATGCAACTGCAACAATGATGTAAATATGTGCCAAAAATGTACCTACAATGTGACGCTCAAAGGAAATGTTAATATAAGTTTTGAAACTGCCTGCTGTAATGAACACGCACAAGTGTCTCCTTGGCGTGAAACATATGAAAATGGAACTTTTGCGGAAGTCTCAATAAAGTACGGCCAGATTTGTAATAAAAGCTCCATCATATTGGATTTGCCATCACTGAGCACATATTCACTTTTAATTACAAATAACAACATAACAAAAATAAGACTCAACGTTAAAACACAAAATGTGCGACAAATTGACCTATCTGGAAATAAATTACTTTATGTAACTAAAGGTGTTTTTAATAACTTTTCTAATTTACGGAAACTAATTCTGAGTAGAAACGAAATTATTAACATATTTGAAGAAAGTTTTAATGGTTTATCCAAATTGGAATCCTTGGATTTATCGGAAAATAAATTGACTATTTTATCGAATGTATTTACACCGCTGAAAAACCTGCAGCATCTGAACTTAAGTAGAAACAACATCGAATTCATTCACGAAAATTACTTCAACAATTGGTTACTACAGCACTTGGATGTATCGCACAACAACTTGAAAAAATTAGCACCAGGGGCTTTGCAATTACTCCCAAACTTGGCACGATTGCTGTTGACAGATAATCCTCATTTAGGAATTACACAGATAGATACACAGTTGCTCGTTGGTACAGGACGAAGGCTGCAGCAAATAGATGCGTCGAGAACGGGGTTATATCAAGTTCCCGAAGCTTTCACACATTCGGTCAGATTTTTGTCATTGGTCGGCAACAGGATATCTGCAGTCAGATGTGGCGACTTGGACAGCTATCCGTTATTACAATCTTTAGATTTTTCCGATAACAAGGTCGTTTTAGTCGAAGACGATTCCTTGGGACGACTAGAAATGCTTCTTTTTCTGAATTTAAATAAAAATCTTCTTACTAGTGTTCCGAGATCTCTACCAGATGAATTAAAATACCTATCTATTAATAACAATTTGGTAAAGAATTTGACATTGCCTGACTTCAAAAGTTTACCAAATTTGAGAATATTGTTGTTGCAAAACAATCACATTCAATATATACAAGATCACGTTTTCGATGACTTACTCTCTCTGGAAATGTTAGATCTATCTAATAATCCAATACAAACACTTTCGTCGAGCACATTTGATGGCCCATTGTCTCTGCGTGATTTACGGCTGTGCTATCTGAATTTGTCTGTGCCAGAGCAGGACGGTGCGTTCCCCATGTCGTCGCCAGAGAGCATTCAAATGCTTCATCTGCAGTCGAGCCCGGGCCTAGCGAGGCAATTGCTTGCAGACTCTGCCGCGCTGGCCGCCTTTTCACATTTACAATACTTGGATCTTAGAATGAACAATCTCACGGAAATAAGAAACGATTTGCTGTTCTACTTAGTTCAGTTAAAGACACTGAGATTACATGGAAATAGTATTAATTGTAGCGCCGAACTCTGGCTGAAAGATTGGATGAGTTGGAATAAAAGTTTGTCTGACGAAGAAACTTGTTATTACTCTACGTCAGAAGCTAAACCAGAAATAACTAAATACAACTGTACATTTCCAGAAACATTTACTATCAGCGAAAGTTTGCCTCCAGTTAATTTATACAGTACAGAGATGATAAATAAATTATTAAGGTACTACGGTTACTTGAATAATAAAACGGAGCGCACTTCTAAGCGAGTAAACAATAATTTCGGGGAAAAAAGTAATGCAGCAGAGATCAAAAGAAACAAAGACAGATTAAAAACGCCAGGTTATGGTATGAGAAATGAGAACAAAATCATAGTAAATGAATATTTAAATGAGAGTTCCGTTGTAAAAACCAGAGAAGCTACAAAAATTTTAGATCAAAATAAATTACAAAATGACAAATTCACTGTTGATCACAAGTTTTTAGCCATTGGGCCATTTGTTCCATTTCCTGTACGAAATACTACCAAAAATGTACATGACGAGACAGAGATTGAAATTCAAACTAAGAGTCGGTCTGGAATACGTCTTAATACGCCAACCAATGCTTCTACTAAAACCGCGAAAGAAGAACTAAAAAAAATCTTCAGACAAAAAAAGTTGTCGACGGTAGTGTCACCTGGAACTGAAAACGTAACCCTTGTTGATATGTACTCAACACACCCAAATGACAGAACAGTATATTCACCTTATCAGCTTGCCCATACAAGTTATGCACAATACATTGGCACAGTTGCAGTGTGCAGTTTGATACTGCTATCACTGATACTTTGGGCGAGTTTTCGCTTACGTTATAGAAGAAGACAAGTACCTGTAATCCACGCAGAGGCAGAGGACCAAATAGAGGTGGCGAATATATCCGGAGGAGTACTGTGGTGACATTTGCGGGCAGCCGACCCTACGCCCTTCGAATACGATTCTCTTCTGACGTAACACTAATGTAAGTATATCTATTTATAAATAAAAAAAAAATTTGAACATATCGCACAAATTGACCTAGCCTCACACTAAATTGTGCTATGAACTTGGATCGTTGTGGGATACTATCACAACGATACTATATTTTATTATAGATACAAGATACAATACATAAACATCCAAGACCTGAAAAAGATCGCTTTTTATCATGGCTTGGCCGAGGATCGAACCACTGAAGAACAAGAAGTTATCGAATTAGTTTGATTTAATGATAAAGTGCGTAAACTTGAATCGATACTATTATATCTTTACGGCATACGTAGGTACAAGGCAGCGTCTGTAGTAATGCGTAATAAAACTAAACAGATTTACAGCTTTTGGACATTTAAACAATGGTATGTGCTGAATAGATATGTAAACAAAATCTTATCACACCCTTTCTCAACATTTATTTTTCATAATGTGATATTACTAACTATAATCATGAAAAAATTGCTATTTATAGCTAAGCATTGTTAGTGCAGTTTTTAGAAAGTAAATATATCACACTAAACTATTCTCCGGGTTATTTAATAATACATAATAAAATGTGTGTGTGTGTTATTACTGTAACAAGAAAAAAAAGGTAATAAATATTGTCTTTGATATAATAATATGTCCCTAAAGCATCCTAAGCTTTTCGTCGTGTCGTGTACGTCTTGAGATGTTATCTGCATTGTTAGTTTTTTCCAGCATATTAGATAAAAGATTTTGTCGTTTTGTTACAGTTCGAAGCGGTCGGCTGCAGCCAGTGAGAGGTAGTTTTGTGATAATGTAATTGTGCATATTTTTTTATGAAATAAGTACAAATAGAGTGGTTGGTTGGTAGAACAGCAGAGGCTACATATGTTTGTATTTAAAATGTAAATAATTTGTCATTTAAATTACGATTACAATAGGCGATAGAATTATTTTTGTGTCAAGTAGTAGCAATGTGATTATTAATTTTCAATCGTAGTCAATGTGGTAAGTACTATTCATATTCCATCAGTAGTTAGGTGCATATCAAACGGTCCGTTTCTCTTACCATCCTTGTCTTTCTAATATAAATTAAAAGGCGATCCAAGGCTGGCGTAACAAATGGTTGTTTGACAATGCGTTTGTAGCGCGGTGGAGTAGTTTAAGTACATACTACGAATACCTGGCTCTTGACAATATTTACCCTTCAAAGAATTTAATATCTTTCGTACCAATAAGTATTGTCAGTAGCTGAGGCGCTTTAAAGTCTGGGTAGGTGCGCGTTAGATGTATTGTCTGCCGAAGTACTGCAAAATATAGGAGTTCTCTTAAAACTTGACGAGATGGAATGAAACTAGTCACCTATACATTCATTAACATTGTCATATCTTTTTCTCAATGTTTAAGAGATGAGAGTTAATCGAATAATATTTATAAATAAATTAATAATTTTCGGACCACTTTACAAATTTATTTACATATTTGTAATAAATTGACTGACACTTTTATTGAGATCAATCCTAAATATGCTTGTAATTGACTCATTGAATGTCCATTGAATGAGATTATTACAGAAATTTAAAGATATTAAAGTAATCATTTGTTTTTTTTTTAAATCTCCTTGTATTGAATAAAAAAATTAAAGACTAAAAACAAATGACTGGCTAGAATAACTCGGAACAGTTTTAGGAGGACTCCCACAGATAATGTCTTCCCTTACCTTTTATAATATTAATGTATCTATATAAACTGTCCTAACGTCACGTGTTCTCCATTACGTAAAGTGCCAACAGATAAACAGTTATTTTGCATCTAAATAAAGAACATCGCCCATTTTGCTAACTGCACTCAAGCAATTTAAATGTGATGGCGAAGGTTATATTTTTCGTAATAAATGGTAATTTATTAAATACACTTAAGTTATCTTATCGTATACTCATCACCCGATTTATATTAATATAGTTACAATAAGTCATATTATATCAATAGATAAAGGCGCTAAAATAAACAGGAGTGAAGGTGGTTGTTTTGAAAGCTACAGAAATTTTAATAAATTGCCGCCTGGTTTCCAATTCACTACACTGACTGCACTATACGTCTCGAGTAACAACATTCTGATATTGATAAATTTCATTAATCATTCTGAAACTAAGGTTGTAACTTGATATATAACACTTTGAAGACAATGATGTGTAGATATATGTTTTTACGTGAATTGTAGTTTATAATGTACAAACAGATAGCCAAGATTTAATAAATAAATAGAATGAAGCACTGTGGTATTTAATTATTTCACCAATAAGTCAGCAGTTTGTTACACAATAGCTAAAAGTACCTCTTTTTTCCAACCAAAGAAAACACTCAATCGAACGTCATTTTTTTCATAATAGTTCAAAGGTAATACGTGTTATATTATGCCGTGTGGTTCCCGGCAGAATAAAATAGGACTACTTCAAGTCTTGCCGTGGATGTCATAGAAGGCGACTTAGGAAAAACAAGCTAAACAAAGCTTATAAAGATCAAAGAGACCTCTCCAACCCGTCTGGCCAGCGTGGACAGTGTTGGCTAAATCCTCTGACTGCTCTGGCTAATATATGACTCTGGTAGTTCTGAGAGGGTTTCCTGCAGTGAAGACTGATAAGATCTGATGATGATGATGACGACATATTATAGAAGAAGTGTGCGTAAGGATTGTGTAATTGTGAGTATGTTATAAACGTGTATAGGGGAGAAATGTTGTTTTAGGATTCCGTAGCCGAAAAGAAAAAAAACCGATCCATAATAGATTCGTCATGTCGGTCGGCAGTCGGCACAGTTACTTTATTCCGAAACTATTAAGACTACACTGTTCAAAATTGGTAGGTGGATGAATTCTGTGAACTACTTTATGATTTTTACACAAACATAAAAAAATAAACAAATAAAGGGGGGCTCTCTTTACAAGGAAAATAAACTAATATGTTTTTTCACAAACCTATATGTACGTGTGGTGTCTTATAAAGTAAATTTTAAAAATTGACAGAGATTCCTGAATCCATTTTTTCTCAAAGTCAATCGTTTGATAGATAGACTCCTCCAAAGTGGCAAAAATGTCCCCCCCTCCCCTCTAACTTTAAAATAAAGAGACGAAAAATCAAAAAAAAAATATGTGGTGTAGATCTGAATAAAAACTTTCAACGAAAAGTGAGTTGACTAGGATTATAGTCCGTAGTTTTTGAACATTCTATTAACCACAAATATAACGTTTTTCATTCATACAAACACTTATCTATGCTTGTTACTACTGAACCCTACGTAGGCAGATCCAACTCGCACTTGGGCACTTTTTTAAATATTTTACTTCGTGCGATGCCCCTTGAAATCATTTATCTTCTAATAGTGAAAGACGACTTCTCTCTCTCTTTTATTTTTTCAGAACTTTACACAACACAAAAAAAGGTAAACATTGTTGAAATAGTCACCTTAGCGTTGAACGACAATCGATTTTTTCAATTACGTATAAAAATATTCACTTTCTTTCAAAGTGAAAAGGTCTGAGAAAAACACCGATTGAACTGAAAATAATTTTCTTTACGATTATCTGAAGAAAATCGCGTTCACTTGAAAAGAAAAGAAGTGAGCGTAGGTAATGATTTTTCAATATTTGTATTGACAAGGAAAATAAGGGGACCGCCTACACAGTATTAAGCCTGCAGGGTGTTTAAATTGGTTTTGTTCAATGTGAAATAATGTACATTTTTTCAAACAAATAGGTTTATTAATATTTTATGGTTACAATTTCGAGCGGAATATGGATGAAATGGGGGTTTCGTCAAATACTTTTGAAAATACGATCGCATCTGTCCTGTATTTTCTATTATGGCTATGGGTATCAGCTATAAAGAGTCCGCAGGAAACTCAAATAGACAAAATTAAAAAGCGGGTCCCGGTATTTCTTTTTTACGTATTAGTTGTAGAATAAATAGTATGTAATGTATATACCCGTGCTGGTTTAGGCTAGCGCAGGTCCTGAGGCACATAACGTGAGTGATGGACGCAAATAAAACAGCCTAATATAAATGAGAGCATAAATAAATCAAATCCTTATGTGCTACCATAATATTTGTAATTTTACAGAATCACAAACATTACGGAAGCCAAGCGAGTGATTGTACGGCGAGGGGATCGCGATAATGTTAACAAGGTTATTCCAGATTCTATAGTGAAATGTAAACAGCCCTTTAGCAATTATGAGTTGCGGTGCACAAGACAAACAGTCTTCGAGCGACGTCTGTGTCTCGCTTAAATATTGATATTGGGGCTCAGGCTGCCGGCAGCGGTGCCTACCTCCCTCCATGATCTCAATTATTTAATTTCATTAATTCAGAAATCGTGTCTATGTAATTTGTGAGCTTAGGTCGCATGATCCTTTAATGGGTTGTCAGTTGTTTTAATAAATTAATTTGATTTATTTATTCAACTAAAAAAATGGATTTACTAGAGATGCCTTAAATTTTTATTTCCTGTAGAATTATTTAACGCCGTCAACCTACATAATAATATTTATATTCAAATAATATATATAGGAATGAGAATACATAGCAATAATGGGAATGTAATGGGAAACTTGCAGACGTTTTATTCATCGTACTATGAAAATAGCTCTCAAAAATAGGCTAAACAGTGAAAAAAATATATTGATGAACCAAAGACTCTTTGAGGTGTACCTAAGGGTTACAAAGCCACAATACGGTAGTTGCCTAATGTTAAAATTATATACAAATTGTTTCTAATGATACTAATATCTATCTTAAAAACACTACAAAGAACATTTTTAATTTGATATCGATTCGTTAAGTGATCTTAAAGCTTCTTTAAAGTTTGGTGAATAGGACCATTTTTAAAAGTATGAAAATCTTTAATTTCAATTATACTCTATTGTGGTCCGCTAGATTTATAGCAACTTTTATTATGAAACCATAACCACAAACGAAATATTTCGTATAGCTACCAAACAAAGTTCCCACACCACCCATACAAAATACAAGCTTGTGACGTCACAAATATGTAGGCATTTCAGTGGCGCGTTTTCACGTCAAAAAATTAACGTCTAAAAACATGTGTCTTTAAAACTTTTATATCTGAAAGAGTTTTTTGTTTAAAAATGTATTTCTGTCACTATTGTGTTTATTTTTTGCAGGTCTTTACATAGCAACAGGAAAAAATTTTTAGTCAACATGCCCATTTTATCACTTAGCCTAACGTCGTTGAGAAAAAACAACAAACAAGTGACGTCACTTCTTTGGAATTTGATTGCGTGATGTGGGAATTTTGTTCAGCGTCGGCGTTCGGTAATTTTTTTTATGATCTTACTTTTGATATGGATTTTCAACCAATTTTGAAAAACTTAATGTATTGATATGAAATAGATTTTTCGCAATCAGAATAATTTTTGTAAACCTACTCCTCATGTAAATTCCCCATTAATTCTTAAATGAAAAGATTCAATTTTAAATTAAGTTCACAGCATTTATCAACTACTTGAATTAATATCTTTACGTTGGAATATAAACCTTCACTAAATTGAAAATGTATGTCATATAAAAGTTCTTCGAATTCCATTTTTACACGACTTGGATAGTCGTGTAAAAATGGAAAAAGGAATGTATTATTTTTCGTATGTATAACCTGTATGTTTGTGTTTCTTTATTACAGCATGGAATAAAGAAACACACAGGTTACAAACTTTTAAATGTCCAGTTAGGAACCAGAATACACTTGTTTACACTCTCCTGAGTGATATAATATTTTTTGTGGCAAGACTGTCAGTATTTATATTTAAACTAAAACTTGTTCGTGTTTAAAGTTTGGATGTCCCTTTTCCCTCAAGTTTTCTTTTACAAATAAGCTCAGTTACTCAGAGTTTGACTCAATAAATCATAATTGTAGTCGGCGGAGGTCGTTAATCCTGGTGGGCTTTAATTACCACCCCTATTTAATCCCGGGCTCCAATAAAAGCATTTAATTAAAATCGTAGCAGTAAATACATCAGCAGCGTTGGTACTGTGCCCGTTTAGCAGACGGCTGGAATTGGGAAGCAAACATTCATAAATAAATAAGCACGCCTGTGTACCTGTGTGTTCATGAGAGCTTGCTGCCATCAGGTAATTTAATCTTGCATAGCGTTTCTCTCATCATCATGTGAGCGTTTTTCGCGAATGCATTCTCTTTTAGTGCGTTTGGAACCGGGCTCCGCTATTATGACAGCAGTCATGGTGTGACATGATTTGGCGAAAATTATTACAGCCGGTTGCCTGGATCATGCGAACACTTTTTGAGTATTTTTAGTATCACAGAAAATACTTTTGAAAATGAAGATTTTTCTTAAGTGATTCCCGCACCGGGAATCGATTAAATAGTGTTTCTCTCATATCAAGTCGTATTATTTTGTATCTTAATTTACTACTAAATAAGTCAATATTTTTGTTCACAAAACGAAGAATCTTAAATTTAGATTCTTCGTTTTATGAACTTTTTGTTCACAAAATAACTTAAAAATCTGTGTGTTAATAAACTTTACTTAATATTAAGATGAAGTACTTACAATTAAGAATAATTGAATATTGTCCTACGTCTAATTATAACTTATATATAAATAACAATAAAACAAGCTTCTGTAAATCATATATTTACAAATTCCCTTTACATGTTCACCCCTGGGCATTGTGACTAAAAGGCTGCCAGCATTTTTAAGTTGATTGGCAATGCGTATAAATTAAGCCAGGTAGGTACTCCTGTTGCGGCTGCGCCGGCCATAGCCTACCGCCCTACTCTGGAAATGGGACTGCACCAATGTTTCGAGCTAATAGCGTCTCGGATCAGCGGTCGCCCCCAACCTTGTGGTACCAGTGTTTCTCAGTATGTATCTTCAGCCACGCCCTTTGGTTTTAAATTATCAGAAATGTTAAAGTGCCGTCAAGTATAGGCAAATAACTTAAAGTACAGCAAAAATTTTGTGCTGGCAAGTATAGATACAGTGGATGTATCTATACTTGCCAGCACTAAATTTTTGCTGATTTATTGTAGATTTATCCAATTTAGGACAATATGCCCTCCGCAAGCGTTCAAAAGCGTCGACGCTATTAGTTACAAGGTATTGTTATTATCTGATGATCAGTTACGTTTAAGAGCCTTGGCTCAGCTACTTATTCTAGATGATTTGACCAGGTTGCTGGTTTTTATACAGAGCGATTGCCGTCCGACCTTCGCGACCCCAAAGGGTAGACTTAGGGTAGGTTTAATCCGTTCATAGTCCACAAACCAGACTCAATAGTAAAACAATTGAAACAGACCACGTAATGCTCTGTGGGACTGTGAACTGGGTGGGGTGAATATGGGTATTTTATAGGTAGGATAAGTATTGATATCAGTTTGTATTGATTGGAAAGAAAATTTTCTTTTCTATTGATTGATTTGAAGAACATCGAAACACATACTTTTGGCAATGTAATTAGCCAGAAAAAAGTAATTACTCGAATACCTTGAGAACAGGACAATAACAGCAAAGCTATAAGGAGTGACCTCTGCATTTTTTCTTTAGTAAAAATAATCTCTGTCTTTGTCTTGCTAGGTCCAGACAGTGGCAGAACGAGATTTGAGAAAGTTTAAAGCTAAGTTGTTTCTAAGATGCTTTTACTTCCATCTGTTTTTGGTTTTATCACAGAGCAAATAAATAGCATATTTTTAGGGTTCCGTTGTAAACTAGGAACCCTTATAGTTTCGCCATGTCTGTCTGTATGTCTGTCCGTCCGCGGTTTTACTCAGAGACTATAAGTACTAGAGAGCTGAAATTTGGTATGGGTATGTATATTAATCATGGCAAAAAAGTGGTAGAAAAAAAATCTTAAAAAAGATTTTTTTTAGGGTATCTCCCATACAAGTAAAGAGGGAGTAATATTTTTTTTCTATACAAACCCATCGTGTTGGGTATCGTTAGATAGGTCTTTAAAAATATAGTGAGGTTGATAACACCATTTTTCGATTTGGGGATCCATTTCCGAAATATTTGGTTATAAAGTGCAAAATTTTGTTAGAGGTAAGTGTCCCCCCCCCTCTATCTACTAAACGGTTATATATGGATACGTGAAAAAAATTACAGCAGTAGTATATATACTGAAGTTGAAAGGAAAACTATCAGAGCTGAGTACCAAGTACAAAATAAAAAGTTATAGGCAACCAACTTATAAAATGTACTCAAAAATGTAAAATTTCATACATTTTCATTGTTACATGTTTGGTCGAGTGTGATCTCAAAGTTGTCATTCGCAACTACGGAACCCTACACTGCGCGTGGCTCGACACGCACTTGGCCGGTTTTTTATTTTTTTATAACCGTTTGTGTCCCACTGCTGGGCAAAGGCCTATTAAAAATAGCATCTATTAAATTATTTATCTTTCGCCTCAAATGCTCAAAGCTCTCAAACACAATAATAAAAACCTTAGGTTTGTATAAAACAACTCCCTGTTTTTTAAGTTAAAATTGCAGAGGGGTCAGTCTTTAATAAATCTAAAACGGCATCTCCGCCTGGACCTCGGCGAGCGCCGCTGAATTATTCATACATCCAACTATACTAGTTGCGATTCATTCTTTTTCTCCCATTTGGTATAATTTTATATCTTATTATCTAAAGTTGGTGCGCTGATGCCGAGTAGGGATTGCAATCCGGTACGATCTTAAATCCGGCCGGATTCAGCCGGAATCATGAGAATTCCGCCGGATCCGACCGGATCCGGCCGGATTGGTATTTTGGGTTCAACTTAGTGCATATTTCTAACTTCATGGCATAATATGTGGAATAATATAAAATACCTGAAATATCAAAGAGAAACAAGCTTGTTAATTTCATAAACCAATAACCAAGGTTATAAAAAAGAGAAGTACGAGTAAAGTAGGTTAACAAGCCATTTATTTCAGACTATCCCTGTTTGAAGAGCTGTATTAGTTCAATAAGTACGTAGTACATTTAATATAAATCAATGTAACAATAACAAGTGCTTAGATTATTGAACACATTATTACGTGTTATATATTGTAACACAAGTAAGATACTTAATGATTTACTTACAAATATCTTTCACACAAACACAAACACGTCGATCACAATCAGATTCGACTGTCGACTGAATCGCGTACCTACGCCGGGCGCACGCGTTCGAGGTGGAGTTGGAGGAGTGGGAGGGTAGCGGGCGGAAGGGACGCTTGACAATTTGTTCGGAACGGCAACGTCCCGCGCGGGTTTGCATTGCATACGCCGTGTTTTTTAGTACTTTCGCAGTTTCGCACTAATTCGCACGGTTTCGATGAGAGAAATTACGTTTTTCTTAATATACCGGAACCGGCCACCGGATCCGGTGATATTGTTGGATCCGGTAGGCATCAAAAACGTACCGGATCCGCCGGATTACCGGATCCGCCGGACCGGATTGCAATCCCTAATGCCGAGGGTTATTGAACATTACGTGCCTAACTACAATCGTTTTGTTGTCCAGATGTCCTTCTTCCATGTACATATATCTATACTGTGACATGCTATAAGCGCTCTAATAATGCATCATCATTATCAGGTCTCTTTTTAGTCTTCACTGCAGGAGCACGACCCTCTATGTACTGTTATGGTACTGTTATAGCCAGAGCAGTCAGAGGATTTGACCTACTCTCTCCACGCTGGCCAAACGGGTTAGACAGGTCTCTTTGATGTTTATAAGCTAAACAATAGCTTTATATGGGATTTTATTTTGCATTCACAATGCTATTTTACCTTATTTATAAAATAAAGAAAATAAGAAACGCAAGCCTGGTGGAGAAATTCGGCGACGGGGCTTGAAGCGCGGTGGCGTAATTGGAAACGCATAGATCGTACTGAGATCTAGACGCAGGTTCAAGTCCTACCCGCGTGGAATTTTTTCAGCATTTCTTATTTTCTTTATTTAATAACTAAACAATAGCCTTTGACTATACACTCTCGCAATAGCTTGTGTTTCCTAAGTCGCCTTTTACGATATCTACGGCAAGACTTAAAAGTGGTCCTATTCTATTCTACCATTCAGTGTATGGCCAACGGTAAATTCAGCTTAATGTATATAATACCCAGAAAGTAATTTTCTGGATATTTATCTGTTCTGCTGCTCTGTCCATAGTACAAATTTAAACGGCAACGGTATACTTAAAAAAACCGGCCAAGTGCGTGTCGGGCCACGCGCAGTATAGGGTTCCGTAGTTGCGAATGACAACTTTGAGTACACACTGTTTACACTCGCACCTCACAGTTTAACGACCAAAAACATCTAACAATAAAGATTGTATGAAATTTTACATTTTCCAGTACATTTTATAAGTTGGTTGCCTATAACTTTTTAGTTTGTACTTAGTACTTAGCTCTGATAGTTTTCCTTTCAACTTCAGTATATATACTACTGCTGTAATTTTTTTCACGTATCTATATATAACCGTTTAGGAGATAGAGGGGGGGGACACGTACCTCTAACAAAAATTTGCACTTTAAAACCAAATATTTCGGAAACGGATCCCTAAATCGAAAAATGGTGTTCTCAACCTCACAATATTTTTCAAAGACCTTTTTAACGATACCCCACAAGATGGGTAAGGAGAGAAAAAAAATTACTCCCCCACTTTACTTGTATGGGAGCTACCCAAAAAAAAATTTTTTTTCAAGTTTTTTTTCTACGACTTTTTTGCCATGATTAATATACATACTCATACAAAATTACAGCTTTCTAGTACTTATGGTCTCTGAGTAAAACCGCGGACGGACAGACAGACAGACAGACAGACAGACAGACAGACAGACAGACAGACAGACATGGCGAAACTATAAGGGTTCCTAGTTTACTACGGAACCCTAAAAAGTAAAGTGGAACCAGCGGTGGGCGAGTTCGTCGCTTGGTCTTTTTTAGGGTTCCGTAGTAAACAAGGAACCCTTATAGTTTCGCCATGTCTGTCTGTCTGTCTGTCTGTCTGTCCGTCCGCGGTTTTACGCAGAGACTATAAGTACTAGAAAGCTGTAATTTGGTATGGGTATGTATATTAATCCTGGCAAAAAAGTGGTAGAATAAAATCTTGAAAAAATTTTTTTTAGGGTAGCTCCCATACAAGTAAAGTGGGGGAGTAATTTTTTTCCCCTATTTACCCATCGTGTGGGGTATCGTTAAATAGGTCTTTAAAAATATTGTGAGGTTGAGAACACCACTTTTCGATTAAGGGATCCGTTTCCGAAATATTTGGTTTTAAAGTGCAAATTTTTGTTAGACGTACGTGTCCCCCCCCTCTATCTGCTAAATGGTTATATATAGACACGTGAAAAAAATTACAGCAGTAGTATATATACTGAAGTTGAAAGGAAAACTATCAGAGCTGAGTACTAAGTACAAACTAAAAAGTTATAGGCAACCAACTTATAAACTGTAAAATTTCATACTATTTTCATTGTTAGATGTTTTTGGTCGTTAAACTGTAAGGTGCGAGTGTAAATAGTGTGAACTCAAAGTTGTCATTCGCAACAACGGAACCCTACACTACGCGTGGCCCGACACGCACTTGGCCGGTTTCTTTTTATTTAAATACCTTATCAAGACATAAAAAAGACCCATGACAAAAATTTAACGTAAACCTTTTTGAATTATGACATTTTAGTGTATAGTCTGATAAAAGGTGGCGAGTCATCCTCTCGTGGTTGGACGGTAGGCCGAACAAGAACAATGAATTTCCGTTGGACCCTTTTTTCGGGCCACACTGGTCGACCTTAAAGGAAAGAATGAACAGTTTTACAGTAGGAATAAAATATTCCCTCGAGCTCTTTTGAGGAGAACTTCAAAGTCTTCTGTTGTATTTTTATATTCTAAAATTACTTACTTTAAAAAATCATGTTTGAAATCATCATAAGATTTGATAGTTTAACGTGTAGTTAGTAGCGTACAGTAGACCACGATTGAGAAGAACTGCGAACTCCTAGGGGTAGTCTACTCTAATATAGGGCTAGCCCTATATTAGTTTAAGAAAACCATATACAGCTGAATTGAAACAATCAAATTAAATTGTGTTTTATTATATGATCTACCAAATCGTGGCTTAAGATGCGAGAAGAAAGCGTAGTAGGTCCTCGTATTAGATGGTTGGCGACATAGTCAGAGTGATGGGATTCTTCTGAATGAAAGCACCACAGGACAGTGACGGCGCTAAAGATATGCCTATGCTCAGAAGAGAGTGAACAACATGGGTTGAGATGATGCCGATGAAACAGATGGGGAGATTTTGAAAATCGGTTACAACACCGCAACAGGTAAAAAACTTAAAAAAATAGTTCTTTATGTTCATCATTCTGTTCCGATTTTTGCGTACGTATGTCACTTTATACAATGCTTTCAGATATTTACCTGTTTCTTAAACAAACCAGCAAATTGTAACCGAAATATATGTAAGAGAAAAGGGCAGAGTCACAAGAAACAGTGGCCGAGAGCTACTATTGACTATCTTGAATAATTCATTCCAGCTTTGGTCGCCTCTGCCTCACTTTGCTTGGAGTTGCAATTCTTTCGTAAATCTCTTTAGTTTTTTATTTGCTCATATTTCTCAAGACGGGAAAATTGTTAGAGGACTCATAGATCCTAAATAAAGACGAATATGTTGTATTTTTAAAGTGATATAAGAACAACTAAATATTCTGTGAATCTTTCAAGAGTCACTTTTGTTTTGTATACAAAATCACTTTTGTTGTTTGGGAGTAGTCCCTTAAATATTTACTTTATTCTGCTTTTTGTATTTGTTGTCATAGTGGCAACAAAAAAAACAAAAAATCATATGTGTTTTTTTCCTACCCTAAACTATGAGATTGGCTGAGGGAAATTGCATATTGCGATAATCCGCCTTTGAATCCACCATTTGTTTATTTTAAAAAGCCTTTTCTTTCTTTTATTTTTATTAACTGTTGTAATGGTATATTCATTCATTTATTAATTTGTGAAAATTTCAACTGTCTAGCTATAATGGTTTATGAGTTACAGCCTGTTGACAGACAGTCAGACAGGCGTGCATCGAAGACTTAAGTTATAGGGTGCCATTTCTACTCTTTGGGTAAAGAATCTTTTTTAAGATTTTACCATCTTACTATTTTGATCGAACCTATTTTAAAACGAATTAAATGCACCTAGTATTTTTCTTCACCTTCTGGATTTACATTTAGTGAGTTATTTTCCAAAAATAACCTATTTAACACTTGGAACGTTTTGTACCGGAAGCATTTGAGTTGCTAGTTGCGTCGGTGAGCTGTCGAGTAGGCCGCGAGTCGAGGTGCTCACTGTTCGTCCGCTGTCTCTCGAGGGCCTAAATTATTCATTATTCCGACTCGCTTCCATCTCGCTTCCTTCACAAATGTTCACATATTTTTCAGTTATAAATAACTTGTCATTTCTTTTTCACACTTTGAACACGATTGTCTACTTTCCATTTCAAATGTTGAATCTTTTCTTCTGTACATTTTAACGCTGAATACATATTATTAATAATTCTTTTGAGGAACAATGAACTGGATTTATTTCTTTGAATTCATACACTTATTACCTAAAACCCGGACTGAAACAAATTTGTAAGGGTGATTATTAATTTGTTATTATAATAAAAAGTTAATTATCATAATAAATGTTTAGCTATAAGTATTAAATATTTAACGAGCAATTCTTGTATTTATGTAAAATGAGTCTGAATACTTCTCTTCTCAGCTGTGCTGCGTTGGAGGCTTGAGCCCAGGGACCGCTATTAGAATTTATGCTGTGATATGATTTGGCGAGGAATTTAAGGCCAGCTGGTAGTCTGCTTGACGCAAATTTTTGGCTATCTCCAGAACCGTGAAAAATACTTTTAAAAATGAAGTAAGTATTTGCCTTCGCTATGAATCGAACCCGGTGCCCCCTTGACACAAGCTGGCGAGTTAACCACTGCGCTGCGTCATGTGTCAATGTCAATCAGTCAGTCATATGTCAATGATCTGAATAAGTATCTATGATAATAAATGATCTATCTATCTATAATATAAAATAAATCGCTGAATGTGTTGCTAAGTGCAAATCTTGAGAGCAGCTGAACCGATTTCGCTAATTCCTTTTTAAGAATATTCCTAAGTACGAGGATGGTTCTTACGGAGAGAAAAAAATATATGTACCACGGGCGAAGCCGGGGCGAACTGCTGGTCTTTAATAAAAATATTTATCAACTATTGACGAGCTCCGTGGCGCAGCGGTCAACACCTGTGACACGGATGATCCCGGGTTCGATCCCCAGTCAGGTCAAGATAAAAAATTATCTTTTTCAGATTGACCTGGGTCTTGGATGTTTATCTATATATGTATTTGTTATAAAATATAGTATCGTTGAGTTAGTATCCCATAACAAAAGTCTTACTTAAGAACTTACTTTGGGCTAGCCCCAATCTGTGTGATTTGTCCGTATATATTTATTTATTTATATTGGTATATTGTGAGAAAAAAAAATAATATTCACACACTACCGAAATCGCCAATTATCGATTCCAAGGTGAAAACTAAATAAATTGATTTAAAAAATCTATAACTACATTCAGTTTTCACTTCATTTTATGCTTTATTTGATCACTTTTATATCTAAGTCAAATATAAGTATAAGTTTAATCTAAGTCTAATCTTATATTTCCAATGGGTCAGGAGAGTTTTCCAAACTAAAGTATTCAATCAAACATTACATAATGAGGACGCATTTAATAAATGTCTATGTGAGGAATCTCAGACTTATTGTTTTCCTATTTCTTATTGTTTTCCTTTATCTTATTAAAGATTAAATATTATTGTTATAAGCGGCTGGTTTTCCTCGATAAATAATTTTAAAATAAAGAAATTCTTAACCGGAATTGTCGTTTCTGGTGGATATACAACTTGAAAAAAATTTACTCTGGTACTCGTACCGTGCGTAATTCAATCGCTTAGATAGGTATTAATCTATTTAAATCGAAGACATACGAATTGTCATGAGATTTTTGAATCAATAAATCCATACTAATATTATAAATGCGAAAATAACTCTATCGGTCTGTCTGTATTTCTGTGGGTCTGTCTCTCTGTCATATATTTCAGGTCTTTATTTACGCTAAAACTACTAAATCGATTTAAATGAATTGTGGTACACAGATAGTCTAGGGCTGGCGAAAAGTCATAGATTACTTTTTAATTCGAAAAAGACTATGTGATAAAACCGAAACTCGCGCGGACGAAGTTGCGGGAAACAGCTAGAAGTAGCATAAATAAAGAAATTTAAAATAGCTTTGCTGTATTTTCAGTAGAAGGTATCACAGACAGCCATTTATGATGAAGCGTTCTTCACGAGACCTTGCGCCCAACCTTGCTCTGCATCTTCCAACTGGATTTTAGTCCAAGGTGACTTTGTATTGACTGAAAAGGTCTCTGGTTTCAAGATAAAACTGGCGAGCGTAATGTCAAGGTGTAATCTATAGACAAGGACTGACATGGCCTATTTCAAATTTTACAAACTTTTAGTCAGCTTATGTCTAAGTTTGAGGATAAATTAGAACCACTTCATGCCATTTAATTAAACTGAAATTCTGCTGGTAGGTATATGGATAATACGTTATCATGAACACATACAGCTGGTCTGATGACAAAGTTTAGAACTCAAACTAAAGGAGATAACCTATCATCTTGTTTTTATAAAAAAAACACACACCAAGTGCGACTCGAACTCGCGAAATGAGGGTTCTATAAAAGTGATGTAGAGCAACTATTTAGATACGATGACTTTCATCGCATAGCTAATTCCTTAATTCTATGTCAACGGAAAGAAGAAAGTGGCACTAAGATCCTTATTATATTTTTAGGGTTCCGTAGTAAACAAGGAACCCTTATAGTTTCGCCATGTCTGTCTGTCTGTCCGTCCGCGGTTTTACTCAGAGACTATATAAGTACTAGAAAGCTGTAATTTGGTATGGATATGTATATTAATCATGCCAAGAAAGTGGTAGACTAAAATCTTGAAAAAAAATTTTTTTTTAGGGTAGCTCCTATACAAGTAAAGCAGGGGAGTAATTTTTTTTCTCTTTTTATTCATCGTGTGGGGTATCGTTAAATAGGTCTCAAAAAATATTGTGAGGTTGAGAATGTTGATTTAGGGATCCGTTTCCGAAATATTTGGTTTTAAAGTGCGAACTTTTGTTAGAGGTAAGTGTCCCCCCCCCTCTATCTGCTAAACGGTTATATATAGATACGTGAAAAAATTTACAGAAGTACTATGTATACTGAAGTTGAAAGGAAAACTATCAGAGCTGAGTACTAAGTACAAACCAAAAAGTTATAGGTAACCAACTTATAAAATGTACTGGAAAATATAAAATTTCATACAATTTTCATTGTTAGATGTTTTTGGTCGTTAAACTGTGCGAGTGTGAACAGTGTGAACTCGAAGATGCATTAAAAACTACGGAACCCTACACTGCGCGTAGCCCGACACGCACTTGGCCGATTTTTTATTTTGTTAAAGAGATTGCACTGACATCGTTATCAGCAGAAAAGCTTACCATTAGGTGACACGCTTGAAGTAAAATAAGTAGTAATTCAGTAAATTATTTACATTATTGATTGGACCAGGACATTTAATCCGTTATGAAATGGTTAAAAATTGAATTGGATTTTTGAGGTACAAATATACTCGTAGGTTATCTCACTTTAAATGGTCGACATCTAAAAGCTAAGTCAGTGCGGTGGTTATTTCTCCTGGTGCTCTTAAATTTCGTGTATATGCAAGTCATAAGTACGATTTTTGCATGTAACCCCTTAAGTAATTTATTGTACATAGTATCACGTCTTATTCCCTTGCGGGGTAGACAGACCCCAGGTCTAAAACCTTAAGGCTACGTTTAGCATGTTGGTGGGCTTGTAGGTGAGAACGGAATCAAAATAGTGATGGGTTGCTAGCCGCATCGCCTATTGACATGATTCCTGACGCCCATTCCCTTGATCGACTTTTACGATCTGCGCGGGAGGAGAAGCAGCTGGTACATTCTACGTTTTTTCTTTTCTCCCAGCCCAGCGTGGAAGAATTTCTTGTGATTAAGGCAATGACGTTTTATTGAAAATAGTCATTTGTACAATATATCGCTGTCGCAAACTGTAATATTTTGACTGAAATATAAAACAATAAACCAAGAGTTTCGTAAAAAAATCTGAATAAGTAGAGCAGAGGTTGTCTGAATATGTATAGGTACAAATATACTACTTTGCGGCTAATACTTAAGAGGTATTAGTTTTCCAAAAAAACCTTATTTATTTTCCTTGCCAATTCTCATCCCATTTCATCGCTATCTAATTT
This sequence comes from Rhodophaea formosa, assembly GCA_963082605.1. Classification (NCBI taxonomy): domain Eukaryota; kingdom Metazoa; phylum Arthropoda; class Insecta; order Lepidoptera; family Pyralidae; genus Rhodophaea; species Rhodophaea formosa. Next base: position 12,135,918 of record OY720206.1, on the reverse strand, counting down.
TATTGACTATTGTTCTTGTTATTTATGATTCGGTGAATTGTGTTTTGATCAGACAATGGCTACAGCCGCCCCCTATCTCTCGTAATTGTGTTAATAAATCAGATTTCTTTTGTTATCACTGTTTTGTTACCATACTGTCGTTTATTTGAGTCCCTGCTAATTTACAAAAATAATTGAATACGTTTTCGAGGTTCACACAATATTGCATATTAAGCACATACTTATCCATTTTTGCATATTTAATGGTAAAGATTTGTAATTTCTTTTTTAATCTATACACATAATAAAACAGTAAAAATATTTTGTCTGTAAATTTTGAAATGAATGGATAGTTAGAGGGACACTTAAAAAGAATAATAGAATCAAAATCTTATAGAAAACAATAGTAATTGCTACGCTCTCAACCCAAACTTCTAAGTCAACAATCCTTTTTAAAGGGCAAGTCGTACAGGAGTCGTCTTTGATCTTTGCAAGCTAAGATAAAACGATGTTATAAGGAATCAAAGAGCGAACTTGCAAGATTACCCACGCCAGCCCGCGCCCCTCTTCCTGGCGCAGATGACAGACTCATTCCACACAACTTGCAATGAAAAAGTTGAAAGCCTTTGTTTGGAACAACCTCGAATCAATGATTGAGCTATGTACTCGCGCACTTACGTCTTCGCATATTTTTTTTGATGTAGCTTAAAATTTTGGTTTTCAAATTTTATAATTCTCGATCAACGGGAAGACTTGCAAATTTTTACTTTAATTTTATTATAGCCTAAAGTGAACGCAGAGTTGTGTGTTGTAATAAATAAACTCAAAAAATACTGGACCGATTTTAAAAATTATTTAACCATCATATAACTACATTATCAGCGAGTACCATAGGTTATTTACCTTTTTAAAAAAGGTATCTTTGTTATGAAAACATATTATCTCAGTTTCACAATTCTTTATTAAAGACTAAATTAGTATTTAATTAACTTAAAACTAATTAACACTGAAGGAATACTGATCTTGGATGAGGAGAAACGTTGAGGATGCGCTGGAATAGCGCAGTAGTGTCGTGCGCTCCACAGGCGCAGTAAGGCAGAGCACACTTTGAGACATACACATGAGCATAGTCGTCTAATCTACGAAAAAATAACTATGACATAGGCTCATAAACTTGATCTGATCTGATGATCAAATAAATTGATGTCTGCTACATTTCTATATGGGGTCATAAAAACATTATAGCAGCTTTAGTGTGTTCATTGAAAGTTGAAAGCGAATAAACGTCACGCACCCAGCCCGTCTCGTTAACTGCAAGTTTATTCGTATCTGGCTCCCGAGCAACTTGCTTTACGGCCGACATTACTGTCCTCGTAATTTTACATCCCTTTATCTCAATTGACAGAACTTGGTGATGTCTTTGTCCAAATTCCCTAAGTTTAGACAGATAACTTTGCTTGAATAACTCGCTGGTTTGTATGTGGTTATGCATACAAAGTGTTCAATATTTTTTACAATTAGGTACCTTGATCCCGCTACTTCACTTTTGGACTGGAACAAAATCAGCTTTTCGAGTCTCTAGGTTCTGATTTTATATGCTTATCAGAAAGTTCAGAAACATATGTACATGTTTATTTATTTTTGCTATAGAACATTAAAATTCTGCATTTTAACAAACCAAGAAAAAGATAATATCTCTATAAATAGATATTTGTTTATTTTTATAAAGTAAGTATAATAAGTCGGCAAAAAAGATCTAATTAGAAAAACCTTCCTTCACAATCCTGTTTTTTCTTTATTTATCAAGCAGAATGTCACAAACTTGTTATTTGGTTTTCTAGTCTTTAATGAATACTACGATATATTTTTTTGTTACGGTTCGACAAGTTGTACTTGATCCTATAAAAATAGTATCTATATCAATTAAATAATTTATTTTTAGGCAACAAAGTAATATATATCTTTACGGTGAAATTTGATTAATAACTCTGTATAATCCTGCCTTCGTCTATGGTGCTCTTGACATAATCTATGAATCATCAGCTCATGGATTTGTGAGTCTTAATGGTGGTTCCCGGATGCCGTGTGGTTCTTGCCAGAGTACAATAGGACCACTTCAAGTCTTCCCGTGGATGTCGTAGATGGCGACTGAGGAAACACAAGTTAAGCAAAGCTTATAAACATCAAAGATACTTCTCCACCCCGTTTGGCCAGCATGGAGAGTAGATACCAAATCCTCTGACTGCTCTTGCTAATATATGGCTCTGGGAATACAGGGAGGATCATGCTCCTGAAGAGGAGAATAAGAAGACCTGATGATGAAGTAAAATAAGTAAATATACATGTTTCTAACATATAATCATTATGTTGTTACTAGCATATTTTATTTTCTTAGTTATAAGTAAATCCTACGTTCGTGTATTGTGAAGTCTACTAGTCCCTTGACTACTAGACTTCACAATACACTTGGTATTGTGAAGTCTAGTAATCAAGGGACTGAATATTAAAAAATAACGAATGAAGGCACTAGCAAATACTTCCCTCTTTATCTTGGTTCGGTCAAACGTAATAGATCTGGTTCTTTTTATACACGCTGTTTATCTTTTATCTATGCTATTGATTCCTCATATAGTCCACTAACGCGTAACCTACGTTATATATCTTGTGAAAATAATGGCAAAAGCCCATAAGTTGTATGGCCCTAATTTGGAAGAGTCACTTTTTTATTTTGATTACTTAAAAGATTTTTCGAAAGCTTTGGACAATTTTACTTTGAGCGAAAACTAAGTCTGTTTAGTATATAATTGAAGTAGAAAGAATCCCAAGTTTTGCAAACTAATCCAATTAGGGCGGGCGGACACAGACGATGTGAATCCCTTTCCATTCTCTGAAGCCCAAAGACGGGCTTTGTGTTTCTTGTTAGATTTAGTAAAATTATTTTGCACATGCAAGTTCCTTGATTCACATTTTATTTTATTTGCTGACTTGTTTTGTGAAATTAATGCTTTAAATTTCTTTAACCCTTAAGAGCCAAGGGTTTCGAAGTAAATGAAACAGTCAACATTTTGTTACACAATACCTTTATTATAAAGGTTTGTGTAAAACTAGTCGGAAAACGTATATTTGTCGACTGTTTTTCTTGATGTGTTTTATAATAAAGTGAATTATTTTAAAACATTAAATAAATATGGTCATTACCTACGAGAAAAAAACCCATAAGATACCATAAGAAAAAAAAATATTGCATCAAGATATGTATTTTGTTCTGAAGGTAGAACCTAGAGAAGATCGTGTAATTAATCATCTACGACATACCAAAACAAAGATTTGACGGTATCTATGAGATTCCAGTAAGCTGTCGTTAATAAGATTAGTTTGTAAGTTTAGACCCCAAACGCTGATAACTGACCAAGACGCTCACTTGCGGCCAACTGTTCCCGGCTCCGTAAGCATTAGCTATTATATCCGCCGAACTTTGCAATCACATGGATGAAATAATATTGTGTTTCCGTTGGTGAATTGTTTCAAATTGGCCGCTGGGTCTGTTATAAAGAGATTTTATTACTGTTAATTTATTCGACATTGAATATATACATACATATTGTAATAACTTTCTGAGATTTATGTAATTTATAAAAAATATATTACGATTATATGGACAATGAGAGTAGGTATTATCACATGTTTATTGTCTTTTATTTTACAAAGATACTTATCTTATATATATCTTTAATTTTATTTTACAAGTATTGTTTTTTAACGTACCCACATACTGCACCACTGTTACAGCTCACTAAATTCTTACTCGTAGTCTAGTTTACCCATTAAATATTGCTCTATATCCATATTTAAGGGCTTTCCTCGCTTTCCCGGATACATTCGTTATTGGTTGGAGTTCAGGATTTCTGTTACATAATATAGCAAAGATTTAACAGAATTACGCTAGCCTGATGCTAAGTTCTTTGGGTAGACTCAGAACCGCAGACTGACAGCAAATGGTTGTCTGCATGAAGTTTTATTTCATGATATTTTACGTGCATTAAATAATATTGTGCGTCTCTGAATTGCCTCAAGTTAGTCAACTTTAATTCAGTATCCATGGCAAGTATGATAGCGAGGCTATGCCATTTTAGACCTTAGTTATTTACACTTACTGTGACTAAATTCAGTATTCTGACTATTTCGAAATTCAAATCAACATTAAACCCCAAACGCCGCACCGGCGGTCAAGTTGGTTAACTATATATTCCGTTGAACTTTGTTGCAATCATATACATAAAATGATATTGATTCCATGAACTGTTTCAGATTGGTCGCTGGATCAGTTACGATGTTTTATCACTGTTAATTTATTCAGCACTGAAGTATAACGTAGTAATTTGAAAGTTTTGTTTACTTTTTATCATGGTTTTGTTGTGATAGGTAAATTACAAATATTAATATAGTTTAAATTCTGGATAGCTAAAACAGAATATATACACTTCACAGTGGCTGTGGTGCCATCCAAACCAAAAATAAAACTTGCTAAGTCCAATGCTGCGCTTGATTCTTTTTCAGATCTAAGTACTTTGGAAACAATTACTGCTCCTTTAAAACATTGTTAACAAAGTAGAAACCATTTTATGTGATGTTGCAAAGACTTTGCTGCATAAACAGTTGCATCTAGATCATATTTAGTTTGATAAAACTACACATCTGTATAAATAACCTAGAACTATAGGTAGTAATTATTGTCCCTATTTATAAATCTGGGTTGAAACTAGGGCATAGCAGCAACCAACAACAAATCAATGAGCCTGTCTATGTGTTTAATGCGGCTGACATACGTTGAGAATATTAGATACCTAATTTTGCCGCGCCTTGTCTTTCCACTTTGTCGATTATAACTTTTATTGATTACAGACCAGCATCATTAACTTCAAGCTGCAATGTGCTAATTTAGTTTATCTTTGATAAATTAATTCTTCTTTTTAGAGTGTCATCACGGGTAAATAATAAATTAATTTTTATCCTGCCTAGGATTCGTTTATAGTTTACAAGTTTTTTTTTTTTTACAAGTTTTGCAATACAAAAATGGCCGATGGGGCAGAAGGGTTATTGAATGGCGACCACGTACCGGCAAACGCAGTGTTAGACACCCACCGTCCAGGTGGTCGGAAGACTTGATAAAGATCGCAGGAAGGTGCTGGATGCAGTCATCTTCCAACCGGTCGTATTGGAAATCCTTAGGGGTCCAGCAGTAGACTTCTTGTGGCTGAGATGATGATGAATAAAAAAAAAATCATGGATAAAATTGAGGATCAAAGAGTATAGGTTGAATAATTAAAAATATAGATAGATATGAAAATGTACATAGCCAGATTCGGCTTTGGCGGTCAGTGATTCCCTTAGTCAGCATGTTACATAGCTATTTACGCTTTTGTTTATAAATTTATAGTCAATCATCGGTTCCTTTAAGGGCTCACAATTAACATATACATATTACAAGCAATAATTACAGGTAGCAATGAACTAATTGGGATATGTTAATGAAAGTCACAGTCAAATTAATTGAGGTGAGTGAGGGTGCGAGTGAGGGGTAAACAGGCGTGTTTAGTTCAACGGCTCTTCACTAAAGAGCTCTTGCGAATGGAATGGAATGAAAATGGAATATGGAATTTTATCTTATTTTTTGAGATGGATTTAGAAAAATGGCATTTATTTTAACTATACAGAAATTTTACTAAGGCGTTCATGTTATGAAATTTGCGAAAATATCTACCTGTTTGAAGCAATAATAATCAAAAGGTTTCTTTGCTATATGATTAAATTTTAATACTTATAAAAAAATTCTATCTTTTTATAAAAAGTCAATTTTTACGAGTCATCAAAAACTGGTCATTAAAATGCATAGAAATTTCAAAATATCATTTTAAAGCGTTTTAGTTTTAATTTAAGAAATATTAATAAACTGAAATAAAAATATATTAACCACACTCTTAAATGAAAGTTTTAAGTAGATTGATAAAATTTTGATAGATTTGGTAACATTTAACAAAGTAAGTAGGTAAAGTGTTTGAAAAGTTTCTTTGGTGATTGTTGCCTGTTCTGAAGTCGACCGAGGTGTCAAACGTCGGCTGGCTCCCAGGACAGACGCCGAACTCCCACAACTTCAACAAGTTTGCTCTTGTCAACCCTCACGACACCTCGGAATTTTAAACAGGCAGCAGGTGAACGAGTTTATCCGAAAATACTGGAATATTTAAGAAATAACTCGCTGGGATTTCTTATTACGAAGTTTTGCTACTTTATTTTGGAACACACAAATTTGAGACCGCGTTCCCTGAGTTTTGATAAGACGGAGCACTGAGTGAATGTTCTGCTGGAGTTTAGTCAAGTTCTAAATAATTAAGTGCTCACTTCTTATTACACAGACGTGTATTATAACACTCACATGTGGTGTGGCTTTTGAAAGTTGAAATGTAGGGCACGCATATATAATTAAATGTAAGGAAAAAGTTCATGAAGATTGCGTTAATGTTAAAATCTCTTGTGTGGTAAAAAGATTTGTTTTAATATTTATTACAAGAAAAAACGTACGTTATAAAATTTTTTGACGATCTCTGAGTTTGTAGAAATACTTTCCCCCTTCTAGGTGTTTTCGGTTACAGAGTTATTTATAACGTTACCTTTGGTTTTACCTCTACTAGATACTTCTCACACACTCGCAGTAATACAGCAATACACGGATCTATGAATCACAAACCTGTGAGTTGGAGTGCTCCTGAATGATTGTTAGGGGAAAAACTAGTTCAAAAGTAGGCGTCAGCAATAGCCGACGATACAACTTTGACAACTCAGGTAATTGAACAAGTAAATTGGTGTAAACTAAATAGAAATACTGTAATTTCTTGTCGCAGGACGCCAGCCAAACAGGAGCATTAAATAACGCGATATCTGTAGGGAAATGCGAGCAGATAGCATCGCCGCGCGTTGCCAAATTACACCCTTGTTGCGTTTACAATAACCGCCCGCCGGGCCCGTGTGGAATGCGGCAGCACTGCACAAACGAATAAAACATCCCTTATCAGCATTTGTATAACGTACTTTTGTGTTAACTAAGTATATAAATTGAATAGTTATGCGGTGTGCATCGAAGATCCTATTCCCACAAAATTAGTCATATACTGAATACTCTATTTGTTTGTGTAAATTTAGACTTACCGATGGCAACATGGTTAGTATATGAAAAACCCTGCCATTAGCCTACTCTGTCTAATTTCTGTGTTTTGCCCAAATTAATTCATGTTGTTTTTCTCACTAAAATGTTTCGCAAGTACAAACGCCGGCCAGCAATTTACTCGCAGCGATAAGATAGTTTATATAAATCTTCATTACATTAAACCCGGACCGCGCTCATATTTTCAAACGGGACGTTTTAACGTTCTTACCGCTTGCGGTAAGCGAGTGCAACAAATTTTCCGAATAATAGTGTGAAGGAAAAAAATGAGGCAGCAAAAAAGTAATATCAGAGAGGAAGAAAAGGGCAAAATATATGAAGCCGTAAAACATCTTTGGAAATAGTTACATGGAATATTTAATTTATATCCGTTAGAGCATATTGACAGTCCAGAGCCAGTTTATTCGTTACCCCTTTTATATTTTTATAGGTGAGTTGTTATATTTAATGGAAAGCCATTTCAACATGTGTCAAATTAAGAAAAAGTCTTGATTGACCACCTGATCGAATTTCTATGGGGAGACAATTTTTTTCGTTCTTATGAATTCTTAGGGGAATGTAGTTCAGTGTCGTCAGAGATCCCGGGTGTGTGTCTGTGCTTCGAAAGGCACTTGAAGCCGTTGGTCCCGGCTGTCTTCATTGATGGCAGTCGTTAAGGCCAGATGCCTTTGAGTAGCTTGAAAAATCTGACTCAGTGTCGACCACTTACACACACGAAACAAAAAGACATAAACAAAAGATCTCTTGCTGTACATATTGTGACTACTGATGTAGTTCAGGTTCAACATAAATATTATAGAAATGGTTTCCAGTTTATGCTTTTTCCAATAAAGATTAAAGATAAGAAAAACAAATTAATTATATATATTGTCATTGGAATTGGGACTATGTAGATTGCAGATACAATATCAATAATCAATTGATTGAACAAAATGTTTGCAAACATTGTATTATCTGGAAGCTTCTCATACTTCGATAATAGTTTGCAAGTCCCAACTACTCCATTTAGGTGAAAGTATATCCAAATATGACTAGGTAGTATACCAAGCACAGAGAAGGAAAAGGCGGGCAAGACGTGAAAATAGCAATTAAGTTGATAAAGGGCTGTAGCGCGATGTCGTATATCAAAGCGAGCTTCTTGACGTCTGCTGCGTAATGAGATTGTTTTAATTCGGCCAACTTCGCCACGGCTTCTATGGGCCATCCTTTTAACTTGCTAATCAGCTTATCCGGCCGCATAGATTTGTGTTTGGAACGGGACGTTTTAATCGTCTCTCTGCGCGACTCCTAATTAATACGCGCCGGCGGAATTTGTTCCTTTGTGCCACGTGCGGTCACACCTGTGTACACATTGGGTTGGATAAACTTGTTTGGTTTTGCCATGTTAGGTGGTAATCATGAAAATACTTTTAGGAAGAAACCCTTGAAGCTACTAATTTTATAATTTTCTAGATTTTCATTTCAACCCTGCCCTGTATGTGAGCGTTAAATTTTGGAAGCAAAATTAGAACCACTTTCAGATTCCGATTGAGCTGGCGTTTTAGATACTTATGTCCTAACATAATCCTTAACGCTTTATTCGTAAATGAGCTTTTGTGATCATTAATTAGGACGATGGCCTAACCATAGAAAATCGAAAATTTAACAAAATAAACCTAGTGTTCGGGGTTATTAGATTTTTCCTAGAAAACACCTTACTTATATACTTAATAAAAACGAGAAAAACATACTTAAAATTTTCTTTATAAAGGACTTATTACGCTACGTGTCTTTTCATAATACTTCTGTAAAACATAAAATAAAAATACCAAGAAATACAGACAAGAAGGAATTTAATTCACTGTTTCAATTTTCTGAGAACACACTGTTGGAAATTTTTCCTGAAAAACTTGAAAGTCTCACAATAAGTCCGAGTCTATTGTATTGTAATATATAAATATAAGAAATATATACATTATGAATGTTATTATTTTTAATATGAATAAATAAAATAAAGCTAAAATATCACTGTATGTTTAGCTCTTTATTCAATTATAAAGAAAAACGTACAGTTGTTTGACGTATTAGCTTGTGTGGGGCGCTACCCTCAGCTTTTATGCTACATGGCGTCGGTATTGAGTACAAAGTGCTTCTACATCATGCTTGAAAGCTTTGTCAAGCTTAACCGGGTGCAGAAGTACCAAAAAGTATACTTGAAGAGTGATGCTGTATATCCCAAGAAATAATAAAAACCTTTTCAACACACTTGCTCATAAAGTGGCTCTATGATCACTGCAATTAGGCACAGAATGACACCCATAATCAAACTGTGACTTTTTCATTGCTATAACTCACTAGTGAGTTATAGATTTTTTTTTTAATTTTATTGGTTGAGTTGCTTTGTTCTTAAAAAAGTTTTTATTAAAAAAAAGATCGTGTTCAATAGAACAAATAAATTAATGTTCCTATTGCTTGCTCATTTCAAGCAACTTCTTATTTAAATAGTTAATTTTAACACGTACGTGTTTAATAAATAAAACTTTCACTCAAATATAACTTTTGTTTTCTCTGTAATAAAAGAAAACTTTAAATTCCCCATTTTGTACGTGGCAGAATAGGAGCAAATCCTTTGCGCGGAAAATAAAAAAAAAATCTCATCCCTTTAGTCTGTGGCCGATCGCAATGCGCGCGCATAGGAAAACTGTTTAATTTTTCCCGCCATAGCGAAACATTTTTCACAACTCGTTTTCACTATTGAAATTATGGTTATTTATTAATTAAAATGTCTACACTACAAGTACTAGTTACGAAGAAAATTATTTATGTTGTACACCGCCCGATATAAGATGTGAAGCCCTTAACGTTATGGAAAGTTTACTACCTGAAAACTCCAAGGAAAAATATCTATTAGCGTACCAAAATTTCATAAAATGGCAAAACAGCAAGAATACGCAGTCTTTTTCAGAAAATGTGTTCATGGCGTACTTTAAAGAATTATCTTCTAAGTACAAACCTAGCTCTTTGTGGTGTTTATACTCAATGTTAAAAAGTACAGTCCGAACAAAGAATGGAGTGGCCTTAAAAACATACTCTAATTTGTCAGCTTATCTAAAGAGACTATCCGATGAATTTAGAAGCAAAAAATCAAAGGTTTTATCGTCTGACGATATAGAAAAATTTATAAAAGATGCTCCAGATAACCAATATCTGGCTACTAAGGTTAGTTAAATTAATTTTAAATATCTACGCGTCTTCAGCCTGTGTTGTATGTTGAACTTAATAATTATTGTTTCTTTTTTTTTCAGGTTGCTTTAATATTTGGTGTAACTGGTGCCTGTAGGATACAAGAATTAACAAATATAACCGTAAAAAACATAGAAAACCATGGACAGATGCTTTTAGTGAAGATACCTATCACGAAAAATAAAATACCGAGGTCATTCACCATACACGGTCCATTCTATGAAATTGTTAAGAAGTATGAAAGTTTGCGGTCACCAAAAGCAAAAACTGACCGTTTCTTTCTAAATTACCAGAATGGTAAATGTACCTGTCAGCCTATAGGTATAAACAAATTTGGTTCTATGCCTAAAGAAATCGCAAAGTTTTTAGGTTTAGCAGATGCTGAGAGCTACACTGGACATAGTTTCAGAAGAACTTCAGCTACATTGCTGGCTAATTCAGGAGCTGATATAATGACTTTGAAGCGTCATGGTGGGTGGCGATCTAGCAATGTAGCAGAATCATACGTAGAAGATTCCATACAAAACAAGAAGGAAATTTGTGCAAAAATCACAAAAAGAATTAAACTTGATTCTGAGGCGCTTCCTACTGACGAAACACCAAGTAGATTTCACCTACCTACACGAATAATGAGCCATCTCAAATTACAATAGAACATGAAAGTATTTCAATAAATAATCTATCTGATGAGACCGCTATGCCATCAAAAACAGTTAATTATAATTTTACTAACTGCACATTTACTAACTGTTTCTCTAAATAAACTTTTTATCTACTAAATAAAATGAGTTTTTATTGTTATTTTATTCACAAGTGTGTTGAAAAACGTCGTATGATACACGTGTGTATTGATGATTACCGTCCTTGGCTCTCTTAAGACCCTCGCCTGCGGCTCAGGTCTCAATGGCGCCTCGGCGGTAATCACCAATGTTACACACTAGTACCATAATGTACTATTAACTTTTGAAAATATGCTTGTAAATATTTACTTTATATTAGGTCCTTACCTTTGACATTGGCGTTTTCTATGGAGAATTTCGAGCAAAGTGAATTTTTCATACTAACATTTTCAGTATTATTTCTGGTTCAATAAATTCAACAAAAGTGAAATGTTGCATGTAGTTTCGGACAACATTGAGCCTAATTTAGACATTCTAAAATTTAGAAATAGTTAGAAATATTATTGAAATATGGCTACATTTTTGATTAAAACGGACAAACTTAAAACGAGTTCTTTTCATGTGTATTTTCCAATAATTAAATACACAAAACCAAAAAAAAAATATGCATGCGCAATGTTAATAATATAGGCTACTATCAAGTTTAAATAAAATGAGTTTACCTAAAAATTATTGTCACTAGGAACAAAATGGGTAGTTAAAAAACGCCAATTTCATAGGCCCAACCCAATATATCCAGACGTTACACGAAATATATTATTATGCGAAATAGGGGTCCAAATTTTGTATAAAACGGGAGCAATACTGTGGGCAAGCTAGCATATATACTTACATATAATATTTATTCCACATATTTTAAATAGTAAGCAATTTAAATATATATAAATTCGTGTTACATGCGTTTATTGCGTACTCCCTGGTATTTATATGAGGAAAAAAACACACAATGACTGTTTTTTGAAACAATAATTGCATCAGTGCAAAATTTTTTTTAAGTCCCCACTCTAGGCACACTAGCGACGCTAATAATTTTATTTCTAATACTTTACGAATAGAACGAAATTAGCTTAAATTATATAAGCCTTAGTAAATAACCTGAAGTATTTTTGGAATCATGTTTTTATATTATGAGAATCAGTCATTAAGAGCACTAGCACTAGTAGATACCGCCAAAAACGGCCGTTTTTGGCGGTAATCAGATTTTTATCATTTTAACTGATTCTGATAATATTAAAACATGATTCCAAAATTACTTCAAGTTATTTACTAAGGCTTACATGATTTACATTCTTGAATTTCTTTCTATTTGTAAAGTATTAGAAATAAAATTATTGGCGTCGCTAGTGTGCTTAGTGTGGGGCCTTAATTTTGTCGTCATCAGATAGGTAACTCCGCTATATTACGTCCATTTATAAAAAAAGTGCTTAAATTTCGATTGTCATTTCTCGTATTTGGTTCCTTAAATTTGATCAGCTACATGACAAGAACGAATTTAATTTTTTAAACGGCGTTTATTGAATAAACGTCATGGTCGAGGTGCCCAATGGTCCAGTGAACGTGAGCATTGTTAGCGCTTACGTAAGTTAACCAATCCCGGGCGCAGCCATCTATGTGGGGACTGCACCCCTGCGACATGCTAAAAATATCTCGATTTCTTCCGTGCTTCCGACCAACGGCTTAACGTGCCTTCCGAAGAAGGCACATTAAGCCGTTGGTCCCAGCTGTCATCTATGATGGCATTCGTTAAGCTGTCAGATGCCTTAAGGTAGCTTGAAAAATCTGACACCAGTAACTGACACACACGAAAAACAAATAAAGCGACGTGCTCGACATGTAAGTTGACCGCAACGGCATATATAAGAACAAAAATCAGTGCTTTGGACACAGAAACCGTAAAGGGACCAAAGGAATTTTAATGGCCTCAGAGGGAAAGCAGCCGTTTATTAGGTAAAGGGAAAACAAGGAAAAATAGTCGGAAATTACTTCTCATTTTGCTGCAGCTTATTTCACTTTTGAATTGTTTACATTAAATCGAAAATATTATCTCTGCGTTTTTTCGTACTACTAAATCTTAGTCAGTCAAAATTTTTTATCGATAGTTTAGTAGTCGTCGAAGTAGCGTTTGTTGTATGGGAGACCCTTTTAAATATTTATTTTATTCTAGTTTTAGTACTTGTTGTTATAGCGGCAACAGAAACAGATCATCTGTAAAAATTTCAACTGTCTAGTTATCACGGTTTATGAGATACAGCCTGGTGACAGACAGATAGACAGACACACATCAAAATCTCAGTAATAGGGGGGTCAGGTTTATCTCCCTGACTGTACCTTGATTGATATGTCACTAACAATCTGCATCTTAGACACATTCCACAAGAACATGTTACTTTCCAGTATCGTTACAAGTTTATCTCAGATTTCATACTCATGGTCCTTGTTTCGGCTCCATAAACTTTCAGGAGAAATTTGTGGTTGTTAAATCGAATAAGTCTTTTTCAGTCCAACAACGATAAATGTAAATCACTTCATTGATAGAGCTATATTGTACGGTGTAGGTACCCATTGAACGCAGTTGGTGCACAGTAAGCACAAAGCTCGACGCTGAATGCATTCGCTATTGAATCAGTATTCAATTGTCCCTAAAGTTCAACCTTTTTACATAAATTTCGTGATTAAATTTCATTACTTCCGGAGTGTACGGGGATTTTGTGAATTCTCTGATATGTGATGAAATACTTATTGATTTATTTCCGGCGTTCAGTTATTAAAGTATTTATTCATTGATTCCTATCATGATTATTGCAATGTAATACAATACATGTAGACTTGTTAGAACAAGAGGCGTTTCAGTCATCCCATTTAAAATTGGTTTCCTTCCGTTCCACTATTAACCTACATTCAGTGCAATGAAGGTAAAAGACAAGTAAATAGTATAATACAAACTTAACATGTGCAAAAAAAAAGTGCAAAATCTAAAGTGAAATTACAGTAAGAAGCAAAAATTTACACAAGAAATTACTTATCATCACTATTTTGAACTCGCGGAAAGTTTTTCGCTCTTACGGAAAAACGTGTAGGACGTCTGAGGTCGAATAGCTTTTATGACGCAGAGGCCTACGGAATGGGATTTCTTGTCATAGAGACGGTTGACGTCACTAACATCCTTATCCCAATGTAATCAAAACCGCAGCTTGTAACACACTGAAGCAAATACGTATCAATCAGTCTTGAGAAGATGGCTACTGCAGTGTTGCCGAAATATCAAACCAAACTTAAAAATAATCGTGGTACGTCCGTAGTTTTATTTTTGTACATATAATACATGCATGCGAATGAATATAATAACTATTTTACCATCGTGTTTCTTTTATTTTTACCGGAGAGCTCTCTGTAAGTTAATATCATCAAAAGTTATTTCACGAAATTTAATTCTGCGTTTGGTTTAATGGATGTAAATGCGAAAACAAATAGTAATCTACGCTTTCAAATTAGTTAAATAAGTTTTGTTTTGATAGCGAGAGTGTAAAAATCAATCAGCTTATTAGCATTTTTGTATGGAGAACACATTTTTTTTGTAATATTTCGACTCATATATAGCCTCATATATAACCTAACCTACATATGTGTATGTAAAATTTGTCTACCTGCGTGAAAGCGTATCCTATAAACAAACAAACTCACTTTCGCATTTATAATACTAGCTATTACCCGCGGCTTCGCCCGCGTGATATATAACCTATGTCCTTCTCAGTACCCTAACCTATGTGTATGCAAAATTTCATGATGATCGGTTCAGTAGGTTAGGCATGAAAGCTAACACACAAACAAAAAAACTCACTCACTTTCACATTTATAATTTTAGTTACGATTAGGATTAGTTAGGATAACAGAAGTCAAAAGGAAACCTAACATAGCTAACGTATATACCTAACGTAGAGTTCACAAGTCGAAGAGTTATACTTGACCAAATTATAAAACGCCGTGTAACTACGGAACATTACACTGCGCGTGGCCCGGAACACATGTGGCCGTTTTTAGGGTTCCCTAGTAAACAAGGAACCCTTATAGTTTCGCTATGTCTGTCTGTCTGTCTGTCCGTCCGCGGTTTTACGCAGAGACTATAAGTACTAGAAAGCTGTAATTTGGTATGGGTATGTATATTAATCATGGCAAAAAAGTGGTAGAATAAAAACTTGAATTAATTTTATTTTTATAGATCTCAAAAATATTGTGAGGTTGAGAACACCATTTTTAGGGTTCCGTAGTAAACTAGGAACCCTTATAGTTTCGCCATGTCTGTCTGTCTGTCTGTCCGTCCGCGGTTTAACTCAGAGACTATAAGTACTAGAAAGCTGTAATTTGGTATGAGTATGTATATTAATCATGGCAAAAAAGTCGTAGAATAAAATCTTGAAAAAAAATTTTTTTTTTGGTAGCTCCCATACAAGTAAAGTTGGGGAGTAATTTTTTTTTCTCTACTTACCCATCGTGTGGGGTATCGTTAAAAAGGTATTTGAAAAATATTGTGAGGTTGAGAACACCATTTTTCGATTTAGGGATCCGTTTCCGAAATATTTGGTTTTAAAGTGCAAATTTTTGTTAGAGGTACGTGTCCCCCCCTCTATCTGCTAAACGGTTATATATAGATACGTAAAAAAAATTACAGCAGTAGAATATATACTGAAGTTGAAAGGAAAACTATCAGAGCTGGGTACTAAGTACAAACTAAAAAGTTATAGGCAACCAACTTATAAAATGTACTGGAAAATGTAAAATTTCATACAATCTTTATTGTTAGATGTTTTTGGTAGTTAAACTGTGAGGTGCGAGTGTAAACAGTGTGAACTCAAAGTTGTCATACGCAACTACGGAACCCTATACTGCGCGTGGCCCGACACGCACTTGGCCGGTTTTTCGATTTAGGGATCCGTTTCCGAAATATTTGGTTTTAAAGTGCGAATTTTTGTTAGAGGTAAGTGCCCCCCCCTCTATCTGCTAAACGGTTATATATAAATACGTGAAAAAAATTACAGCAGTAGTATATATACTGAAGTTTAACGGAAAACTATCAGAGCTGAGTACTAAGTACAAACAAAAAAGTTATAGGCAACCAACTTATAAACTGTAAAACTTCATACTATTTTCATTGTTAGATGTTTTTGGTCGTTAAACTGTAAGGTGCGAGTGTGAATAGTGTGAACTCAAAGTTGTCATTCGCAACTACGGAACCCTACACTGCGCGTGGGGCCCGACACGCACTTGGCCAGTTTTTATTTTTTATATTTATGTTCTTAGTAACAAGTTTTCATGTATTTTTACCTAGACATAGTTTCAAATACTGTATCTTTATTTCTTAAAATATATGTGACTCCCGTAAAAATGGAAAAGATAACCTTATTTTTATTATGACTACAAATTACATTAAAACTTCATAGCTTTTTTACATGTGTGTGCCTTTTAACTACAATAAATCTGTAGACATTTACGTTTCCTGGAGTGAGGAAGACATGCCTTACCACTTTCAAAATTCAGCCATTATTTAATAAACGATTATCAATAATTGTCGAGCTCCGTGGCGCAGCGGTCAACACGCTAGCCTGCGACACGGGGGTCCCGGGTTCGATCCCCGGTCAGGTCACTATGGAAAAAGATCTATTTCATATTGACCTGGGTCTTGGATGTTTATCTATATAAGTATATATTATAAAATATAGTATCGTTGAGTTAGTATCCTGCGACACAAGTTCACAACTTACTGTGGGGCTAGCTCAATTTGTGTGATTTGTCCCTATATATAAATATATACGGAAAAATATATACGGACAAATATATACGGACAAATCACACAGATTGAGCTAGCCCCAAAGTAAGTTCTTAAGAAAGACTTGTGTTATGGGATACTAACTCAACGATACTATATTTTATAACAAATACATATATAGATAAACATCCAAGACCCAGGTCAATCTGAAAAAGATCGTTTTCCATCATGACCTGACCGGGGATCGAACCCGGGACCCCCGTGTCGCAGGCTGGCGTGGTAACCGCTGCGCCACGCATATTTATTTATTTAATTATGCAGAAGAGTGTCACACACTTTCTTAAAAACATATAAAGAACCGTAAAATAAAGGAACAAAAGGCTGAAAATTTGATAGTCTTCTTTGATACTTCTGGAAGTAAAAATCATGAAAAGAGGAGGAGGATTGCAGAACAGGAGAAATATTTATATAAAAACTCTAAAAAAATGGGTGCATGAAACTTGCACATACCTAATTTGAGAATATTATATAAAAGTTTAGATAATGCTTAACTTAGTTAAGAGTCTTAACTATTATTATAACTAAAAATAATTTTGAAATCATAAAGTCATACATAAATATCTTTATCAGTTTGTAACATTACTTTTAAGTATTTAAAAAAAAATCTTACCTATTTAAGTTTGTAACGTACTTAAATGGAGCGGAAATGCTGAAAATTGAATGAACTAGAAAGTAATGAGATGATCTTATTTAAATTGATTCGGAAGGTAACAAAGAAAATTACAACTAACTTGAAGTTATAATTCAGGATAGATACGACAAACAAAACTTTTTCTTTTTGTTGTTTTATTATTGTATAAGGTGTTTTAAAAAATGTTGACGAGGTACAATACTGCATTAACATTTTTTAATAACTCTTACAAAATACTGAATGCTACTGTACCTTATATAAATTAGTGCTATAGGTACCTCACAGTCTATTGAGAAAACTTCGTAAACATTTTGGGAAAAGTTTTCATGTTTTATACTAGGTAAACAACCAATAGTTTGCCTGGTATATAAGCCTGAAAACTTTATATTATGTACTTTATTTGATCTTGGTACAGCAGGTGTAGATTGAGATGCTTTATCGTATATTATAGGTATATAAAATGACGGGACTCTTATTTTTTTTAAATCTTGTTTTTTTTGTTTCAACCTATATAGTTCTACTACCGGGCCAAGAATAACAAATAAGGTAATCGTCCGGTTGAAAAAAAAAATACATACCTATGTAGGTTGTAAAAACAAGATTTCCTAAATTTTAAGACGCTAGAGTAAAAAACGAAAAATAAAGAAAGAAAGTGCCCAAAAAGATGTACAAATCTGGATAAAGTTTTAAACGCAATAAAGCAAATGGCCGACGCGTGAATGTACAGGAACTGGAAAGGAACAGCGCATTTCAACAGAAGTGGAAATAAATCTCCATGATGTGTAGAGACTTAATAATTCGTAGCTCCGCGGGTCGGGTGTCCGTTACATGGGCTCCCTGTGGACGTCCACGGAATATTAACTCGGAATGGGATAAAAATGGCGCTCGTCCCGGCTCAGGTGACAGAGGAATTTGACGTTGGTAATTTGACGCCTTTATCCGGGTCAGCTTCCCTACAAATAGCGGGTAGACGCTGAAATGACGCTGGCTATGACTGTGGGGGTCGTGTTTTGCATAAGTCACCATTGCTGTATCTTTTCGGTCTGTTTATCTGATTGCACTGCCGGCAGTCCTGAAAAGGGTCTGTTTACCTTTCGTACAAAACGACTTTTCAATGTGTGCGTTTTGTGGTTGCAAATAAGAAAATATTACTTATTTTAAAGATTATTTCTCTGGTAGACTAGAGTAGTTTTATTTCGGCATCAATTTACTTATAAGAAATACTGCTCGGTTTGACTCGTACATCTGAATAGACTTCTGAGGTTGTTAGTACTTTTATTATATCATAATATAATTTACAGCGAAAACTGAAGGACATTTTAAAAAAATGAATACTCAAATTAATTTTAAAATGATGTGGATTCATCATTTTATAATTTATTGGAATATTAGCTGGTACCCGCGGCTCCGCTCGCGTGATTTATAGCCTATGTCCTTCTCGGTACCCTAACCTATGTGTATGCAAAATTTCATGATGATCGGTTCAGTAGATTCGGCGTGAAAGCGTAACAAACAAATAAACAAACAAACAAACTCACTTTCGCATTTATAATATTATTAGTTGGGATTGGGATAATATTAGTTGGGATAACGACTATTGTTGGTTTTTTAGATCACTATAATATCATGATTTTCTTTTACCAATATTTTGATGATTTAGACTAAGAGTCCTCAACTCTCACTACAAAAGGTCCCAACGAGTAAGATGAGTTATAACTTTTTTATGTTATCTAGAAAATAATTAAACCCAGCAACATAAAATTAATTACGTAATTCAACTTAAAAAGTGGAAAGCGGGGCAGAAAATAGCTGATACGAAATTCAAACGAGAGGACAGCGATCTTATGAATGAATGGCGGAAGAAAGCAATAAAAGTAATTACGGAGAACGAGTGAAACTTGGCCGCGGCCGCATTAGGCGGACTTAGTGCCTGCTGCGCGGGAACTCGCGGCAATTAATGGTGCGGTATTGAGGCGCTTCATGCCGCACGCCATTTTACTAGCGATTCATGTGGCGTGTACACTAGCGAGTATGAACAGTTTAAGTATAGTACTTCTTAGGATATTTATTTATTTAAACTTTAATGCACAGATTAGAATAAAAGTGTACAAGTTAGAAAAAAGTGTGCATTCTCTGCCAGTCGACCATAGGACCAAACAGAGATATTGAGTATGATCGGCGCTATAGCGAAATTGATTAAATACAACTGTATAGTATAAAAAAATATAAAATACTTATACACATTACACATAAGAATGACTGTTTTCTTGTTTTAAATAGAAATTCAGCGAGAAGAGGAGTGTTCCTGAAAAAATAATGTGTGGACCGCACGCTGAAAAGTACTTGTACCTCGACTTGGGGCTCTTCTAACAGAGTCAGGGAGCGAATTTCAGAGCTGAATGGCTTGGACTTGAACAGATAGGATAGGATAATGTTTGTGCATATAAGATTAACTAAAACTATAATGAGGCCTATGTGCCTGTGGGCAAACGAATTTTCTAGAGGGTTCGAGGCTTATTTGTTTTAGGTCCACATTGGAACGTTCAAAATAACAGAGTATGTTTTTTTAAAAGGCCGGTAACGCTCATATCCCATCCCTGGTGATGCAGTTGGCCTCTGTGGGCAGCGGTGATCATCATCATCATCAGCTTTCCATAACCCACTGCTGGGCATAAGCCTCCCTTTGTCTGCGCCATCCTTCTCTATCCCTAGCCTTCGCAATCCAGTTCTTTCCTGAAATCTGTTTTATGTCGTCGGCCCACCTCGCTACCGGACGTCCAACACTACGTGATAACTTACCATTATGTGGCCCACTTGCTCATTTGCCGTCCCATATCATCAAAAAAAGATGTATAAAACGCACTTCACCGTCTGATATGGCCTATTTAAAGTGTTTTATTTATCGTCCTGAAGTGAACTACTTATTCTGGTTCATGAGAAAGTTTTTATCGGAACTTGGCTTCACTGTTGTGCGCCTAGCCAAGCTAGACTAGGGAACCTTGTGCCTTTCGCCGGTACCTTCGAGCAACATACGGAGGCCGTGTTGCTCGAAGCTTGTGTCCGATGAAGATCAAATAAAACTTTAATTCTCTCGGGATGAATTTGTTTTTGATTGCTCAGTTGTTACGGTACTATAACTTTGAATAATCTACAGAAATCTTGTATCATATCCATTATTTTAGGATTTTTTTTACAACTTACTTAGGCATATGGGCTATATATATATATATATATAACTATAACTTATACATATTTTAGTACACTATTTTCTAATTGTAGTCCCAATCCAGTAGATGAGTGTTTACTGGCTGCGCATTGAAAGTGGTTATATCAGATATGCTACTGTAAAATGAATGTACCTGTTTAATATTTAATATATTTTGATATTTGAACACTTTCTGAGGACGTCTCTAGAGGCGGCGAAAAGTAAATAATATTTTTAATGTAAAAATCTTAGGCCACTCTTTGATAAATTGAATATTCTGGTCTCGATTTGCAATTTTAATACTCGCTGAGTTATATAACTTTTATAGATATTCTTTTTCAAAATAATCTGTTCAATAAAATGTAAATAGGGCTCAAAGGTATATTTGAAAACTTTTATAACAATATTTTCGCCTCACTTGGCCAACCGTAACAATATTTTTTTTTTTGCTGGCAACTCTAAGCAATAGCACCATTCGCACGGTTCAAAAATACGTGAAAACAGGCCCGCTCGCTGATTTTATTCACATGTGATTACGAACCGAGTGCTGACGTCACAACGAGTGGTGGATTGATTCTATTAGTTCAAAAATTGACTCCCTGGGCTGTAGAGTGTGTGAACCACACAAATGCATCTGCGGTTCGATGGTGGACACGAACGGTTACCACGTGCTTAGTTGTTGCCGGTGATCAGGTAGATTTCCGCGCCAGCATGCACTCAATGATGTAGTTTGTCGAGCGTTTGTATCAGCAAACGTTCCCTGCGTGCTAGAGCCACCGGGCCTCAGCAGATCGGACGGAAAGACCGGACGGCCTGACGCTGGTACCGTGGAAGCATGGCAGATGCGTGGTCTGGGATGCCACTTGCGTCAACACTGTGGCCGCCAGCCACCTTGATCGTACTGCGTGCGCAGCAGCGGCCGCTGCCGAAGACGCGGCAAATAGGAAACGTCAGAAATACGCAGCTATGGAGCCACACTACTGTTTTGTGCCCATAGCTGTAGAGACCATGGGATGCTGGGGCACGGATGCTAAGCGTCTTTTTTTAGGGAATTAGGGCAGAGTATCGTGGAAAGAAATGGTGACTCTCGCTCTGGTTTGTTTTTGGTGCAAAGGATGGCCATTGCGATACAGCGTGGTAATGCATCTAGCATTTTGGGCACATTTGCACCGGAAACGATACAGGGCGGGTTCTTATTACAATAATTATTTCGACCTTTATTATAATGTGACAGTGATTTTCTTGAAATTGTATTTTTCGTATTTGATAATAATTAATCAAATAATCAAACTGACCGGGCAGTATACGTATTGTCAATCACCTTTTGGGCAGAGTAATACAAACATATTAAATATTTTCTGTAATTAAAAATAGTTTTATTTTAAAACTTCAAGTATTAGAACAATTGTAAACACTATATTGATATGCATGTTACTGAATTAATAATAATCAGGCATGTAGCTGGCTTTGCTAAATTATATTACAGAATTATTTTAACGATTGACGACCTTGGTCCCGGGTTGATCAAGCAAGATGGAAAATGATCGTTTTCAGATTGACCTGGGTCTTGGACGGTTAACTATATATGTATTTGTAATAAAATATTGTGTCGTTCAGTTAGTATCCCATAACAGAAGTCTCGAATTTACTTTGGGGCTAGCTCAATCTGTGTATTTTTTCATATTATTTATTTTAACCTCCCATACTTACTATAATAGCTGACCCTGGGCTCAGCTACATCTCAGCTATGAAAGCAATCGGAAAAGCGATCAGATGAGGATAAGGATATATTTAAAACTTTAGTTTGTTGACGCAAATCACTTTACATTCGTAATAATAAATTAAAAAAAAAAAACATTTGTTAGCCATATATTCTGTAAAGTGCTTGCTAAGACAAATTAAATGGGCCACTCCACATAATGAGTTATCTCCTTTTGTTTAGAAGAGCCTATGGGCTCCTTCCATCTCCATAATCAAATCAGGTCTATGGTACAATTTGTTACATTGGTATCTGAAATATGCAAGTAAACAATATTTGAACTCAATTGGTTAAAGATAAGTGCTTTAAAATTATGTTACAAGATTTGTCCTTCGTATGAAAACTATGGAAGCATGTAAATATAAGAATGACTCGATCACCGTACTTAAAATTTAAAGATTACAAGTGAATAAAAAATGGCTTATACCTGACTGACCCATCCAGAAGGGGGGTAATGTATTTCGCACGTATGTATTTAACTATATATGTATGTATGAATGTCCGTTCCATTGTTTCCTTCTGTAGCCGAAACGGCTTGACCGATTTTGAAGTGTAAGGTGTGAATCGATTCGTATTCTTTCCTAGAGTGTGGTAGGCTATGTCGTTACATAGCCTACCACACTCTCACAACGTCAGCAAAAAAACAATATTGTAGATGTAATCTACTGATAAAAACGGCAGGTGGGGTTTTTTTTAGTTTTTAAATATTGCAATTTCATTAACTTCGTTTCTTAACTACCTCTACGTGGCAATAGGTAATATCATTGCAAATTGACTTTATTGCAGACTACATCGATTACAATATACGAAAGCAAAAAGTAGATTAAGGCCGATCAAAGCTAAACTTTAGATATAAAAGACGACCCCAACTCAAATATTTCGGCGTTAAAGTTAAGGAAGTTTTTTGGGGCATTTCGTAAATTTTATTACATAGTACACGGGGCCCTCATCGTTTCGGATCAGCGATAATCCCATTACATTTCCAGTTTCGGCAATTTGAGTGTCTGCTCTATGCCAATAAAAAGTTATGAAGGGCAGGTGAGGTGCGTCCACACTTTGAGTTCAAGTCTCAAGATTACTTACTAACTCTAACCAGAAAACTCATTTTTTCGTATTTGTTTTTCACGCATTTCTGTAAATATACTTAAAAGTATACTAATTAAAAAATCTTTATGTCTATGTAGCTTACAGCTTTGTAGGCTTATCTAACATCGAGCCTAAAAGTTAAACATAGATTTGACCTTGTTTTCGAATATGGCATGGGAAAATTTATCCTTTCTTAGTAAAGCTAAACACAAGACATAAACATTTTAAACTAGTAGTTTGTCGTGAACTTAGACAGCGAACATTTATATATCAAATGAACTACTGAACCGACTTTGATGCACCAATAAATTGAAATTTTTTGTAGTACCAACACTACATTTATTTTTTAATTCATCGTATTTGGAGTATCTGTACGAGAGTTACCGCGCAACAAATATATCATTACATATCACTTTATATCTACATAAACACATACCAAAAATGTGTTTTCGTTACAATACGACTTGAAGACCTCAAGTCAGCGATACGCGGACCTAAAAACCTTCTGAAAATATCAGCTTGGACCTGGCGTGCCAGGGAAGTATCTGAAGGCTGTTGCAGTCTTATTCTTTTTATCTATGTAGCTCTTGTCGATGAAGTATGCGTCACTCTTCTCTATTTCGGTCCTTCGTTATTGATACGACATGATTTCAGCCGGTCCTTAAGTTGGTCAAAAAACTTTACCTATGCCTCTCTGCACCTCTCATTCCTTTCATCTTTCACTTTGTTTTAAAGAAGTTATTTACAATCAAGTGATCAATAATTTTGCCCTTAATGATACTTATTTGTTTTTTTTTTATATTTTTTTGTATGTGTAAGTACCCAACACTGGTTCAAGCTTCCTTAAGGCATTTGACATATGTTTATGCAGTCATAAACATATGTTAAATGACCATGAGTCTACTTCTAATGATGCTAATGAGTCTACTTTCCTATCCCACAATTTCCGGCACCTCTTCGTCGGTTTTTCGCTCCAGTAGGTATGGTATGAAAATATCAAATAGGTATAAAAAGTTGGATGTATCGCAAGCAAGTTGACATCAGGCAGTTCTATAAATCAAGGCGGGGTGGACAGCAGCGATACTGATCGGAGAATCAGTGCAGAATCGCAGGGCACAGCGCCTGCTGACTCATCCCGATAACTGCGCGCCATCCGGCGGGGACTCGGGGCTATCGAGATTTATTTACGTTTTCAAGTTTATATTACCTACAAGTTTTTTGTATGTTTATTTAATCATTACTGAAGTTGATGGGTGATAAGTTAATTTCACTTCCTACTAACGATTAAGTATTCTATGTTTGTGGTGCTGAAATTTATTTTGTGCTCAAATATACTTGAGTATATGTTTAACATTATTTTCAAAAAAATATACAATGAAATGAAACAGCATTAAAAATTCAAACAATTAAAATACTGTTATATATTACTAAGGTAGAATTGATTTGTACAAGTGTGGAACTATATTGTTTTTTTTTATGTGACCAACATTTGTGTCATAAATAAATAAATATATACGGACAAATCACACAGATTGAGCTAGCCCCAAAGTAAGTTGTTAAGGCGAAGTGGGTTCAGACGATACGATACACTAGCGCCACCCAGCAATTTATTCTAGTCCTGAATCATATCAAATTTAAAAAATCTAATAGCTGAATGCCCTAGTAAATTACTTGTAGTATCTATTATTGGTACAAGTTTTCACTATTTGTGATTTGGTGAATTAAGAGAACGAATTATTAATATAATAGGTAATAATTCGTTCTCTTAAACTTAGATTATAATATCTATGAAAAGTAATAAAAAGAATACTACAAGTAATTTACTAGGGCAATCAGCTATTAGATTTTTTAAATTTGATTTGATTTAGGAGTAAAAGAATTAATTGCTGGGTGGCGCTAGTGTCACGTATCCTCTGATACCAAACCGCCTTAAGTAAAACTTGTGTAATGGGATACTAACTCAACAATACTATATTTTATAACAAATACATATATAGATAAACATCCAAGACCCAGGTCAATCTGAAAAAGATCATTTTTCATCTTGACCTGACCGGGGTCGACCCCGGGACCTTCCGTGTTACAGGACGTGTCATAGTTTTGGGTTAGTTAGAATGGTCGCAAACGTAACTAGCCTACAGCAGCAACACGTCTAAATCGTATTCATTTGAAATAAAATAACAATAACTTCAACAGTAACGTAAGTCTTGCAAATAATATATCACAGAAATAATTCTTTTTAACGCTAATGTTCTGTTAAGTACACTCTGAATAATTTACTGCTAAGCGGAGTAAATTACCTTACTACTGAGCAAAAGAAAGCAGTGCAACTGAGCCAACTTGCTCGATGTTTTCATAAGGAAAATATCCTTAGGTACGAAAAACTTCATCGTAACTTTTTCTTTTATTAGCTTTCCACTCTTAACTAAGATTCTCCTGCTTTTCTCCAATTTAATTTCGCATTCGTTTAAGAAAATCAGACTTTTCCGTTTAAATGTCCACTAGTTTTGTTCAGCAATATTACTGTGGACGTTTTCTTCCGCTTGAATTCTTTTCCGTCTACTGCTTTTACAATTTTCTTTATTTTTGTAGTGAGGTAGGTATAAGTATTAGAGACTTCTCGTTACATTTATGTTGTTATTATATGTTTTTGTATGCTTCTGGGTAACAAAAGTTTATAATAATTACATAGGAAGAAATTAGATAGGAAGGACTAATCATGAATGTAAATTATTATGAATACTATTCATTGGCCAAGAACGAAATTAAATATATACGAGACACTGAAAACACCCACTAAAACCAAAAAGAGGATTTGGGTTTTATTGCCTTAGTCTTGGTCTATGTTGCAAAAGGAATAAGATTAATAATGAAAGGGATAAAGACGTGGAATAAGTATGTATGTAAGGAGTTAATGTTATTTTCAACACATGATGTAATCTCTCGCGTTTCAACTGCCTCAAACCAAAAACAAGAAAGTTATAATACGCTGACATCCTTTGTACGAGGAAGTCCCAATGTTTGAGCCCTGCGACTGTGGTCGTGTGAGTAACTTGATTCAATTCACAATTAATTATTCCCTGGCGCCGAGAGTTGAAACGACATTTGTTGTTTTCAAGTACTAGATACAGTCACAATTAAATGTGCCAAAAACAAATAAGTATACTTAAAGCAACTTATATTATCGGGTAAGTAATATAACATATAAACACAAAATTGTTGTCGCCGCGGTGGAAACTCGTGAATTTTAAATAATAAACCTGTTATTTACCTTCTTTTTAACATGCATGAGTTCGGAATAATTCTATACTCTGTTATTAGTCTATCATAATTAATTAAACTGGAAACATTGTTTATTGAATAACCGACATTGTGATATCACCCCACCTTATGGAGGGGTGTCCCCTCTATTGAATCTACTTTAAAACAGTAACGGATAAAAATCACTCATTCGTGTTACATGGGTGATCTTGAGTAGTAGTTATATACAAATTGTTACGTATAAGTCTATGTTAATTAAATAAGGAAATGATGGATAAGTATATACTTGTTAATTAAACGGTGCTTTGAATATAAACAACTGTATGAAACTTAACTGTGTTATTTATTGAATTATATAATATGATTAGACGCTAATGTTGTTTCTATATTTTAGTAAACCTTACAAAATATATATGTTTTAAGATCAATACCAACGAAATATATAATTTTAGTAAGTATAATTATCAATCAAGATAAAATTCGGAAGAAATAATTTTGAAAAAAATAAAATCTTTTGCTATAACAATTATTCAACATAGCAAACCTTTCATATACAGTTTTATCGTTATAAAATTTAACAAATCGATTTGTTGTTACGTATAATAAACGTAATATATACTTATTATTAAGCATAATAATCATAGGTAATACAAATAAAGTGATAGAAAATCCTAATCTACGTTTTGTGACTAAGTCGCTTTCGCACCCAGTCGTCGCTCGCTCGCTTCGCTCGCTCGCTCATATGGTGGTCTATGTGTAACCATAACCTAACCTACCTTCTGTTACCAGTCGCTTTCGCACCCAGTCGTCGCTCGCTCGCTTCGCTCGCTCGCTCATATAGTGGTCTATGTGTAACCATAACCTAACCTACCTTCTGTTACCAAGTCGCTTTCGCACCCAGTCGTCGCTCGCTCGCTCATATGCTGGTCTATGTGTAACCATAACCTAACCTACCTTTTGTTACCAGTCGCTTTCGCATCCAGTCGTCACTCGCTCGCTTCGCTCGCTCGCTCATATGGTGGTCTATGTGTAACCGTAACCTAACCTACCTTCTGTTACCAAGTCGCTTTCGCACCCAGTCGTCGCTCGCTCGCTTCGCTCGCTCGCTCATATGCTGGTCTATGTGTAACCATAACCTAACATACCTTCTGTTACCAAGTCGCTTTCGCACCCAGTCGTCGCTCGCTTGCTTCGCTCGCTCGCTCGCTCATGTGGTGGTCTATGTGTAACCATAACCTAACCTACCTTCTGTTACCAGTCACTTTCGCGCCCAGTCGTTGCTCACTCGCTCATATGGTGGTCTATGTCTAACCATAACTTAACCTACCTTTTGTTACCAAGTTGCGTATCCAAACCAGTCACTATCGCACCTAAGGTCATCGCTCGCTCGCTTGTCATAATCAATTTGATTTATTTAGACTTTTATTGATATATATTTTAAATAGTATTCGTTTTGATTGTTATATTTTAAGGCATGTACGAGTATACTGAACGAGTTGTATGACAGGTGATGTTTAGTGTTCATAAATGTTATAATAAATGAGTTTATGGTTTTCGAATTGAATATTTTATGAATATTATAGCTTTCAAGAATATAAACAGTAATAATTATATCATGTAAACATTATATCTTTTGAACTTTATTGAAATGAAAATATATAATTTGTTATTATATCAAACAATACGCACCCTATATTATCACGTCTCTGTACATTACGGGGTAGATTGGGGCTAGTGGCAAAAGACCCAAAGGCCAATTTTAGTGTGTCAATGGGCGTAACGGTGGTTTAATCATAATAGTGTTGGTTTACTAGCTGCATATGTCTAAATTTGACATGATTACTTAGACTTTCGCCCATACGCTCGACCGGTTTAATGAGATCACTAAAACAAGCACCTAGTACATTCTGTTTTTCTTTTCTTCGAGACCATAGAACACAAATCCGAATCGAAAGCTTGTAAAATCAACAAGATAAAATGATATATTTCAACAACCAATAAATTGCGTATCATTCAACTACGTTCTGTACTAACAAATACATACAAAGTACTAAGGAAGTAGGTATTGCGGGAAGAAGCAGACATGGGCCGTAAAAAACCGAACTATTTTTCATTTTATAAAAAACAAACAAGAAATACGAGCCTCAAATTGGTTTCGCCGTAGATGAGTAAAAATGCTTCCTTAAAGGTCTTGATTCATCGTCATCATCATCATTAGGTCTTTTCTGGTTTACACTGCAGGAGCATGACCCTCTCTGTTACTACTAGAGCCATATAGCCTACGCTGGCCAGATGGGTTGGAGAACCCGAGAGAGGAGAGAACTTTGCTGTTTATGCTTTGTTTAGCTTGTGTTTCCTAAGTCGCCTTTTACGTCAGTATTCATCCACGGGAAGCTACGGAGTGGTCGTATTCTACTCTACCGGGAACCACACAACCAAATCATGGAAAAAAATGAAGATCTTTATTGAACTTTTTCATAAAAAAAATAGGATTTTTTGGTTTGAGCTTAATTTGATTCTGTATGATTTTAGTTTTTAAGTAAGCTGTTCTACAACATATTAAAAATCACCATTGAACGTATACTTATTGCCTATTACATGACGCCCTACCTTTCACCCATTTTTAGGGTTCCGTAGTAAACAAGGAACCCTTATAGTTTCGCCATGTCTGTCTGTCTGTCTGTCTGTCTGTCTGTCTGTCTGTCTGTCTGTCTGTCTGTCTGTCCGTCCGCGGTTTTACGCAGAGACTATAAGTACAAGAAAGCTGTAATTTGGTATGGGTATGTATATTAATCATGGCAAAAAAGTGGTAGAATAAAATCTTGAAAAAAATTTTTTTTTATGGTAGCTCCCATACAAGTAAAGTGAGGGAGTTTTTTTTTTCTCTATTTACCTATTGTGTGGGGTATCGTTAAATAGGTCTTTCAAAAATATTGTGAGGTTGAGAACACCATTTTTTGATTAAGGGCTCCGTTTCCGAAATATTTGGTTTTAAAGTGCGAATTTTTGTTAGAGGTAAGTGTCCCCCCCCCTCTATCTGCTAAACGGTTATATATAGATACGTGAAAAAAATTACAGCAGTAGCATATATACTGAAGTTGAAAGGAAAACTATCAGAGCTGAGTAGTAAGTACAAACTAAAAAGTTATAGGCAACCAACTTATAAACTGTAAAATTTCATACTATTTTCATTGTTAGATATTTTTGGTCGTTAAACTGTAAGGTGCGAGTGTGAATAGTGTGAACTCAAAGTTGTCATTCGCAACTACGGAACCCTACACTGCGCGTGGCCCGACACGCACTTGGCCGGTTTTTTTCGATAGACTTTAATGATTTGAGTGGGCCTAGATAAGCAGCTGTTACATGTTATGTTTTTTCTATTCCCCCAAACCAACAAGAAAGAGAAATTAAACAAATACATAATACTTTATACGGATATAGTGAATGAAAATACCGATAAAATCTTAATCTTTTGTATAAATAATCTTGAAAATGGCCAAATGCGGGTTGTAATCGCTCACGAAGGGTTCTGTACAGTCATCTGTACAATATTGGAGCAAAAGACTGCAATAAAAATCACGTTCACGTCATGGAAGCGCTTGAATATTTTTTTATTTTGTTTTAATTATTTAGTTTATAAGTATATATAGTTTATGTATATTGTATATACTTAAAGTACCTATAGCATATTCACCAAAGTCAAAGTGTTAATTACAGTACAGCAAGAATTAATCTTAATTACATGAATCTGCAAGAGACTTATCGAGCGTACAAGCAGTTTTTGTTAAAAAAATCTAGTACCTTGGAAAAATATGGGTAGTTTTATGCCACTTGAGAGGGTGTAAAGATTCTAATGATACTGAATATGTCCAATTCCGTTGAGGCATAAAGAAGTTAAAATTGAAATAAAGAAACTCATATACTCAGTCTGGAGAAAAGGTCCGATTTCCTTTAAACAAACCTGATATTTTGTTGCAGTCAAACTACAACAAAATCTTGGTTTTTCCTCTCAAAGGTAATAAGCAATTTAAAATAAGAAAGTAATTTTAATATCGTTTTATATAAGTACATGTTGATTTTAATTCTGCAATTGTTACTAAAATAAGATTACTTAAATTATTTTCTCTATTATAATTATATCTAATATATACAACTACAACCACAGGTTGTATATATTAGATATAACTTCAATTAAAGAGATCTTTAAAATTAACAAAATATTTACATCCTGAGATTTGTCCGGTCAATCCGGCCGCAATCCTGAGAAGGGTCCAAAAATCATGAAATCTCAGGACAAATCCTGAGATATGGTAACCTTATATGTAGGTTCATACAAACTTACATAAATGAACTCGAAAAACTATTCGCTCTGGTACTCGTATAAAAATATCTTAATGCTTTTAGAAAATGAGCTGCCGCTTAGGTTGTCTAGAACTTGTGACAGTCGTTTTTCAAGCTTAAAAAACTTAAGTAGTTCTTTTAAAGATTAAAATGGGTGTTAAATAGTTCTTAGATGCAAGTTTTTATTAATTTATTAAGAGTTAAAGTGCTTAAAGTTCTATATCTTATTAAGGACTCATACACTATAGCTATGGTTCAAATGCAAAATATGGTGCTGCTCAGTGGCGGCTCGTGACTCAAAGACCTGGTGGTGCACATCATAAAACATGCCTAAACAATATGGATAATTTCTAAGCGCAGAAATAAGTAATTCTCTTATTTAGATAAAGCATTTTTTATTTAGGTAGGTACTTTAATAAGATCAATAAGTAAAATAAAACAAAAACTGCGAAAGTAAAACACGCACAAATACAAACGTAAGACAATTTATACGAAAAATACCTAATCCGAACATTTCCGAACGTCGGCGTTCGTCCCACGTCGGGCCCCGTGCGGCGCACGGGATTTCGCTAAACTTCCATACTAATCTTCCGTCTCACGCGCCAGGCGTTTTGTCGCCTTTTCCATAGTAGCTGTATAGGCGCGCTGCGTGCACTAGAAGCGGGCGCACGGCACAATATTTTGTCAAGCGAAAATAGTACTTATTTTGTTAAACACATGACTGATTCTCATTTTACACAAAAATAAATTTATTTAAACGTAAAACTGCTTATTTATTCTTAATATCAATGTTATTTTTTAATATATATTTAAGCTTAAACTGGTAGTGCGGCGCACGAGTGCACTCAAGGGGGAGCCGCCACTGGTGCTGCTTATTCATTGCTGATAAGTGATAAGTTAAATCACAGATTATTAAATACAATAGTATTTTAGCAAGAAAGAATTTGGTAAAACTTTCAAGAGAAGTCACTTGGAAGAGGTTCTAAAACAGTTTATAATTTGCACAAGAAATTTGCTTCATTGAAAATGTAAGCAAATTTCGTTTACATTGAAAATGTTGGTAAAATTTTGCACATTCCCACATTCTGTAATAATGAATATTTCACAGATAGACTGAAGAGTTTTAAATACTCACATATCAATATTCACAAAACCTTGAACTGTGGAAAAAATATTTTTCTTTCATTTGTATTTACTGAATCGGGATTGTACTTTTCATTAGTATGTTTACAAGTTTGACATATGGTAGTTGGATATTTTTTATGCCATAAGCCACACATGTGGTTTCTGCTGTGTGTATTTGTTCCCATTCAATTTCTTTTATTTATTAATGCGTACTATAATATTGTGTTCTTCGTAGTTTGTGCGTACTACCTCCCGACTGCACTTAAGCTGCCAAATCGATCTAATGATACACCTGTTTTAATTATACTAGGTAAATTAGAAAATAATATTTTATTAAAATAAAACATTGCTCTCCTGCAGTCGGGAAACGAATTACGTATATAAGGGTTTAAAGCATATAGTTTTCCTCTGGATATTTCTCACATCTAAGCACGGCAGTTTTGGTCCCCAGGCTCTATCTACCTCGTAAGGGATAATACAGTAATTAGGGTGTACGTAGTTTAAAGTAACTGCATACGATCAAACATATTTAAATTCACATTAGTTTTAGTGTTCCTTATGTAGAGTTGGTGCTAAGAAACGGACCTGTTACCGCACTCTCTGACGCTAAGCATAATTTATTTATGTAGCTAACTCGGTAGTACTGCAACGATTGCAGTGGGAATTCAGTTTGTAGTTCTCCTTTGGAAATATTTACTTACACAAACTAAGCAAGATATTTTCATCGGTATATGGCCACAATGACTTGTATCTTTTGTGTGTTATTGTAGTAGTAATAAGGTTATAAAGTCAAAATAAGCAAGTTGTTTCTCAAATAAAAAAAATTTAACACCAAAGGTTTATAGCGTTAATAAAAAAATTTTTGACTATAATTCTATTATGTTCACTAGCGCGCAAAGTGGAGTAGGCAATGTCAGACTACTGCATTATTCTTGTCGAATAGTATTACATACGTGGGATATGGTACCCATAAGAGACTTTCTCTGAAAATATTATAGAGAATATAAAAATAAATACTAGTTATACAAATGCAGACATTATACAAATATGACATGGTGTATGAGGACTGCTTTTATGACTTGGTGGCTTGTATGAAAACAGTGAAACTGATAAATAAGATCCCACCAAAAACATAAATGTAAAAAAGGAGAGCCAAGTTCAATACAAAAATTATGCTTGGCTGTGAGCTTCGCCGCAAAAAGAATTGAGATCTAAATGAGTGCCAAGTTCTATGGTAGGTAGTAAATTAGATTTGACTTGGCCAGTTTTCGATACATCAGCCATTTTATAAAGTAATTCAACATTATATTTTTTAATTCTGATAAAAATTGTCCAAGTCAAATCTAACTTACTACCTACCATAAATCTTGGCACTCATTTAGATCTCAATTCTTTTTGCGGCGAAGCCCACAGCCAAGCATAATTTTTGTATTGAACTTGGCTCTCTTTTTTTACATTTATGTTTTTGGTGGGATATCATTACTTTTTGTAAAGATATGCACAATTGATTCTGTTCTGTGTATTGGTGCCGCGCGCCGCCGACGACACACCGTTGACCGGTTGTTTAGCGCGTATTACATGTTTTTTATATGAGGGCACCACTTATTTTCTGACTTAACTGTATTTGACTGCAGGTAACGGTTTCGAAGCTACAATTAAAAAAAAAATTGTATGGTGACCCCCCTCCCTATTTTTTAGTTTTTATTTATTTTTAGATTTTTTCCTACGCTTACCCACAATTACCGTGCTGGATTCCAAATTTCATCATTCTAGGTCATCTGGAAGTAGGTTAGGTTAAGGTACTATATGTCAGTCAGTCAATAGGAAAATTTACGACTCTTTGACCTTCATATCTTAATGACCGTTTGAGCATGCCTCAAGAAATTTGGGCTTCTAGGATGTCCTCATAGACATAATTAACACACGTAGTTTTATGTGTTTACGTTAAAGAGGTTTTGAGTTATAGAAGGGTCAAAAGTGGCACCAAGTGGTTCGTGTAATATTACACTCGGCGCTGGCTAGCCAGTTCCTTTGCTTGAACTTTGGCTTGACACGCTGCCGCGTGTCTAGATATCGTGTCATTGCGTCACTAGGTAAGCTAATCAACTTGCTGATGTACGTACCTTTTACTTCCAGCACATTGATCGAGGCACTGTACGATGTAGTTTCAGGGCACGCTATTGACATCACCAAGAACGCCATGTGGAGACCCATGTCAGCATTTATTAAACTTACCAGCCACTAAAATTATCATTATATTTTAGTTATTACCGATTTTCTTTATGTTATTGCTCAAAACATAAAAAAGAAACACATATATAAAGAAAGTTTGATACGAGCTCGATTGCCATTATTAACGTTCACGTTTAAAAGCAAACTCGGGTGTAGTCCTCACTAGACTAGGTGACCTAAAAAAGTGGTGGCTACCTTTGGTATACAAAATTATAAAGCTACTCCATGCTTCAGTTCGGAAGTCACGTTAGCCATTGATCCAGCTGTCATCATTGATGACAGTCGTTAAACTATGTCAGATGCGTTTAGGTAGCTTACCAACTCTGACACTAATGTTGGTTACTTAGACACAAATTAAGAATTTTGAATAAATACAAGTTTTTGAATAAATATAGTAGCAATAGATTATACTGTAAGGCGTAGTTTATACGAAAGGTGGCGATAACGAGCTGCCTCCAGAACAGTGGACCGTTATTTTTATTTTATTCTTATAGCACTTGTTAGGGCCGCACTACATTTTGTTGGAATTGTGTCGTCGACTGAAGGGCACGTTTTGTTCTACGCGATTTAATAAGGCCTTGTTTTTATTTCGATCTAATTCTTGGAATAGACAAAGGCTTGCTATTATATTTAAAAAATAATAGAATTAGAAGAAATTGTAAAAGTGACAAAGAAAATGTCTAACGTATTAATATTCAACGGATTTAATTAAGGTGATTTTTTTGTGGCAAGCTTTATTAGATATAGCGATTTTTACCGATAGCGATTATAGCCTATGTCACCCGCAGATAAATAAGCTTTTTATAGGTGAAGGAATTTTGAAAATCAGTCCAGCATCCAATTAAATGCAAATAATAAAATCATTTCTCTTTATGATATTTGCATAGATAGCTTAGATTATTATTTCCTTAAGATTGAATAGCCTCAATAAACAGATTACATTTATATGTCATTAATTTTATTAATACATTGGAACTTACATAAAGACCGGTAAACAAGTAGCATTAATTGTACGTTATTACAAAGCTGGATATTACTAGATATTATAGTAAAGTCTGGTGTTTATGAACCGAAGACCATATTAACCAGCATACTGAGTACGAGTATCATACAACGATTTTAATACAATTTCGATTACCGCAAAATAAGTTGAGCAATTGCGCGAAATACCGCTAAGTCATTGAAAGTTTGTGTAAAATAAATTACCAAAATGAAACATACAGAGACTTTCTTTAGTAGATTTCTTATTTATGAGAATTTCAACTTGTGACTATGACGTGTATTATATCTCATTTAACTTCTATGAATAACGACAAAAGAGAAATAACTGAAATAAAACATAGTCATAATATTTTTGAAAAATATTCTAAAAGCACAGTTTCAAGTTTGAGTTTTTTTTCTATTTTTTTTATAAATAACTAGGAACCCTTATAGTTTCGCCATGTCTGTCTGTCTGTCTTTCCGTCTGTCTGCGGTTTTACTCAGAGACTATAAGTACTAGAAAGCTATAATTTGGTATGGGTATGTATAATAGTTCTGCCAAAAAATGACTCTATTCATGAGACTTCACTGTTAGTAAATTATGTATATAAATTATATATTTTTGTAATCTAGATGAAAATAACATTCATTTGAGACCAAACACAATACATTTCAAAAGAATATCAAAGTAAATTATTCGCGGACGAAGTTGCGGGCAAAAGCTAGTTAAATATATACGAACAAATCACACAGATTGAGCTAGCCCCAAAGTAAGTTCGAGATTTGTGTTATGGGATACTAACTCAACGATACCATATTTTATAATAGATACTTATGTAGATACATCCAAGATCCAGGTCAATCTGAAAAAGATCATTTTCCATCTTGACCGGAGTAAAAAGAAAACCCTTAGTGGATAAGTGTATACAAGTTTATGTAAATCGTTAATTCTCAAATAATGTTGGTGCTTAATGTTTCTTGAGCAATCCAAGCACCTGGCAGGCAGATATAGCACGTAACTCCACCACACAATCACCATTAGTGTCGAGGCAATGGTTTTATTGTGACAATCTAAATCACCGGCCGCCTTAATTTCTCTTTAATACAGGGGAGATATTTTGTATCAGTAAAGTATCATTGTAAGGCAGCCGTAGTCAAAGGCAGCCAGTAGCCCCTTGTAATCATAACATAGCGCTGCGAAACCATGGATAGTTTACCTATCGAAAGTTGAGCTCGAAAACTATTCGTACTATTGGTTTTGCCTAGATCACTACATATTATAAAACAAAGTCCCCCGCCGCGTCTGTCTGTCTGTTCGCGATAAACTCCAAAATGACCGAACCGATTTTCAGGCGGTTTTCTCCAATGGATAGCGTGGTTCTCGAGGAGGTGTTTTAGTATATAGTTTGTTAAGTTTTTGCATACATTTTTCTACATACCAACGATATTTGTTGGAGGTGTCGTAAAAAAATGAGCCGTTTGGGAGCTTTCAACGAAAACGCTGTCTAAACCCTTTGAGATATAACAAAACAATGTATGGTGGAATTGTGTATCTTATTTAGGTCTACCGAAAAGTCCGCGATGGCATATGTCTATATATTAAGGATAACATACTAAATTCATTTTAATACTTTAAAAAACCGGCCAAGTGCGTGTCGGGCCACGCGCAGTATAGGGTTCCGTAGTTGCGTATGACAACTTTGAGTTCACACTGTTTACACTCGCACCTCACAGTTTAACTACCAAAAACATCTAACAATAAAGATTGTATGAAATTTTACATTTTCCAGTACATTTTATAAGTTGGTTGCCTATAACTTTTTAGTTTGTACTTAGTACCCAGCTCTGATAGTTTTCCTTTCAACTTTAGTATATATTCTACTGCTGTAATTTTTTTTACGTATCTATATATAACCGTTTAGCAGATAGAGGGGGGGGACACGTACCTCTAACAAAAATTTGCAATTTAAAACCAAATATTTCGGAAACGGATCCCTAAATCGAAAAATGGTGTTCTCAACCTCACAATATTTTTCAAAGACCTTTTTAACGATACCCCACACGATGGGTAAGTAGAGAAAAAAAAATTACTCCCCTACTTTACTTGTATGGGAGCTACCAAAAAAAAAATTTTTTTTCAAGATTTTATTCTACGACTTTTTTGCCATGATTAATATACATACTCATCACTACATTACATATTATAAAACAAAGTCCCCCGACGCGTCTATCTGTCTGTCTGTCTGTCTGTCTGTTCGCGATAAACTCAAAAACTACTGAACCGATTTTCATGCGGTTTTCTCTAATGAATAGAGTGGTTCTCGAGGAAGGTTTTAGTATATAGTTTCTTTAGTTTTTGTATATAATTTTGTATATATTAATGATTTTTGTAAGAGGTGTCGTAAAAAATAAGCCGTTTTTGAGCTTTCAACGAATACGCTGTCTAAACCCTTTGAGATATGGTGGAATTGTGTATCTTATATAGGTCTACAAAAAAGTCCGCAATGGCATATGTCTATATCTTAAGAATAGCATACTATATCCATTTTAATACTTTACAAAATGGGCAATTATAAAGCGGTAATTGGAAAGCTAAATACGGTATTAATCTTTATCATTTTAAATAGGTTAGTTAGTCTTAAACATCTGCTCTGGGGATCCGAAAGTGTATGTAGTAAGTACTTATATCAATGTATGGTAGAATTCTGTATCTATATTTATCTATCTTCTATAAATGAGTTTTAAAATATAAAAGGCTAAAGTTATTGACGGATAGATCGCACAGGCCAAACCCTTAAGGCCAGAAACTTGAAATTTCGTACACGTATTCCTCTTATGACGTAGCCATCTACAAAGGAAGGCTTTTTCAATATTCATCCCCCAAAGGTCTGAAATATGGGATTAAAGTTTGTATGAAACTTTTTATTCCTTGAACATATTTGTATGTAATTCCGTGTTCGCGCCCTCCAGTGTACGCTCTTCAAGGAGTAGCCCCCCCCCCCCCCCGCGACGACTATATATAAACGTCTGCCCTCGCCCCTCTCTACCCACTTCTCGTACATAGCAGGCAGCTCAATTATCATGTACTCACTATTACAAGAAATACAAGAAGGTTTCAAAAAATCCTAGTTTTCATTGATACTCCGATGTTAGGACACCCTAGGCTCCAACATCGAGTAGCTGGCGACCGAAGAAAGGACCCGAATCTGCCGCCCGGACAAGAACACGCGGCCCGCCCGGTTAAGCACGTGGCGGCACCTTCCACAAATTCCGGCTTTCCTACGCCTGTACGTGATCCCAAGCCGCAGACAGGCCAAGAGAGGAGAAGAAGACGACGATTACACGGGGGAATTGAAAAATCATCGCATTCGATCAAGAAGTCTGCCACGTGGCCTGAAGGTCAACGAGGTCAAAGGACAAAGGACGATTGCAGCGGTGCAGCTCTTCATGGATATCCTAAGGAGCGTGAGCCCAATCCTATATTTCCTACTTTTACACTTTAATCCCCGTCTTTACTTGTGCAAATTAGTTGATCTTCTTTAGTTGGTAAAGTGACTATCATTTATATTTATATTATCGCCCTAGTGATTTACGTTCCTTTAATTTTAAATCAACTAGTCGTAACATTGCACGTGGTACGTTACGTAATTGTCACCTTTGCTAATCCATATCGATCTAACATTCCATTGCGTGCGAAAGTGATAAACTTATGCAGCTAACGCATGCAAATAAGTAGCACGCGCACATTAAGGGCCAAAGAAATAGACAAAGGCCGGCCGGTTCGGTGCATCTCGCACGACCGCCAGTGTGCATTCAATCAGTGCGGAGATAACCACTACTTATTTACGCAGTGATTAGATTAGCTAGATTGTTTTACATCAGTCATAAATTTTTATTATTACGCAAAATGAGTGATGATAGTGACAGTGAGACTAAAAACCTCCAACAATTGATTATAAAACGCCGGTCAATAAAAGGTAGGATAACTAAATTCAATAATTATCTTAATGCCCTGCCGCCGGCCGAGGTACCGTTATCCATTCACGAGTATAGCAAGCTATGCACGCAATTAGAGAACTTTTTAAAAATGTTTGAATGTTTTGAACACATACAGTCTGACATAGAAATTTCAAATCCAAAATGTCTTGATGACGAATTAGAGGAACGTGATAAAATCGAGTCAAGTTTTCATGAAAATATTGCAATTGCAAAATGTAGGTTAGGTACTAATGCCCAACCGCGGCCTAGCAATGCCGGTAACCTAAATGAAAGTACTAGTTGTTCACACCACTGCGAAGGAGTTGAGTCAGGTTTTCGACTTCCAGTCATTAAAATACCCAACTTTGATGGTTCGTATTTCAAGTGGCTTAGTTTTCACGATACGTTCGAATCGTTAGTACACAAGAACGATAAAATTAAGCCTATTCATAAATTTCACTACCTCTGCTCGTATCTTGAAGGCGAAGCCTCTCGAGTGATTTCAAATCTGGAAATTTCCGATAATAATTATCTTGCAGCCTGGAGTTTACTCTGCGAGAGGTATAGCAATAAACGACAGTTGATCAATAATCATTTAAATTCACTTTTTAGGATCGATCCTATCGTTCGTGAGTCAGACAAGTCACTTAGGTTTCTAGTGGACCATGTAACCAAAAATTTGAGAGCTTTACACAACCTAGGTCAACCTACAGATAAATGGGATACCTTAATTATTCACCTGTTATCTTCAAAGCTTGATACCAATACCAGTTTAAGGTGGGAAGAACACCGTAATGGTCTGCCTAGCAGTGAAATGCCTACTTTGGATGAGTTTCACAGCTTTCTCAAGGGTCGGGCGGACGTCCTTGAATCCGTTTACCGACAGAAACAAGATAAATCCAGTTCTAGTTACGTACCTACGAGTACGAATAATTCAATTAACAAGAATCAAAAATATAACAAGACATTTAAACATGTCCTTTCAGCTACTCCTGTGCGAGCGAGCCAAGATTGCTTCGTGTGCAAGGGGAGTCACAGAATATACGACTGCCCTACGTTCGCTGCTATGGACACTGATGAAAGGATCAAACAAGCGTCTGCGCTCCAGCTTTGTCTCAACTGCCTACGGTCTGGTCATCACACAAGTTCATGCAAGTTAAGTAGTTGTCGTTATTGCCAGAAGCGTCACAACACAATGCTACACAAACAAGACACACAGACACAGACACAGACACATACACCTACATCTAGTTCCTCTATCAATAAAAATAACCATAGTAATTCAAGCTCTAATAACATTTACACTGATAGTCAAACTTCTCTTTCAAGTTCAAGTATACCAGCAAATTCTTGTAAGCAAGTTCTTCTTTCTACAGCATTGGTAAATGTTTTAAATCCAGTAAACAAGCGTATTGAAGCCGTCAAGGCCCTCTTGGACTGCGGCAGCACTTCTTCATTTATTAGCTACAGTCTAAAACAACGGTTGGGACTAGCAACTCAACCGGTAGATACATCGATAGTAGGTATAGGCAATTCAACTCTTGAAGCAAGGCCAGAGACCTGTACCATTACTTTGCAGTCTAGATGCAGTCAATTTAGTGTTATGTTGTCATGCCTAGTTCTCCCACAACTTACTGACGTCATACCTAAATACCCCATTGATAAAGAGCTTATTAATATTCCAGGAAATATTACTCTAGCCGACCCAAGTTTCCATATCCCTAGTGAAATACATATGCTAATCGGAGCTGATTTGTTTTGGGATTTACTTAACCCCCAGCAACAGTCACTTGGTAAAAATTTACCATTTCTACGCAGTTCCAAGTCAGGCTGGTTTTTAGCTGGTCCATTAAGCCACACTAACACACATTCAAAACCTCATATTAATACACACATTACGTGCAATTTTACAGTTCTCGAGCGAGTCGACAACCAAATGAGCAAGTTTTGGGAGCTTGAGTCGTTGCCAGAGCGGTGAGATAGTTCGCGAGGCAGACTGGATGAGGAGAACCCATGTGAGAAACATTTCTTGACACATACTGTTCGCCTTGACAGCGGCAGGTTCTCGGTACGTTTGCCCTTGATTGACACACTCGATGCTTTAGGTGATTCTTACCATACAGCAAAGAAACGCTTTTTCAGTCTCGAAAAACGTTTCGAGCGTCAGCCAATTTTAAAGGAAATGTACTGTAATTTTATGCAAGAATATGAAGACCTAGGACATATGTCGGAAGCTAGTATACCTAGGCCGGCTTTTTCTTATTACATTCCTCATCACGCAATTTTGCGCGAGAAATCAGAATCTACTAAGTTACGCGTTGTATACGATGCATCTTGTCGTACGAGTTCAGGGTTGTCAATCAACGACTTACAAATGATAGGTCCTAACATTCAAGATTCACTTTTTAATATTTTGATTAGATTCAGGCAACACAAGTACGTACTCACTGGCGATATCGAGAAAATGTATCGTCAGATTCAAGTAAACGAGTCAGATAGAGTATCTCAGGTTAATGAACTAACTAATAGTTCATTGTGGCGGCATGTCCCCACTGCGCAAAATCCAGCCGACATGGCTTCACGTGGCATAGACCCGAACCAAATTGAAAACTGCACCTTATGGTGGTTTGGTCCTTCATTTCTGACCAAGCCTGAAGCGCAGTGGCCGTCTTTACCATCCCACAAGATTGATCTGCTACCAGAGGTCAAGGTTCATGTTTCCTCAGCTATTAAAGCTGACACAATATCTCCATTCATCGACATCACCAAATATTCCAATTTAAAATATTTGCAACGAGTCTCAGCTTATATGCATCGATTCATTCACAATTGTAAATTCCCAAAGAATAAATATTCTGGACCCCTTCAGGTACAAGAACTAGAAACGGCATTAACTCATTTAATCAAACTTTCTCAACTAGAATCCTTTCCGCAAGAAATTAACATATTGAGAAATCAGGCCCAATTGAAACCTAAATCTTACATTGTTTCTCTTAATCCATTCCTCGATCCCCAAGGTTTGCTAAGGGTTGGTGGTAGAATTAGCAATTCTAACTATGACTTCGACAAAAAACATCCCATAATGTTGAGCTCCAAACATCATCTTACAAAAATACTATTTCAACAAGAACACATCAAGTTATTACACGCTGGTCCGCAAACCTTACTTAGCACCATACGTGATCGCTTCTGGCCCGTAGGCGGCAGAGACTTGGCTCGACGTACGGCTCGCAACTGTATCAAGTGTAGGCGTTTAGGTGCACGAGCTATGCAGAACATTATGGGCAACTTGCCTGCTGATCGTCTTTCTGGTCCAGATTTCGCGTTCAGCACCGTCGCAGTCGATCTAGGGGGCCCATTTATGATCACTGATAGGAAAGGCAGAGGTTGTAAAATAACAAAGGCATATTTATGTCTATTTATATGTTTCAGAACAAAGTGTGTCCACTTAGAAGCAGTGAGTGAGTTGTCGAAAGAGGCCTTCATTTTAACATTACGCAGGTTTATCGCTCGTAGAGGCAAGCCCAGGCGCATTTTCTGCGACAACGGCCGTAACTTTGTAGCGGCCGCGAGAGAGCTAAGTAACTTTCTAAAGGAAAATTCCAGGTACATTATAGATAACGCTAGTGATCAAAACATTGAATTTCAATTTTCTCCAGCTTATGCGCCAAATTTTAACGGTCTAGTTGAGGCAGGCATAAAGTCAGCCAAACATCATTTAAGAAGAATTTTGGGTGATAGTCATTTTACTTTTGAGGAATTATCGACAATTTTTGCACAAGTAGAGGCTATCCTAAATAGCCGACCTTTAAGTCCTCTCTCTTCATCACCCAATGATTTTACCCCCCTTACTCCGGGCCACTTCCTGATAGGAAGGCCACTCACTTCACTGCCCAGTTCATCGCTAGAAGACATCAATTCATCACGACTGAATCGATACCAACGCATCGAGCAAGCACGTCAGCATTTCTGGCGGCGTTGGCAGTCCGAATATATCTCCGAGCTTCAACATAGACTCAAATGGCGTGTTCGTTGCAGAGACCTTCAACCCGGAGACGTGGTGCTTCTCAAGGAGGACCACATCCCTCCCCTGCAGTGGCGCTTAGGGCGCGTGGAGCGCCTTTTCCCTGGAGCAGACGGAGTCCCGAGAGTCGCGGACATACGGACAGCGAAAGGTGTCGTGCGGCGGGCTCTTTCGAAGATATGCCTGTTGCAAGCAGAAGCTTCCAACCGGGGGCAGGATGTTCGCGCCCTCCAGTGTACGCTCTTCAAGGAGTAGCCCCCCCCCCGCGACGACTATATATAAACGTCTGCCCTCGCCCCTCTCTACCCACTTCTCGTACATAGCAGGCAGCTCAATTATCATGTACTCACTATTACAAGAAATACAAGAAGGTTTCAAAAAATCCTAGTTTTCATTGATACTCCGATGTTAGGACACCCTAGGCTCCAACATTCCGTATGAATTAAGTAGGGCAAAATTAATGAATTATGTAT
This sequence comes from Rhodophaea formosa, assembly GCA_963082605.1. NCBI lineage: Eukaryota > Metazoa > Arthropoda > Insecta > Lepidoptera > Pyralidae > Rhodophaea > Rhodophaea formosa. The sequence goes on along the minus strand of OY720206.1, from coordinate 12,091,901 downwards.
TTCATCGTTTTCCGAAATTCAATCCCTAAGGAGTAAAATAGGGGATGAAAGTTTTAAATAATCGCACAGGCCTTTAGGGCTAGAAATTTGAAATTTCGCCCACGTATTCCTCTTATGACATAGGCATCCAAGAAAAAAAGATTTTTTAAAATGATTTTTCAAAATTCATTCCTCATGAGGGTGAAATAGGGCATTAAAGTTTATATTCTTTTTTTCCTTGGACATATTTGTATGTAATTTCGTATGAATTGTCATAAATTTTACCTCTGTAGGGGTAAATGGAAAAAAAAGGTTATAAATTTGGACTTTGTTCCTGTGTGATTAACTTTTCTTTAGAGTTACAATAGATTGCGCTTTGATTTTTTTGTGATTTCGAATTCGCGTTATCGTGATTTCTAACAAAGTAAAGTGGTCGCATGTTTCGAAATAAAATGGAGGAAAGACAGTACAGTCTGCTTTTAAATCCAATAATCGTCGAGGGACCTATCTGTCATATCTTGAGAGACTAAATTAATAGTGTTGGATGAATGCGGTATGTCTCACGAACATAGAATTGAAGCATTGAATAGATCTTTAAAAGATATAAGATCTAATGATCGATTGATTGGAAGTGTTACATTACTTTTAGCAAGAGACTTTCAACAAGGTACAAGCTAAAGGTACTAGAGCTGATGAAAGTATAGCAAGTCAAGTGGAACAAAATCAAGAGACTTGAACAAATAAAAATCAGTGAGTCCATTCAGAACAAGACGTTGATGCTGAATTTAAAAAAAATCATGCAACGACCATAGATAAAACCCCTAGGGCAGTAATTGAAAGTCGCTATGTTTCTCACACACTTTCTTTGACAATTCTATGTGGCATGTTCCAGAGTGAGTTCTGTTATTAGTCTTATAATCCTTTCTCCTAATGCTACTACCGTGAATGTGGTTTATAAAAAGATTCTTTGGTAGTAAAAAATTAAATAAGTAGTATTAGTTGACATGAAATGTATCTTTTCTTTACACAATAACCTTTACATAAAAGTTAACAGTTGATTGAGAGAATTAAAAAACTGTAAATAAAGGAAAGTCATCGGTTTCATTTTGCTTGGTTATTGAAAATAGGATTCAGTTAAGCCTAAATAAACGCGAGCGAAGCAGCGGGTAACAGCTAGTACCAAATTACAGCTTTCTAGTACTTATAGTCTCTGAGTAAAACCGCGGACGGACAGACAGACAGACAGACAGACAGACAGACATGGCGAAACTTTAAGGGTTCCTAGTTTACTACGGAACCCTAAAAATGGGCAATTATCAAAGATCACGCGCAGGCCAAACCCTTAGAGCTAGAAATTTGAAATTTTCCTCACGTATTCCTCTTATGACGCAAGCATCCACCAAGGAAGGATTTTTCAAAAGTCATCCCCTAAGGGGATGAAATAGAGGATTAAAGTTTATATGAAACTTTTTATTCCTTGGACATATTTGTATGAAATTTTGTGTGAATTGAGAACGGCAAAAATAATGAGTAACATTTTTAATAGTTTCCCGAAATTAAACCTTTGAGGGGGTAAATCGGGGTATATGTTTAGTTTACCGCTTTGTTGCGTCATATTTTATAATCCCCGCATTTCAAACCTGAAGTCACCGCGGACGAAGTCGCGGGTAACTGCTAGTTATCAATAATCCACTATCGATAGTGGATTATCGATAGCCGACACTGGCATAACATTGTTTCTCTCTCATCTGAACGTTTTCCCGGTTGCATTCTCTGCTTTTAAACATTGGAGCCCGTGGACAACTATTATGATATAATTATATTCTGTTATTATGATTAAGGGAAAACTTTAACGGTCGGCTGCTGTATCAAGCATGTCTAACATAGTAGTTCTATAAAAAGACATTCGTGCAAGAATTGCAATAAAAATATGTAAGTAGTTTGCATTCGCTTGATTGCTCGGCTGCTGTGCCGTGCCGTGTGGTTTTTTTTTATGGATGAATGGCATGGGACTTTTTAAATTATCGAATTATATACCAATCAACAGTGTCATTATAGATGTTATAAGTTCTATCTAGGTATTTGTACTTATAAATTGTACAATTTATTCTGGTTTTTAAAGTCGATAGATATCTACACGTTTTTTATCTACCTATATGCAATCCAATAGCCATCTTCATTCTATTTTAATTCCAGTTTAATTCAGGTGAGATAAACAGGAAGTTAATAATAACAAAGTGTGTAATTGTAGCAATGGAAGCGCAGCAAACTCGTCGTAATGACCCGCAACTGATAGTCGTATGAGGAAATAAAGTGAAATAGGTACGGAAGCTGCAATGTGATGCCTATTTATTAATCCAATTAACGGGATTAAATTTCTCTTTTATTTTTTTGTAATCAACTTGTATTGGTATTTTATAAAATCAAGCCACCTATCAATCGATTTTCATAATTGTTGGCACTACACGTTTGTATTGAATTAATTTATTACGTGAATCAAATGGAAGCTGTAACGCAGTACATATGAGTAAGTTTTTAAAGACAGGGCGCTGTTAGCATTATTGTGCCAAAAGTCAGTCGACCTTGCAGATAGAGACTGGATTTAAAACAAGTTCAGTTAAATCGGTTTAAGTTGAGCACTTTGAACGCGAAACTCGTTTCGAGTTGGCTGTTGTCGAACGACAAAGCTTTTGTATGTGTTTAGTTCGAAAGATCGCCAGGAAAGTGGTGAATGTTAGTAATTAAGCGCTGTAGTGTTCAATTAGAGACATACCATTAGTGGTGTGCGGTGCGGGGCGCAGCCTCTCGCCCGCTCCAACTAGTTAATAGTCCTTTCCACCGGCAAAATAAAAAAGCATAAAACTGTAAACAAATATGCTTTTCTTTTTAAAAAACTCTCTACAAAGAGTGTTTAATGTTTTGATTTAATAAAAAAATAAGTTGTGTTTAAATTTCAAAAAAGAAAAAAATACACTACTCTTTGTTGGAATATTAATTATGTACCTAAATCTATGGCTTATATTATGAGCAATCATGATCAAACCAGGCATATAAAATCGATGAATATGAAGTAAGATTTATGTTATTGATGTTAAAGTATTTCCCAAAAAATAGCATGTTATCAATGCATATCATATTAATTCGGAAAAGACACGATGTCTCACTCCTCGCTTACTCCATCTAAAGAGTGTACCTGCTCGTAAATCATCACGTGAAGTGCCTGATATGCAAATAGGCTGTTACAAATGCAGGAGATTTTGTAAATATAAGTAACTGAGAGTGTTTTCGGGAGCGTCCTCAAAATCATCGGACACTACAAACCTACTCTAGTTTTCGAACTTTTACCAGAATTTTTTGGGACTTACTTTTTCCTCCTTGGATAAAAAAATAAGGTACTTTATAGGGAAAAATAAACAAAATAGTATCTAAATTTATCATACTTACAATTCTAGTTTTTTAACAAATTCACATAAACTTCGCCAAAATAAATTTATTTTAATAGCGCAAGTAACAAGATGCTTTATTAAAAAAATAACCTGCCATTTTTGACAGTTTACCTCTACCGTATTGTCTTCTTGCTAACGTTACATAGCCTATGACACTTCCAGGAAGAATGCAAGTCTATGTCACCTCACACTTCCAAATCGGTCAAGACATTTGGGTTACATGAGGCAATAATGGAGCACACATACTTACATATATGCGCGAAAAACATTAACCTCCTTGTTGATGGGTCAATCGGGTAAAAATATATCTCGCCCACATACAGAGCAAAAGACGATAGTCGCTAGGCAGTCTTTATTATAATTTTATCATCACCTTGGATCTCCAACGGCGCGTATAATGAAGTTTAGAAACTTGGAATTAGTTGGGGTCATAATCTCACATCCCATATTAGGTATATAAGCCAGTACGCAAACTAAACCCCTACCACATATTCGTGTTTACCCGATATGTACTTTTCAGTTCGAATAAATCTAATACCAAAGATAGGTATTGGATGTTTCTTATTTTTGGAATCTGTTTGAATTTTATTTCTAGTTTCAATGATAATATTGACAAACGTACGTTTGTACTTTTTGTTTTGTGGTGTGATTTTATTTTCCCTTACCTTTCTCTTGAGAGTCTTCCAATCCTTAGTATGCTTCTTTAGGTATCTACGCTTGGAATTCATGTTGTTACAATTTTAACCCGTGTATTTTAGGATGCATTCGACAAAGGTGGCTTGACTGTTTTCCTTTCAATATCCAAATTGCATGTGATGGAGCACAGGGTGGCCAATACTCGTATATGTTGTTATATCTGTAGTTCAAAGATTCTTGAGTAGAATACTTGAAAAACTGGACAAGAAGTTACTATGAGAACTACCTGTATGATATCACTAAACATGTTGTTATGAAATTTGTAATCAAAATATAATGAGATCTGTGGGTAATAAAAAAAAAACGAAAAACGAAAGAAAAAAGGTAAAAAAAAAGTCGAGTCGAGTTTTAGATATGTGCAAATTGTTATATTAGATTTTTTTACAGATTGATTGTAGTCTGTTATATTAAGTCGGGAGGAAGTCTTTCCGTATTTTTATGGAGTTTTTAAATATTCATAAAAAAAGGTTACTTTCGTATGAAAAATTTTTAGGCCGTAAACGCATTTTTTTTCGTTAAATAGATACATTTTTATATACATTGACGGTTGGAAATCGCATCTATGTAGGAATATTATATTTATGTTTTACTTTTATATAAAAATTCAAATTGTGACTCTCAGATCTGGCTCAGTTTGATACCATGCAGCACAGCAAAAGATATTTATATTCAACTTTATACATACAAAATACGAAAAAAAAAATAACCCAACCTATTTGATAATATACATTTTTTTTAGTTATCTAAGTATTTTAATATTTACAAACTATTTAATCCACAGTAAATAGATAATAATTAATAATAATAATATAATATACGAATTGTCCCTTTCATTATTTTAACTACTAAAATATGCCAACAACGTCTTCTTCTTGCAGCCTATGAACAAGAAATACGAAAAGCACCATAAACGAAAATAGCATCAAAAGTTTAGGGAATATAAATAAATTCCCATATCGCAGATGAAGCGCAGCAATCCTTTTTGACAATCGAGTTTCTGTTCTCCGAGAAACTAATTTACCTCCTATTGTTCCTCCATATTTACGGAGTTATTACATTACATTTGCCTTGATCAGATATTAAATTGTCTTCTCGGCAGAAACGACCCTTTCTCTTTATAAGATTTGCCAACACATGCTTACTGAACTGGGGCAATGTTGTCTACAAACAATGTCGCCAGTTTGATCGGAGCTTCGAGAATTTTATAAGGTAAAATTACGTTCAAGGGTTTCTTTTCGATCATAAATAATACAAACAATAAACTGAATAAATGACAAAATTACCAAAACTTACTAGTAATTACCCAACTAACCCATCCAGAAGGAGGGTAATGGTTTTTCGCGCTATGTATGTAAGTAGATATGTCTGTTTTATTTTTGTACGTAGCCTGAGCGGTTGAACCGATTTTGAAGTGTGTGGTGTCATTAGAATTCGTATTTTTTGCCCCGCGGAGAGTCATAGATATGCGTTACGCCAGCTGAAAGTCAATAAAAATGGTAGTTCTTGCGGGAATTTTAGCGAACTACACGGTGTTTGTTTTGGATTGTTGTGCAAATTGTTTTTCTAGTGGACTTTATAATGTGTAATAGGTGTAGGTGTGTCTAAGACAATGTGTGGGATAACTAAAATAAATAGTCAGCAGCTGGTGCAGCTGTAGTGAGATTTACATAGCGGGCTGGTGGTTGTCCGCCTTGCGGCTTGTAACGGCTATGATTAAACCAATGGGGTCGTGAAGGATTGTCACCAGGGGCTCCATAGAATCAACGAAATGAATTTACACCATCATTTCGTTGTTATCAAGAAAAAACGAAAAAGCGCGGAAAACTTACTTGATACTGGCTAAATACGTAATGGTAAAAGGTAGCCTGGTTTTTTAAAATAATCTACTTGTTTTACATAATGAAACTCTTTTTCTCAGAAGAAAATTTAATCCGTTCATCATCATCATTTTCGTGTACACGGTCAGTCGACCATGCACACCCTGGTGTCAAAGTTCTTCGTAACCGCTTCTCGGCCTCTGACGTGGTTCCTTTAACGACTACCACATGGCAGCCGGGACCAACGGCTTAACGAGCCATCCGGTGCACGGAATCATCTTTTTCATCAGACAATCAGGTGATTCATGCCTGCAATGTCCTAACCAAACTGGAAACAACTTAACAAAGTATGCTTCCCGTGGGAATCGAATCCATTAATTATTTTTGGGATGCTTCTCACGAGGTCAAAGTTCATGGCGAACTAAGTTAGTAAGAACTAGCCTAACCTATACCCTATACTTATCAACAAAAACATAGATGAGATCATGAGACATATCCACTTGAACTACACATAAGTTACCTATTGCATACGTTTAAAATTACGTAGGTAATGAAGAACTCAATGAACATCCAAATAACTGGAATAAAATAAAATGGTGGCCTCATTTTCATTTCACGAAAAATCGAAGTGAAGATGAGCGTCGATAATTGAAAATTCTGCAAGCGAGGATTAGCTCCGTTTTACACAAAGCAGGTCGAGGGGATAATCCAGTTATTATTATGCTAGCTTATCGGTAAGGTTAACGTCACAAATACTACTTTCACTGGTTGGGTCATTCGTAAGTTACGTTAACTACTTACGATATAATCTCTATGATCTCGGATGACAAATCACACAGATTGATTACACACTACACACTAGCCCCAATGTACCTAAGTTCGAGACTTGTGTTATGGGATAATAACTCAACGATACTATATTTTATAATAGATACTTATATAGATAAAATCCAAGACCCAAGTCGATCTGAAAAAGACCATTTTTCATCTTGACCGCCCGGAGATCGAAGCCGGGACAATCCATGTCGCAGCCGGGCGTGTAAACCGCTACGCCACGGAGCGCGTCAATAATAATTATTTTTTGTTTTGTTTTTGTTTTTCGTATGTGGCCAACACTGGTGTCAGATTTAATAATAATGATAAACCAATAGAGGCCATTATTTAATTCAAAATTATATTTATTACCACAAAAAATATATTCTGTATTAATTTTGGTAATTATAATAAAGTGCATGAACGAGCACCATCGACTCCATTCGATTTGACTTTATCGACTGTAATTGAACAAGCGTGAATCTACTAATAAGTTTTTCATCATATAATGACGTTGACGTATGAAGAGTAGACAGAGTGGAAACACCTATCATAATTTACGACTGTCGGTGTATTTTTAGGGTTCCGTAGTAAACAAGGAACCCTTATATTTCACCATGTCTGTCTGCTTGTCTGTCTGCTTGTCTGTCCGCGGTTTTACTCAGAGACTAGAAATAGTACTGTACAAAGCTGTAAATTGATATGTGTAGATATTATACATTTTATTTTATTTTAGGGTAGTATTATACAAATAAAGTAGGAGTAATTTTTTTTTCACTACTAATTCATCGTATTATACTTATTGTTAAATAGGTCTTAATAAAAATATTGTGAGGTTGAGAACAATATTTTTTATTTAGAGATTCATTTCTGAAATATTTGGTTATAAAGTGAAAAATTTTATTAGAGGTAAGTGTCCCACCCCTCTAAATGGTTATATATGGAGAGGTGAAATTACTTAAGTACAGCTTTAGTATTTATAACGAAGTTCAAAGGAAAGCTATCAGAGCTGAGTATTAAGTACAAACTAAAAAGTTATAGGTAACCGAGTTATTGAAATATAGCACTTTATCATAAACCGCAAAAATAACTTTGACATTCATACAAACACTATGAAAAACAAAGTTAGCTTTTATGGCGAACAATTATGGAGGTTTTTGGCTAATCAAAGCTTCAAGCAAGAAATGTTCATACGGAACACTTTATGGGCGACCCCGACTCGCACTTGTCCAATTTTATGTATTGGATTCAACACGCAACTAAGTGCTTTCATAATGAAACAATTTTTTTTTTTTTACATCCGGTTATGAAGTAGCGGGAGTATGGTACGGCAATAAAAAAAAACCGGCCAAGTGCGTGTCGGGCCACGCGCAGTATAGGGTTCCGTAGTTGCGAATGACAACTTTGAGTACACACTGTTTACACTCGCACCTCACAGTTTAACGACCAAAAACATCTAACAATAAAGATTGTATGAAATTTTACATTTTCCAGTACATTTTATAAGTTGGTTGCCTATAACTTTTTAGTTTGTACTTAGTACTTAGCTCTGATAGTTTTCCTTTCAACTTCAGTATATATACTACTGCTGTAATTTTTTTCACGTATCTATATATAACCGTTTAGGAGATAGAGGGGGGGGACACGTACCTCTAACAAAAATTTGCACTTTAAAACCAAATATTTCGGAAACGGATCCCTAAATCGAAAAATGGTGTTCTCAACCTCACAATATTTTTCAAAGACCTTTTTAACGATACCCCACAAGATGGGTAAGTAGAGAAAAAAAAATGACTCCCCCACTTTACTTGTATGAGAGCTACCAAAAAAAAAATTTTTTTTCAAGATTTTTTTCTACTACTTTTTTGCCATGATTAATATACATACTCATACCAAATTACAGCTTTCTAGTACTTATGGTCTCTGAGTAAAACCGCGGACGGACAGACAGACAGACAGACAGACATGGCGAAACTATAAGGGTTCCTAGTTTACTACGGAACCCTAAAAATAGGTTTTATATAAAGAAAGTGAACAAATCACGTTATTTATTCGCACAATAAAGTGTTGGCAGTATTGTTTTGAGTTGTTAAGACCAATTAGAAGCAATTCGGTATTAGACAGTTGTAGCAATAAAATATGAAATATATTTTTTGTGGTAGCTTATAACTAAACAATTATCATCCAATATGTTTTTTGCATTAAAACAATTTATTAATATTTTATTTTTGGAATATTAATCTCAGTTTTTTTTATCTGTGGTCTACAAGTGGCGGCCATGATTAATCTTCGTATGACGTCATAACTCAATAAACAAAACGTCAAAGTCAACGTGATCAACGTCAAGAGCTCGTCAAGTCGTTTGTTCTCATACATATGTCTCCATATTTGTTCTTTACAATGGTTTGAGCCTCCTTAGTTCTATATTTTGCTGAGAAAAAGTGGAGAAAAATCGCTCAAATATTTCGATTTATGAAGTCAGGCTACATTAAAGCGAATAGTGCAGCCCAAAGTCGATTCGTTTATGATCGCAAAAAGATTTAAGCAAATATACATACAGACAGCAGGATGCGACTTTGTTTTATACTATTTATTAGTGACAGTGATTTGATTAGTGATGATTGTAAGAAGTGAGGTTAGGTGTAATTTATTTTTGTAAAATCGAACATACTGATTTCTTCTAAATACTTACATCAAAGTGATCCGCGCAAAAGAATATCACAGACTTATCAGATGGAAACTGTGGGTATCGGCGTGGCAGGACTGGACTTTTAGAAACGTGTATAAACAATTTGTTGGGACATTTAACTGTCGTACTTCTAAGCATAGGCACCGCACACGTTTTGCAACTTGTAATTTTCACAATTCCAGTTAAATCTGTTTTATTAACACCTCTAAACAGTTAGAGCGCCGTATTAGCCGTGCTTTGTTTATTGAGTTGTGACGTCATAACATGGAAATGTCACGTGACACAGTGTTTTAGCGCGAATTTCGAACCAAAAGATAAAAAAATCATGTTTTCTTATCAAATAAAGCTTTTTTGAAAAAAATATAATTGTAGGGGGGTTTAAAATAAGTCTACAGATATTATAAAATATATTTCAGAAAATTGTCAAGTAGCGAATTGTCAAATCTCGGTAATGGTATATGGAATCGCATATTTTTGTTCACCAATTTAGTGCGAATTCATGTAAGTATAAGTCTCAAAACACTATCCTAAACAAACATTACAAAATCGCGTTGGGACGCCGAACAGGTATACCTATATAGAAGTGTACCTACAATTTTAACATTATGTTAAAATACCGTTATTTTGCATGCGGAATAATATCACCCATTACGCAAAAAAGATTAATTGTAGTTTCCAAGCAGGATTTTTCAGTTTTCCAGAATTTTTTCGCTCCTTTATACGTAACACGTGGTTAGTTTCATTGTCATCCAATAAATAACTTCAACATGAGAAATATTAACAAGCCGCTGGCTTTTTGAATAGGAATTTTTAGGTAAATTTCTATTTGCAATGCCAGCAGCGCTTTGGTTCAAGAGAACCTTTGTCATAGGCTTGTGAAAAAAGTGCATAGAAGCTCGTTCTATAACTTACACACACACACAATTATGATGTATGTGTAAGTTAACGATGCACTTTATTTCGACTGTTTAAATACATATTAAAAAAACCGGCCAAGTGCGTGTCGGGCCACGCGCAGTGTAGGGTTCCGTAGTTGCGAATGATAACTTTGAGTTCACACTGTTTACACTCGCACCTCACAGTTTAACGACCAAAAACATCTAACAATGAAGCTTGTATGAAATTTTACATTTTCCAGTACATTTTATAAGTTGGTTACCTATAACTTTTTAGTTTGCACTTAGTACCTAGCTCTGATAGTTTTCCTTTCAACTTCAGTATATATACTACTGCTGTAATTTTTTTCACGTATCCATATATAACCGTTTAGCAGATAGAGGGGGGGGACACGTACCTCTAACAAAATTTTGCACTTTAAAACCAAATATTTCGGAAACGGATCCCTAAATCGAAAAATGGTGTTCTCAACCTCACAATATTTTTCAAAGACCTTTTTAACGATACCCCACACGATGGGTAAATAGAGAAAAAAAAATACTCCTCCACTTTACTTGTATGAGAGCTACCCAAAAAAAAAAAATTTTTTCAAGATTTTATTCTACGACTTTTTTGCCATGATTAATATACACACTCATACCAAATTACAGCTTTCTAGTACTTATAGTCTCTGAGTAAAACCGCGGACGGACAGACAGACAGACAGACAGACAGACAGACAGACAGACAGACAGACATGGTGAAACTATAAGGGTTCCTAGTTTACTACGGAACCCTAAAAATGAGAACCTAGGGCTTTAATACCTAAAGGCCAGGTTTAGTATATATTGGAGGGCAGTACCTAAATGTGGGAAATGGTAACACAATAGTAATATGTTGTTCACCGCATCGACTTTCGTCCCGATTTCTCAGATTTTCGCCCATTCCCTCGACCGGCTTTTACAACCCGTAAGGGAAGAGAAGCAGATGGTAAATTATATATTTTTTTATTTTCTCTCAGACCAGCACGAGAAGGCTTTTTATAGTGAACTAGCTGTTACCCGCGGCTTTGCCCGCGTAATATATAGCCTATGTCCCTCTCGGTACCCTAACCTATATGTATGCAAAATTTCATGATAATCGGTTCAGTAGATTCGGCGTGAAAGCGTAACAAACAAACAAATAAAGAAACAAAGTCACTTTCGCATTTATAATATTAGTTGGGATTGGGATTACATAGGAGATGCACATTGATTTACGTGGCTGGGGTAGTTCGCTAATGATGATAATTATTATGAAGAGCGTGCGCTACACTCTCACGTTGCCGCCTGCCGCCGCGTCGTGCCGTCAAAGGGAAACTTTACTAATTAGCAAATAAAGCGAATTGAACTCACGTTCGCTAAACGTGAAAGTTCACTTCCTGGAAATATCCGCCCTGCTGAAATATTGACACATTAGGAACTGTGATGAAATTCCTATAGTATCACTTTTTATCCTACCTTTAAAAAGGAGGAGGTCTTTCATTTGTCGTTATCTTTTTAAGGGTTCCTTATATAGAGGGTGGTTTCGGCATCAGTTACTACTAGACGTCAAACCACAGATAACTAGTGGCTTTCAGAGCTGTAGGTCTTTACACATTGGTCATAAGCGTCACTAACTTCAGGGTGTTTAGATCTTTTATGCCAATTTTGGCATTTTAAAATTTTTTATAAATATAAATGCAACATCGAACTTGCAGTCAAAACTACACGAGAATCGGTTGAGAAACGTAACCTGTAGAGAAGAACACATGAAAATACAAATGAATTATTGCCAACGCAAATCTGAAATGGAGACGCATCGCGCTAACTTATTTATTTTACTTTGACTCATTCCCTTGACCGGCTTTTGTGACCCGTGTGGGAAGAAAAGCATATGGTGGTGCATTATATATTTTTTTCTTTTCTCTCAGACCAGCATGGATAAGACTTTTTACATTTTTTGTAGGCAAAGGGATCTAGCCCATACAGCCATATGTGTTTTCAGTGTCAAGTACCAGTTGAACGTGTGTGGTGTTCTGCTGATTTGGTAAAGGATAAACTTGGCAAAAAAATATTTTTTTTTTAAGTGGCGGCTGCACAAAAATTTAACTCATAGTACATACTAAAATTACTTATAATAAAATTAAAATTTTTTGATAGCTGAATTTTTATTCCATTCTAATAGTGTAGACTAAGATATGCAGAGAGCTGGTATATGCTGGTAATGCACTTCTATATTTCATGGAGTTCCAGCACATTAAGTTCCTTTTTATAAAGACTCAAATTTACATAAAGTACAATTGTACAGCTGCTATTCAGTCTTAGCGCACAGCGGGTGCATTTGACAAGCGATTTATGATTTTAATAAAACTCCCGAGTCGAGGCGATAACGCTTACGAGTATTATATTATAACATTTCTTACTCAGCACTTTACATATTTACGGAAATCCTGAATGAGCAGACATCCCGTTTTAATTAAATCCTTTATATTCCTTATGTTTATTTAAGTAAAATATTGCTTTTGCGTTTCGTGTGATGAAATTAGCATCTGCTTTCGGACTTGAAGGTACCAAATTTTTAAATTTTACAATACAAAATATTAGGAACTTCTAATTATACTTTCCCAGTGACTCAGTTAGTTCTTTACTTTTAATTTAAGGATTAAGGTTATGGTACTTGACCAGAAAATTGTCAACATCTTTTTAGAAAACGCAAATCCCCATCTTAAATCACAAATGAACTTTATCCTCTGACATTTATTTGATACCATTATATTTCAAAATCAATATAGGCTTGATCTATTTCTAGCTGAATAGACTGAATCGCAAAATATATACCCCTGAATTTAACCGGTATCACTTCTAACGTATAGCTAAATCAAACACAACATTTCTGCCTATTCAATTCTAACGGCAAATCCAGCCAACAGATCTCACCGCTTTTCACGTATTGTGGGTGGGAATAATTCAATTATATTCTATCCATCACTGATTTTATCAATGAATTGAACGGGCATAATATAATATAGGTATTTGTATTTTATCTTCATATTTTACTTCCTTCAAGCTTTTACCTAATTAGTAGCTAATTAATAAAATTTAAGGAGGCTTTCGGAACACTGACGAGGGTTTAAAATAACAATACTTAATTAAAAGATGGTGCAGCTAATGGTTAAGAACCCTGATTTGTGTTTGAGAAGGGCTGGGCTCAAATGGGTCCGTCGTACATTCCCGGTGATGCGACCGTGCGGGGTTTATCGTGTGCTTTAAGGAAAATATCGTGGGAAACTAGAACGCTTGAAAGCACTTGTGTCCCACGTCCCACACGCGCTTCACGTGACCGAATTCCCTATATATTATGCGAACAGCTTTGTTTTCTACCGGTCGCATATAATCAGAGATACGATTTTTTTTATTTTTCACCAATGTATGTATAAATGTATAGTAGAAAGTGCACATAATAGAGACAAAGAATTAAATATTTTATTATTTATACATTTATTTATTACTAACCCTATCTTATGGTAAAAAGAGGTAAACTAAAACTTTTATTCAAAAATAAAATAGGCCCGGCAGCTCGTTGCCGTCTAATCAATAAAATTAAATAGTTTTAAAAATTAAATTAATTCTCAAACTGGTCTTAGTTATGCTTCAAAGATTTAATATTTATACTTTTCAAATTAGAGCTATGTGAGCTCAATTATGAGCATACCAGCTGCGCAGTATGATAACAGATAAAAAAAAGTGTCAGCCGTAAGCTGATCGCGTATACTCCGTAAGCAATCAAGACATGATGCTAACGTAAAAGGGCGTGAAATACATGGTGTTCTTCTTTTCGAAACATTTCATACGAAACAGCGTGTCAGTGGGCAGTACCGTTTATCGAGTTTTGGGTTTCAAGGTAATTGTAGAAATGCAAAAATCTGCTATTTTCTATTTATTTGTGTTATAGATACATCAGATTTTTGTTTATTATCCTTTTGACTGTAATTTTGTTACCATATCACAGCACGTTCGGGCATTTTTTTTTAGCACGAACTGATAGGCCGAGAATGCGACTTTTGCTTACTAGCTGGGTGCGGATTGACACGTGGTATTACTGTTACTTTTGTCTCTCGTAGGGTGCGAGCGACATTCCGTGCTCTGTGGTTCCAGGCTAGGCGTTCGCATACACTGACAAATATCGAGAGGAACGCAAAGGCCCATTTATTCGAAGCAGGCCGACGACAATGACACATTACACTGTAACGTGTGCCGCTCAGTTACTGCGGCGGCACAGTTAATGTTCTAGAAAAGCCTAATGTGCGATAACCTTTTAATCCTGTTTGACAATAAACATGGGAACCTCTCCAGAACGAACGTGATATGCGGGGATTACAGACTTATGAACTTGCTTAAACAACAAGTAAGCGGGATTTGCGATATAAAACCGATCCGTAATAATCTGAGAACTTACACAAAGTTACTTGGCACTATGAATTTAACTTACAAAGAACTATTTAGCCTTACTTATTACTTTTTAAAAGACATCCTTTTCTTCAACGTGGTGGTCAGAGGGTTATAGAAACTGTAGGTGCTAATCAGCAAGATCTTGTCTTGTTGATTTCGAGAAAATGTTGCAGTTACAAAGCGACCTTTTATTACAGTTAATTTCCAGGGTGTGATGGACGGTCTGTACCGTGCATGGGACAAGTCCTTAGTATATGTCACCGGAAAATAACAAGAATTGTAAATTCATCAATTTCTAAGTTACTTGTAGTTGATCAACTTTTGAGAAATCATAAACGGTATTAGAAATGTATTATTTAACGTATGTAATTCAGTAAATTGATCCAATTAACGGCGTCTTGCATTTAAATGATCAGACGAAGGCGAGGTGTACGCTGATTGGTTGCCTTTCTCGTTGCACATTTTTGCGTCGTGCAGCCATTTTCGGGGGCCCATTAACTGAAATAGAAAGTCATCACCTGTCTATTTATCCGTGTTTCTAAAAACAGGACAGGCAGCAGGTGCCATAGGCCTTCCCATAACCATTTTCCAATCCACCACATATCACCCCAATAGTACCAATGTAGTTTTTTCATTGTCCCTCCATAGTCCTGCACTTCCTGGGAGTTGTCAATGAGAATTGTTGTATATGTGGCTTTACTGTCATGACCTGATGACGCTCCATCACAAATTATAGTAATAACTTTCACAAGGCCTCTGCGTGTTGACCTATGCCCTATGCAAGCCTCAAAAGGATCGGGATACGTCACATGAAAGATAAACCTTGAAAAATCATAAAAATAATAAATTCTGCATTTATTTTTACAAATTTCGCCAAAAATATCTCTGAGCCCTTGGAGCTTTTGCTATGTAAGATATTTTTTCTCTTATTAAGTAGTTATTTAGCATAAAAGAACTTTCACATCTTTACATTATAAGAATAAATATTTATACTATCACTGATAAAACGGATCTACTTAAGTATTATATTGCCAAATTATTGCAACCAACGACCAATCAGAGAGCAGTGTATTTTGTAACGGGTGATAATGAACCGTTAAAATGTACACTGGGCAACAATTAAATAAATAATAAATATATACGGACAAATCACACAGATTGAGCTAGCCCCAATGTAAGTTCTTATGTAAGACTTGTGTTATGGGATACTAACTCAAGGATACTATATTTTATAACAAATACTTATACATATATAGATAAACATCCACGACCCAGCTCAATCTGAAAAAGATCATTTTTTATCTTGACCTGACCGGGGATCGAACCCGGGACCATCCGTGTCACAGACCGGCGTGTTGACCGCTGCGCCACGGAGCTCGTCATAGGCCCATTCGTGTATGATTTGACTTGTGGCAAAATCTTTTATTATTAAACTAGCTGATGCCCGCGACTTCATTCGCGTGGACTATATGACACCGGCGTATAAATATACCTTAATACGAACTAAACATACTTACATAAGAAAATACTTGTAACACTGTTATAAAATTGTATAGCATTGCATTGGCTGTTGCTTAATACTGGAGGGATAAAATATAGGATTCTTTTAGACTTTTTGAGCCACCGACACGATAAGAAGAAGACTATATAGCTAGCTCCAAGTAAGCTAGCGCTACTTCACCAAACTTTGAGGTATGGGCATAGTGCACTCAACCTATCGCACATCTCCAAAGGGCCTTCGCGAGGGACAGACCTCGGCTTTAGGTGTTGCCTGTGAGTTCAAGGCTTGGAGAGACAGCAAACTATCATGTTTTGCCGTATGGGCTGAAAACTACGTTGCCAAACTGGTGACCGCTGGGCGGTCACCAGTAATATGAGCTAATCGTACTCTACGCACTCTATCCTAGCGGAGAGTGTGAGTGAGAGAGAGAGACGTCGATATAAAATTTGGCAAGGGAATGTATCAGTTGTTCTAAATCTTCGATTTTTTTACCTCAACAAAAAATACTAATCAGGCTGAACAACTTTTGCTACAGCGAAATTTTTATATTTCCTATAGTTTACCTGGACCATTATGGTTCTGCGTCAGGTGCATATTAAATACTTCAACAAAAAATGCTCATCAGGTTGAATGACTTTTGCTAAGGCGTCATTTATATATTTCTTATAGTTTACCTGGACCATTATGGTTCTGCATGAGGTGTTCCAAATCTCAGATATTTTATACTTCAACAAATATGCTCATCAGGCTTAACAACTTTTGCTAAGGCTCCACTTTTATATTTCTTATAGTTCAGCTGGACCATAAAGATGTTGCATCAGGTGTTCCATTTTCCAGAACTATTTCTACCTTATATGTTGCCCCGGGTTTAATAGCTATGTAGCAAAAAATATATGTATAGATTACTACCGAGCACCGTAAGTTGACCAATTAGCTAAAATTGATTGCGTTAAATAATACATTTCAATCGAATCGAAAATTGATCAATTTACGATTTTTGTTATTTTCCGGTAACATATATATATATATATATATATACCACCTATATCTGTTTGTTTTACCCAAGCCAGTCTAAAACTTTCAAAGTAATGTATGGTAGCAACTTTATTTGTTAACCTTTTGGCAAAGTGTACAAATATTGTGGTAACAGTCTTGAAAGATGAAGACAAGTTAATTAAAAAAAGTTGAGCTGTACTTAGGTGATGTTGATATTTCATTACCCCGTATTGTTCACCCCTAGGGCGCGAATTGGATATTTTGCAAGCTTGATGTAAAAAAAGACGAAATTAGACCCTCTTAGTCTCGACCTCATTTTTTCATAATCAAATTTTGAGCTCCCATATAAAACGCGCTAAAATATTGCGCTCAGGAGCTAGGGGAGTTTTGGATATAGGGTGCAATTTGAATTACTTATCAAACGCTTTAGTATTCAATGTTCCATATTTATATTATTTGTAATTAAAACTTGTTGGTTGTTTTTGTTTTATATGTAAGTTTTATTGTTAGTTTTTTTGTAACATTTATTATTATAATCTATACATATAATATAACAGTAAAAATATTTTGTCTGTACATTTAGTATTTTTGACTGAAATGGATAGAGGGACACTTAAAAAGAATAATAGAAAGCGAAAAATTTTTTTTTAGAATTTCTTTTTTTTTTCTGTCTGTATGTATGATCACGTTTATTTCTGGAAATATTGGACGGATTCGAATGAAACTTTTTTTGTTATATAGCTATTAAACCAAAGCAACATAAAGGGTAGAAATGATTTCGAAAAATGGAACATAATGGTCCAGCTGAACTATAAGAAATACAAAAGTGGAGCCTTAGCAAAAGTTGTTAAGCCTAATAAGCATTTTTGTTTTATAAAATACCTGAGATATGGAACACCTCAAGCAGAACCATAATGGTCCAGGTAAACTATAAGAAATATATAAATGATGACGCCTTAGCAAAAGTTATTCAGCCTGATCAGCATTTTTTGTTGAAGTATTTAATATGAAGATTTGGAACAACTGACGCAGAACCATAATGGTCCAGGTAAACTATAGGAAATATAAAAATGGCGCTGTAGCAAACGTTGTTTAGCCTGATTAGTATTTATTGTCGAGGTAAAAAATCGAAGGTTTAGAACATCTGATACATTACCATGCCAAATATTATATCGACAATTTTACAGAGTCTCTCTCTCACTCACACTCTCCGCTAGGATAGAGTGCGTAGAGTACGATTAGCTCATATTACTGGTTACCGCCCAGCGGTCCCCCTTTTGTCAACGTAGTTTTCAGCCCATACGGCAAAACATGATAGTTTGTTGTCTCTCCAAGCCTTGAACGCGAGGTCTGTGCCTCGCGCAGGCCCTTTGGAGATGTGCGATAGTTTGAGGGCACTCTGCCCATACCTCAAAGTTTGGTAAAGTAGCGTAAGCTCACTTGGAGCTAGCTATATAGTCTTCTTCTTATCGTGTCGGTGGCTCAAAAAGTCTAAAAGAATCCTATATTTTATCCCTCCAGTATTTAGCAACAGCCAATGCAATGCCATAAAATTTTATAACACTGCTACAAGTATTGTCTTATGTATGTTTAGTTCGTATTAAGGTATATTAATATGCCGGAGTCAGAAAATCCACGCGAATGAAGTCGCGGGCATCAGCTAGTTATTAATAGGTTTATAAATTTTGGACATGTATGATTAAGAATTAATTTATTGTATTTTCCACTTTTATATTAACTTATATAAATTTAATGATGATGTTATTAAGACTATAAATTGCAATTATCCTCTGAGTACCCTGGCTAATATAACGTGTCTGGTAGTACAGAAAGGGTCGTGCTCCTGCAGTGGAGACTTACAAATGAAGATGAAATTGCAAGTAATACGCACCTCTTGCCGCTTATATTATTAAATTGTATTTAACATCTTGCCGTGTGGTTTCCGGCGGAGTAGAATAGGACCACTCCAAATCTTCCCGTGGATGTCGTAGAAGGCGACTTAGGAAACACAAGCTAAACAAAGCTTCTAAACATCAAAGAAACCTCTCCAACCCGTCTGGCCAGCGTGGAGAGTGTAGGCCAAATCCTCTGACTGCTCTGGCAAATATAATGGCTTTAGCAGTACAGGGAGGGTCGGGCTCCTGCAGTGGAGACTAATAAAGACCTGATGATGATTTAACATCTTAGGATTAAATTGATTATATAATCTTTAATTTATAAAATCTTGTTGCTATATCATTCAATTTGTTGTTTATTTAGATGTACTTCAATGAATTAATGACAGGTACAAGACAAAATCAGAATAATAGAAAGCCAAGTGATTTTTCCTCTACTCAGTATGCAGAAATTGCTGCATGGGACATGTTGTGATAATTATCAACTTTAATATTTACTAATATGCTAAATTGTCACCATGTGTAAGGGTCCGTACTCAAAATGAGCCAAGCTCGTTATTCTGTATACACAAAGAATAATAGGTAGGATAGTTTGTAGAGTAGTTGTAATAGAAGCTCGAAATTTAAAATTTTATACAGGGAATTAAGCTCAAAATATTTCTATAAGCAGAAGTTACACGGCAAGTTTAAGCTATATTTGCATCAAGTGCAAGTCTGTGAGTTCAGTTACCACTACTTAGAAGTATTAAGTACAAAGTTTGGTACCATGCGCATACTTGGTGTTAGAGAAGTAATATATTATTACCTACATGGCATCTACTTCGTTTAAACTTATTATAAGACCTTTTTACAACTTTTCATTTATTTTTCGAATAAAAACACGTTGACTGATAAGGCATTGAGAGTCAGTTGTCAGATACATTTTGATTCTAGCAAAGAGGAAAATAATAATAACTTATTTTTTAAATATGCTTTACAAATAATTTGATTTTATTGATTAAAACTAACGTGAGATGTTAACATTATTAATATGTAAAATACGGGTCACTCACGTATGAAGTCAGCTACAGGCCGACATGTTTCAACCTCATCCGGAGGTCTTCCTCAGGGCGAATGTGAACCGAGACGCGCGCACGAAGTCGTCCCAGTCCGCACTGACGTTAGCGCGCGGCATCTTCGGCGGCGCGGGCGGTGCGGGCGGCCCGGTCCGCGGCCCGCTGGGCGCGCCGTGACAGTACGAACGTTGGTGGGGGTAGCTGATCTTCTGCTTCAGGGATTCCCGTAAATGTACTGGGATCTCCCACTCTGTCTATATCATCATCTGAGGCGGCCGGTGATCGCGCCTTTATGTGAACAGAGCTCACTGTGTCCGGCTCTGTAAGCTGAACATGGCTTATACTATCCAACCCTTGAATAACCGGTTTCCAGGTGGCGGGTAAGCTCCAGCCTACATCGCGATTGAAATTGGGACGTCTGCTAATTTCAAGTGCTTCTCGTATTTTACGAGGGATAAAGCCTTTCTCTCTGGCTAAAACTTTGGCCTTGTCAAAGCGGATGTAATGTGTCGGTTCCGCGATCACTCATAAACAGAGCCCTACGATTGTGTGACCCGCAATACCTAGAGTCTGAGCTAGCACACGTAAAAACAGTCCTGGAAAGCAACGGATATAAGTGGAGACAGAGTCTACGATTAAGTTCTAACGGGAACGTACAATTAACTTCGGCTAACAGAGCTCTATTATATTTGCCGTTTGTAAAGGGAGTAACAGATAAAATCGGTAAAATTATACGTCGTAAATTTGACATCAAGACAATATTCCGACCCTTTGCAAAAATTAGACAGCTTCTGCGTTCCCCAAAGGACAGCGATCCTTTGAACGTTCCCGGTGTTTATGAAGTTCCCTGCGACTGTGGAAAGAGCTACGTGGGAGAGAAGGGACGAAATGTGTCCACTAGGCTGCATGAGCACATCCGAAGTCTGAAGAAACTGGACAGCAACGGGTCAGCCATCGCTGAGCATGCATTGGAATCGGACGTCACACATTACATCCGCTTTGACAAGGCCAAAGTTTTAGCCAGAGAGAAAGGCTTTATCCCTCGTAAAATACGAGAAGCACTTGAAATTAGCAGACGTCCCAATTTCAATCGCGATGTAGGCTGGAGCTTACCCGCCACCTGGAAACCGGTTATTCAAGGGTTGGATAGTATAAGCCATGTTCAGCTTACAGAGCCGGACACAGTGAGCTCTGTTCACATAAAGGCGCGATCACCGGCCGCCTCAGATGATGATATAGACAGAGTGGGAGATCCCAGTACATCTACGGGAATCCCTGAAGCAGAAGATCAGCTACCCCCACCAACGTCCGTACTGTCACGGCGCGCCCAGCGGGCCGCGGACCGGGCCGCCCGCACCGCCCGCGCCGCCGAAGATGCCGCGCGCTAACGTCAGTGCGGACTGGGACGACTTCGTGCGCGCGTCTCGGTTCACATTCGCCCTGAGGAAGACCTCCGGATGAGGTTGAAACATGTCGGCCTGTAGCTGACTTCATACGTGAGTGACCCGTATTTTACATATTAATAAATAATTTGATATTTAAGCTAATTTATGAAATGAGGTTGAATATACTTTCGTAATTAGCAGCAGAACCGGGGTTGCGAATCATCTAAGTAAAGAATTCAAACGAAAAAGAACACACTGAGAGGGATATAATATACCTACTACTCGGAAAGTATGTATATAGTAGTTCCGAAATCTCATATCCGTTCTTGATCGGTTTCCGTACGCCTGTAGGTAAACGTGGTAAAAATAATAAATAGGAAAATAAATAACATCAAAAATAGAATCAATTCAATACCCATCAAGAATTGTGGACTTCCACAATCTTCACACCTTCACCTCCACACTTCCACGTATATTTTATTAAGCTTCTATGCGTAAGTGATAATAAAACCAAAGCCCACTGGGCCATCATGCTTCTCTGTGAGTGTCCTTTGATTACCTATATATTACTGGTTTCTGCTCGTAGTCAGATGAGCGTGTATGTGGAATTAATGCTATGAACTCAATAAAAAATGTAATTCTAAAACAAAAGAATTAGGCCGGCCGGACAATTTGTACAGGAATGGCAAAAAATTATGTTAGTACTTTAAGGCTTGCCAACGGTTATTTTACACCCGGTATATACAAAAGCTTTAAATTTACTAACATAGTGGGGTATACCTAGTAGTACGGTTTTGTATGTGTTGGCAAAGTTAAGTATCTTCCAGTGTGCACGGCAGCGCAAACATTAAACTGTTGAGCAAATATTTATTATCTCGAGGCGAGGGACACCCGGCTTAATGTCTTGTGTTGCAGGCACGTATACGTGGATAATGATTTAGCTGTACCGTATTTATCGCACAAAGGATAAATTACGAAACGTTAATACAGGTTGCACACGAGACAAAGTAACGTTTCACGAATTTTGGACAGCCAAATAAATCTCACACGCATGAAATATCAAAGAGTTCTGTTAAAATATACTGCTCTGTATTTTATGAGTCGGGTGTGCAGTTATCAATCAACTTTATGTGAATTATACTTTTGTATCTGGTTGTAACAAAGTTATAATATGAGTAATAAGCTATTTTGCTACGACATTTAAAATATACTGCTCTGTATTTTATGAGTCGGGTGTGCAGTTATCAATCAACTTTATGTGAATTATATTTTTGTATCTGGTTGTAACAAAGTTATAATATGAGTAATAAGCTATTTTGCTACGACATAAATTACAATATTCTCTTTTGTTAGTAAATACAAGTAATTAACATTTGACAAGAAAAAAAGATAATACTCATTTATGCTTGCATTTAATGCATTCCTGTTCAAATTCCAATCATTAATATGAAAATTTTGATTTTTTTGCATATTGTTTTGTCTATTCTTAAAAGTTAATGTAGAATTTTAAACCGTTGATGCAAATAATAATAATATCATTTATTTTAGGCAATAGTATTGTACTTACAATTATGCACAATACCAGAGGCCCATATTATAAATGCAAATGTAGATGAGTTTCTTATTAAAACTCTTCTACCTGTACTTTGCATTCATCGCAAGTTAAAAATATGTTAGTCGTTTACATGAATGGCTGTTGCAATATCCTGTAGAGAAAATAATAGTGATTCCCGCAGTGAAAGCTTAAAATTATATTATTAGTAAAGCTTCCATAAAGAAGTATCATGAAAAGGCGTATAGGTACCTTTTTGAGTAATTTTACCGATCAAATATAATATAGTTTAAGATATGCAAGCTAGAGACTACGAACTCCCTAGAACACATGACTTTTAATTTGGTGTATGTAGCCACGGCCACGGTCCGTTTCCCCTTAGTCAAACAATATAGTGCGGGTACCAGCGGTGCAACGGCTAACAATGCGCGCGGTCGGCACACAAAGCCCTGCCAAGATAATGGATATTGCTTTTCTTGCGAGTTTCAAAGCAGCCTACTTCGGAACCTCTCATAATCCGCTTACAGCTCGCGCAAGTACGTTATTGTGCTTTAGTGGAAACATTTCCTACTGAAATTCGTGCCTCCAGTTTCAGGCGCGCGGCGGCGCGACGCCGTGATTCGCGTCGTGACGCTTTGTCGCAAAACACGGCCAAAAGGGGTAGGTATTATTGTGCTTAAGGCTCTTGAATCTTAAATAATGATAAGGTTATTGTGAGAAAGGATTTCCCTTTTTGATTTCCGTCGATGAAGAGTATTCTATTAGTTTATCGGACAATAAATGCGTCATTGTTCATATACGACTATACTTATATGATTTAAGTGGGTACCTATTGTCCTTACACTTACTTTCCTTAGGTATATCGTTGGAAGTAATAAATAGAGGTTATTTTATTATTTTAAAGTAGTTTTATTGTGGTTTGAGTTTTTTGTTTGAGCGTTTGATTTGAGCTTTGCTTAATGAATAGGACAAATTACCTAAAACAGATTACTGCCAAAAAGGATACCTAATTTTTTCTCATGTTGATTAGTTCCTGGTTGTATTATAAATTGTGATGTAATGCTGTGAGTAATGTCTTCTTTTCTAAAATGAAGACTTCGCGGTATGCTTGGATGTTATATTATAGGTTTTCTTAATCTCTGCTTGTCTTAGGTTTACCCTAGATTTATCGCACAACGTGTTGATATCGTTTATCTACTACTCCCGCACTCCGATATGTTATAAAAATCTCAAAAGCCATACTTAGAATGATGCGATATAATCAATCCACGAGTTCGCTATAATTGGAGTCGTGTACCGTTTGGCAGGTGTTGCAAAGACCGCTGTAACAAGTGAGTCGACTCAATTACCCGCAGTACAGTAAGCGCCATAAATTTTGTGTCCGTGCGCCGACACGGCAATTACTGTCGCCGCTCATCCGCAAAACGATGTTAATAGCCCTCTGATTTCTACATTTATCTCGGTTGCACTGTATCTTTTATTTCTAGTGGGTCGTGAAATAATTATATGTAGGTAATTATAAGGAAAAACCGCTTTCGTTTCCTTAGGATTCGTAGTCATGAAAAATGCAAGCAAACAGGTAAAAAAGATTGGTTATCGGTACATGTAAATAGTTTCGGGTTTAACTATGGCCGCTAGATTTTCAACCCCTTCTCATTGAAATTCAGAGTTGAAAATCACATAAGTTTCTATCTAGCTTTATTTTCTATTCTTGATGGACGCAGAATAAACTTAATCAACGTGAGCGAGACTGAAGGATCTATTAAAATAATTCTACAGAAAAGCAAACACCAACTAGCTACGTGACTAGTTTCCTAATATCTTGGTCAAATGAAGGTAAGTATGTAAAAAGATTTACTTTTTTTAGCCCTGAAAAAGATCTTTCTAAAATTGTCTTCACTATATACAACGCAGGTATAAATGATATTATTTTAAAGGAATCCTTAGGTAAGTAAACACCACAACCTTTTATTTTTGTTTTTGTGTTCACGCTGTAAGAGACCGTTCTCATATCGTCTGAATGTAGTTGGCTATCGCAGCTTGGAAGCCCGGTTATCACTCAAGTACGGAGGGGTCAAAAAATTGCGGTCTGTTAGTGTTTCGTCGGTCCGAAATAGCAAATGTTTCGCAGTCGGGCAATCCTCATTCGTTTCGTCCCGGGGGACGCCAGTGCGGGCGGTGGGCCGTGCCAGCCATCATAGCAAGCAATATGCCTTTATTTATCCGACACTGTTACGATATTTTCTCGCCCGATGCTCTGATTACTACCGATATGGGTTTCTTCGACGTTTGTGGGAAATGTATATGGGGTCACTGCTCCCACATTGTTATCC
This sequence comes from Rhodophaea formosa, assembly GCA_963082605.1. NCBI lineage: Eukaryota > Metazoa > Arthropoda > Insecta > Lepidoptera > Pyralidae > Rhodophaea > Rhodophaea formosa. The sequence continues at coordinate 12,066,399 of OY720206.1, read as the reverse complement.
TGTTATGGGATAACGGGCCAATTTTTTTCATGCAATTTGTCTGCAGTATAATTTGAGGTGCTTGACACTGAGATTCTTATGGGTGATACACATATCCCTATCTGGTAGCTTGCTACTTGGGGTGGATGAGAACTTGATATAAAAATAACAAAACAAATCGTCCGTCCTCGTGTAAGATAGTTGTTGTAAAAACTATATATTGAACCAATTTTGGTGAAATTTGCACTGTTTTCTAAGTTGGACTATAGATACTTAGTTCGACAAAGAGTTTTTGCAATACAACTCATATTTTTGAGATATACTCAGAAAAACATAAAAATATACATACACAGTTTCGGAGCGGCTTTAGAAACCCCGCAATTTTGACAATATAAAATTCGTCTTATTCCTACTTCTATGGGTCTAACGGATGACTGCCTTTTTTGAACTCGATTAAAAATAACAGATAATAGCGACCATTAGATTTTTAGACCATGCACGAGTTAGATGATAATATTATTTTGTATACCTACTGCCAGCACATACGTAAAAAAAATCGTATTTTGCAAAACAAAATAAATATTGCATAAGCAAAATGAACGTCCTGAATAGAATGAGCATCACGAAAACAAATAGACATACACAATCGTAATATTTTTCTACGTTTTACTTGTTTTATTGACATTATACTCTTTTTGCGAAGTTCATTTATTTTCTACTAGCTGATGCCCTCGACTTCGTTCGCGTGGACTTTATGACTCCAGCGTATTAATATACCTCAATACGAACTAAACATACATAAGAAAATACTTGTAGCAGTGCTATAAAATTGTATGGCATTGCATTGGCTGTTGCTAAATACTGGAGGGATAAAATATAGGATTCTTTTAGACTTTGAGCCACCGACACTATAAAAAGAAGACTAATATAGCTAGCTCCAAGTCAGCTTGCGCTACTTCACCAATCTTTGAGGTATGGGCAGAGTGCCCTCAACCTATCGCTCATCTCCAAAGGGCCTTCGGGAGGGACGGACATCGGCTTTAGGCGTTGCCTGTGTGTTCAAGGCTTGGAGAAACAGCAAACTCTCATGTTTTGCCGTATGGGCTGAAAACTACGTTGCCAAAAGGGGGACCGCTGCCGCTGGGCGGTCACCAGTAATATGAGCTAATCGTTCTCTACGCACTCTGTCTCAGTGGAGAGTGTGACTCTGTAAAATTGTCGTCGATATAAAATTTTACATGGTAGTGTATCAGATATTCTAAATCTTTGATTTTTTTTACCTCAACACAAAATACTTATCAGGCTGAACAACTTTTGCTACAGCGTCATTTTTATATTTCCTATAGTTTACCTGGACCATTTTGGTTCTGCGTCAGGTATTCTAAATCTTCAAATTAAATACGCCAACAAAAAATGTTCATCAGGTTGAATAACTTTTGCTAAGGCGTCATGTATGTATTTCTTATACCTATTACCTGGACTATTATGATTCTGCATGAGGTGTTCCAAATCTCAAAATTTGTATACCTCAGCAAAAATGCTCATCAGGCTTAACAACTTTTGCTAAGGCTCTACTTTTATAATACCTATAGTTCAGCTGGAACATTATAATGCTGCATCAGATGTTCCATTTTCCAAAATTATTTCTACCTTATATGTTGCCCCGGCTTAATAGCTATATAGCAAAAAAAGTTTCATTCGAATCCGTCCAATATTACCGAAGATAAACGTGATCATACATACAGACAGACAGACAGACAAGAATTTCCAAAAATTTTTTTTGCTTTCTATTATTCTTTTTAAGTGTCCCTCAATCCATTTCAGTCAAAAATACTAAATGTACAGACAAAATATTTTTACTGTTTTATTATATGTATAGATATAGATAAATAACTAAAATAATTTTAGTAAGTGCCTTAAGTGAACTTCCCAGTAATTAATCAATCAATTACCAGATCAACTGTCTGGGATAACAGGACTTTACTTGTTGATCTTTTGAATACTTATCACTAAAATAACCAGTAGGTACGTACTCACGTATGAATCTAATATCTAGATATAAGTACTAAAAAAGTTCAAATTAAAAAAATCTACGTAAGTACTTCACTAGTAAATGACTTGTATGATTTTTTGTATTGCTTTTCATTATTTTACATTTGGTAAATCAAGAGAACTACTGATTAACGCCAAAAACGGCCGCTTTTGGAGGTAATGAGTAATTCTTTCAATCGGAAATGATAATATTGACGAAAAGTTCAACAAAAAATAGTACAAGTAATTTACTAAGGAAATACTTACGTAGATTTTTTAATATGTTCTTATTTTGAAGTACAAGATTTAAATAGCGGGTGTCGCTAGTTACGCTGATGTAAGCCTCTTAATTGAAAATATACTTTGACCTATTTTATCCTGTATGCTTTGATCGCATGTTCCATTCATAAAATGTACAAAAAAAGGTTTTACATCTATCATCAAATAAGAGGCTTAGGCCGTGAAGAAAAGCTAGCATAAGTACAAAAGATCTAGGGCTGACTAAAGCTCTTTCCGTAACCGTGTTCTTCGCTTGAAACTTTCGAGCTGAATCTTGAAAACTAGTCGATTCTAGAAAATAGCCTTGGCGGCTTAAGAAGCTATAAATTTTAAATGACATTGCCTTATACAATGGACCAGAAAATAGAGATTCGCCGACTAGGGAAAGTTCCGGTCCGATGGTTACCTATCATTTACATTGACTAAACAGGGTTTACCTTTTTCTGAAAACGCTTTCAAAAGATTGCGACGTACACGTAAGGCTTATTCACAACGAAATCATATTGAGCTTGACAATTTAAGGAGTACTTCTACGTGTGTCATTAAAAAATTAATACTTAAATTGGGTACTTATTTCTTCATAATTTGTCTATCCAATAGGTAAAGGAATATAGAGGTGACTTTTGTAAGGTTTGTTTGTAATTTAAGAATAGGACGTACTTTTATATTATGCATTATTTCAAACTAAGAATGAGTGATTAGTCATTCGTAGATAAAATACATGAGAGTTATCGTAGATAACAGATGTAAGTTACAACTAAATAATTTTCATCAACTACTAACTTGTTTTAATAAATCGACCAGTTTTCAATGATTGACACCTGTAATGTAAGAAATATTTCTTATAACATTTTATGAATATTTAATTGTAGATATGTTCGGGTCCAATCATACAACTGAATTCTATAGCAGTCATCATCAACCATTTTAGCCGTAGAATTAAGATAATGTTTATTGTATATATCAGAATAACCTTGATGATTTAGTGGACGTACGAAAATCAGCTCTGGCATAACCCTGGGCGTGGCCCCACTTGGGATGGGTGGGACCACAATTGGCATACAAATATTTTGAGCTCTCCGTGTTTCGGAAGTGAGGTCCTTCCGAAAATGGGTCCCGACCTTATAATACTAAATATAAACTTGGTTACTTGAAAAAAAAAAAAACTCGTTACAAAGTAGAGACTGGCTCTGTAATATATGTATTGCCATTCAGATGAGGAAAATATCTATGTAGTGGCTGGGTACCAGATTAATCCAATATTCTCAACCCAGGCTAACAATTTACGCAAATTCTACGTAGCAAAAATGTTTCCCTGACCCAGTCCATTCAGAGTTCAGGCCCAATCTAACCTTTCAAATGTAACGTAGATCCAGAGATTACTTAATCAAGGGCATTGGTTCGTTCTAAAACCAGGTCAGAACATGTGTACATATAGGTATGTATGTTACAGTTGATCGGCGTGTGTGTGTATTTAATGGTAGATAATTGAAAGCTCTATACGTTGTACCTACCTACACAATGTTTCTTATTTACCTACAAGCTTTAATAATAAAAAATAAAAATTGAAGCTTGTAGGTAAATAAGAATAAATAGCATGCTTCACAAAGCATACAAAAACAAAAACAAATATATGCTTATGTGAAGCATGCTATTTTTTCTTTATTGATAAACTTAGTCTATTACTATATGTTACACAGGGTTACTTGTTAAAATTAAACGGTTATTCAGAAAAAAGGATTTTTTACGACAAAACACATTTAAAATTATCTTTTTTAATAAAAAATATATGATGAATGATTTTAAAAAAGCTACAGACGTGTGTGTTTCGGAACCGATCACTGCAGAGAAGAAAAATTTTTTAAAAGTGTTGGTCGCATTCCCGCTAAAAAGTATTTGTATGATTATATTTAATTATTTCTTGGCTTGTTTTGTCTTTTCTCTGTTTTCATGTTACAATTCCAACATACATATATAGGTAAATTATTTAAGAAACTTGTTTATGTTGCTATCAGTAACTTTCAGGATAAGATACCTAGTAGTAATATCGTAAACAATAACGTATTTTCTATATACGACTGGTTAACTTTATTTTACCAGTAATCCTGTGCGCAGGTATATTAATATAAACTTACATGCTATTACATACACCAATACATATATGATGAAAATAGGATTTGCGTTGCTATTTTCAGGAACAGGTCTTTGCTAGACCTACATTAAAAGGTAGAGGCCCTTTCGAGAAGTTGATGTAACGTAGGCGTAGGATGGAAAGTGTTAGATCTATATCCTCACGCAAGCCTACCGGCCGGACCGTAACACCAAAGGAGCTTTTTTTGTTTTTTCGAATGTGTAAGTGGCCAGCACTGGTGCAGATTTTTCAAGCTGCCTAAAGGCACCTGACATAGCTTAACGATTGCCATCAACGATGACAGCCGGGACCAACGGCTTAACGTGCCTTCCGAAGCACGGAGGAGCTCGAGATATTTTATGCCACTTGCGGTCACCCATCCAATTAGGGACCGCACCAGGGGTTGCTTAACATACGTAAGCGCTCATAGAGCTCACATCCACTGGACCATCGGGCTCCTCAAACTACAAAGGAGCTATAAATAATAATCTTTAATAGCGACCTACATACATAGATAAACTTATAAACGTGGTTGTCTGTCATGTCAACTAGCCAGTCAAACGTACAAATCTTAATTTAGGTTTAGAAACTGATGCCTCTGATGTGCATCGTGATGCTGTGAGACGGTATCCGGTATAATCTAATGCGGCAACACAATGTGATGTGTCAGTGCACATACCTAGTTACATACCAATTTGTGTACCTATGTATTATACAATATCTATATAGTTTATACCTGTTTGTCAGCTAGCTAGTCAAACGGAAACGAGTCTAAATTGAGGTTTGGATGTCTCTGATACGAATCACGATATTTTGAGATGGTATTGGGTCTTGAATTAATCTAATATGGCTGATAAAGCGTTGTTGAATGCCGTTTTGGAATGGCTGTGCGGTACAATTATAACGTGATTGTAGCGCTCAATCAGCTAGCCAGTCAAACGCACAATTAGTCTTAAATTGACGTTTAGATATGATGAGAATGCTTACGTATCGTGAAGCAATGTATCAGGTCTCATCTAATGGGGCCTAGATAGCGATGTTTATTGCTGGTTGGTTAGCATCGCTGTGCGGTACAATGGTTTGACCGTGATTGTGGTGCTCAATCGAATAGACAGTCAAAGTACAATTAGTCTTAAAGTGACGTTTATATATGATCAAGAATGCCTACGTATCGTGATGCAATGTATCAGGTCTCATCTAATGGGGCCTAGATAGCGATGTTTTTTGCTGGTTGGTTGGCATCGCTGTGCGGTACAATGGTTTGACTGTGATTGTGGCGCTTAATCGGATAGACAGTCAAAGTACAATTAGTCTTAAAGTGACGTTTATATAGATCAAGAATGCCTACGTATCGTGATGCAATGTATCAAGTCCCATCTAATGGGACCTAGAAAGCGATATTTATTGCTGGTTAGCATCGCTGTACGGTACAAAAATGTTTTGACCGTGATTGTAGCGCTCAATCGGATAGACAGTCAAACGTATAACTAATCTTAAATTGACGTTTAGATATGATCAATAATGCCTATGTATCATGTTGCAATGTACCGGGTCTCAAGTTTAACCTAATGTGGCCTAGCGTTGTTAATTGCTGATCAGCAACGCTGTACCGTTCAATTGTATGAAAATGTTTATTGTGCAATCAGCTCGCCAATCTAATCTGAAACTGATGCTTCTGGTGTACTATACGACAAATGTTATGACTTATTAATCTGATTCTGTTATTCATCGATATTAAGTCATGTTATAATAAATTCTATGAATGTGTACGATTCTAAAGATACCTATTAAACAAATATTGACAAGTGTAGCGTATAGTGCTCTATTGTCTAGTCTTAAATTAAGTCTAGTCTATCTAGACTTTATTAGCAATTCATGGACTATAATGTTTACACATAGCTACCCACAAGCTACCGATTCAATGACATAAATTAACTTCACACATGTGCTAACATAAAGCTGTCACGCACACAGGCGTTAAAAATTTGCCAGTTTTTTACGTATTGAAATTTAGGCTTGAAGGAGTATATAGTTAAAGCGTTAAGCCATTCAAATGTTTCCACAATAGAAGTTTAGCTATTAAAACTTCGAGATATATGCGGTGTTGAGTTTTAACTGATTTTGCAGACAAGCATTGTTAATCGCCATTTGTTAGTGTTGTAATAAACTCTTCACAAGTGGAATAATGATAGATGTACCTATGTTCATCACCCTTATGATTATACAGTGCACTGTCAGATAACCAGTTAAACGTACAATTAATTTTAAATACAGGACAAATTATATGACACACACAACATACTCAATGACTAACTACTTGTAAGTACTAACACTTTTTGGAGCTGATGGAGCCTTTGATATCAATCAAAATAGTGAACTAATAATCGACACTTAACAAAGATGAAAGCTGTTATTGACAAGCGTGTGGAATTATTTAACTAGAGATGGAGAATACGCAAAGAGAGTACGCAAAATTTGTACGAATAGAAAAAAAAATTACTTTCAAAACTTGTCGACCCCCTTTTTTTTCAAATAACACGACAATTATGTTTCAAGTTCTTTTAAACGAAGCGCATTCTTTCATTTATAATATTTTTAATCGATTTTACTGAATTTTACTCATAAACTTACATGAAAAGAATTAAGGTTGAGGTTTTTTGGATTGGTCAGAGTGTATTGTAGTTAGTTATTATTACCTAACAATACAGATGTTAAGAGTCGAATGTAGAGCCGCGTGACCTCGGTGAGTGGGCGAGATAAAATGACAATAATATAAATTTGGAGCGTTATTCAACACGCCTTCGATCCTTTAGAAAATAACGCGTTTTAAGATAACTATTCCATATACTTTCGGTATGTAAAAATTGCTACTTATTAAATGTGTTACTTGAATTTATGAGTACGTTAATGGATAAGGGTCGCAGGAAAATCTAATAGCTGGAGAAAATGGTATCTTTATAGGGAAAACCGCACATCACTTTTTTTTATTATTCAAAATTTTCATAAAAATACTTGTATTTTGCTAGAATCCAGAGCATAGACAATATCGATGTGTTTAGTTCGCAACGTGACGCTGCGAGATGGTATTCGGTCCCGAGTTTAATGCTGCAGATAAAGCGTTGTTAATCTGGTTAGCAGCGACACAGTTGAACGTGGTTTAGTATTAACAATGTCCGTGTGTTGAAGGGTTTTGGCAGCTGAGAACTTCTATTGTATCAAATCTAAAATTATAAATGAAAAGTGTGTTTTTTGTTACTCTTACACGTTTTAAATATTAACTGAACAACATAAAATTTCGCATATACATTTTCAGGGTTACGGAGAGGAAAAAAGGGTACCTGTCGTCTCAGAAAAAAAGTTTTATTCTTGGGGGACCCGTAGACGAAAGTTACTAGATAGTGAAATATTATGTACTTAAACTTGTATGCTAGTAGTGGCTTTTGATTAAATTAAGGATAATAACTGATTATAAGTTCAACTGCTATATCTTTGTGGTAACTTTATGTTTGATTGTAAAAAAAACTTACGAACAATAATCTGAAGGAGCAAAATCGTCGGTATTATATTCTATTACATTGCAAAAGATATTCAAAGCGTAGGTGTATCATGATTCATTCCAAAATTAGCAAGTTACTCATTAGTCACTCCAGCTTAGCTTTCATTACTCCACGGATTCCGTAATTAGGAGCTCTTAGCAACGACATTCTGAAATTCCGCCACGCAAATTGGTTAATGCGTTTGAGTGATGAGTTCTAGACTTTACTCACACATGAAGTTTTAAAAACTCGCTGATGAGTTTCAGATTAGCAGATACCGCGTCAAGAATGTGCAAACGAGCTTGGTGAGTGATGGTGCTTTCGAACCATTCGCAGTTGATTAAGCGAGCCTTTGAAGTAACAAGGGCGACACGATGATTAATAACTGTTTATGACAACCATCTGAAACGTGGGGCTCGCAGTACAAGTATAAGATAACGCAGCAATATTTCGTAAAATGTAGATGTTTTGTGCCGTTTCATTATAAATTTATCATAACCGTGATAGGTATAATTATGCTACTTGAATAACTGATTCACCTTCACTAAAGTGTAAATTAACAGTAAGACAAAAGAGTTACACGTAACGAAGAAATCCATTTATGCGAGCTGCAGGCTCAATGAATCTCGAGCTACTTTGCGATAAATTTATGATTATAGTAATAGTATTTTTGTAAACATATTAGCATATATTTGAATTGATCGGGCTCTACAATTTATATGCAAATTTTATGTGTTACAGACTGTATATATTTCACGAGCAGCTGAACAAGTAGATCGATTTTTGTGTTATCCTTAGACGAGCTTATATAATTATGTTTCTGTGGAAAATCATCGACTGAATATAGAAGAATTAGACCCATTATTTTCTTGCTTCTATTTTTAATTCTCTCTTCGTTTTGACTTGCAATATTAATAATAAAAATGCACTAAGTTCAGTTGAGCAATTAATTTTTCACATTTTTTAATATGTAGTTTCCAATCACGTGAATTAACTTAATAGGTATTTATGTAAGGTTAAACTTCTGTTGACAACATTTAACTTTTCGTTTTTGCACCTACGAGTAAATTAATAAACGATGACGAATCACTTCATCTTAGTTATATTTAAGCTCATATCGTACTTATTATATTGTATAAAATTATAAATTACTCAATGTGAATCATGCACAGTAATTGTAGCGCTTATTTTTGATCAATTTATTATAAAATGGCGCAATTTTCATTTATCTATATTCATATAATAAATAGGAAAGATTTGATTATTGTTTGTTTGTGTGCATTGGATTGGCTGCGAGGCTATTGCACCTATTTTCTCAATCTTTTCTACTACGGATAGCTAATTTATCTATGAGTAACATATGATATAATTTTCACGGACGAAGTCACAACCAAATTGCTAGAACCTATTAAATATTTACGCATGGAACCACGGTGACCACCAGACCGTGGTGCCAGTAAGAAAATTAAAAAGCCCAAATTTGAAAATTGTGCCTCAGTTTGGTTTGTAACAGCACGTACAAAACGTCACATTCCGACTGCATCCGAGTACGTGATAAAATGACAAGTGGTACGTACGAGGAACATTGACGTTTGTCTATCATATGGATGGCAGAAAGGCATATGAAACTGAAGTTGTATTGATAAATAGCTATTTCGTTTCTAGCAACTGAACAAAAAATAGGTAAAACTATGTAATAAAAGTATTAAAATAAATGTTTAATTTGTAGTCAATCACCCTATTTAGTCCTAGGATATTTTTGTCTGAGCGCGAAGGGTCTCCGTTTCCGCTTGGGCAAACATTCTTTCGTATGTTTTGATTGACCAGCTGTTATAAATGCACAAAACCATTAGGATCTACGGCATTTTGGACCATCGTGAGTCGTGAGTTCTGTGTGGTAAGACTTGCAACAACTACAGCTCAGTGTAAAACGTAATGTTTTCACGATTTTGACATATTAAATAAAATAACTTAACACGCTTTTAACTCGTTTATATTACATTAGTAGATTTTACCCGCGGCGTCGCTCGCATATAATTTTGCCGTATAAATTTGACTAGTCGTTTATCGCAAATCTCATGAAAATAGTACGTATTTCCGGGATGAAAGGTACCCTATGTCTTCCTCAGTTCTCTAAACTATGTGTGTGCCTCATTTCAAGAAGATTGATTTAGTAGATAAAGCGAGATGAGGTAACAAACAAACAAACACTTATAAAAAATTTACTTTTTTTTTTTTTTTTGGACATATTACACAAATTGAGCCAGCCCCACAGTAAGTTGTGAACTTGTGTCGCAGGATACTAACTCAACGATACTATATTTTATAATATATTTTATAATATATACTTATATAGATAAACATCCTAGACCCAGGTCAATTTGAAAAAGATCGTTTTCCATCATGACCTGACCGGGGATCGAACCCGGGACCCCCGTGTCGCAGGCAGGCGTGTTGACCGCTACGCCACGGAGCTCGACGACTTTTGCATTTATAATACTAGTTAGGATTAGGATTAATACACATATCGTTTCGAAAAAATTATAGTGGTCATAGTTGCAGGTAGAGTAAGTTGACATTTGTCTATTATTTTATAAGAACTATGCAAAACTACCGACTAAGCTATTTATTGATAACTAATGTTGGCAGTACTGAGCTTAATGTTTAATTAAATTGTTGACTGGATCCCACGTAAAACGTAACTTGATATATCTACATCTTGCCAGATTTCCTTAGCACTTCTGTCACCCCATATGTAAATGTCCAAACTTAAAAGATTTTTTTACAACTTCTAGGGATATATTCCGCCTAGAGTGTTTTAGATCAGTGACTTGACGCATAGACGTATATAAACATATTGTTCAATAACAGGGCGCGGGCTGGAATCGGTCGGTCGGCGATGCTGCTCACGTGCGTATTATTGGCAGGCGGAATCAGAGGCGGCGTCAACGCACCTCGAACGCCTATTTGGGCGACGTGTCCAGCAAAAGCTATGAAAACACAATACAATACAAAAATTATTTATTGTACCACATAAAAGATACAATGGGTACTTATGTTAAAATTAGGCGGCCGTAATATATGATTCCATGCTTCGGATGGCACGTTAAGCCGTTGGTCCCGGCTGCCATCTGGTAGTCGTTAAAGGAACCATGTCAGAGGCCGAGAGGCGGTTCCGAAGAACTGAAAAGATAATCTTTAACAGGTAAGAGGTGTCATCGTTAACTGACTTTTTTAGGGTTCCGTAGTAAACTAGGAACCCTTATAGTATCGCCATGTCTGTCTGTCTGTCTGTCTGTCTGTCCGTCCACGGTTTTACTCAGAGACCATAAGTACTAGAAAGCTGTAATTTGGTATGAGTATGTATATTAATCATGGCAAAAAAATCGTAGAAAAAAATCTTGAAAAAAAATTTTTTTTTGAGTAGCTCCCATACAAGTAAAGTGGGGGAGTCATTTTTTTTCTCTACTTACCCATCTTGTGGGGTATCGTTAAAAAGGTTTTTGAAAAATATTGTGAGGTTGAGAACACCAATTTTCGATTTAGGGATCCGTTTCCGAAATATTTGGTTTTAAAGTGCAAATTTTTGTTAGAGGTACGTGTCCCCCCCCTCTATCTCCTAAACGGTTATATATAGATACGTGAAAAAAATTACAGCAGTAGTATATATACTGAAGTTGAAAGGAAAACTATCAGAGCTAAGTACTAAGTACAAACTAAAAAGTTATAGACAACCAACTTATAAAATGTACTGGAAAATGTAAAATTTCATACAATCTTTATTGTTAGATGTTTTTGGTCGTTAAACTGTGAGGTGCGAGTGTAAACAGTGTGTATTCAAAGTTGTCATTCGCAACTACGGAACCCTATACTGCGCGTGGCCCGACACGCACTTGGCCGGTTTTTTTAAATTACTACTGCGTTGGCAAACAGGCTGCCTTTGCGGTGGTTGCAGTTATGACATCGCGTACGCGAATCCACCACCCTGACCCTCCCGAGCTATCTCATTGCCAATCCATCCGAGAAATTAGCATCCCAAATGTATCCTAGTCGCCCCAACCCAACAAACTCCTACCCTTCCCTAGCTTATAAAATGTTTTCGATGAGCAGCGGCGTTGAAACCGAAATAAACCAAATAAACTGCCAAGCGTGGCGGGTCAGTATGGCAAAACCCCTATGATGGAAATCTTTGGGGGTGCCTTAGGTCTGGCAGTGGACTTCTTACGGCTGAGATGATGAAGATAACAGATAATCCCTATCTCTAAGGATTTTATTACATCTACAGCTTTATAATCTGGATACAAGATCCACTTGGCCCTTTTTACATTTATACAAAATTTTAAGGCATATAAATTACAATTAGTCTCTGCCTACCCATATGGAAAAGAGGCGTGATAATATGTATGTATGTATAAATTATGATTACTTGAGAATGTATAATGAATGATAATTTTATTTTACTAGCTGTTACCCGCGGCTCCGCCCCCGTGATATATAGACTATGTCCTTCTTAGTACCATAACCTATGTGTGTGCAAAATTTCATGATGATCGGTTCAGTAGATACGGCGTGAAAGCGTAACAAACAAACTCACTTTCGCATTTATAATATTAGACTAGCACTTAAGTTCTGCCAAGTGCGGTTGAGCTTTGATTAAAATTTTATTTAGGGAAAAAAAAAATAGCTTTGCTTCTACCGAAATGCTGACAGATTTTCTACAATGCAAAACGAAGAAAAAATAATGTTTTAGTTATTCCATGAGATAAAATATTACATTTAATTATAGTAAATAAGCATTGTATGTAAATAACACCGTAAACGAAAAATAAAACTTTGAAACCGTGTCTTTTATATGTGCAGGAAATAAAAACGCGTAAAAGATTCGCAATTTTTCTGCTTATTCTAAAAATAGCAAATGCAGAATATTTTAAGATATCTACGAGAAGTTTCCGATTGCAACGTATTTTGTCTCAAAACTTTTATATCTGAAAAATAAATAGAGGAATTGTTTAAAATGTAAATATTCTAATTTAGTCTTGCGCGGTATTCCATTAACATTAATGATGAGTTCTTATATTTTTCTTATATGTATCTACATTAAAAAAATGCTTTTTCATATGTAAACTTACTGATAAAAGAGAACTTTCAATCATCAGATGACGAAAATTGTCAAAACAACTTGCTTAATGGTGGTCGTAGCAAGATCGTAGCACTTGCTACGAAATCGCTAGCTACACTTATTAACTGGTATAAATACCTAGGTATTTTTTATTACTGGACTACTCTACTTAACAAATTCTTGTAGACTTACTTTGCGAAGCTTATATCATGTAGTTTGGCGTCAAGCATTCTGTATTCGCTTTGAAAAAGGACTCCTGACAAATCCCAAAACCATAGTCGGCAATCTCGACAAAATAGTGCATGAGTGACCCGTTTTTAAATATATTTTATTCATCTCACATTAGTCCCAATGTTATATGTAAAACTTTTTAATATATCAAAAGAGAAATTTTGATCTTCAGATGAGGAAAAAAAGACAAAATGTTACCCCCACTAACTTAATGGCGGTCGTTACAAGATCGTAACATTTGCTACGAAATCGATACGGGACACAATAACGTCTTCCTTATATTTTAAAGCGTAAGTAAGGCATGAGTTTAAATTTTATAAAATCCATTAAGTTCTAACTTTTATTTAAATTATAAGAATTAAATAACTAGTTATTTTTAATTGTAGATGGTGTCTGATCTTTCAAGTTACCTAAAGGCATCTAACAAACCGTAACGACTACCGATGATGACAGCCGGGATTGACTCCTTAAGGTTTGCGCACATTATGACACTGTCGTAAGCACTGATAATTACGACTATGATGTTCCTGCTAAATTAACATTTCTGTAATCATAGCACTCTCTATTATCACAAGTTAGCAAATAGATTGTGTGTAGAGAGGTCCTTAACTATCCCTCGCGCCGCTAACAAAGACACACGTACAGAAGAGACGTCATTATCGACTCTCCGATCGTGGATTATTGTGCTCCAGTATGTTTAGGACTTACCATCTACTTTCATAGCAATGTATATGTATCCCTTTTTGTATTACTTAACTTTTTTGCCATGTGGTATCCCGGCAGGTGGTGGATGTTGTCAATACATAGAAACAGACTGTAGGTAAATTTATAATTTAACCAGTATAGCCAACGTGTGGACGCTACGGCCATCACTGTGCCACAATCACGCCATAATATAACCCTTTGATCTGCGTTAAAAAACCGACACCACACGGATCTTGCGCCAATGCGTGGGCCAACAGTCCAATACCTACCAAATAGATCATCAACCCCCGTTCTACGCGATGGCCAATACGTGTTGGCCAACGTGTAAAGGAGCCATTAGGGAACACAAGCTAAATAAAGGTTATAAACATTAAAGTGGCCTCTCCAACCTGTCTGGCCAGTGCGGAGATTGTAGGTCAAATCCACTGACTGCTCTGGGTAATGTATGGCTTTGGTAGTGTAGTGAGGGTAATGCTCCTGCATTGGACACTTAAAAAAAGACCTAAATGATCAATCAACGTTAAGACCTCTAATTACCTCAACAAGATCATCTTTTTAGTATTAGGTTTTAAAGAGGAGATATTAGATTGTTTGTTTGGTTGTAATTGATATACTCAAAAACCACACTTGATTTACGGCTAGTCAGGTGAAAATATGAATTAAGTAAATCCCGGCAATAAGGGGGGACGAAGGGTTCCGTACCACCATAGATATTATAATTCTACCCGGTGGAAGAATAAACGTACGAACTATATCAAAAAAAAGGGTTTTATATCAGTTAATTTTATATTTATTATTTGTTGTTATAGCAGTAATAGACATAAGATTAGTTAGGATTTTTATTACAATTAAAAAACATTATATGAAAATGAAAAATAGTAAATTCGACAATACTTGAAGTGTACATTTCCAAACTGTTTACAAGTAGTAATGGAACACTATTCTGGGATACTCAGGTAATTCGATATGGTTATATCAAAAACATACAAAGTGCTCAAGTTTCACCATCCACTCTCGTTGTTTATTCGTGCTCCGTGCTCGTGTTTGACGAATGTAGCTTTGAATTTTCCTGTATCCGCTTTGTAACATAATTTTATCAGCTTTCTATCGGGTATCGATTGATCCAGCGAAGCTATCGTACATGTTGTTACCGATTTTATTGTCATTGCACAATGTGTATCAATTTGCTGCTATATGTGGATTATGATATCCAAACTGCTGTGTTGTAAATATACTGATAGCAATAGTAATAATAGTTTAAAAATACGTTTTTATCCCAAAGTGTCCTATCCTATTACGCTGTCTTGGCTTAAATGACCATTTGAAGAGAACAGACAAGACCGAAGAGTAAGACGTAACATATCCAGCTTTGTGGTTCCCAGTTAGCCTTGTGGTTCCCGACAGAGTAGAATAGACCACTCCAAGTCTTCCAGTGGATGTTGAAGAAGGCGACTTAGAAAACAAAAGCTAAACAAACTTCTCCAACTAGTCTGGCCAGCGTGCCGCTCTGCCATTGTTTCTCAGTTCGGCCCTTCAGGTCATGCATGCAAAACGCGGCCCATCAGGCATATGAGAGTTTGCTGTCTCTCCAAGCCTTGCGCACCCAGGCAACGCCCAAAGCCGAGGTTCGTCCCTCCTGGGAACCCTTTGATGAAGATTGCCTTACAGGTTGAGGGCACTCTGCCCTCACCTCAAAAAGTCCGGTGAAGTAGCGAAAACTTATTTGGAGCTAGCTACGTAGTCCATTAAAAAAAAACCTTCTCGTCCATTTTGTCGTCGGTCGTCAGATAGTATACATCTAAGCAGTGGCGGCTCGTGACTTCAAGGAGTGGTGGTTCATCTGCTTACCTACTGTCTCTCAAAAGCAGTGTTTCTAGTCGACTACCCCTATGCACCTACCTAATAATATTTGTACATACATAATTAGTTTCTCTAGGTACAATTCTTGTTAATATTAATGCATGTTGTAAAACCATTTCTGACCAAAAAGTATAGTAGGCCGGCAGGTACTTATGTAGGCATGCAGTGAAATATCTCATCATCTTGACTTACCATTGGTTTAGGTAATTAATTCAGGTTGAAAAGCACGAGATGGTTTTAAAAAAACAGATTAGGCGGCATACCTCCTAAATAAGCCATAGCCTATTTTCTTTTTTAGTTCTTGTTCAAATAATCCCATTAACAACACACTTTAAAGCCACTTTCAACCACTACACTTTGAAGCACACACAAAGTAGAAAACCATAACTATAATTAATTATTGGGTAATTTCGCGCGCGTTATCTATCACACCATGTCACAGGTGCGAAATAAAACAAACAAACTGATTTGAGTAAGTAAGGTCAAGGACACGCCTTCGCAACAAAAATCTTCAACGAGCGAGCGAGACACCCCGGCCGATGCCGCCCGAGCGAGCCCGTTCGGGAGTATTCGGGGCTCGTGCGCCGACCCGATTTTTCAATTTTTCTCATACATTGAGTACGGATCATCTTCCGTTTCACCTGCCGGGGCATTTCTGTCTCATTGCATATAGTTTCTATGGAGACGGTTCGTGCGCACTTTGAAAGCGCTCGCCCAATTTTTGGTTTAGCTAAAATGAGTCTTAAATTTTAGGTAATAAAGATCAAGCTTGTTAGAAAATATTTTTTTAATATTTCTTCAGTGTGTAAAATTTTAAGTTACAAACTGATGGATAAATAATATTTGTGACGAAAAATAAATTGGGAAATACATAAAAATCTGGTAGTGCAGTGCATGAGTGCACTTAAGGAGCGGCCGCCACTGCATCTAAGGGAAATCGCTGTTCGAGTTATTGTCGGTTGCTATAATTTTCTATTATTTTGTTAATTTTATTAATTTGGGCTGGCAGGCCGTAATAAATATTTTTTTATTGTTTAGGATTTTCATTCCCAACAATATAGTTTTAAGCCTTTTTTATGGTAACAAATAATATTTTCTTAATAGTCTCATACTTTTGAAATTGACTTTCCCAACTTAATGCATCGATAACAAAGTTGAAAAGTGTGATTTTGTCAAAAAGGCAACTAAGCCTAAGCTAGATGCTTACATAATCAACAATATTTTCCAAAATATTCTTCATGCAAGTTTTCCATGAATAAGTATAGGTACCTAATTTATACAAAAAGATATTCCGTAAAAATCCTAAATATTTTGTTTAATAGTTTGTTTGTTACGCTTTCAAGCCTTGACTTTTGAACCCAACCACGTAATACTCTGCGTACACGTTTTAAAAAATTATTTGCATACACATAGTTTAGGGTACACAGAAGGTCCAAATGCTATATATCATGCGGGCGAAGCTGCGGGTAACAGCTAGTATATTTAAAAAATCGACCAAGTGCATGTCAGGCCACGCGCATTGTAGGGTTCCGTAGTTGCGAATGACAACGTAGAGTTCACACTTTTCACACTCGCACCTCACAGTTTTACGACCAAAAACATATAACAATTAAAATTGTTTATAACTTTTAGGTTTGCACTTCGATTGCCTATAACTTTTAGGTTTGCACTTCGTACTCAGCTCTGATAGTTTTCCTTTCAACTTTAGTATATATACTACTGCTGTAATTTTTTTCACGCATCCGTATATAACCGTTTAGCAGATAGAGGGGGGGGGGGGGACACGTAACTCTAACAAAAATTTGCATTTTCAAACCAAATATTTCGGAAACGGATCCCTAAATCGAAAAATGGTGGTGTCAACCTCATAATATTTTTTAAAGACCTATTTAACAATACCTCACATGATGGGTTAGTAGAGAAAATAAATTACTCCCACTTTACTTGTATGGAAGCTACCCTAAAAAAATATATATTTTTTTTATTGCCAAATTACAGCTTTCTAGTACTTATAGTCTCTGAGTAAACTCGCGGACGGACAGACAGACAGACAGACAGACATGGCGAAACTATAAGGGTTCCTTGTTTACTACGGAACCCTAAAAATGAATTCTTATTTTCAATGTCAGCCGTATTATTAAGCGTATCAGCTTTGGTATAAGCATTTCAATCTTTAGTTTCATATCGTTTTTGATATACCTACGAATAAGACTTATTGTTAATTTACAATGGAAGATTGGTAAGGTCGTAAATAAAAAATATTGCGAAAAGTAATTACAAGCTACATAGATATACCCAATTATTTCATAACTCACACAAATTGTATCGCTTAGTATTAATATTATAGCTTAAGGCGACCTGAATAATGTAAGCAGAGTTGACTTTGTGTTTGCCCACACAGACAACTCTGCTTACCCAGAGAAATCTAATCTAATCTCCGCTTTCGTGTGTCAAGAAATATACAGAGTGTAACATGACCATACCCATACTCTTAAAAGGGTGACTTAGACCACCAATATGAACCACTTTTCCTATTAATATATATAAAATATTATCCTATTATTTTACCAAAATTACAGCGAGTACAAGTTTTCGATACGAAACTTCAACTCGCTGTAATTTTGTATAGGTATTGTTTTTAAAATTGAAATCTGATTATAAACATCAATATGCCTTATCCGGTCGTATGTACGAAATTTGGTTAAGATTGGCTTAACTGTTGTAAAACTAAAACGAAACTACGTTTGTATGGGATTGCGGCTTTACGTGGGACTCTTAAGGTTACGTCTAAGGTCATGTTATACTCTGTACTTATTAGCAGAATTCTGTAGATATTGGGTCCTTATCTATGAAATTGGCGTTTTTTTTCCGCTTGCTATTTTGTTCCTAATGACAATAATTTTATAGATGTGAAGAAAAAGTGCCTGCAAAGGCCTATTTTCTGAATGAACGTTTTGATTTGATTTTGATTTGATTTGATTTCAGGTTAACACATTCCTTTTTATTTAAACTCGTTTCAGGTTTGTCCGTTTTTATCAAAAATGTAGCCATATTTCTATTATTTTTCAAACTTTTTGTAAATTTTAGTATGTCTAAATTAGGCTTAATGTTGTCCGTAACTACATGCAAAATTTCATTTTTGTTGAATTTATCAAACCAGAAATAATACTAAAAACGTTTGTATGAAAAATTCACTTTGCTCGAAATCCATAGAAAACGCCATTTCATAAGGTAAGGACCTAATATTTGTTGTGTATATTTTGATCATTGTATCAACATTTTTACAAAAGTTAAAATAATAATGATTAATTAAAACTATTTTACTCGTTAGTAGTTACTCGTCTTATTAATAAACTTAAAAGTCTTTCTCACCCTTCGAGCAACACGGCTTTTCCGAAGTTCTCACCCACTGAGGATAAAATTTAGTATAACCTCTTGCTTGCATCAATCAACGGCGATGCAAATGAAGGTTTTGAGAGTATCTAAGGAATATACTAATGAAACAATGTATGTTAGCTTTATAAATACACGTATGCCGATATTAATATTACAAGTACGAGTAGGTAGAGGCTGTGGGTCTTCGGTGAGCTCTAAAGTTAGGTATAGCATATTCATTTTTTATTTAATAGGTTCGCTAATTGGTTAAAAAATGTACAAGTACGATACAAAAATAAGAACATACACGTTGCCAACCTACTTAGAGTGAAAGCAGCATGCACTGCTCATTCGATATACTGCTCTCAATAGTTTTAAATTTAAAATTACAAATCATAAAATTTTAAGTTACATTATGTTTCCACATTTTTGAAGAGTTTACTAATGTTTGAACAAAAATAAACTGTTGTTTAAAACCTTGAACCTTGAGTTTTGAATTTTACCACTCATTAGTACGGAACTCATAACCTTTATTGAGTTACTTGACGAGATTACTGCTTAGTGGCTGCCTTTTGATCTTTGCACCTCAAAGAATAGATCAGAAGCAATCACATGACAGATGGCGCTTCAAAGACCCACAGCTTAAAGTGCCTTCCGAAGCATGTAGTCATCTTTTTTTTGAAAAATCAGGTGACTTAAGCCTGCATATCCCAACCAGACTAGTAATTTCTTTTAAATAGTTTGCTTCCCAGTTGTATTTGAACACACGACCTAAGAGTCATAAGGCAAATGCCTTTCGACCACTAGACTACAGAGGCAGTCATATCATCAATATTTAATTATTATCTATATCAATTGTGCAAGATATTAAGTTAAATTAAGACTGAAATGAGTGTTGAGTAGCACGAGCAAGTGCGGATAACTCATGCTAGCGATAAGAAACTTGGAGAACAAGACGCGATGCGGCGCTTGTTCTCTGAACAATAGTAAAGATCATAATCTAATGAACCCGTTTGTTCATTTAATTAACTTCACAAATTGGTATCCCTTCCACCGATAACATCGCGTCGTGAGTTTAAAATCTCTAAAACCAATCTCCAGCAAGGGAATCCGCGAAGCCAACTGGGGCTCGTAATAAAGGCTGCGAGAAAATGATCGAACGTAATCAAAGGGATATAATCTGAGGAGTGAGTTCAGTACCTATAATTTAATGTATGAATAATTGAAAACAGAGGTAAAAGGTACAAGTAGGGTCGTTATCGCGGGCCCTCGGGAAATGAACCAGCGGCAGATTTGCGTTCGACCGGAAAAAAATGCTGTTCTCTCGCCAACTTCGACAATAAAATATTTCATTGAGTTATTCTTTTCGACGTTTGAAGTACTTAAGTAGTAAGGAAGGTTTTAAGTATGTCCCGGGTTCGATTCCCGGTCAGGTCAAGATGGAAAATGACCTTTTTAGATTGACCTGGGTCTTGGATGTTTATATAATGTATTTGTTATAAAATATAGTATCGTTGAGTAAGTATCCCATAACAAAGTCTTTCATAAGAACTTACTTTGGGGCTAGCTCAATCTGTGTGATTTGTCCGTATATATTTATTTATTAAACTAAACTCTGACTAGTTGAAACTAATTGTATTGTAAGTCTCTTTTCTTTTCGGGTAGTATTAGTCTAGTATTTGCTTATGTAGGTGCACCAGCATCCAGGGTGTGCCAATATTATTATCATTAGAAAAACAATATCGAATTATATGAACTCTCTTTACCTGTTCTTCATGCATTAAAATTTAATAACTTCATCCCAACTAATATTATAAATACGAAAGTGAGTTTGTTTGTGGGCAATGCTAAGCTTTCGGTAGGAGACTCGGTGCTAAGGCAGTAGATCCCGATCTCCCGACCCATTGGGAATGACTACAAGCTGATTTACACCAGTGCCCTGGTAGTGATAGAAAGTGGTGGCCGTAGTGCTCTCCGAGGAGTTCCAGGACAGGGTCTTAGAGGTGAAGCGCTTCCGCCACCGGCTGATGGCCGTAGTAGTGCTTATGGAAGTGGTATCACCTGATAAGTGCCCACACTCCGCAAGTTGGTTATAGCGACGTAGAATAGGCGAAGTTCTGAGACCACCTAGATGGTTACTACGTGGGATTCCGTTGTTGCAGGCGATCGTTTTGGGGGTAATCTTAGCTGGTGAAAATTGTGAATAGTTCGAGGGTGTTCATAGAGGTTATGGGTACGGTAGCCGTAACCCGGAGGGAGAAAATATTCTCTCAACGTGTGCGGCTGCAACGATCTGGATAACGTTTTGAATTAGGTACACCTACATACTATGAATTAACACAAAAAACAATAACGCTAACCATGCAGCTACATCAAAGAAATAAATAATATAATATTGCAGAATAAAACTTAAAGGTTTTATTTCTTTGGATGACATGAATATTCTAAAAGGATTTTATGGCGCACTGCGTAGAAATATAAATTATGTAGAGACATAACTACGTGCGCATCTTTACAAGACAGTATTACCTAATGAGGTTCTTTGACAGACACCTGCAGTGCATGTTGACTGCCACTTTTAATTATTTTCATCGAGTCGGTATACGAAACATTCACGTGACCCGAATTTATGATAACAATTTTTTTAAGTATGCCTCTTTTGGTTCCTTGTTATTAACCAAAAAGGAAGAAAGATACAGTTTTGCTTCACTTGCCTTTTGAAAGTATTATTATACCTAAAATATACCATTTTGAATGTCTCATGAGCCCACAGCAATCTTGCAAGATGACAAGGTTGTTTATGTCACCCAAATATACCAATACAAATAAACATATTCACGAGTGCAAAAATCACAAGGATATATTGGTATATCTGATATTCACATTCTCAAACATAAACTTTCTGAAGTGAGTTAGGTAAGTAATCAAAACTAAATACGCTCTTGTAGTTCATTCGAAACTTGCATTAAAGCTGAACGTTAAATATTTGCTGATGGTACTTAGAAAGGTGCCCTTGGTTTTGAACTTACTTCACCTCGACTCGATTGTTTGAATGTCAGTTGGGAACTGAGACTGAGCATTTTACAAAAGCCTTTCTCTAAATATCTATGTTTCCAGCATAAATAGATATGTGTGTACATCAGGGATACTACAAAGTATCTTTTCAATGACGGAATCATGAAAATTTTCTAATAATAGTGAAAAGAGCATTATAAAATTATAGTTGTATTTAAACTCATCATGATACTTTTTAAGTCGAAGTAACTAACGCAATATAAGTACTCTTATTATAATTTAATAAGATTAAATCGTAATAGCATTGTGAATGCGTAACAAATACCTATAAAATAAAATATAAGTAAATTGGCCTCTAAATGATAACTCTACAATATATGTATATACGTGTTTTGAACTTTGTGTAGCAATCAAAAACCAACAAAACGTTAAAAGCTACGACCGCTTCCCCTCTCCTATTGTTTCGAGAGACAGATGAAATTAAGGCAGACGTTTTATATTTTCATTTTTAATTCTCACAGTTGAAAGCGAAGTTTAAAAAGCAGATAATAACCTTTACGCGGAATACTACGGCGCGGCGGTCAAAAGCTGTAAAATGTGCTCTTTTATTGCTGTTTTAATTACATTCTTCGCATTCACACCGTTTCCTTCATTATCATATTTTTGTTTCCTTGGTTGTTTGCTTAATTGATAACACTATCAAAGATTTTATTTGAGTTCACTCCGTCCATATACTCTACTTTTTAGGGTTCCGTAGTAAACTAGGAACCCTTATAGTTTCGCCATGTCTGTCTGTCTGTCTGTCCGTCCGCGGTTTTACTCAGAGACTTTAAGTACTAGAAAGCTGTAATTTGGTATGATTATGTATATTAATCATGCCAAAAAAGTGGTAGAAAAAAATCTTGAAAAAAAATTTTTTTTAGGGTAGCTCCCATACAAGTAAAGTGGGGGAGTAATTCTTTTTTCTCTACTTACCCATTGTGTGGGGTATCGTTAAAAAGGTCTTTGAAAAATATTGTGAAGTTGAGAACACCATTTATCGATTTAGGGATCCGTTTCCGAAATATTTGGTTTAAAAGTGAAAATTTTTGTTGGAGGTACGTGTCCCCCCCCCCCCTCTATCTGCTAAACGGTTATATATGGATACGTGAAAAAAATAACAGCAGTAGAATATATACTGAAGTTGAAAGGAAAACTATCAGAGCTGAGTTCTAAGTGCAAACTAAAAAGTTATAGGCAACCAACTTATAAAATGTACTGCAAAATGTAAAATTTTATACAATTTTAATTGTTAGATGTTTTTGGTCGTTAAACTGTGGGGTAAGAGTGTGAACAGTGTGAACTCAAAGTTGTCATTCGCAACTACGGAACCCTACACTGCGCGTGGCCCGACACGCACTTGGCCGGTTTTTTATTATACCTACAATAAAACTATACTATTTTATTATTACACAGTTAAACACATTCGAACATCACTATTCGTATTTATATGTCACGCCTACATATATAATGTAAACGGAGACGATGTTCAAGATGTTTTATATAATGTTTCATAATTTTATAATAATGATAACTACTTACTCGTATAAGTACATTTAGAATCTATTTAGTAGGCGAGTCTTGGACAAAATTGGTGGAAGTTTATTCACCCGACTGACCCAGCCAGAAAGAAGGGTTTTACACGCGTATGAATGTGTGTAAGTGACCCGTTCCATTGTTGCCTCCTGTCGCTTGTATAAATGATTTTATTTTTTTCTAATACATATGAGCCTTGCATTTAATTCTCCAAAGCTCAGTCCATATAAAAAACACCCAATTATAATTTGAGAAGACCTGGTGATGTAGTCACCTAGTCACAAATAAAACTAGTAAATATTATATAGGTCTAATTATTACTTCGCTATATGTACACTAGTACTGTAACTAGTTTAGTGACAAGTACTTGTTTCGAGCGGCAAATGACAACGATTATTAATGTTTATCAAATTCAGTATTTAGTACATTTAATTTAAAAATTCAAATATGTTCAAAAACGACGAGCTCCGTGGCACAGCGGTCATCACGCCTGCCTGCAACGCGGATGGTCCCGGGTTCGATCCCCGGTCAGGTCAAGATGGAAAACGATCTTTTTCAGATTGACCTGGGTCTTGGATGTTTATCTATATATGTATTTGTTATAAAATATAGTATCGTTGAGTAAGTATCCCATAACAAAGTCTTTCATAAGAACTTACTTTGGGGCTAGCTCAATCTGTGTGATTTGTCTGTATATATTTATTTATTTATTATGTTATTTTAAATTGGTACCGCTCGCCCGCGCCGCCACTGCTGACTTCGTATCCAGGACCTTAGGGTTCTAAAAAGGACATAGTATTCCTTTCATCCCGGACGAAAGTACTGTTCCCGTGGATTTTGCGGTAAAAAACTTGGCAAATTTGTACAGAAAGATTATACGCGAGTGAAGCCACGGATAAAAGCTGGTTACTTGTATTACTTTATTAATAAATGTTACTTACCTTAAAACATTAGTTGCGGCTTCGTTACCGCAACATGTCTATCACAGCAATGCTGGAGGTAAATGAATACCGCAAACCACTCTATCCTATAGGTTTCGTTGACTACGCCAAGGTGACAATATTATATTACACACCATCTTTATTTACTGCTTAATCGTACGTCTTTAACAAATCCCTTTAAAAATAATTTCAAGCAGTACTGCAAGCATAAAATTAGAATTTAACGGGTCTTTCAATGCTCCTGCAGTGGAGACTAAAAAAGACCTGATGATGATGATGATGATGATGGGTCTTATAATATCGACAAAGGTGTAAAGCAGGATGAAGTTCTTTCTCCAAAATCACCGGTGCACTGGAAGAGGTGTTGACGAGACTGGGAGCTGACAACTCACAAATCTAGGTAGGATGGTGAGTTGTCAGCCCCCAGTCTCGTCTAAAAAAGGTCTCTCCGATGTGGACCACAAAGCTGCCAAGCTCAAATGGGATTGGGTGGGTAACGTCAGCAGAATACTGCTTGAGTAATGGGCTAATATTAACTCCGTGGATGCCCAAGAGTGGTCGTCATCATAGAGAAGAACCTCAATCTAAAGAAGTCTTCCTAAAAACGATGGCGCGATGATTTTGACGCTTTTTTTGCAATTGGTCAGAAGTAGCTCTAAACAAGCCAAGTAAAAGGAAATGGGAGAGCCCAGCTGTGGAACAATACAGGTTAGTGAAAAAACATATTTTGATTACCTACTCTTTCATTTGGATGCTTGACACGTATAATGAATTTAGTAATTAGTTAATGGCTCCTTTCTTAGCTGCAGATAAATAAATAACAAAGTTTCTCTTACTTATCCCGTCTTCAGCAACACAAATACTGATATAATTAATAACAACAGGCACGTTCGCCTAGTTTGTTTTGTATTACAGCGTCTAAAGGTTTGTACTCATTCATTGGTATCATAAGTAGAGATCCTATTCAATATTTTAATCGTATCGTATCGTATTACATAAGGAGGTTATTTTTATCGCTCTGTATTGGTTTTAAATACTCCTAAATTCTTTTTTTGTTACATAGTGTTATTGTAGGAAAGTATTACATACTAGAGGTACAAGGTACTCTTAGAACACTGTCTTTAATCATGTAACTAATAATAATGCACTTTATTTTATAATGTTTTCAGTTCCATGACTTTTATGCGTCTGTTCATCATAAAGGCTGTCACTCAAATACTATGTATGAATTAGTGTCATGTCACTAGTGCGCTCATCTATATCTATCTATACATAAGTATAATAAAACAGTAAAAATATTTTGTCTGTAAATTTAGTAAAAATTTTTTTTAGATTTTCTTGTCTGTCTGTCTGTCCGTCTGTATGTATGATCACGATTATCTCCGGAAGTATTGGACGGATTCGCATGAAACTTTTTTTGCTATATAGCTATTAAGCCTGGACAACATTAGGGTAGAAATTATTTTGGAAAATGGAACACTTGATGCAGCACCATAATGGTCCAGCTGAACTATAAGAAATATAAAAATGACGCCTTAGAAAAAGTTACTCAACCTGATGAGCATTTTTGTTTAAAGTACTTAAATTGAAGATTTAGAACACTTGACGCAGAACCATAGTGGTCCAGGTAAACTAAAGGAAATATAAAATTGACGCTGTAGCAAAAGTTGTTCAGCCTGATAAGTATTTTTTTATTGAGGTATAAAAATGGAAGATTTAGAACATGTGATCTTCCAGCTTAAAGTCGGGGCACTAGGGCAGACGAGATTAACTCCTTTTTTAAAAAAAAAAATAGTGTTTCAGAGCATAACAAACCCGGAAAATTCTTGGTTATGTGAACGCGGCATATTGATAACAAAAAACTAACCCAAAAGATAGTTTCAACATAATATATATAAAGATTTTTTTGCATAATTCGTTGATATTTATTAATTATACACTGCTACAAGTATTTTCTTATGTATCGTCATTCGTTCGTATTAAGGTATATTAATACGCCGAAATCTTAATAATAATAATAATATTTATTTATCTCCACACATAGTACACATAAATCTATAAAACACAAAACATTTGGTAGAGGGAGCAAAATGAATGAAAATAAATCATGTAGGTACCTCTAGTTCCTACACTAGGCAGTGCCTGTATTGTAGGCAACTAGTTTATGACCTGAATTCAATTATTGTTAAATACAAAGAAAAAAAATCTAAAAACTAGTTAAAAAAAAAAGAGAAAACAAAAGGAAAGTTGCTTGTGGTATGGAGAGTGTTTGTGATATAAGTGTGTGTGTGTATGTTTCGGTGTGTGATGAGTGAATGTATGTCTAACATTTCATGGCAAACTAACTTCTTGTTTCGGAAGGCACGTTAAGCCGGTGGTCCCGGCTGCCATCTGGTAGTCGTTAAAGGAACCACGTCAGAGGCCGAGAGGCGATTCCGAAGAACTCTGACACCAGGGTGTGCATGGTCGACTGACCGTGTCACCTACACGAAATGATGATGATGATGACGCCGAAATCATAAAGTTCACGCGAACGAAGTCGCGGGCATCAGCTAGTGATATTTATAAGAACTACAAATACATTCACTACTAATCACACACATCTCAAATTATCTATAATTTGAGTTTGGCACATAAGTGTGATTATTATGTGTGCGTATTAATGAATGAAAGCGGCCTGTATCCAGCGCCTTTCTGCGACTTTTGTAAGGTTATCGCTTGCTGGTAAGTGGTTGCCATTCAAGTACCATTTTTTGCTCCCATAACCCAACGGTTTTGCTCATTGTGCACCTTATCCACTGTCATTTTAAAGAGTTATTCTACTCAAATATATTAGTAACTTTTCTATAAATATCCTCATTTAGTCTCGTTGGGAATCACTGAGCACAACAATTTAATATAACGTAGGTGATATCTAATATAGTATAAGACGCGAATCCACTTGTTACATTTATACAACTGACGTTCTACTGAACCTCGAAATAATTTCGTATCAATCAAACAAATCGTGGGAAATCAAATGTCTGTAACATAAAAACGATAATACACACAGAAACGGAAAGGCAAAAAGGCGAAAAATCATCAAAGTGCGTTACTAAAAGGGAAAGACGTAGCTCTATAAGCGATAGCAAGAAAAATGTATCTCGGTTTTTGTGTAACGACTTTCGATTTACTGAATACGAGTGCTCTCGAGAAGGGTTAGAGAGGGGAGGTATCACTTCACATCGACTGAAGTACATTCGTCTGCTAAATAAGGCGTAACTCACTCCACACCGCGAATTTACGGCGTCTATGAAACGAAAATCAGGCTTCGGCATTTTATTTCAGCTAAATTTCAATTTCACACTGCACTGCCCCTGACTTGTGTGCCGTAAATCACAAAGTGTTCGTTCTGTTATATTTCTTTGAATGGGAATTTGTGTCAGTTTATTGAGAATAAACGATTCTTCAACTGCGATATGCGGTGTCTGCCCGACATCGTCTCGCATGTACAGCCTAATACAGCATGATTGAGTGGATGTTGTTAGGTTGGGTGGACTTTTACTCTAGTTCTTCAAATAAAAAGTGGTGGAAAAGTTTCATGAAAAACAATGATTCTGTAAATAGATTATTATTAATAGGTTGGTATTAGTCAAGTAAGGAATGGTGATTTAATCTAAATACACGGAATTTCTTTTAGGTTCCTATGTTTTTAGTTAAGATAATGACTAGTTTTTTTAAAGTATTTCTTTGTGTGATTTGTATGCTGTTGAGATTATTTGTTTGTTTAAAAATAAATATAGGCTATTTAAAAAATTAATATGTATATCCTTTTCTATGATAAAAATGCTTTTAATTCTCATGACGAAAATGCAATAAGTAAAAATTTGTTATCTCACCGGTGAAGTCGAATAGTAAAAGATACCTATAATGAGACTACAAACTTGGGGTTTGCTTGAACTTGCAGAAATTATGATAATCAAACCAATAGCTTTGCCACAGTCTAAAGACGCTGCTTGTAAGCAGGGTGAAAAGGAAGTAATTAATCGTTGACAAATAATGGTTCTGAATGTATCTTTCTAAAATTTTACCGTATTTTAAGTTGGGTCGTATCGTCCTGCTATCTGTTTACCAATAATGCAAACGGCCTGGAACTCATCACAGTATCATATATCACAGTAAGTAAAAAAATACCTACGTTATAAGAATGTTACCTATATATGTATATAAACATATGCGTATCATATTTGGGGTTACTGTACATTTGTCACAATTTAAATTCGTCATGGAAAGAAATTTAAACTCATCATATTATTATTATAAAATCGCCAAATTGTATTTTCCAGTCATAAAGAAAAAAATTACTAAAATAAAATAAAAACGTTTATTTTTTCATATTTTTTTAAGAATATGATTTTTCTATTTTTTAATTAGGTACTTTATCAAACTTTCAGGGCTAACTGAATCTATTCAGTGTAAATTAAAATGCAATGTTCTAATCTAACATTACATTTTAATTTACAATTGCTCGCTGCAATATTAAAATTTCTAAGGGTAAGCATATAGACTATTTTTTTCGTTTTGCTTTGAAAAGACTAAAGATATAAATAAAAATAAAATAATTTAAAACAAAAAACTCGTTCGAATATAACAATTCTAAAGTCAAATATTATTAGACGTTATTAAAATGTTGCGTAAATGATCTAACACCTATACATTCGTGACGTTTTAAGTGGGTTTTATGTACTTATATACCTATAGTATGCGTAAGAACTTATAATAAAAGTTGCCATAGATTCAAAGGATTATATAATATTGTGTATGGATTATAGTGTATTGCATAATTTATAAAATTGTATTTTTAATAGTATTATATAGATAACGAATCAATATCGAAAAAAGTATCCATAACGGGTTCTTAGATGTTAGTAACATTTGACATAACATTTATATAACCTCAACATCAGTCCGATACCATAATATGCTAGTTGTATTTAAACTTAATCCACACCACTAAGCCAATGTCGACGTCCCGACCCCCATTGTATTTAATACCTTAACAGAATTAAGATTTATGTCAAGAAAGCTTATCCTTTGTTTAAATCGTTAATTGAAATCAAAACTAAATTTGACTTCTTTTTATAATCTGAACGAAAAAGTTAGTTCAGTTAAACGCTTTCTGCGAACTTAAAATAATAAAGTTATAAGTACGGCAAGGAAAATAAAATTAAGTTTATTACCATACTTCTCGCCGTGTGGTTCCCGGCAGAGTAGAATAGGACCACCTAAGTCATCACGTGGATGTCGTAAAAGGCGACTAAGGAAACACAAGCTAAACAAAGCTTATTAACATCAAAGAGACCTCTCCAACCCG
Source organism: Rhodophaea formosa (assembly GCA_963082605.1). Lineage (NCBI taxonomy): Eukaryota > Metazoa > Arthropoda > Insecta > Lepidoptera > Pyralidae > Rhodophaea > Rhodophaea formosa. The sequence goes on along the minus strand of OY720206.1, from coordinate 12,036,269 downwards.
TCTGGCCAGCGTGGAGAGTGTCGGCCAGTCCTCTGACTACTCAGGCTAGTATATGGCTCTGGTAGTACAGAGAGGGTCGTGCTCCTGCAGTGGAGACTAGAAAGACCCGATGATGACCATACTTCAGTATTCATATTACCACAGATTTAGTAATAGACTAACGTATAAGCTAATTAAAGGTTTTTTTTTTCTCGTTGGGCATTTGCTTCAACTCTAACATGCAGAGATTACTATGTTACAATTTTTCAGGGCATAGGACTCACCATCTCAGACAGTTTTCGACATAACAAAATATACAAAAATATACTGTGTTATATGGTTAGGTTTGATAGATACTGTAATTATATTCAAAAGTTTCTTTACAACTTATATAACAATTAATTGTATAAAGGTAAAGTTCTTATCTCTCTCTATTCTTTTAAATATATATCTTAGTTTGAATTATGTGCCCCTCATTATTTTTATTCTTTCTCAAAAACGGCTTATCCCTGAACTTTATTATAATGTAGAAGACGGATCGAACTCATTTGTGAGTCGGGAAAGAGTTAACAAGGCTGACTTCAAAGTCAAAACGGGCAAGATATATCTTTTGCCCGTCTGCAAGAAATTGTTTCAAGTCTTCATGAGTTAATAGCACCCGGGTGGTCTTGAATTACGTGTACCTAACTCAAGAGCTGTAATTTGGGCTGGTGGTACACGTAGGTACATGTGTTGTGACAAGACGTTTATTATTTTAGTAGGCACTGTCGCCTTAACATTTTACACGTAAGTATATTAAGGTAAGTACCTAAGCGATGTTCAAGTTTACTAGAACTTTAGTGAAAACTTACATGTTATAAGTTTATTAAAGTCCTTGCGTAAATTATTGTCCAAATACAAAATAGCCTAAAAGGACATCCGATTGCTTCTGTTACAAGTCCATTAACTATAATAAAGCATGGATGATGGGACCGTCACTCCCTATAATAATTATTAGAATAGCTGTAATAGTGGTGCGCGTGTGGGAGTTAACTCGCTATATCGCGTTAAGCCGTTCTCTCTGCCGGCCTGCTGCGACCCGCTCTAATCATGGACTCTGAGTCCGCGCCGTGTCTCCGAGATTATTCACGAGAGAAGCGTGCGTATATCGTATATATAGCTTTGTTACAATGCTTACAGTGTCATCATTGTAAATCCTAAAACTAACTAATTCATTCCTAACTAATATTATAAATGCGAAAGTGAGTTTGTTTGTTAAGCTGTCACGCCCTTTGCATACACATAGGTTAGGGTATTGAGAAGGACATAGGCTATAAATTACGCGGGCGAAGCCGTGGCTAACAGCTAGTTATTTATAAAGCCAAATTTCCTCTCAGTGGCCGGTTCGGTAACGCTAGTGGTCTGTCGCTTTTGAACAATAAGTAACAAAATACAATCCTAATTGAACATTTTAAAAATTATTTGGGGTAAGTAATATAACATATAAACACAAAATATATATGTTTTAAGATTTATACCTACGAAATATATAATTTTGGTCAGTATAATTTTCAATCAAGATAAAAATCGGAAGAAATAATTTTGAAAAAAATAAAATCTTTTGTTATAACAATTATTTAACATAACAAACCTTTCATATCCCGTTTTATCATTATAAAATTTAACATATCGAGTTGTTGTTACGTATAATAAACGTAATGTATACTTATTATTAAGCATAATAATCATTGGTTATATAAATAAAGTGATAGAAGATCCTAATCTACGTTCTGTGATTAAGTCGCTTTCGCACCCTGTCGTCGCTCGCTCGCTTCGCTCGCTCGCTCATATAATGGTCTATGTATAACCATAACCTAACCTACCTTCTGCTACCAAGTCGCGTATCCAAACCAGTCGCTTTCGCACTCAGTCGTTGCTCGCTCGCTTCGCTCGCTCGCTCATATGGTGGTCTATGTGTAACCATAACCTAACCTACCTTCTGTTACCAGTCGCTTTCGCACCCACGCTCGCTTCGCTCGCTCGCTCATATGGTGGTCTATGTGTAACCATAACCTAACCTACCTTCTCCAAGTCGCGTATCCAAACCAGTCGCTTTCGCACCCAGTCGTCGCTCGCTCGCTCATGTGGTGGTCTATAAGTAACCATAACCTAACCTACATACTGTTACCAGTCACTTTCGCACCCAGTCGTTGCTCGCAAGCATAATAATCATTTGTTATACAAATAAAGTGATAGAAGATCCTAATCTACGTTCTGTAACTAAGTCGCTTTCGCACCTAGTCGTCGCTCGCTCGCTTCGCTCGCTTGCTCATATGGTGGTCTATGTGTAACCATAACCTAACCTTTCTTCTGTTACCAAGTCGCGTATCCAAACCAGTCGCTTTCGCACCCAGTCGTCGCTCGCTCGCTTCGCTCGCTCGCTCATGTGGTGGTCTATGTGTAACCATAACCTAACCTACCTTCTGTTACCAGTCACTTTCGCACTCAGTGGTTGCTCGCTCGCTTCGCTCGCTCGCTCATATGGTGGTCTATGTCTAACCATAACCTAACCTACCTTTTGTTACCAAGTTGCGTATCCAAACCAGTCACTATCGCACCTAAGGTCGTCGCTCGCTCGCTTCTCATAATCAATTTGATTAATCTAGATTTTTATTGATATATATTTTAAATAGTATTCGTTTTGATTGTTATATTTTATGGCATGTATACTGAACGAGTTGTATGATAGGGGATGTTTAGTGTTTATAAACGTTATAATAAATGAGTTTATGGTTTTCGAATTGAAAATTTTATGAATATTATAGCTTTTAAGAATATAAACAGTAATAATTATATCAAGTAAACGTTATATCTTTTGAACTTTATTGAAATGAAAATATATAATTTGTTATTATATTAAACAATACGCACCCATCATTTGACGTGAAAAAAAATGTCTACATAAGCATTATAAATATTAAAATTCATAGATATCTTTTAAATGTTTTAAACGTCATCATTCGACAGATAATGTGAAACAGTGAAGTCTAAAAATATAATTTGTTTCACATAATTAAACATTTCCTTTAATATATACGAAAAATATAATTTCAAATCATTAATTTCTAATGATCTCATTGGATTATTAATGTAAGTTTACCTCCATTAAACAGATTCATTAAGGGTCATCAAACACAGATAAAGGGACGGCGGATCGCTTTTATCGTTATCAGAGCAGCTGTAATAGTTGTGCGTGGGAGTTCATTCGCTGTCGCATTAAGCCGCGATATCTGACAGCCTGCTGCGACCCGCTCTAATCCCGGACTCGGCGCCCGACCCCGTGTCTTCGGGACTACTCACTAGAAAAGCCCGTATCTATTATATAAAGCAATAACATGCTATTTACAGGGTAAATTATCATGAATTATTTAAAAACGCCATATTTCTTGTCTGCAGTGGCCGGTTCCGAAATGCTAGAAGTCGGTCGCTTTTCAACAGCAAGTAATGAAATGCATACCCAATTTGATCATTTCAAATATGATTTGACGTTGAAAAGTGTCTGCATAGGCATATTGAATACAGGCATATTTTAAGTTCGTAGATATTTTTAAAAAAAAAACGTCATAAATGTCATAATTCGACAGATAATGTGAAACAGTCAAAACCTAAAAATATAATTTGTTTCACATACTTATTTCCTATAATACATACAAAAACTATAATTTTAAATCATTAATTTCGAATGATCGCCTTGCATTATTAATGTAGGCTTACCTCCATTAAGCAGATTCATTAAGGGTCATCAAACACAGATAAAGGGACGGTGGATCGCTTTTATCGTTATCAGAGCAGCTGTAATAGTTGTGCGTGGGAGTTAATTCGCCAGTGTCGCATTAAGCCGCGATATCTGCCAGCCTGCTGCGACCCGCTCTAATCCCGGACTCGGCGCCCGACCCCGTGTCTCCGGGATTACTCACGAGACAAGCCCGGTACCACGATGTTACAAATTTACAGGGTATAGGACTCACTGTCTAAGATAGTTTTGAACATTATGTACCAAATATACAAAAATACTATATTGTAAGGTTGGGTTTGATAAATACTTTTATACAATTTAGATGAACCTATTTTGGCTTAGTGTTTTTTTTGATAATATTTTTTATTAACCGTTTCAAATGTCGCAACTACAATTTACAGGTTCCGATTTGTCTTAATAATAACATAAAGTAAATATACATAGAAACCTACCTACGTACATATTATCACGTCTTTCTCCTTGCAGGGAATGCCCAATGCCACGTTTAGCATGTCAGCGGGCGTTACGGTGTTATGGAATCGGATTCAAATTTAATAGTAGTAGGTTGCTGGCCGCATCGACTATTGACGTGATTCCTTAGATTTTTGCTTAATCGCTTACCGAATTTTACGGTCTGCGCGGGAAGAAAAGCAGCTGGTATTTCTATGTTTTTACTTTTCCCTCAAACCAAGTCTGGGAGTAAAAACGTAGTACCTATCTAAAAAATATCCCACAGGCATTGAGATATAACTACTAGAAAAGACACCGCAAATCCTCAGTCGGTTCTTAGCTCTTTCGCTTGTGGTACTTCCCACGATTAATAAACAAAAAACCGGCCAAGTGCATGTCGGGCCACGCGTAGTGTAGGGTTCCGTAGTTGCGAATGACAACTTTGAGTTCACACTGTTTACACTCGCACCTCACAGTTTAACGACCAAAAACATCTAACAATGAAGATTTTATAAAATTTTACATTTTCCAGTACATTTTTTAAGTTGGTTGACTTTTTAGTTTGCACTTAGTACCCAGCTCTGATAGTTTTCTTTTCAACTTCAGTATATATTCTACTGCTGTTATTTTTTTCACGTATCCATATATAACCGTTTAGCAGATAGAGGAGGAAGGGGGGACACGTACCTCTAACAAAAATTCGGAAACGGATCCCTAAATCGAAAAATGGTGTTCTCACCCTCACAATATTTTTCAAAAACCTTTTTAACGATACCCCAAACGATGGGTAAATAGAGAAAAAAAATTACTCTCCCACTTTACTTGTGTGGGAGCTACCCAAAAAAAATTATGTTTTAAGATTTTTTTCTCCCATTTTTTTGCCATGAATATACATACCCATACTAAATTACAGCTTTCTAGTACTTATAGTCTCTGAGTAAAACCGCGGACGGACAGACAGACAGACATGGCGAAACTATAAGGGTTCCTAGTTTACTACGGAACCCTAAAAACCGGCCAAGTGCGTGTCGGGCCGCGCGCAGTGTAGGGTTCTGTAGTTGCGAATGACAACTTTGAGTTCACACTGTTCACACTCACACCTCACAGTTTAACGACCAAGAACATCTAACAACGAAAATTGTATGAAATATTATATTTTCCAGTACATTTTATTAGTTGGTTGCCTACAACTTTTTAGTTTGCACTAAAAATTTGCAAATATTTCGGAAACGGATCCCTAAATCGAAAAATGGTGTTCCCGTACTCACAATATTTTTAGAGACCTATTTAATGATACCCAAAACGATGGGTAAGAAGAGAAAAAAAATACTCCTCCACTTTACTTGTTTGGGAGCTACCCTAAAAATTTTTTTTCCAAGATTTTTTCTACCACTTTCTTGGCATGATTAATATGTATACCCATACCAAATTACAGCTTCCTAGTTTTTATAGTCTCTGAGTAAAACCGCGGACGGACAGACAAACATGGTGAAACTATAAGAGTTCCTTGTTTACTACGGAACCCTAAAAATTGGTAAAAATCACAAAAAGTACCTTGGTGTGTATTGAGTTATTGCAGTTATAACTTATCAAACACTGCACAGTGCAAAGGCACAAATTTTCATCAGCAAGTACATTATTTTTACCAAAAAATGTCAATATAATTACCTCCCGCCATTTTACATTAACTTGACATGTTGCTATGGAAACGCGTGAGATTAACACATATAGCGCTGAGGTATTGAGTTATGTATGATTGGACTTAAATTTAAAATTTCGAGGAATGGAACAATGCCAATATATAACGTAGCTCCTCTACTGTTATATCTCAATGCACAGGTCACTGCCCTGCTTTGTCTCTTAGAATGGCAAATAAATATTGCTAGGATGAATGTTTAAGGAAGTCTGTCAGAAAAAAAAACTGTATTTTTAATACCTAATAAGGTATTAAAAATACAGTTTTTTTCTTCATTAACAATTTGAAAAGTATTGAAAATAATACTGATTTAAAAGAATACTTTTAAATCAGTATTATTTTCAATACTTTTCAAATTGTTAATGCAATATACCCATTTCTTATATACATTATTTTGTTCCCAAACATTACCGACCATTTCATTTCCCTCAAATTGAATACTTGGCGTATTTGAAGTAAGTAAACTCGGTATCAAGATTTAGGGGAATATTCAATTTAGTTTTTGCAAGAGGGTGCATGGTGCGTCGAGATATCTGGGCAGCCATCGTCGCTGAGAGATTGAAGGAAGCTCTATCACTGAGACGCATCACCGCACTAGTGACTACGACTTTTTCAAATAAAACCTCCTGTTTGTCCAACGATAGTACCTATACTTAGATGTTTACAAGTCGTAAACCAAAGACTTTTTTTTTCTGAAACGTCTTGAGTACGGTTTTGCCGATTTTGCATTTAATAAAGAGACTCGTGACAAATACTTATTAGTACTATTTTCAATACTTAATGTAAAAATTTAATTCGATACTGATATAGAACAAAACATATATTTGTTTGACAATGCTTTTTTAATTTAATTCGTTGTATAGTAGCACTTCGTTACATAAGTACATATGTATACCCCACAGAACACAGAAAGACATATACCCAGTGTGAATTAAAACTTTTGAAAATGTAGAAATAAAAGTCCAGTGTAATATAACTTGTATATTTCTAAGCAGCAAATTAGATTATCAGTCAAAAAAAGTCACGTCACAGGAGATTGTTGTGGCCAAAAATAACTCGAGGAAATAATAATATCATTTTTTCTCGTCCATTAGGTCTGCGTTGCGATGTTTTTCGAGCGTTTATTTCACTTTACTGATTCCACACTTCACAGTCAGGGGAAAACATGTCACTTCGATCTGACAGTGAAAAACAGCCCTCGTGTCATTTGTCAACGTCAGCTACTCAACGCGGGGGCAAAACATAATTTCATAAAGACATCCTTGTTCTTGTTATGCCGTACGGAGCCGAGCCGCTTTTTACGGTGCCGCCTTAGTCGAGTTTCTTATTTGATAGACGCCACCTTGTGCGATACCCGGACAAAATGATTAGTCACTCGATTATGGAGCTTGTCATACTGCCTTGGCCTGGAGGCCGGGAGATACAAGTTTCGTGACGCACAACACTGCCGTTACACACAGCAACGTATGTTTCGGAGATAGTATATGACATATCGCCTTCTAGAACAGTCGTTAAGGAGTTCTTGGCGGGAATTTTAGCGGACTTCACGGTGTCTGTTTTGGATTGTTTCGCAAATTGATTCTAGTGGACTTTATAATGTGAAATTGGTGTTATTTTGTGTTATAAATGCCCATATTTATGAACAATGTGTAGAATAACTAAAATAGACTGTCATTGTGCGGCTGTAGTAAGATTTACATAGCGGGCTGGTGGTTGTCCGCCTTGCTGCGTCGTCAATGATGAAACCAGTGGATTCGCAAAGAGTTGTCGCCAGGGGCTCCGTGAAAACAACGAAATGAATTACACCATCATTTCGTTGACAACAAAGAAGAATAACTCGCCAACTGGCGAAATAAATGAAGAAAGGCTCTAAAGGACTTGTATCAAGGGCCGTAAAACAATAATTAAAAAAAAAAACAGTCGTTAAGCTAAGTCAAATGCCTTTAGGCAGTTTGTAATTGGCCACTAAACACAAGGAAAATAACAACCTGTTAGCACATAAAACTACATTTCCTGCCAGCGACTTCCTGGAGGGTTAGTTATAAAGTAACCACTATGATACTATGACATTTCTAAAATTAAATGTTTTCTGGAGTAAACATGGCGCTTACCTATCAATCCGCTAATCGGTCATACATTTTTAGGGTTCCGTAGTAAACTAGGAACCCTTATAGTTTCGCCATGTCTGTCTGTCTGTCTGTCTGTCTGTCTGTCTGTCTGTCTGTCTGTCTGTCTGTCTGTCCGTCCGCGGTTTTACTCAGAGACTATAAGTACTAGAAAGCTGTAATTTGGTATGAGTGTGTATATTAATCATGGCAAAAAAGTCGTAGAAAAAAACCTTGAAAATATATTTTTTTTTGGGTAGCTCCCATACAAGTAAAGTGGGGGAGTAAATTTTTTTTCTCTATTTACCCGTCGTGTGGGGTATCGTTAAAAAGGTCTTTCAAAAATATTGTGAGGTTAAGAACACCATTTTTCGATTTAGGGATCCGTTTCCGAAATATTTGGTTTTAAAGTGCAAAATTTTGTTAGAGGTACGTGTCCCCCCCCTCTATCTGCTAAACGGTTATATATGGATACGTGAAAAAATTACAGTAATAGTATATATACTGAAGTTGAAAGGAAAACTATCAGAGCTGGGTACTAAGTGCAAACTGCAACCAACTTATAAAATGTACTGGAAAATGTAAAATTTCATACAATCTTCATTGTTAGATGTTTTTGGTCGTTAGACTGTGAGGTGTGAGTGTAAACAGTGTGAACTCAAAGTTGTCATTCGCAACTACGGAACCCTACACTGCGCGTGGCCCGACACGCACTTGGCCGGTTTTATTGAATTTGACTGAATATTTCTAAACTAAATAAACAAATGTACTAAACATAAGACTTTTAGGTACAATATTATTATAATGATAGACAATACCTGATATATAGATATGGATTTATTTTTGAAGTAGTCAGAAAATAATCCATTATCTTCCACTAAGCCGTGAAAAGGTTTTCTTTACTATGCTTACATCTTGAAGACCTATGTTATTTGACAGCAGCCTGCAAGATGCGTCTCGGGTTCGATCCCCGGCCAGGACATGATGGAAAATGATATTTTTCAGAATGCTCTGGGTCGACGTTTATGTGTACATGTATCTATTTAAAAAATATAGTGTCCTTGAGTTGGTATCTTACGATACAATTTCAAAAACTCAGTGTGATCTGTCTCTATATATTTATTTATTTGGTAGCCAATGGTAAAAGCTAACATTAAGTTATAAAGATCTTTACAATACCTACTTAATGACGGTCTTTGATGGAAATGCTTTTGATGGATTCAGAAATTAATTTACTACGTACTGAGATTAAAAGGGTAATGATGAATGGGGCGAAGGGCTATGACATCCGAAATAGAGTCACGCACGCCTATTCTCATTCATATAAGTACTGATTAAATCGTGTCAACTGCAAGTATCATTAAACATTCAATTCGTTCAATATGTTCATATGGATTTCTGTAATGAGCATAGAAACAAAAAAAAAACAATGTGTTAGTTACACATCTCGCATAAATCCTTAAATCGTGGTTAAAACTACTCAAAGCAATATTTCAAATCTTTATTAGGCCATACCCCTTCGGTCATTTGCTATTTGTTTGTTTTAACTCCTTATATCCTCAGCAATTATCGGAACTGAAGTCTTTATCGCCGATCGCTACCTGCATGACACCAATCTCTGCCGGTAGCTCCAGAACCGTAGACAAATACCACTGAAAATAAAGCACAAGTTTTTCCCACGCTGAAGATAGCACACAGAGCCTTTTCTTTAACTGAATGATAATATTACGTTTGTCCTGTCTACGATGAAATATATGATTTAATTTATAGGTACAGATTAGGCTAAGCTAAATTTTATTTGTTTGATAAACATTTACAAATCAATTGTAGTCTTTCTTCTGCTTTTCTCGAAAAGAAATAAAACAAAAAGTCAAACTGTAAAGATTGTTAGAAACTGTTGGTTTTGGAAGTTATACAAAAGAGACTGATAAATAATTCAAATGCTGCAATGCGGTCCCGAAGGAATTGACAAGGAATGTTCCTTGTGTATTATAGTTCTTGAGTCGGACACAACAACGCGCTTGAGAACTTGGCGGGACTGATACAATTCATAAATAACTAAATGGACAACGTAACTTTTTCTTGTTACTTCATGGTACATTAAAAGTTAACCAATAACTTTTAGAAAGAATGTGGATTAGAACGGCAAAGGTGCATTTTCGTATCAGCTAGCGAGTTTCTTGGGAAGACTTTCAACTTTTTCCATTTTATCGGCGTATACCTATTGAAATTAAATAGGTATATGCCATATATTTCGAAAAGCTATAATGAAATTGTTTTTTGTCACATTAAATTTTGATCAATAGGTCTTTAACATATATTGGATGTTCAGAATGGTATTTCGATACACATATCCATGGCGGACGTTATTCAATATCATAGGATATCGTGAAGCCAATCTTTTGTCACAATTATTTTACCTGTGTGATTAATAAAATGAGTAGTAGACTGACAATATTATCAAGGTTAACACAAGCTGTTGCTTATAAACATCAAACAGACCTTTTCCATCCGTCTGGCCAGCGTGGAGATTGTAGGCTAAATCTTCTGAATGCTCTGGCTAACATATATATATGGCTGTGGTAGTACAGAGAAGGTTGTGATCCTGCAGTAGAGACTAAAAAAGAATGATGATTACCAAGGTAAAAATAAATGATAGTTAATACTGTGTAGATTAATTATGTAGCGATCGAAATGTGATACATATCTCATAAACTTCATAATCACATATACATTAACTAGCTGTTACCCGCGGCTTCGCCGCGTGGTATATAGCCTATGTCCTTCTCGGTACCCTAACCTATGTGTATGCAAAATTTCATGATGACCGGTTCAGTAGATTCGGCGTGAAAGCGTAACAAACAAACAAACAAATAAACAAACTCACTTTCGCATTTATAATATTAGTTAGGATAGTTAGCATTAGTTAGGATTAGTTAGGATTAGTTAGGATTAGTTAGGATTAGTTAGGATTAGGATAGGATTAGGATAACAACAAGTCGTTTGGTGAAGCTTCACAAAAAAACGTGGTGCAGGGGTAATTACTAATTAGTGTTTTCATTCATACTAATGTATCGGTTATAGTTTATAGATTAAGTATAGTTTACATAAAACACAATACTTATCGTTATGAAATTAAAATTGGCCAAGTGCGAGTCGGGCTCGCCCATGAAGGGTTCCGTAGAAGCAAGCTTAGATTAGCCAAAAACATCTATAATTTTTCGCCAGCAAAAATAACTATGTTTCATAGTGTTTGTACTAATGACAAAGTTATTTTTGCGGTTAAAAAAGTGCTATAACTTTTTAGTTTGTACTTATTACTCAGCTCTGATAGATTTCTTTTCAAATTCGTTATATATACTACTCCTGTATTTTTTTACGTATCTCTATGTACGTATCTGTATGTACCTTTTAGCTGATAGAGGGGGTGGGACACTTACCTATAACAAAAACGGATCCCTAAATCGACAAATGGTGTTCTCAACCTCACAATATTTTTTAAAGACCTATTCAAGAATACCTCACACGATAGGTTAGTAGAGAAAAGTAAAAATTACTCCTAATTTACTTGTATGGGACTTACAATTAAAATATTTAAAAAAAAAAATCTACCACTTTTTTGGCATGATTTACATACATACCCAAACCAAATTACAGCTTTCTAGTACTTATTGTCTCTGAGTAAAATCGCGGACGGACAGACAGACAGACATGGCGAAGCTACAAGGGTTTCTTGTTTACTTCGGAAACCCAAAAGAGGATGAATAAGGGTTTTACACCAGCTATTTTGGTGGATGTTAATAGGCACCAGAGTAACATTCATGTCATTCAACATGTCAGCATTGACATGGCAATTATATCTAGTGATGTGGCATTACGTACCTGGTATTTTATATTTGACACGCAACAAAATAAGAGTAAAACGAATTCATGAATTCTTTTCGATAAGCCGGCCGCTGTTAGTGGGTCAACTCACGATGTGTCAATTGTTGCTACTTGTCCTATTATTATTCAATGACAGCGGCTTATCGAGGTCGACGCCTGCCATTTGTGGTGAGTATTACAGAATTTAAATGTCACAATGTTCATAAACTTTTTTGACTAGTTCTCGTACTCTTTTTAACTCGTGATAAAGAAAAAGATCGAAATCGATGAATGAAATGCAGTCGATAGGTACTCGTACAGAGTATTTGCCGGATGTGCGTACCCAGATTGTCTTATCAACCTGTCACGAATATGAACACATATCAATATCATTTATATTCAGGCAACAAGTAAAATTTACCCTTACAGACAAACATTGTGCATAAAATTATATAAATATCCTTAAAAAACTAGGTTCCACGTGTCAGCGACGTGAGTGCTGAATTTAGTAAAATCTGCTATAGGGCACGACTTAGGATGTTCTTAGAATAAAGAATGATCTAGAAAAAGGTCCATGGATGGCTCTAAAAGACGACATGTAATGAAAAAAATATCAGCAGTTACCAGATTCTACACACTATGTTTTAATCACTTCATCCGTTCAATGGTATGCAATTTCAAAAGAAACAAATCATTTATTTTAGGTTATTAATAACACTCATCATTATTTTATTCTAATATTAATTAAATCAGTGCCAACATATACACAATGGTAATTATGTGCCACAGGCCATAACGTATCAATTAATTATGAAATTCAATTTGACCGTCCAATTTACCTGGTGTATCATATAACCCAACACGGTGAATATATTACTAGCTCATTATCACAAGACATGAGGAGCTGTAACGTTATTAAAACTCTTGGCGCTGTAGACCTCAAATATCTGTCTTTGCATAATTCAAAATTAAATATATTTTAATTTCGCACGTTAAAGCAACGACCTAAGAGACGAAACAAAAGTAATAAAAAGCAAGATATAATTTAAAAATAAAGTTTTAAAAATTCTGTCAAAATTACAGAGGTCATTGGGGCCACTAACCTTACTTAGGTATATTGTGTCATCGCAATTTTAAACATTTCTAAAATTTGAATCGTCAAAAACCCTGTGTAATTTTTGAACTACAAAATTTCACGAGAATTCGTTGAGCAATGCGACCTATAAAGGAGAATCCAGACAGACATATTTTGCTCAAACTAAAAACAGAGTTGCACATTAATTGTTACCGATATTAACACATAGATACTGTTCCTGAGGGATCGAAAGTTATTAGTAGGTACAATAAAGCTTATTGAATATGATGATTATACTTAATTATAACACAGTCCACATTCCTATAGACTTTTGTTACAATAGTAATCTGTCGTGTTCTAGCATGGCGCAGTTTCATTCAAGCAGCCAAGACCACAGCATGAAAAAAATCTTCTGTATCTGTAACCATTTTGTTTTGCCTAATTCTTCTCCTTTCTTTCACTTTGAGGGAAGCGAAACCATTGTGTCGCGAACCCTCACACTCACCCTAATTATGGTTTCGTAACAGATCGAAACTAGTCGGCGAATATGACGAAAATAAAACGTGATTAAAGCCCGGTTTGTATAATGAAATTAACTCGTGCAGATTATTATATAAAAAGTTTTACAGTAATATTTGGTCTCGATTTCCGTTCCTGTTTGGACCAAAAGTATATAGTCACATATCTGCACCTACGATATCTGCACATTAACAGGGTATCTTAATAATTTATTTATTTCACCAAAAACTATAACGTAGTTCAAAATTTGTTAAATTAAATGTTTTCCTGGAAGCCCAACATCTGTTAAACTTGGCCTTCGCTGGCTAAATCAGGAACACAAAAGTAAATTGTCTATTTTATCAAGATTCTATGACAGTTCTTTTATGAAACCTTGGTCTTATCGAGCTGTTCAGCATTGAAACATAGGTACCTATATGCCTTCATAGATTGAACAGCCCTCGTTTCTTTCATTTTGATATCGGCTTTTACTTTTATTGACAAACTCAGCGAGGATCTTTAAATGGGCTTTAATAAAAAACGTAATGAATTACGTAAATTGAAAATTTAAGGAGGGATAAACTTGAGTTTCAAATATTATGAGTACAGTTTGCAAACAACATTTTTTATTTCCAAAAAATGTACGAACCTGATAAAATGTGTCATAAACAATAATGCATTTACCTACTTAAATAAATAAATAAATAAATATATAGGGACATATCACACAAATTGAGCCAGCCCCACAGTAAGTTGTGAACTTGTGTCGCAGGATACTAACTCAACGATACTATATTTTATAATATATACTTATATAGATAAACATCCAAGACCCAGGTCAATTTGAAAAAGATCGTTTTCCATCATGACCTGACCGGGGATCGAACCCGGGACCCCCGTGTCGCAGGCTGGCGTGTTGACCGCTGCGCCACGGAGCTCGCCTTACTTAGCGACCTAGTTAATTTAAATATGATAATAGGCATTGAAATTCACGCGAGTCATCATTTAAACTTCATTAATAATTACATCCGCTAATATGTAACCTCAGAGGAGTTAAGATTTTATTCCTTTTTAATTGGGTATTTTAAAAATTGACACAGTAATTAACACAATATCACAGTATTATACTACTATGTATTTGGGCGCAGAAGTTTGCAAAACTAGCGCCAACCAGCAATTAATTCTTTGAATACTAAATCGTATCAAATTGAAAAAATCTTATAATTTAGGTAGGTAATGCACTAGTAAATGACTTGTAGTATAATGGCATTACTATTCATTAATATTGGTTTGACAAATTGAGAGAAAAACCCGGTTAAGGCCAAAAGTGGCCACTTTAGGGGATAATGAGTACCTAGTTCTCTTAACTTACCAAATGCTGTATAACTACTACAAGTACCAGTAGCGTTATATACTAGTGCATTACACTATTAGATTTTAAATTTAACATGATTTAAGATCAAAAGAATTTAGTTCTGGGGGCGCTTGTTTCGCATACCACTACGCCTGTTGGCAAACTGTTGCCGATTTTATGAACTGCCCGTACACTCTTCCGGGAACAGTTTGAAATTCCATTAGTAGCTTATCTACTCCTAATAGAAAACCGCGGCGCCCTCTCGCATACCAAATGCTCGTGATAAAGAAATGTCGATTAATATTGTTATTAATTAAGCTACCAAAAGGCTATATCTCCATTGAATATTTAAGGGTGGGGCGCGGCTGATCAGTATTCCAGTCGGAGCCTGTTAGTTTGGTTAGGGAGCTCTCAAGAGTCTCAGAGGCGATTCCCTAAACAGGTTACCTAACCGCATTTATATCGTCAGCGGAACACAAATATTAGCATAATTAGTTCGACTCGTACGCCGCTTAAATATAAATACGTCTTGTCTAATCAGTTGTATAAGTGATGCCGAACCCCGGGGCAATCGATTGTGAGAACACTTTGATATTTTGATGTTATTCAGATTTCGATTCTTTGATCTGAGAATGTGAGTGGAAAGAATTGGAAATTATGAAATATATTGGGAGAGGAATGTAAATTAATAAATTTTGCTTTCTGCATGCTGAACTTAGATATTGGATTTGTTTATTACTATATTTTCGGTGAAAAATAATAAGATGAAGATATATTATAAAATCGAAGAACAGTCAAAGTAACGTAAATATAATATCTTAATAATATTTTAAACGAAAGACAGTGAATCTGAACCATTGCATGTATGTACAAATATGTATATAGACAGATCTACTAAATATACTTAGATCTTATGCAGTCCACGCTTAAATACTATAGGTAGATTTTATGTTCATTACGTGGATTTGAACTTAACGTTGTTTTTCAATACATTCAATATCAATACGGTCCTTAAGACATCGAAAAATTATTCTTGACTTAACTGGGATTAAATCACAATATTGCCCAATTTGTTTTATGGTTATTACCATAAAATAAATGCATTTTACTACGTTTTTTAATACATTTAAAATTTGCTATTGAAAAGTATTGAAAAACATCGTATGATTCTCGGAAGCAGTAAACTAACTTATTATAAGCGCTGGGCTTTGCTTAAACGCTTCGTATATAATGTCCAGCTTACCGTGAAGTTGGAAGTATAAGTTTAAATGATGGAAGTTGACGCAGAAATTATCGCGGTAGAAGCTTATATTTCTGTATAAAAATACTTATACAGATAATAATGTAGTACAGTTAAAAAGGCATAACATGAACACCTGTGAATCAGCCATGTAACATTATTACAGCAAACTTAATACACAAAAGCAATAGCGTACATGGCAATAACAATACCCCTTAACAAGTACATACAGCGGTCAGCGATGCAACACGCCAGGCTAATGACCGTTGACTCAGATAAAACCTAATTTACGGCCACGCTCACATTACTGCTCACACTGCACATGCTTTGCAACTGAACGCAAATATAATACCAACCAATCACAAATATTTGCCTGTAAACGATTCGAGTTTAGTACCCACGACGAATACAAGATATCTTCTAAACAATATAAAAAATTTCAGAGGGCTTCAATCAAATGTAAAAAGGAACGTTTATTAAATAACATAATTTCGTTTCTCAGACACACGAATATCAATGAAAAACCAAAATACTACCAGTTATTACACATTCAGATTTTAAATTTTGATATTTTGCTGAATGGCGATAAATTCGCATACCACTGCGCCTTAAGGCTCCACACTAGGCACACTAGCGACGCCAATAATTTTATTCCTAATACTTTACAAATAGAAAGAAATTTAAGAATGTAAATCATATAAGCCTTAGTAAATAACCTGAAGTACTTGTGTAATATTTTAATACTACGAGAATCAGTCATTAAGAGAATTACTGATTACCGCCAAAAACGGCCGTTCGGTAATCAGTAGTTCTCTTCATATAATATTAAAACATGATTCCAAAAATACTTTAGGTTATTTACTAAGGCTTATATAATTTACATTATTGAATATCTTTCTATTTGTAAAGTACCTATTAGGAATAAAATTATTGGCGTCGCTAGTGTGCCTAGTGTGGGCCTTAAAAGCTATAATGTTAGAACGGAGAAATACAGACTGATTTTGAACCTATGAGGGATATCAAAATCTCAGAATTAGAATCCCTAATAAAATACAGAGTTTTAAGAAGAAAAAACAGGTTATAAACAAAAAATAAAATTAGACTTTTCATAGAAATTCGCCCAGCTGATTGATGACTTTGTATGGGAGATCTAAATTTTATTTTCATCTTAATTTCTTTTTCCTTGCAATTCTGTATTCAATTAAGGATTCTGATTCCAATATAGCTCGTAGGTTCAAAAACAGCCTGTATTTATTAGATCATATTTACTTTAACCTGATCTTCACTCATTCATCTTGCGGCTACACAGCGATCACTTATCCTATCTGTTTGCGTGTTATTGCTTATCCGTATTGCAGACCGCAGTGTCTAAAGTTATAAAGCTTAAACCCAAGCGAGTCGTTCATTGTGGAGAAATTTCGTGGTAAACGTACCATAAATTTTGTGCTCAGGGCAAAGTTAGTGAATAATTTTCCGTGTCTCTGTTTATTATAAGCTGAGAAAGTTGGCATCGAGTTGTTGCGTAATCAACTCTGTGAATGTGGATCTCGGTTCACTGATTATGGACTGAACTGAATATATGCCTGTGTTACGATTGTATTCCAACGTGATTGTAACTTCTGAATATCTGTTTGTACTTTAGCCTATTGACTTGATTTGACGAGCTCCGTGGCGCAGCGGTCAACACGCCAGGCTGCGACACGGATGGTCCCGGGTTCGATCCCCGGTCAGGTAAAAATGAAAAACGATCTTTTTCAGATTGGCCTGGGACTTGGATGTTTATCTATATATGTATTTGTTATAAAATATTCTATCGTTGAGTTAGCATCCCATAACACAAGTCTCGAACTTACTTTGGGGCTAGCTCAATCTGTGTGGTTTGTCCGTATATATTTATTTATTTATTTACTCATCTACGATTTCGTAGGATTTTACGCTGTGTTAGATATTGTTAAACGTTGAATTTAATACACTTATATTAAAGAATATCTATATAATACATTGCGTAGGCGTATATTAGCTTTTTCATGTTTTTAATTTCATAATTTTTTGCCATATCTCTTGGTTTTCTTACTTATCATGTACATATTCGATGTAAAGAGTACTTGAATATATTAACAAAAGTTTGTCTATTTAATAACTTTAGTCCCCCTGTAATCGGGTAAATACTTGTACTTCATGCACATGTCCGCAATTCTTGAGATAGGTAACCCATGAAGAGTTAGCGTCAGGCAGCTGGCCTACCAAAATTATTAAAATCGTATCAATGCATAAATACTGTCATAATAGCGGATAATGTTAGTCCATTAATCGCGTATATATTTAAGTCATCTTAATAAATAAATTCAAAAACGTGGAGAAAATCTCGAATATACTATTTATTGATTTCCTTAAAATAATCAGGGAACATCGTTTGGAAAACGTCAAATAAATCTCAGCAGCTCTCTAAGTAAAAGTGCAAACAGCTGCAAACACAACAAGTAGTTTATCACAATATAATAACAAAGCGCTACTGACCCAGTACAATCAAAAAGTACTTACACATGCAATGAAGATAAGTTTCTTGAGCCCGGTAATTGAGACCGCTCTCAAATCCTTTGCCGACAGCGCTGCGTAACTGAGTTTGAAGCCAGCTGTACAACTTTTTTGCCTCCCTTTTTTCTTTGAACGAAGTTATTACAAATTTTTAACTTTAGCGGATGGTATAATCTGCGGGTACTGCGACAAAGTGAAGCAAACGAGTGTCTCGTTATAATTAACTCATTATAATTTATTTTACTTTACTGCGGGAAGAACAAAGGCAGATGGAAGATATCTATAATTTAGAAAGGTCAGAGAAATATTACAATACCAGCTGTGGTGTCGCCCGCGGCTCTACCCGCGTTACTGTCGATCCCACAGGAACCTTACCTACATTTTCGGGATAAATGTAGACTATCTGTTAATTCAGGAAATAACCTGTCCGTGTGCAAAATTTCATACAAAACCGTTGACATGTTTTGGTGTGATTAAGTAACAAACAGCCACACTTTGGCATTTATAATATTTGTAGGATTATATTTGCACGAATTGCGCCCAAAAAGTTAGTATATATGGGTCACAATCCTAGGTACTGACTGCCTTACTCTATTCTTACACCCTCCTGATTTCCCAATATGTAGATCAAAATGATAAGACAATTCAAATAAGTAAAGACATAGGCAGGACTTAATCATCAAGTGTAATTTAGAGCAAAATAAATTTAGCTGCCAAAAGGTTTTTCTGTGAAATGTAGCCGCCTTAAAGCTAAGCGAATTTTAGGTAAATTTGCAACATTTTTAATAAAAAATGATTTGTAAACTAGTACAGCAAATTAAAATTAACGGTCCAGCGAGCTGCGGCCGGGGCAGCTGTCGCAGGCATCGATGCATGCGACGACAGGTGATACCGCCCGGCACAAAGCTCACTGTAATATGTTTATACATACATACAAATATCTACTCTTTTGTCGTTTTATTTTAAGGTTGTTTGCAGTTCGTCGCTCGAGATACATAGATCACGTAGATAATGTGTTTATTTATAGGTACATAGGCACTATTCATTACATCTACTCTTTGGTCATTTTATAAAAAAAAAAATGTGTAAGTCGTCGCTTGAGAAACATTGATCTTGTTGTATGTTACGAGCACGGGTTGATATTAAACTCACACTTACTCAATCTGACGGATACGTATTAGCATATAATTTCTAGATCATTTCTAAGTAACAAGAAATTATATGCTAATACTTATCATAATTTGTGATCTTTTTTTCATCATCATCGTCAAGTCTTTTTTAGTCTTAACTGCAGGAGCATGACCCTCTATGTACTACGAGAGCCATTTATTATGTTAGAGGATTTGGCCTACACTCACCACGCTGGCCAGATGGTTTGGAGAGGTCTCTTTGATGTGTATAAGCTTTGTTTAGCTTATTTTTCCTAAGTCGCCTTCTACGATATGAACGGGAAGACTTGTAGTGGTCTTATTCTACTCTGCCGGAAACCACACGGCATTTAGTAACCATAATTGGTAAACGACTGAAATTTTCACAGAATGTGTATGTCTCATGCCGCCACAAAGAAATTATCTCGCGCGCTCTCGTAGAGACAAAGGTAATGTCAGCCGATTATGCTCAGCTAGTAGGTGAAAGTCGCATAATCGGCCTACCAGTTCGTGTTAAAAAAACGTTGTTTGTTGTTGTTTTTCGTGTGTGTAAGTGGCCAAGACTGATTTCAGATTTTTCAAGCTGCCCACGTTAAATGCGGGTTATTATTTTACTGTTTTACTCTCGGTGCGTTACCACTTGTAGACTTGTACGCTGTCTTGAATAAAATGCGTTACCAGATATAAAATACTTGTACCCTTCAATAATTTGATCATATTTTCAAAAATAAATAATTTTGTCCATTAAGATTTTATTAGGAGCAAGTATAAGAGTTAAACTATAACACTTTGCTTTAGCCGCAGTATATTATCCATACTTTAGAAAATATAAGACATTCAAATAACCAGATAAATTTGCCTGGTACAGCGCCAGCAGATTGTCTGTTTCTTTGATTGGCTTGGATTTATAATGACACTAGGTGTTGCCCGCGACTTTGCTCGCGTGATATATAGCCTATATCCTTCCCAATACCTCAACCTATATTTGTATGCAAAATTTCATGATGATTGGTTCAGTAGATTGGGCGTGAAAGCGTTATAAACAATTAAATTAACTCACTTACTTTCGCATTTATAATATTAGTTACGATAAGTTGGGATCTTAGGAAACTTATGATGAGTTTGGTGTTTTTGGAACATCACTTAACAACTACATACTTATAATTTCGTTAAGAACAAAAAATATGTTGTCGATATCGCTGATTAAATTCCAGTCCCATCACTAGATGTATGTCGATAGTGCTTACACTGCTAAGTTATGCTGGCGCTGTACCAGGCAAATTTATCTGGTTATTTGAATGTCTTATATTTTCTAAAGTATGGATAATATACTGCGGCTAAAGCAAAGTGTTATAGTTTAACTCTTATACTTGCTCCTAATAAAATCTTAATGGACAAAATTATTTATTTTTGAAAATATGATCAAATTATTGAAGGGATAGGTACAAGTATTTTATGTCTGGTAACGCATTTTATTCAAGACAGCGTACAAGTCTACAAGTGGTAACGCACCGAGAGTAAAACAGTAAAATAATAACCAGCATTTAACGTGGGCAGCTTGAAAAATCTGAAATCAGTCTTGGCCACTTACACACATGAAAAACAACAACAAACAACGTTTTTTTAACACGAACTGGTAGGCCGATTATGCGACTTTCACCTACTAGCTGAGCATAATCGGCTGACATTACCTTTGTCTCTACGAGAGCGCGCGAGATAATTTCTTTGTGGCGGCATGAGACATACACATTCTGTGAAAATTTCAGTCGTTTACCAATTATGGTTACTAAATGCCGTGTGGTTTCCGGCAGAGTAGAATAGGACCACTACAAGTCTTCCCGTTCATATCGTAGAAGGCGACTTAGGAAAAATAAGCTAAACAAAGCTTATACACATCAAAGAGACCTCTCCAAACCATCTGGCCAGCGTGGTGAGTGTAGGCTAAATCCTCTAACATAATAAATGGCTCTCGTAGTACATAGAGGGTCATGCTCCTGCAGTTAAGACTAAAAAAGACTTGACGATGATGATGAAAAAAAGATCACAAATTATGATAAGTATTAGCATATAATTTCTTGTTACTTAGAAATGATCTAGAAATTATATGCTAATACGTATCCGTCAGATTGAGTAAGTGTGAGTTTAATATCAACCCGTGCTCGTAACATACAACAAGATCAATGTTTCTCAAGCGACGAGTTACACAATTTTTTTTTTATAAAATGACCAAAGAGTAGATATAATGAATAGTGCCTATGTACCTATAAATAAACACATTATCTACGTGATCTATGTATCTCGAGCGACGAACTGCAAACAACCTTAAAATAAAACGAAAAAAGAGTAGATATTTGTATGTATGTATAAACACATTACAGTGAGCTTTGTGCCGGGCGGTATCACCTGTCGTCGCATGCATCGATGCCTGCGACAACTGCCCCGGCCGCAGCTCGCTGGACCGTTAATTTTAATTTGCTGTATTAGTTTACAAATCATTTTTTTTTTTAAAGTTGCAAATGTACCTAAAATTCGCTTAGCTTTAAGGCGGCTACATTTCACAGAAAAACCTTTTGGCAGCTAAATTTATTTTGCTCTAAATTACACTTGATGATTAAGTCCTGCCTATGTCTTTTACTTATTTGAATTGTCTTATCATTTTGATCTACATATTGGGAAATCAGGAGGGTGTAAGAATAGAGTAAGGCAGTCAGTACCTAGGATTGTGACCCATATATACTAACTTTTTGGGCGCAATTCGTGCAAATATAATCCTACAAATATTATAAATGCCAAAGTGTGGCTGTTTGTTACTTAATCACACCAAAACATGTCAACGGTTTTGTATGAAATTTTGCACACGGACAGGTTATTTCCTAAATTAACAGATAGTCTACATTTATCCCGAAAATGTAGGTAAGGTTCCTGTAGGATCGACAGTAACGCGGGTAGAGCCGCGGACGACACCACAGCTGGTATTGTAATATTTCTCTGACCTTTCTAAAATTATAGATATCTTCCATCTGCCTTTGTTCTTCCCGCAGTAAAGTAAAATAAATAATAATGAGTTAATTATAACGAGACACTCGTTTGCTTCACTTTGTCGCAGTACCCGCAGATTATACCATCCGCTAAAGTTAAAAATTTGTAATAACTTCGTTCAAAGAAAAAAGGGAGGCAAAAAAGTTGTACAGCTGGCTTCAAACTCAGTTACGCAGCGCTGTCGGCAAAGGATTTGAGAGCGGTCTCAATTACCGGGCTCAAGAAACTTATCTTCATTGCATGTGTAAGTACTTTTTGATTGTACTGGGTCAGTAGCGCTTTGTTATTATATTGTGATAAACTACTTGTTGTGTTTGCAGCTGTTTGCACTTTTACTTAGAGAGCTGCTGAGATTTATTTGACGTTTTCCAAACGATGTTCCCTGATTATTTTAAGGAAATCAATAAATAGCAAAGTATATTCGAGATTTTCTCCACGTTTTTGAATTTATTTATATATTTATAAACGTAAATGCCCTAATGTGCATGGTATTATCAGTACAGTAAATAGTTTAATAAACAAAATTCATAAGTAACCTTTATAACAAGTAAGTAGTCAGATGAACAAGAAGTGTGTAGATTTTAAGGAAATTGTAGAAAACAAAAAAATTGCTAAGTAAGTAGTAGCAGATAGCAATTTTTTTGCATTTCTACTATTTCCTTAAAATCCACAACAATGCATATTACAATGCATATTATCACCTCTTTATCCCTTGCAGGGTATAAAACCCAAAGGCCACGTTTAGCATATTAGTGGGCGTTAAGGTTACATTTGCGGAATCAAAATTAGTGATGGGTTGCTGGGTGCATCGCCTATTGACGTGATTCCTTAGATTTTCGTGATTGATACGCTTGTTTTGCATGAAATGTGCTGAAAAGACATCTCTAGTAGAGCGCAAGCGACAGTCATATTTCCTAAAATAAAATTAAAAATTAAAGGGATTTGGGATTGCCTTTAATATGATTTTGACTTGAAACATGTTATCAAAGTTGCTGTTTATTTATTACTGAGACATCAAATCACAATAATTATTAAGAGGAATAGCCTTTAGGAACCCGAGGATAATCCCGTGCCAGAAAGAATTTAGTTAACCTTGCCCCATAGTCACATTACGAGTAAATTATGTAGGTTTGTACATATATCTCCATGGTATGTATGTAACTATTGAAATTTAAATAAATCGAAATTAAGGGCCCACACTAAGCACATTAGCGACGCCAATCATTTTATTCCTAATACTTTACAAATAGAATGAAATTCAAGAATGTAAATCATAAGTATAAGCATTAGTAAATAACCTGAAGTATTTTTGGAATCATGCTTTAATATTAATAGAATCAGTCATTGAGAAAATACTGATTACCGCCAACATTTACATCCTTGAATTTCATTTTATTTGTAATGTATTAGGAATAAAACTATTGTAGCGTCGCTAGTGTGCCTAGTGTGGGCCCTTAATTGTGATAATAAATCTGATGATGTTTTTTTTAATTATAATTTTTTTGTAGAAGTGTTTTCATTGTAAGTAGTTATTAAATGGGGGTGCGAAGCCCTATGTAGGCGAACCCGACTCGCACTTAGCCAGTCTTATTAAATGATCCTGAATTCGAGTTTAACATATTGCGAGGTTATTCGAAATTAACCTGTACTCATTTACTTTGTCTGTGTATCTATGCTTTTGTTTTCTTTTATTTGGGTAGACCCAAATTTAAGAAAAAGAAAGCTAACAGTTTCACTTTGTATTCAATATCATTTTACTTAAACACAATAAATATTAAGTGAAACCAACATACTTATTACAAATAGAGTTATTTTGAGAGAAAGTATTATACGTTAAACATCAATTTATCAGCAACAAATACAAAAACCTATAAACATAAATATGAAAAACTGTTTACAAAGCAAAATGTAACAGGATTTTTCAACCCTCGCCGTAACTAACGGAGTCACAATAATCATTTAGAGTCGTTTGCTGCCTAGTGGAGGAGGGGTGGTGCCAGTTCTATTTCGTTTTATATTCTAGCTATATTTGTACGTATAGCTGTAAAGCTCGCAGTAAGGAGCTATTAAGAAAAAAAAAGTAAAACGTTGACTTTAATCAGTAGTATCTCTGGTTTCCTTATTCTTTTACGAGCTGAATTCAAATTTATTAACAATGAATATCACAAACACTTTACTTATTCTTTGATTTCATTTAGTTTAATTTACAATTATTTTGAGAGAGTAAATTATGTTTAAGCCGTGTGGTTCGCGGTAAAGTAGAATAGGAACAGTCCAAGTCTTCCCGTGGATGTCGTAGAAGACGACTTAGGAAACACAAGATAATAATCATCAAAGCGATCTCTCCAGCACCTCCAGCCAGCGTGGAGAGTGTAAGCCAAATCCTCTGACTGCTCTGGCTAATCTCTTGCGGTACAGAGAGGGTCGTGCTTCAGCAATGGAGACCGAAAAAGTTCTGAAGATGATGATGGTTAAATTGTATTTACTCTCACGAAGTCAGAAATAGCTATTGGAAAAACGCATTAGTTGTTAATTAAAATATGAACAAAGTGTGTTCCACTAAATGGTTCATCAATCAAAAATATAAAATATATTGACAAATGCTTTTAGGACACGCCATGTCAACACATCGAGCCTAAAATTGACAAACGGGCGGCATCAGTCTCCGCTAATACTCGGCAGCTCTACCTCACCCGGTGACGGCCGCGAGCAGAGGCAGTAGTTCAGCTGCGAATGCCTTTAATTAATTTGGATGTAGTTAAACCTTTTAACAAATAAACTCACGTCTCGTCGTAATTTAAAAAATATTTCAAGTGCGCTGACAAATTATCATACATATGGTGATTTTGAATAACTTATGCTGGAATCTGGATCTTTAATAAAACATACCTACCTACGCAAGAAAAAAGGTATTTTTTTAAAAAAGAAGCTATATTTAGAAGGTCCAATTTTTCAAGCGGTTTTCCCTTGCGGTTCTTTATTATGGATTCTGCGATGATATTAAAATATTACTAAGTTGTTCAGAAACAGCCTATATTTAGGTCTTATTGTAATACACTAATATTTTATATTAATAATTTCAGCTGTCAATCTATCCAACTCATTTTGTAAATGACATTTGAGTTTATTGCCCCTCTTCATCACAATTGGCACCTTCAATTTTAATATGAAATCGAAGTCCACATAAAATGTATGAATCGTCTTATATTCAGAATAAAATATTTGAATTTGGAGATCGCAATTTATAAAAATCTAAGCCGTCTATAACATCTATCATAAAATGTAATACGAGTATGTCACATGAGACTTTAACCCTAAAAATATCAGACTCAGATAAATTGCCACATCAAATGGTCTAATCATTTATTTATACACACTAGACATCTGCACTCATGTCCATGTCATGAAAATGCCCTTTTTTTGCCAAGTAGATATTATCATTTATTTTTCTTCTTTTCGCAGTATGAAGGGTACGGCGATGATTTATTATCACAAGAATATTTTCATTCATATGTGAATTGTACAATATAGAAGTTGATAAACGACTCAAAATAGAATACGGCATAATTATCTACGAAGAAAAATAAATTGTCAATACAAATAAATTACTGGAAATTGTCTCCAGTGGGGCATCAAAATACTATTAAGGCGCTTATTATTCAAACGGCACACGTAGCGGCGGCAAACGGAAAAATCCAATTAACTCCATACGAAGTTCCCGCGTGCCGCCGCTCCTACGCGTCCGCATCCACTCCTCACACCACTCTCACTAACGACTATTTTCAATAATATTAATGGAATGGAATAACTGAGAGAGGTTTTCATTTAAATCACGATTCAACATTCAGCTTATTGGTACTCTAAGCATAAAAAGAAATATTATCAAAAGCACTTTTCATCATAAATAAATAAGGTGACATTTGGTGACATTCTACTTAAGTAATACCTACCTAAGCAATAATTATTTACGCTCCCGTTTTTATGAAATGCAGAAAGTACAATTAAACCGGACATAGAGATTAAAGTATATTACTTTAACTACTGAAAAGTAAATTTTAGAATGATATTATAGAATAATTGTCGGTATATTTTCAATTGCGCTAAAGAATTTCAAATGAAATACAAACAGGATTGTGGCACGTAACAGTTCACACGGGATTCGCACATAGAATAGAGAGTAGAAAGTAAAATATAAAATAGAGTTCACGAGCACGCTGAGACTAGCGAGCTCTATTTTCTAAGGTCGTAGAGCCATGATTGACCGATAAATAAAACAAAATCTTCGAATTTTGTGAAACACGTTTGAATTTAAATTATTCGTTTTCTGAAGATTTAAAACACCATTACATTTCGCACTTTGTATTCATATCTGTTTTTACGGACTTTGTTTTGATAAAATTAATTCACCACGGCCAATTTTAATACGAAAACAAGGAATCAAAAAGGTTCCACGCTACTCTTAGAAATATAAAAAGAATTAAATAAATCTTGTTTCTCCTCTGCATGAATTACCTATATAAAAGTAAATTGAGAGAATGACTAAAGATCTGAGGATTTCTCTTTAGGCGACCAGCATTATAATATTCTTTGAAATCTCATATATTATCCTAGATATTAGTTTTAAGCATATATACATACAGCATGCTTGAAACCAATATCTAAGGAGATTAACATCCGCGCATGCAACTATTTGATAATAATTTAGCAGCAATGGTCCACTTAGCGGAGATAACAGGCGTTAATGACAAATGACGTGATTTACCGGGCTTACGCGATTTTGGCCGGGCTTCCCCTGACATGGATCTTCAATATTCTAGCCAGCAGCCACACATGTAACAGGTTGGCATTAATTCATTATTTATTCAGCTTCCATTAATGGTAAACAGAAACATTATTTTTGGACGTGAAACTGTGTTGGGAGACTTTTTTATCTTTATGTTTAGCCGCAGCTGCAATAAGTGAACCTTATCAGAGTGAATGTGGTGAGGTTTGTGAGCTACGACAATTGATTGGTGAGAAGGCAGTTGACGGCTTAGGCTTTGCTGTCCGAAATAGTTTAGATCTAAGTGACCACCTTAACATATCTCTCCGCCTACCAATTGTACTATGGGCTTGGGCTATGGGCAAATGCTAAACATAAAAGTTAGTTTACTTGACCAAGGTCACCGTCATCGAAATCGAAGAAATTACATTTCTTCAAAATTGCGCCTTTCTTTGGTATGAAATCCAGCCAGTTGCGTTCAACATAACCAAAGAATATTAGTTCACAATTTTACATACATATATACAAAATACAGAACTACTTTTCTCCCACCATATTTTCTATTAAAATAAAAGGTAAAAAATAAAATCCATATACCTATCTTTACACTATTAATTATTATGTAACAAAAATAATTCTGGCAAAGGATCAATGCTATAGTTTTATAAGCAGAGTCCAAATAATCTTATTTTACCACATGTCAATATTGTACATCAATAAAAATATTTTTTTTTTAACTGACAATTTTCGCCTCTAAGCGAGTTCAAAAATAAATCTGAAACCCGTCTTTAAAGTTGAAATCGTTTTTAAAGTTCCGACTAAACCGAGTTTGAAAGTTTCTAAAACGAATGCAAATTCGAGTGCACGGCGCGAGGTCGTCTATCTCATTCGTGATGTCGAAGGGGTCACGGGACCTGTCATTTGCAATAGGATTTACACCCCTTCATGCCCGTCAAATTATCGCTATCCTTGTTTCCCCTTATCCAAGGTAACTAATAGAAGATAGTAACCACTAGAGCTTCGGCTTTAGAATTCTGAATTAATATGCAAAATAAAATGTTATGACTGACTCAAGAAAAAAAATTGAGATTTGTGAACAATTTTCTAAATTTTATAATACTACTCAGCGCTCTTTTATTAACAGCATTTTAATGGAAATATATAGCAGAAGAACAATATAGCTACTTGTGTGTTCAGTGTTGCACACAGGTAAAGGGCCTGAACTTAGAGTATAAATATTAACTAATACTCTAAGGGCCTGAAGGATTAAGGCCTGTTCTTCTCTGCCGGGAACCACACGGCTTCAAATGTAACGTGACAAAAACCAATTTCCTGAAATTTTGTAATCTAATATCAGTTGATAAAAATACCAATACAAATAATGAAACTCCATTAAGAACAGTACCTACTATACGTTCAATTATAAACAATACAGTGTCGTATAATGGGCAATGCTCAGCAGTGCGATGCGATGCGTAAACTAGCACAGGTCATCACTAATATTAACAGCACTTAAGTACTTTGAACCATGTAACGTGACAAAAACCAATTTCCTGAAATTTTGTAATCTAATATCAGTTGATAAAAATACCAATACAAATAATGAAACTCCATTAAGAACAGTACCTACTATACGTTCAATTATAAACAATACAGTGTCGTATAATGGGCAATGCTCAGCAGTGCGATGCGATGCGTAAACTAGCACAGGTCATCACTAATATTAACAGCACTTAAGTACTTTGAACCAAGTTCGACATTTCGGAAGATTTCCAAAGACTGAATTGACAAAAATTTTCATTATAATTTTTAAACCTGCACACAAAGCTTTACGAGAATCGGTTGACAAATGCGACCTATCGAGTCAGTCGGACAGACATACCTAATACAACTTGCCTAAGCCAAAACAGAGACACTTAGCGCTCGCTCTATCAATCAGAAAATCAAGTACAACCACTGTGCTACAATGGTTAAGACTGTGATACAAAAATGAAGTCCTGGGTTCGACTCCTGGCCATGTATGGTGATGGAAAACGATATTTTTCAGAGTGGCCTGAGTCTTAGATGCTTATATCTATATAAGTATGTATTATAAGATAATTTATTGCATCGTTGACTTATTATCCTACGATGCATGTTCATTATTTGCTGTGGGGCTAGCTCAATTTATGTGAATTGTCCCAATATATTTATTGTTAAGATATTTTCGAAGCTCCAAAAATGCTTTGACGGTAAAAGCATTTATTTACCTATTCAAAGCAAATCGTTATTCGTTTCCTCAGAGAATGAAATAGTGACGGAATATTTGAGACAGGGCCGGACTTATCGGGGGATTTCCGGTCATTGAGCGAGGGGCAACGTCGTGATGGCGGCATTACCGTCACTTTGCCGTCATTACCTTGCTGTGATGCGCTGCCCTTTATCGTTACGCCCTTCTATAATCTTTTACGATCGTAATTTGTCAGCAATAGATAGTACTTATTTGACCTCGACGCTATCACACTATTACTGCACCAAAGTGAGGTAAGTAAGTAAACAGCACATGACTGATAACATATCTTCTTTTTAGTCAGATACACGCAAAATTTAGCATCACCATTGATGTCATGTCAGAATTCTCAGTCTCAAAAAAGAAAGGTATGGTGTTTCGAAATTAGGGTAAATTACAATATCAAATTCCAAATACAATATCCTTACTTTTGTTTGTTACGCTTTCACGCCGTATCTACTAATCCGATCATCATGAAATTTTGGCATTTGGCAGGCGTGGCATAACGCGGGCGGAGCCGCGGTTAACATCTTGTATAAATGTATATCTATATTATATATCATCTATATATTGTATACTAGCTTTTACCCGCGGCATCGCCCGCGTAATATATATAGCCTATGTCCTTCTCGGTACCCTAACCTATGTATATGCAAAATTTCATGATGATCGGTTCAGTAGATACGGCGTGAAAGCGTAACAAATAAACAAACAAACAAACTCACTTTCGCATTTATAATATTAGTTGGGATTGGGAAGTTGGGATGGGATTGGGATTGGGATTGTATAGGGAGGTCTATGCATGACGTAATTTGCAGTTGGTTACTGACCTGTACAACCGACCTATGGTAGCTTTAGAACTGTAAAAAAATATGTACTATTAAAATTAATTACAAGTATTTGCCCGCGCTGGGAATCGAACCTACAACCTCTAGTCTAGTACAACAGATTAGGGTGTTTAGCAAACTTTAATGCTCCAGTGCCAAAAAAATCCACGGTGAACTACTGAGGTTTTTTTTTTTAAATAAGTATTTAAATTCTAAAAATAATAGGACTAATTGTGAATTTGGTTATTGTTATTATAACTTAAACTAATTTGACAGAGAAATTCCTCATTTTTGTAGTTAATTAACATTCCATTTATAAAAAATTTGACATCAGCCTTGTTTCAAATTAAGGAACTTTTTATCAAATTATATTTTCCGACTTTAGATTGGAACTTATTACATGCCTATTAGTACGTCGGATCTCACAGGTAAAAGATATCTATATTACGAATATAATACGATAGTAAGATTACGAAGATACCTACTTACTAGCACTTTTCAACTAGGCCCTAATATTAACATGTTCAAAATAAAATAGTAACGTACTTGCGTACCGTGGTTTTCTTTGATAAAGTTTTCTTTACATGACCTTTCTTATTGCCTGACAATTGGAATTATCCTATCTATAGGATCTAGATTCCTTTTGAGTTTGATCAAATTTGCAGAATATGATGATTTATATGGTCATATTTGCCATGCTGGTCTGGGAGAAAATAAACAACGTAGAATGTACCAGCTGCTTCTCTTCCCGCGCAGGTCGTAAAAGCCGATCGATGGAATGGGCGTCAGCAATCATGTCGATAGGCAATGCGTATAGCAACCCATCACTATTCCGTTCTCACCTACAAGCTCACCAACATGCTAATCGTGGCCGTAAGGTTTTACAGACAAGGGCTCTATCCACCCTGCAAAAGAAGAAGACGTGATAGTGTGTATATATATCTTTTCATAGCATTATTTAGAGACCGTCTCCAGGAGCGAGAGAATCGCCACATGTCCAGTCCACTCTTCTATCTTATACTATTATATACTGAACTTGACTGAAATTATTATTCATTTTAACTAGAATTTATCTACTTGTGTTCCTGAGAAAGAGAGTCAGACAGATTGTCACTTAAGTGATCGAATGGTAAGTTATAATCTAATGACCCTAAACGATACGGATCCTTAAGAATATTAGGTATAACAATATTAAAACTTACCCGAGATACAATAATTATAGAAACCCGGCTTAAAGACACGAAATAAAACGTAAGTAAAGCCGGGTTTCCATAATGAAGATTAGGATCTCAATAACGCATGTCATAAGAAACAGACGATTCCATATAGGCTCGTTATTCAGCTGGAATTAGCATGGTTATCAGCGGGGCGATAATGACGAGGCGCTGCAGACGACAGCGCAAGATCGGTCACAAACGGTGATCGTGCAAAATAACGAGATTAACAGAAGGCATACGGACACAAGGGATGCGCTTTATAATAGCTAGCTAGCAGGCCGTTTTTAAATAAGCCCTATAACTTACATACTTTACATACAAAATGCAAAAAAAGTACAAGTTCGTCATAGAAGGTACGTTAGTGTCGTTAAGTTTCCTTGTGACCAAAACAGAGCGAGTGTCCTCAATTTAGGCAGAAACAACCATTTTTTTTGTTACTTATTAAAAAATTAAGTTAATTTAAGTGCTATTTTTTATTATCTACGCGCTTTGGCAAGTTCCATCAGATCCAATCCTTAGAAATAACAAATTCATGCTTAGCTATTCTAAAGCTCA
This sequence comes from Rhodophaea formosa, assembly GCA_963082605.1. Lineage (NCBI taxonomy): Eukaryota > Metazoa > Arthropoda > Insecta > Lepidoptera > Pyralidae > Rhodophaea > Rhodophaea formosa. The sequence goes on along the minus strand of OY720206.1, from coordinate 12,003,881 downwards.
CCCGATACAAGTCACACTATACCCTCAATTTCATTTTGCCCGAATGGAGAATTGAAAAGATTTTTGCGCGTATCTATATACACTTTTAAGTCTGAGACACTTAAATCACCAAGTCAAATTTGATAATTTGATTACAAAAATGCATCCACCCAATGATACGGGGTAATAATTAACATCCTGTCCTGTTGTCCTAGCAGTCTTACGATAAGTAATGTGAATGTGTTCGTTACTTACTACTTATTAGTAACTAGATAGCGTTGTGTCTGTTCTCGAAATAACCAACAACGGCTCGAATTGCCTGTTACCTGAGAATTTCTACTTCACTTTCTGTCAGTCGCGAGAATCATTAGACAAACTTCCGAGAGATGGAATTTTTGATAATGGAGAATTTGTCTACGGCATATCATTAGTCCTAGAGCTGCATCTGTTACTATGTTTAATTTGTGTCACAGGTTCACAAACGGTGATGATGTCACGGTGAGGGGCGGCGTGATTGGGACGATTAGCGAGCATGTGACTCGGCTGAGCCGAACAAGCCTTTTATCTCCAGCCAGCAGCGTTTGCTAGCGCCGCGCCGCCTTCATAAATATTGTTATCGCTATAACGAATTCGATCAACAATCGATACTTCGTTCCATTGACGATTCCCATTCTTTTATATTTTTACGGAGGCACAAAGTTTTGTGCTCCTGGATTAAAAGTATGGGATATATCGTACTACAGAATCCATATAATCAAAGCCGGCAATTGTATTGAAAAAATATGACTATATGGTATAACTTTGGAATTCATACATCATCCCTAGTAACAGTGGTTTTTTGAGACGGACAAAGCGAAATACAGACAAACGAGTGATGCAACGAGGGTCCTTTTTACCTTGTACCTTTTGAAGTACGGAAACCTATCAATTTAGAATAAAATAATGTTACTTAACATTTGGTGTACCTATAGGATTTCAATATATATACGGAAATATAAATATAAACGTAAGTGTCCGGAAATATAAATATAACTCTTACATAGTATAAAAACTGAGATAAGGCTCTTACGTACATAGTTACCTACGTACCTACTTATAATGAAAACGGCAATAGTCACGCAGCTAGGGTGTTTTGTAATACACTCGAGTGCCAAAGAAAGAATCCCTTTAGCTGTTATTACGTTTTTTTCACCCCTCAAGGCAACTGAATGCGCTTTTGTTATACTTATGCGTGCCAGTACCAAGAAAATTACAAAGCTGGCCAGTTGGAAGGCCAAAGTTTTCTTGATTCTCTTTAAATTTAGTAGCTACCTATCTGTTTTTTTAGGGTAACGCAACTCAAAAATTTTGTTGCCCTTACGTATTTGTATAAAGTGTGTTTGCCTGTTCCATTGTTGCTTCCTGCAGTCTGACCGATTTTGAAGTATGAAATATCTTTACATTTCATAAATAAGTCGAACGAGTTTTTGACAGTTTATGTCAAAAACGGCAGTTAGGATTTTTATTATGTTAAAAAATACCACTTGTTTGGGTATATATTCAATACAAATTAAAAGTCTTGCATTCATTTGAGGTAATTTAAAACATCATTTAAAGAACCCTTTTGAGAATTAAAGTAAGTAACTGAATAGTTTGAAATGTAAAAGTCAGTTTATCCTTTTCCAAATTCATGATTGATTTAGCGACTTAAAGGTTTTTTTTTTATTCTGATCCAAGTGAAAGCTTTTTCAGATCTTCCTGAAGTGTTTGCTTCGGTTTTAATTACCTAAACGAACGAAGATTGAAAAGTTTTGTACAAATCAGCGAGATTATAAATCTATTCATGAAGGCGGATCGGAATTGAGTTAAGACTGGGAAACTTCGAATTACAGCGGATCAGACGTAGCCACGGAGCGGCCGGGAACCAATAATGCTAGATTGGAATCAGGGAATCCTTTTTTCAAAAAAGTCGTAAAGGGAATGTCGTGTTCATACGTGTGGGTTTCGCTTTTCCCTCGTTCATTTTTCACAGGATTGACAACAGATTTACCTTTGCTTAAAATTTTATTACGCCGAGCTTTTTTGTGACAAGCGTGGATGTAAAATAATGAAACAATTAAAAGTCGTGATAAAAATCGAAATACTCGTAGGTATATCAGAGCTGTAGAAATATTAAAATGATTTACATCTTACGGTATTGCTTCCTCGCCTTACTTGCCTATGACATTTTATTAATAGATGGTTGATATTCGTACAGCTTCATAGAATATAACTTTTTTCAATATTATTCAAATTGACATTATGAGTTTCTATCTATATAGTTTCGCCATGTTTGTCTGTCTCTTTGTTCGCGGCTTAGACTATTTGTTTTGGTATGCGTATATATGTATACAAATGGTTGTTTATGGGTTCGTAAAACAAAACTTAGGGTAGTAGCATAAATTACGAAATTACACGGGTAATTCGCTACTTGACAATTTTCTGAAATATATTTTATAATATCTATAGACTTATTTTAAACCCCCCTACAATTATATTTTTTTCGAAAAAGCTTTATTTGATAAGAAATCATGATGTTTTTATCTTTTGGTTCGAAATTGCCGCTCAAACACTGTGTCACGTGACATTTCCATGTTATGACGTCACAACTCAATAAACAAAGCACGGCTAATACGGCGCTCTAACTGTTTTGAGGTGTAAATTAAACAGATTTCACTGGAATTGTGAAAATAACAAGTTACAAAACGTGTGCGGTGCCTATGCTTAGAAGTACGACAGTTAAATGTCCTAAGAAATTGTTTATACATGTTTATAAGTCCAGTCCTGCCACGCCAAGGCCGAGACCCACAGTTTCCATCTGATAAGTCTGTGATATTCTTTTGTGCGGATCACTTTGATGTAGGTATTTAGAAGAAATCAATATGTTCGATTTTACAAAAATAAATTACACCTAACCTAACTTCTTAAAATCATCACTAATCACTATCACTAATAAATAGCATAAAACAAAGTCGCATTCCGCTGTCTGTATGTATGTTTGTTTAAATATTTTAGCGATCATAAACGAATGTCCTCTGGGCTGCACTATCCGCTTTAATGTAGCCTGACTCCATTTCGTGAAACTCTTTTTATAGCATAAATCGAAATAGTAGAGCGATTTTCTCCACTTTTTCTCAGCAAAATATAGAACCAAGGAGGCTGAAAACATTGTATAGAACAAATATGGAGACATATGTATGAGAACAAACGACTTGACGAGCACTTGACGTTGAACACGTTGTCTTTGACGTTTTGTTTATTGAGTTATGACGTCATACGAAGATTAATCATGGCCGCCACTTGTAGACCACAGATAAAAAAAACTGAGATTAATATTCCAAAAATTAAATATTAATAAATTGTTTTAATGCAAAAAACATATTGGATGATAATTGTTTAGTTATAAGCTACCATGAAAAATATATTTCATATTTTATTGCTACAACTGTCTAATAGCGAATTGTCATAGTTAAAGTAGTTTCACAAGTCAAAGAGTTTAGTCGACCGACTAATAAAATGACGTGCTATTATGGAACCCTACACTGCGTATGACCCGATACGCACTGTTTATCTTATCTGTCACAGTATAATTCCATTTTCCATTCCAGAAAAAAACGTTGTGTAATCGAGACCAGTGAACTAGAGTTCAATGACTAATTGGGCAGTTATATGTTACACTAGCTAATGCCCACGACTTCGTTCGCGTGGACTTTATGACTCCGGCGTATTAATATTCCTTAATACGAACTAATGTCAATACATAGAAAATATTTTTAGCAGTGTTATAGGTATATTAAAAGTTCCAATATTCCCGGAGATAAACGTAATCATACATATAGACAGACAGACAGACAAGAAATTTAAAAAAAAATCCTTTCTTTTATTTGTCCCTCTATCCATTTCAGTCAAAAATACTTAATGTACAGACAATATATTTTTACTGTTTTATTGTATGTATATATATATATATATAGAATATAGATAGATATAGAAGATATAGATAGATATATAGATAAAAAACAAATTTACCTTTTATGCTTCTTTGGAGGTAGATTAGTTATACTTATTTTATTAAGAATGAACAAAAAATAAGTTAGTGACGCGTCTTTAGTAAAGTCTATAAACATCTTAGCCCACCAAGGTGTCATTCGACAGCCACGAATCTTGCTATAACAAGGCTCGAGTAATAAACGCGCGGCAATAAAAAATCGAAATGAGAGAGAAAAGATTTTAAATTTCCTCATAAAGATATTATGAGATAAGCACAGGCGCGTTCATAAAACAAAGGATATGAATCTACAACTCGTAAAAAATATCGTAAATTGCACTTGCCTCAGAGGATAGTTATATAGATAAACTTTTTACACCTATCTGAGCAGTATATCAATGCCAATTTACGGTTGTAACAAGTTTTAGTTTGACTTAGGTATTCAATTTATTTTTTTATTTTAATTTAAAAAAATACAATTTCAACGTCAGATTTTTTTCAGAATAGTATAACTTGGACTATTCTGAGCAAAATACGACGTTAGACTGTCCAACTTAAAATTTAATAGCGTTTCGTGGTATGCTTGAAAACTGATGATGCATCTATTTATCAAGCTCCTAGTATAATGTATTTATACCGGAAAACAATGTTCTGTAATAATATTAGCCCCTGGATACGTACGTACATCCATTATTCATACAATTCATTTTCATATTCACCAGTAGCAGAGTGTGAATTGATTAATGATTGTACGGGATTATCCTCTCCTGTGAATGAAAATAAAAACCCACCCAACCAAAAACGAACGACATAAATCGATTCAAAACCGAAGAAAGAAAAATAATGAAACAAAAGTATTTCTAAATAAGTAAATGATAAAAAATCATAATTAGTTAACAAGTACGTAACAATGAAACGTAACCCAACCCTCAACAAAGTAAAGTAAGTACTTTATCCGGGAAGACATTGTAGCTGTAAATATACAGTAAAAGAACGGTCCCACGTCGGTTCCGAGTATTCGGTTTGCATGTAATTAAAACTTGCACAATTAAACACAGCCGAGAAGGAAAACACGGGAAAATTGAGATAAGATTAATTTTCTGACTAGTTCCTCTGAGGAGTTTGCTCCAACTTCGCGAGATAGCCGCGCGATGCGGATGGTCACAAAAGTTAACCAAGATTTAATGTTACGACGGGAATTCCTCATGAACAACCTATTTATTTTTAGAATAGTAAGATGTTAAATTCTGCCGTAAATTTTCTCATATGACCTCCATTTCAAGGAAAAATAACCAAATTTAAAACGCTTGCCCTACACAAATTATATGTATAGCATTTCTTTTAATATATAAATTTTCTTATTTAGTTACTTTTTCGCAACAATGGCCAAACACAATTTATTCATGTATGCACAATTTTTTCGTAGTCTAGTGCTGTCTCCCATTTTAAATAAATTATTAGTATATGAACAATGTTTTTGACATACAAAAAATTTATTGAAAATGCTAAGTAAAGCTTCACGTTGACACTAACAATTTATTTCAAACACAGACTGTACTGGAACCCGAAAAATTCAGTTATCACCTTAAAGTACGGAACAAAATACCAAATTTACTTTTGACAATAAGTTTTACTTTTATACAAAACAAACCTTGTTTCATTATTTATATACGTAATTAAATACGGTTCCTTTTATCCTCAAATCACAACATAAACAAATCCCTGAACTGCCGCCGAAAATAATTGTTAGGAAATATAATCAGACTGGAATTGTCTGTAATTACAGAGACAGGTCGCGAATAATGATAGCTGCCATCGAATGCCTCGTTAGTCGCAGAATGAGGTCAAGGCTTGGTGTGCTCCAATCAACGAACTACCAGCGGAACAAAGAAGTTTTAATTTAAATGAGTTATTTGTAGCTCCTTAATAATGTCTAAACCTAATATTATCTCAGATCTAATAGCAATATTGCCAACAAATTGGTGACAATATTGGCATTATGTCAAACTTTTTATTAATAAAAAAATATGCTATAAACGTACTCAAAAACAAACAAATCCCAATGAAAACTTTGGTAGCTAGAAAGCGTCTTCGAGTCTGCTACGAGAGCAATATGAGATATCTACGAAACTGCTACGAAGTATCTACGAGACTGCAACGAAACGATTATAGCGAGACTACTAAATTCAAGACATGCAACGTACATTTGACTATTAGCAATTAGGAAAGTGATCAGACTTTCCTACTTTCTGATACTTGCATGTACTACAACGTTTCATGTTTTGCAGATAGATAATAATTGAAGTAGTTTCCTTTAAAAGTAAATTTCCTTTTTTATGCGTAAAAGTTTTATGTGACAATACATAAAAATAAGCTTTATTCATAAACCGTAAATGGCCAAGGAAGCAGTAAAATATATCAATAAAGTCTTGATGAAAAAGATCCGATCTCCGTGAAAAGAAATAAACGCGGCGGTGTACATTGTATATCTAATTATGTAAACGAGAGGGTAGGAGCGTCACAGTTAATGTGGCAGGCAGGCGCGGGAGGATCGCCACGTGACAGCAAGCCGCGGCTCAGTGGCCCGACATCAACCTACTTGTTTATTTATTACTTTATTACCCCACTCAACGGGGAATGGCGGAAAGAGCCACAATGCGACCCCGCACTGATTGAATATTAAACATTCCCGTTCCTGTGTCATTAAAACTTTTGTGTTAAATATTTTTAGCGCGCGGGATAAAATCTAGATTGCCATTCGCGTTATAGCCAATTATAACTCTTATAATAAACCGCCGAGACGCAAATAATTCTGTGGGGCAACCTATAAACATTTTTTATGAATAATACCCAGAACTAACCATTTTAATTCAATAAGGAATATGCACGAGGAGTAGATTATGCAAAACATTTCTGATTACATAATATCCAATTTAAAAGTATGAATAAATAAAATAAAATTATATAACCGTAAGATGCCCCTTCACTTTGATTGCAAATTATTAGGGTTCCGTAGCCGCATGTCAAAAACAAAACCCTTATTAGACTTTGTCATGTCTGTCTGTTCGTATGTCACAGGAATTTGAATCCGAAACCCGTGAGGCTGCACAGTTGATTCTCAGTAGGTAAATGAATCCTGTGAACCGCTTCACAATTTTAAAATAAAACTAAAAAAAGATTATGTATATAAATAGGGTACATACATAATCATCATGATCATCATGAGCTCTTTTTTAGTCTTCACTGCAGAAGCATGAACCTCTCAGTACTACCAGAACCATAATTAGCCAGGGCAGACAGAGGATTTGGCCTACACTCCCCACGCTGGTCAAACGGGTTGGAGAGTTCTCTCATCAAACTTATACGTGAGGAGTGTCTATGGATATGTCTTCAAAAATAACATTGAGCTTAAACCAATTTTACTCAAAGTCAATCGTTTGAATGATAGGCACGTCCTAAGTGGTAATATGAGAGTGTGTATATCTCTATTTTTTTTAAATAAGAGACAATTTAAGCATACATATATATATATATAACAATTTTTGTTGATAGTTTTCATTGAAGTCTACGGCATATATTATAATTAGCAGTTTATGAGATATTTCATATTTTCATAATAAAGCATAACCCCACCACAATGGACAACAGTGGACTTCTTACGGCAATATTATAGCTGCCTCTAAATCCAAGTACAGATGTCTTAATTTTCCTTTTTAACAGGCAAATTTACATGAATCCTGGAAGATATAAGAATCCCTAGCTAAAGTCGTAACCGCGGATGCGGCCAAGTGGTCGTAACTTTATGGATGCTCGCTCACCGTAATAAATACACCTGAGACTATAACTAAGAGCTTTTAAATTTTATGTTGTAATTCCCAGCAGATATTCTTGAATTTTATATTTTAATCTTAACTTTCTTTTTAATACTGTTTTAAATTGGCTTCGAAAAAGTAGAGGGCTTGGTGTATAGGTGTATGTATTTTTACCGGACTGACCAACCCAGAAGGAGGGTATTGTTTTTCGCGCTAATGTATGTATTTTGTAAGAATGTATGTCCATTGTTGCCCCTTATAGCTTTAAAGACTTAACTGATTTTGAAGTGTGAGGTGTCTTATGATTTGTATTATTTCCCGAGGTGTCATAAGCTACGTAATGTCAGCAAAAATCAATATGGCGGACGTGAACTGTAAAAAACAGCGGTTAGTTTTTTTTTCTATAATGCTACTTTGCTCATAAAATACTCAAGGTATTACTTTCCATACCATGATTTTTAATTATCTCTGTATATTTAGACGTAACATGTTACGCGTCAACGGATAGTAATCTGAACTTACCAGAGTTTACTATCCGGAGATAGGACAACGAGCAAGCTTCGAGGGCAAATCAGTATGGCCGTGTTAGCTCTGCGGATAAAGAACTTCGATTCATTAAAATATATCGTAAAGGGATATTTCGTACTACATCCATCTCGGCTGCAAGACTTCTGGACATATACAACATCTTCTTATGACCGGGGTAAAATCCTCCGACTAAGTTGGTCGGTGAGTGTGGGAAATTCTATGTTTCATTAACTTAAAATACCGTATCTAACAATATCGAATATTAAATCGGTATTAAGTATTACTGGCCCAAGGCAACGGGGTGCAAAATATATGAGAGGGTTGGCATACTTACTCGGGTTAATTATAATCTAAAAAATGTGAAATAATATTCCGACCGCTCCGGAAATTAAACCAAGATCAACACAAACAGGCTTGCTTGATTCGTTGGCAGTTAATTATTTTAGACGTCAAGAATCCTAACTAAGTATATAATGATATTATAAATGTGAACGTGAGTTTTTTCTTGTTTATTTATTTATAGTTGGTTATAACGCTTTCACGCGTAATCTACTACACCGATCATCATAAAATTTAGAATATTCATTGTATGGGGTACGGAGAAGGAGATAAGCTTATGTCCTTCTTCGATACAGAAGATGCTGACCTTTCATCGTGGAAAAAAGGGTTTGTTCCCAAGAGGAGCTGCGAGCAAAATCTAGTTTTGTTAATAAAAATTAAAAAAAGGTATTGCCAAAAATATATTTTACTCACTCTCTCTCTCTCTCTCTCTCTCTCTCTCTTTCTTTCTCTCATTTGAGTTTTTACCCAAGTGTACCGTTAAAATTTCTTAGAAACTAAACACGGGTATCACGGGTACCGTTACGTACTTCGGAGCACGGGCTAAATCTCTAATCTCTCTCACAGACAAAAATAAAAATATTACTCGTTTTTTTAATGGACATAGGCTCCTTTACGCATTAACTTTTACCTCACATTTGCAATCTTACAAAAAGCAACTTTTTTCGTACTTCAACAAGTTTGTTAGTATTTCAGGTTTTTGTTTGTAATTTCTTTCTGGCTTGGGATTGTGTTATTTCTTATTCACTCTCGCTTTTGTTTGCTAACTCGAACTTGTTTTCAAAAGATCTGGAATGAACTAAAACTAAGATTTTTAGAATGAAACTTTCAGAAATTTGTTTCAAAAATTAGATTTTTCGCAGCTTTTATTAAGAATTTTGTTTTATAATAAGTAACTACCTATAATTTTCTTATAATGCACCTGTCGCGGTTTTCTTTTGCAATCATCTTAGTACTCAAGTCATCTCTCATGTAAGTCGGCATTTAATGTTAATTATTTGATGTCGGCAATTGGGGAGGCCTATGTCCAGCAGTGGATGAGTATAGGCTGATGATGATGATGAATACGTCTCTACCATAAGTGTGCCTATACCTTGCTATTAGAAACCGCTCTCTATCATCTTTTGCTTTTTTTGCAATCAGCTGTAGGTATAGGTTTTTGTCATAGTCACAGCGTGTCCTAGCACATTTAACTTCTCGCTTAGCGTGTTTCTTGGCAATGTGGCAGTTTTCAAGAACTTCCTCGCTCCCACTTTGTTACCAGATTGTGACGACGTGCGGTCTGCAGCCCTCCGCTCCCCTCCTCAGGCGTCGCGCGGCCCATATATAAGGCGCGGCCCAGCGGCGACGGGCTCCGGCCCTTCAGACCATGCATGCAAATCGCGGCCCATCAGGCATATGAGAGTTTGCTGTCTTTCCAAGCCTTGCGCACCCAGGCAACGCCCAAAGCCGAGGTTCGTCCCTCCTGGGAACCCTTTGGTGAAGATTGCCTTACAGGTTGAGGGCACTCTGCCCTCACCTCAAAAAGTCCGGTGAAGTAGCGAAAGCTCATTTGGAGTAGTAGCTCATAGGAGGTAGTCCATTGAAAAAAAAAAAGGCGACGGGCTCTCTTTCGTCTGCGAGCTGGACCTCAAGCTAAGTAGCTCTTCTCTCTTGAGGGGCTACTCATCCGACCTTGGCCTAAACCCGCCACACTGTAGATTTACTTTATTAGTGTGGTGATCTTATACCTGTACTAAAACTTACAATATATCTCATTATTTGATACCTAGTGTTTATTTTCTCATATCTGTCATGAAAAAAAACTTAACGTAATATGATGAGAAAAAGGTTCATTATGGCCTCCACTGTCTCCTTGACCTCTTACTGCCACTATTTCATTGTTTTGTTGTTCTTTGAAAAGTTTCCAACAGTTTACTTGTCTTTTCTGTGAAATGGTTGTGGAAGGTTTTCCTCATATCATCTGCTTTATTAGTCACATATCTGTGTTTCTTCTGTGATATAGTGCTTAATGGCTTCAATCAGGTTGTCTTCCACTTGGGGTAACCCGTGCCATGCCAACGAATCATGGGTGCTTTGTTGGTCTTAATAGACTTTGGTATTAAAAATTGGGCAAAGTTTTTGACATTTACCTCCAAAGTTGGATTAAAGTAGGGCTAAAATTGTGATGTTTAGTTTCTAAGAAATTTTAATCCATTGATTTTTTACTAAATTATATTATATACCCATAAATATGAACGTACATACATAGTGTTAATGGTAACATAAATTGAATTAATGCATAACTAACATTATCGTATATTACTGTTCCCGTTTCCATACAAACGGAAAAAGTATTGACCGTCTCCAGGACAGTTCTTATAATACCTAAATTACGAAAAAGTAGGGTACTTTTTCGTATATTATATTACATTGATGAAAATAGACAAGCACAATACCATAAACAATTTTCAGTTTATTTCTTGTAGCTAATAAGCAAGTCAAGCCGTCAAAAAATTGATTAGTATTTCGGCTTACTCGTATATTTGCAACTTCTCGTGAGAAGGTAAAACAAGAAGGTTAGCAATGTTGGATTAAGGAGACTTACTTTAGCAGGCGGCAAGGCCATCAAGGAATAATGGAAATGAAACTTCTAACAGGCTCGGCTTACTCAGATTGTGCGGCTGGCAGCAACCTCGGCGCGGATTAAACTAGACATTCTAGCCACAACATAAATTTCCTCTTAGCACCCCTGGGCTTGTAAGCGCATATGCTTAAATGTAATCTTTGGCTTTGATTACGCAATTCCGTAATATAAGTACAAATATCATCATCCATCATCGCTATTGAATTGCAAACGATATTATACTGCTGTTCATCTCAGCTGCAAGAAGTCCACTGCTGGACGTAGGCCTTAGTTGTTAGAGTAGGTGCTAATATTGCATTTATGCCGAGAATTATGGTTCTGTTTTGAGAATATGGAGATCTTTCTAATTCATAATTTTTTAAAACTGCACTAAATGCCAATACTTTTGATTTCCGAAGAATATAGTCTGGCTAGTAAAAATTGAAATAAGAAAAAGGAAAGTACAAAAATCTGCGAGCAGAAAATACTTATACTTATCAATATATTTCTTTTCATTTCTTTTCGTTAAATGAATCTATTAAAATTTTTACTAAATTAATACATGAGCGTGTATGTATATATATATGTGTATGTATGTATCTAGTTTTATGTAGGTATGTCTGTTCATTTGTTGCCTACTGTAGCTAAAACCGGCATTACGGATTTTTAAGTGTGAGTTGACATAAGATACGTATGCCTCCCCGGTGTGTCATAGACTACCTATGTAACGTCAGCAAAAAATCAATATCTAGCGGATGTCAAAAACAGCCGTCGAGATTTTTTTTTAATAATACAACTTGCTCCTAAAAATCTACAAACAATCGCACCATTCTCTTTCGAGTATCCAAATAACCTTCCTTATTATATACGTAGTTTTCCCTGCTGTTCTTGGAAAAAGGAAAAACGTAGATAGTACCAGCTGCTTTTCTTCCCGCGCTAACCGTAGAAACCGGCCGAGGAAATGGGCGCAAATCTAAGGAATCATTATAAATACGCGGAGCGGCTAGCAACCCATCACTATTTTGATTCCGTGTTCTAACTTTAAGCCCCTCAACATGCTAAACGTGGCCTTTCAGTCTTATGGCCTTAGACTCTATCTACCCCGTAAGGGATAAAGACGTGATACTATGTATGTTTCCCAGCTTAAACGTCCCTGTCCAAAAGGATTTGGCGAGTGTCAGTAAAAACTCTAATGTTACTCTGAACTTACATCCAACTTTGGTCACACATTCAAAAGTCACAGAATAAACTCTTAAATCATTATCCTTTTTTGAAAAGTTGAGTAATTTTGGAAGTTGAGTTACTTCGATCTAGTATACTTACTTGAAACTTTAGAACTCTAAAAAATAATAACTGCGGCAACTCACTAAATCAGCACCCACTTGGACCTTCGATTTAGTAGCATTCGTTCGTCCCATTCATATTGGAAAGGGCATTGGGTAAAAGTGGCCTGATTTTCAAAATTTGCGACCACCGTTCAAAGTTTACTCATTCGAAAGATCATATTAAGATGTTTATTTTCATCTATGGCCGTTTCTGTCTACAGTGTATCGGAGCCGAGATATCGGCATTCATAATTAAAAAATAAATTACAATAATGTCGTCTAGATAGACAAAACAGGATCTTTATTTTATTATTTTTTCGTGTAAATATTACTTGATTCTATGATTTATATTATTTATATATAAAATAAAAACAGTTACAGTGGGGTATGCGACATTCATAATTAATACAACAAACATTAATATATTATTTTTATTACGCAGAATTTGATGATATCCTACTTCAGGCACTCATGCATGTGTACTTATATATTTTTACGAAAAAATTGTTTCATATGGCATAAAATGACACGGAAGACATGATAAGTCTCACACACAGATTTTTTAAGCCATTCGAAGGTAACTGATATGTCAGATGTGGATTAGAGAATTTTCTATAACAAAAGACCGAGGGTGAATGTGATTCATAACTTTTAGTGCGTTAAGTAAACAAACAATGGGAAGTTCCTAGAAAGTTGAAAGGCCCGCTACCGGTCGCGTTCATCCAATCACAGCGCAGGGTTCATTTACCTGACTCGGTTAGGCTTTGAAAATCGAGCAGGGTGGAGTGGAGGGGTGAAGGAAAGAGGTGCAGGCGCAGGCAGGATTCACTTCCCGTTTAACCTTTGTGTTGAGTGTGTGCAAGTGCGTTATATACTTTTGATTACCACGACCTTTGCTTTGTTTTTGGACTCTCTCTTTATTATCTTATTTTGTGACCTGGCATTACTAACTGGACTAAGAGTTTGCTGTAGTGATTTGGACTTTAAAACAATATGGATGCAGATAGAGCATCGTGTGTTGGCTGCCATCGAAGTTTGAACCGCATTGGCGGCACTCGCAGGAGATCTATGGTGTTAACGGCTCAACTGATGGAGCAAAACCCATGTTTAATGGCATACTGCATTGAAGTTATTAACATTCTTGGGGTAAGTGATGACATTTCTTATATAATTATTAATTGTTTAACTTTCTTATTTACACTAATATTAAAAAACAGTTGGTTTGTTAAAACGTGATAAACTCAGGGACTGTTGTGTCAAACATTATTTCATGTAGGTACAATATCCCAGTGTCAATTATATTTTGTTTGAAGTACATATCTTAAAGCGATCTCACTCGTCACAAAGCCATTCCTAACTTATTGAAAACTGGCCACTGGTTATATTTTCCCCTTTACCTTGATTATCTTTTGAGTGTCAAAGAAGATTAGTACTTGTGTTTCTTCCGCTTGCTCCCAAACCGGCATAAATGCAATAAGATGCAGTACGTGCCACTTTTTTTAGTGATTACTATACGTTTGAGACTTGCTATATGTTCGTAAGTCAAGTAAAAGAGGAAATGATTTCATATTTACTAAAAAATAAATAATTAAATCAATTTACCCAGTTAGATTTATCTAGGTACTACGATGTGTTTTAATTATTTTTTACCTATATATGGAGCTAATACGTATACAAATATATTGATTAAGCCTATATTTTGTATTTTACAGTTTGGTGGCGATGAACGGATATGTCGACCATGCTTTTTTCGAGCTCAGCGCTATGTCTCAAGAGATCAACAAGCAGAAGTTGCACCAGACCTACTTGAACAACATGCAGATGATCAAGTATTAGAGCATGATTCATCGCAAGGAGGCAATACAGAGGAATCCGAATCAGATCTTATTATTAATGAAAATATGCGAGACCAACAAGTGCAAGTTAGTAGACCGCAAACGATTGAAGTTCCTGGATATTCCAGAGCACCACTTAATACACAGTTATGTATTTTTGCTGATTGCACCAACACCAATCTTCAACGAATTCATGTTGACATAAGAACCACAATTCTTCAAAATAAAGGATTTTACCTTCCACGGGGTACACGTGTATGTAGAGAGCATTCAGATTCAGGGTTTCAAGATATTGAAACAAGAACACGTCGTGTAATTGCAAGTTTCTCGTCGAAGCAAGTGAAAGACATGATGGATATTTTAAGAAATCGTAGTAATTTTTTAGATTAGATTTTGAGAGACTTTCTTCCATTAATAATGGAGTCTTTCATTATTACATTGGTTTCTCTAAGGAAAACTTTATGCGAATTCTTGAAGCAACCCCAAGTATCACACAACATCACAAAAAGGCTAAAACAGCCCTTGCAACAGTTCTTGCAAAACTTCACACCGGTGAATCAAATCAACGACTTTCTAGCGTATTCAAAATGACAAGAAAAACTTTTGAAAAAATAATGCGAGAAGTGAGACAAGAATTAATGACAGAGTTTGTGCCACAGAATTTAGGCTATGATCATATTACAAGAGAAGAAGTCATATCACGTTGTCTGACTATCCCAAATGTATTATTTGGAAATCCAAATGCTCCTCTGAGTGAACGTAGAGCCATAATTATATTAGACGGGACTTATATATATTTACAAAAAAGCAGCAACTATTACTTTCAAAGAAAATCCTATAGTCTGCACAAGTTTCGTCATTTACTAAAACCCTTTTTAGTAGTATGCCCTGATGGTCATATAGTTGATATTTATGGTTTATATGAAGCTACTACTTCAGATGCTCGTATTTTGTCTGAGATTATGAGTAGTGAAACTGATACATTTCATTGGTATTTTCGTGAAAATGATGTACTCATTTTAGATAGAGGCTTCAGAGATTGCATTGATGAAGTGGAGTCATATGGATACAAAACGTACATGCCAGCCTCCAAAGACGTAAATGAAAGTCAGTTAAGTGTG
This sequence comes from Rhodophaea formosa, assembly GCA_963082605.1. NCBI lineage: Eukaryota > Metazoa > Arthropoda > Insecta > Lepidoptera > Pyralidae > Rhodophaea > Rhodophaea formosa. The sequence continues at coordinate 11,988,331 of OY720206.1, read as the reverse complement.
CGACAAGCAAATGATTCTAGGAAAGTTACTATTTGCCGTTGGGTTGTAGAAACAGTAAATGGCAGATTAAAAAATCAGTTTCGCCAATTACGTCACCAATACTTTAATGTAGCTGCAAGGCATCTTTTCGACGAGATAAAAATTGCTGCGGCATTATTAAATGCTTTTGGCAAACCCCTAACCGACCACCGCTTGGTGAACGAAATCGTAAACAAAATAATTCAATGTGATGGTGACAGAAACAGGTTAAGTGAATATGTTATAGAAAATAATCTTAATCGTAGATGGGCTCGTTTTCAGTCTATTGATGCGGCTTTATTAGATTTTAATGATTTCCCAATATTAAGTATGGACGAGCTTATTATATATGCGTTGGGAACGTATCAAATTCTCCAAGCCCGCAGTTATTACGGGGAGCATGTAAAAAATGGTTCGTATATAATTGAAATATATAAGGAGCGACATAGAAGATTTTAGAGAGCAGAATTTGGATTGTCGGAATCCATGGCTACTTAGAGGAAAAATTCAATCAAGACACGTGACAAGCAGAATTTATTATGTTTATATTTTATTAGAAAGGGAACTAGAAGGAAGCAGCGCAATATTGGGCCATTATTGCTCATGTGTTGTCGGAAAACGGACTCTAGGCTGTTGCTCGCATGTAATGTCCATTATATGGTATTTGGGATGGGGTAGATACCAAGATAATCTATCTCCCCCAGCTCAGTTTTTAGACACAATAATACGACATGATCAAGAAAATGAAGTTTACGATGAACCGGAAAATAACTAAATTGTATAAATCGGAAAATAACTAATCTTGTAAACTAATAATAATGTAATATATTCATATTGATATTGTATGTGCCTATAATAAATGATTTGTTTGTGTGTATCTGTTGCATTTTATTTATCACTAGCAGTCCGCCCCGGCTTCGCTCGTGGTACCTACATAGCCTATTTCACTCCGGGATAATGTAGCTTTCGAATGGTGAAAGAATTTTTTAAATCAGTTCAGTCGTTTCTGAGATTACCCATTACAAACAAACAAACAAATCTTTCCTCTTTATAATATTAGTCTAGATTCCTATCCATAACGACATACTATACGCTTTAATCAAATCATTTTTGTTAAAAAATATTACATCTATATAGACGACTTACTTATTATTTGTCTTATTTTGATATTTCGGCTCCGATATAGTTTACATCAATAATGTTTTGTATATTGTTATTCTCAACTATAAGGCTAATTAAAAATACTAGTTATATTAGTGGTCGCTGAAAAAAAAAATCATGCCAAGGCTCATACAAAATTACCCAAACCCCTTTGAATTTCACAAGCTGACGATAGACAGCTCACAAAACTCAACTTTAAAAAATTGCAAATAAGGTCAGTATTGCAATATCTACTAATTAATAGCCAATGGCCCCGTGTGCTAGACCTAACGAGTCTGTTTTTGGACATATTAAAACTGAATAAATGTGTTCTACGCACCATAAAACAAAAAACTAAAAGATGCTTACTCATCGGGGATTTATCGTAGTTGAATCAAAAACAAAGTAAATATAAAAAAATCGGCCAAGTGCGAGTCGGACTCGGGCATTGAGCAAAAAAGGCAAAAAAATCATGTTTGTTTTTGCTGTTTTTAGAATTTTTTGTGTTATAGCAGCAACAGAAATACATCATCTGTGCACATTTCAACTGTCTAGCTATCACGGTTCATGACATAGAGACAGACAGACAGACGGACATCGAAGTCTCGTGAACAGGGTCCCATTTTTAGCTTTTGGGTACGGAAACCTAAAAAAGAAACCTGGATAATTTTTTCATATATTGATTTAAGGCTGTGTGAGGTGTGAGATAACCTGAATTTTCAAAACGTTAGTGCGTGTCTCTCAACTTTGGTGACATCTGAAAACCATTGCTTGCTCCCTTGAACAACAACTCGTTGAACTGTAGCCTTTTAGTGCTATTGAAGTAAGTATACATAAATCATGCTTAGTTTTAAGTTGGTAAATTTTTTTTTTTTAATTTTCATTTGTTTAGTGTAAAAAACGGCCTTGTGCGAATCAGACTCGCGAACGTAGGGTTTCGTACCATTATTTCTACAACATTAGACTTTCGAGCCAAAACGGCAAAAAAATCATGTTTGTTGTACGGGAGTCCCTCTTAATTTTTTTGTATTGTTTTATTTTATAATCATTGAATTATTTATTTTTTAGTAAAACAAATAAATATTTTGAAAATATTTCAACATTCTACTTTTTAGTATTTGTTTGTTATAGTGGCAACATAACGCATCATCTGTGACAATTTCTAGTCTATATACGGCTGTTTCTCACGGTTTCTGAGATACAGCCTAATAATAGACGGACAGATAGACATATGGACATCGAAGTCTCAGTAAAACGGTTTAGTTTTTTCCCGTTAAGTATGGAACCCTAAAAAGGATTAAAAAAGACAGAACAAATAACAAAATAAATATTTTATCCATCTATCCTTTCATTTGCAGAAAATCAAGGATAAATTACAAAGTAAAAATTCCAAATGAATACTTTTCTATAACCCAACCACTCATTTTGAAAAATTCAGTAAATATAACTCTTGCCAAACGCAATCAAGTTGAGCTCGGCAAAAGTAAAACAAAAATATTTGCTTTAAATGATTAAATGAGTGGTGAACGTTTTAAAAGTAGCAATTGGTGTCTGTTTCAGAACAAATTGTACATTCAGAGCTCCACTAATGAGATCGAGGAGGGGGGGTTGAATTGTGGCTCAGACGAAAGGGGAGAAGCGGGGATGAAGGGAAAGTGGGGGAAGAGGCCGTCTCCGAGGACTATATTTTACGTTTAATTGACGCACAGCTGTCACTTAATGAGACATGTATTCTTAGGGTTATTTACCCAAAGGGTAAAAATGGGAACCTTTTACTAAGCATCCGCTATCCGTCCGTCTATCGGAATAAAATGGCTGTGACATAAAGACAGACAGAGAGACATGACAAATCCATAAGGGTTCCGTTTTGTTGCCTTTCGGCTACGTAACCCTTCAAAATGAAATATAATTAAAAACTAAGGGATAAACGTGTGGTTATTTTTTATGGTACTACGGAACCCTTTTTGTGCGATTTAGCCGAGGCGAAGGCGCAGGCCGAGGGAGGGGGAGAAATCCTAATGAGAAGAATATGTCAATAGGTGATGCGGATAGCAACCCATCATTATTTTAATTGCATCTTTTACATTTTTATGTAAAAATTGCAATTAAAATAGTTACGGGTTTACGATATGGACGTAGCTTTTGGGGTCCGTCTCACCTGTAGGGGTAAACACGTGATAATATATATACGTCCATGCCAACTGGTAGCTTTATTGCTATCGCGAGTTGTACGAGTATGATCGGCGCCCTCGTGAGACATCATTTTCAGATTCACTTCCGCGGTCTATGACGTTATCGCAGGGATTTGAAGGAGGGTCAAACATATATTTTTGTACTTTCGCCAAATAGATCTTCCCTACAATGTAACTATCATATTTGTAAATTTTAAACTTTAGGATTAAAAGTACTGTACAGTAAGTATGATTTTTTTGTCGCAAGTTCTCTGTGTTCCTCGCCGGGACGTCGAGAGATATTAATCGAATTCACGTCAATAAAAAAAGATTGTAAAATTACCTACATAATGGGGAAGGGTTTTAATTATATAAGTATATAAAATAAATATATAGGGCCAAATCACGTAAATTGAGCTAACCCCACCATATCTAAATTGTGAACTTGTATCGTGGTAAACTATCTCAACGATACTATATTTTATAATAGACTAGCTTTCGACCGCGACTCCGCCCGCATGATATATGTATAGCTTATGTTCTTCTCAGTACCTATATGTACGCAAAATTTCATGATGATCTGTTCAGTAGATTCGGCGTGAAAGCGTAACAAACAAACAAACTCACTTTCGAATTTATAATATTAGTTAGGAGTTAGGATACTTAGTATAGGATTACGATATAAACATCCGACCCGGGCCAAACCGAAAAAGATCGTTTTCTATCATTTCCAGACCGGGTATCGAACCCGAAACCACTCATGTCGCCAGCTGGCGTGTTGCATAATTTCTAATAAACAAATTAAATAAAACACCAAAGCATTTAAGATGTATAGTTTAGTAGATTTTTTCCGTACCTCAAAAAATACTAACATTGCGCATATTTTTAATTTAAATGCGACATTGGGGTTGACTCACGCTAAGAGTATACTCATGTATTTTTATAAACGTTGCATACAATGTGTATGTTAGGGATACAAGCACATATATAAAAAGTGTGTGTGCATGTTTTTGTGTATAAAGTTATGTCCCAAAGAATTAAGAGTAGCGCAAGTGAAGCCGCGAGTGTAAGCATGCAACATAATTTAATGACATACTAACTAAAAAATCGGAAGTATTATGAAAGAAACAAAAAAAAACATAATTTTGGAACATATTAAAATTTATGAGTAAAATAAATGTTACCAAAGAGGAAAACGGAGATTTTCATCATTTAGTTGGGGGTTCTTAATAACTGATGTTTAATCTCCACCTGACATCGCTTCCCCTGACAATGACAGTAATTTATTTGAAAGCGAAATTTCCAACGTTTTGTTAAGATTCATCCCTATTCAAAACGACAAGTATTCTTTCAATTACTTTTTTCATCAGAATATTTTGCTCTCGAATTTGATTATAATGGTTATTGAAAAGTTTCATATTTGTAAGATTACGACTGCAAACAACAAACAAAAATATTTCAGTATGAAAAAGAAAGGAATAATTTGTTGGTAGGAAACTGATGTTTAAAAATAACAATGGTTTTGTCGATTCATTTAAAATATTTGTATTTTCTTTGGAGGTTTTCTTCGGCAGACATATTCTGTGATTATATTTTATAGGATTACGCAACGGTGCCGTAAACACACAAGTTGGAGACAAAGTTTTATTTTTGCTTTGTTGTTCGGTTCGTTATAATGTTATTCAAAGAGGAAGTCTGAGGAGGTTGCCAAGCAATTTGGCAGGGCGCGCGGCGGCGCTTCGCAGATAGAGCGTTATTTACAGCGGCTATTGGACTCCGGGTATATCGTAACTTCTGCTTAAATACCTTGTTACAGCCCTAGCCTGGCCCTAGCTACGTATTCTGTCTTTACGCCTGATTCGTAGAAAAAACCGTAAACCAAGCTTTTCCTCCTAATCAATGGTTAGAACCTTCCGAGTATGTTATTTGGGAAGGTCTGAAATGTGTAACGCATTTACATGTAGGTAACTAAATTAATTCTCCAGATACGTACCTTACACATAATATTGTATAGCAGGATTCAGATAAAAGGGATAATTTATCGATTCCTTAAATAGAAGCCCGTAATTTGTCGTCAACAATAGGCTGCCTGCGTACGTTCGTATATTTTATTCACGTTGACATCCAATTCTTGCTTCTATTGTTGTTTACTATTGTATGTTCCCATTGTTACTTTTGGAAGCATTTAAATAAGAAGTATTAATAATCAAATCAGGCGCCGATCCGGGGATCATAAAAATAACATAAATGTTAGTTGAAAGGTCCCTAACATATTGAGCAACGCCTTCGTTACTACTGAGAATCTTGTTAATTATTGTTACTCTTACATGGTGACACTTTTCGCTTTGCAGCAGCACTACGATTAAGGGCAAAATGCACAGTCCCCCATCGTTACCCCTGTGGGGATACCGTAGAAGCTTTTGGGCATCACGGACTCTCATGCTCCAGAAGCGCTGGCCGTTTAGGGCGACATGCCGCTCTAAATAATATAATTCACCGCGCTCTTGCCAGCATCCACGTTCCTGCGGTTTTAGAACCAAACGGCCTGACACGGGATGATGGCAAAAGACCAGACGGAATGACTCCGGTGAATCCCGTGACTAAAGGGCTGGAAGCCACCTGGCTCAGCGTATCAGCATTGCCATTCAATTTGGCAATGCTGCCCGCCTTTTGGGTACGAGGCCCGGGGGTGAGCATCTGGAGGGACTGTATGATTTGTAAATATATTTTTAAGTATTTAATTTTCTTTTCAGTTAGGTTTATTTATGTTTAGTTATTTTTACTTTTTGTTACTCTTAATTCGGTAGAATTTATATAAATTATAATTTAAACTCATCATCATCTGATCGTTTTTTTCAGTAACGTCTTCAGTTAATAGCTTATCTCTAATAATGCTGATCTATAAAATCGCCAAATGATCCGGTAGCCAGCTGCACTGCAGTTAATTATGACTCTATATTCACTATATTTAATTTCGAATAAGAACCTAGGCTGTATATCTAATGCCGTGGGTACGATTACCTATCAAAAACAAGAATAGATTTGTGCAAATTTTAAAACACCGAAAACGCAATATTTTTATTTTCTATAATTTCGTTTGACCGAAAATACAATTGGTATATTGTTGAAATTCCGATTTTAGATAGTTATTTTTTTGAAAACTATATTCCTTGTAATTGCAACCCAACGTGAATCCGCAGATACTATTGCTATATGTTTTATTTAACAAAAAATATTTCCATATTATTAAAAGAAGAAAATCAAATGATAAATAAATAAAATCATAACGTTGTAATCCATAATGTTTTACGCATATACAGAGTCAGTACTATGGTAGCATATTTTAAATTTGCTTTTCCGTGCTTAGTTTGGCTGAAAATTTACTTATTACCTACTAATCTCGATTTGTCGACTGTAAGTTGTTATTGAAAATCTGTGTAAATAATAATATGGAAAAAGTTACTTCTACCTTTAATACTTCTACAAAATGAAATTATTCTTACCAAAACATTTATAAAACAAAAACTATATGTTTCGATTTTCGGTTGACAGTTTTTCTAAAAGACGAAAAATATGTTTATTATGTTTACAGAAGCAAAAAATATGGTAAAGAAGCCATTTGGCATTTAAAATTTCGTCATATCGTTTTCGAACAAATAAAATTCGAAGAGAAAAAAAATCTTGTTTATGATAGGTTACCCTTGGGTACATAGCCTAGCATTTAAAAGTAAAGCAAAAGGCTCAAATATTTGCCATTTTTTAAAAGTCAATCACGTGCCTGCGGAACCTGCCCTTATGAAACCCCTATTGACTTGAAAGCCGGATCCGCCTTTGAATCAAATAACGTGATTTTTATGCAAGTAATGACACGCAGATAATTATTTTAGACATCAATGAAGGCTCTTCTTTAACTTATCTATACAAAGTTAACTCTGCAAGAAAAAGCACTAAAAGTGACTAATGATAGGTACCTACTATAACTCAACGTATGAATTTAGATAATTGAAATCTAACTTGGTTAAAGTTTTGACCAAATCGTTCACGTTCAATTGGCAGGAAACCTCTCATTTAAACCTCTTACACTTAAATTAATTGGATTTGTGGATGTTCAGGTTTACGACGCGATCACTTTAACACCACTATTAAGTACGCAACGCTCTCCATGGGAGTTCGCGGGCGTGTTTGCATTTGCCTCTGGGCGATATAATATTTGTGTAGCTAATAAACGCCCACAACATATGCGGGCTAATGTCTTGTTATGTATTCATAACACAGCCATTGTGCGGAGTAGCACATACAATGTTGATTCTATTAGGATGCGGAAACGAAAGCTTGTCAGACTCTCTTGTTTTACGGTACGAGAAAACAAATGGCTAATACATTTTACGAGATAGCTTCAACACGAAGAGAGATAACTTTGTCAACTCCTAAAATACAAATGCAAAATTAGCATGAATTTTATTTTGTACATTGAAGTAAATGTACTATAAGTTATATACAGTCAAAGACAATATACAGTACAGCTTATAAATTTACCTACGACATACCGTTAAGGGATGTCTCAGTCCATCAATATGAACTACTTTTCTTATGGAATAATTGCTAGGATCTCGTTTTTTAGGGTTCCGTAGTAAACTAGGAACCCTTACAGTTTCGCCGATCGATTTTATCTCTGGTACTTTAACTACGGTGATTTTTCTCGTATGTTGTAATAACGGGCATTTTTCCAACCAAGAAATTATACTTTATTCCCACCAGCTTCGAAATGAATCCGAAAAATTTGAATGACTTTGTCACATAGATGTGGATGCAATCCCAAAGTTAAATTATATTTCCCAATGAACATTAATTTCCATTATGAAGACTGCTGCGTTACTTTGAAGCTTACCATCCGAAATGTTACCTGAACAAACAGAGGGGCAGACTAAATAATCCCTTGCCGATGAGCCGGGTTATAACTCCTAACCCTCGTGAGTGAGGGCCGATGTCCTCCTTTGTCAAAACTCCCCCATTTACAAAGTGTCAATTAGCGCTATTTGACTAGTTTTGATTACACAGCCATCAGGCCTTGTAACTTTAGGGAGGAGTCTACTTTAGAAAAGGTACTGTACTGAGTATAATGGGAACTATTCAGGACCCACTCGACTTGAAAATTTGGAGAAGGTTACGTTCTAATGACGCGTCAACGGGATACAAAACGCATGTAACTTACATTTAATTTTCTACAAATTGTTTTTAGGGTTCCGTACCCAAAGGATAAAAACAAGAACCTATTCTCGAGACTTCACTGTCCATCCGTATGCCGTGTGGCTTTAACAACAAATAATAAAATAAATAGTTAAAGGGGCTCCCAAACAACAAACGTGATATTTTTGTCGTTTTATGCTCGATATAACTACATAACGGCAACAGGTAGACGTTAAAAATATTCAGAGAAAATTAAGTAAATGTTCACTTTAAAAATAAATAATTTAATCACAATAAAATAAATATTTAAGATGAGTTCCTCACAATTTTTTTTACAGATTTTTGCTCGTCGGTCTAATGTGTAATAACATATAATGATTGGGAATTCTTTGCGCCCTAGTCCGACTCGCACTTATTTTTTTATATTTAGTTAAGGCTATAATAAATACTAATAGCGCAGAATACTTATTTAAACCAAAAATTTTTTTAGGGTAGCTCCCATACAAGTAAAGTGGGAATAATTTTTTTTTCTCTACTTACCCATCATGTGGGGTATCGTTAAAAAGGTCTTTGAAAAATATTGTGAGGTTGAAAACACCATTTTTCGATTTAGGGATCCGTTTCTGAAATATTTGGTTTTAAAGTGCATAGTATATATACTGAAGTTGAAAGGAAAACTACCTATCAGAGCTGAGTACTAAGTGCAAACTAAAAAGTTATAGGCAACCAACTTATAAAATGTACTGGAAAATATAAAATTCATAAAATTTTCATTGTTGGATGTTTTTGGTCGTTAAACTGTGAGGTGCGAGTGTAAACAGTGTGAACTCAAAGTTGTCATTCGCAACTACGGAACCCTATACAGCGCGAGGCTCGATACGCACTTGGCCGGTTTTTATTACGTTCAGGGTTAAACTTATGATATGACGTGAGTTTGTTTTAAAGTCGGCTAGGCATAAATGAAAAATATGATATTACTTCAAGATATCCCTTAAATGTCTCATCTTTTATCAAGAGGCCATTAATATAAACGCAATAATCGACATGGTTGTCTAATAAACTTGTTTTTACGTGGGTAACGTGTGTCTTGTCCTACGAATAAGCATACGAGTAGGTCTGGAAATATCAAAGCGACCGTCGGCGGCATTATTAGACTTGCCCAAAAAATGTGACTTGTAACGTTTATATAATTATGTATTTATTAGCACGCAAAATAGATAACAATCAACGTTTACACGAAGGTGAAGCAAATATGTTTATTCATAGTTATTTGCTTAAACGTGTAATGTAATACTTATCTATCTAGTAATTGTCACGTTAAAGTGGAAGAAATGTGAAAAGACTTTACTGAAGATTTTTCTTTATATTCTTCTGTGTTTTATTGACATAAACGCGAAATAAAAATGATTTCTTGGATGATCAAAGAATGTAAGTAAATCTCTTACTCGTACTTCAGCCGAGGGATCTAGCTCCATAAACGTACGCATGTCGGCAAATCTCATTACTTTGCGAGGATAAAGAAAATTCAATATCTATCGTTCTTTGTGTGTCTATACCCCTACAAATTTTATTTCACGGGTCCCGCTTAAACTTCCTTCGTAACTTGTACCAAAATATACGTGTGTATGGGACTCTGATTATTAATCTAATAAAAATCTTATTCAGTTCCCGGATAAATCTACAACAGATAACGAAGGCTCTGAAAATACTTTTTACATATTTTTATAAGAATTTCGGACCAAGTGGACTATAAAGATATGGTCAATCCTTTTCCGATTCACTAACTAAACATACTTTGAATTGAAGCCTCATTAATTTACTTAAGTATACAAATATACCAATTCACTGAGCATCATCTTAACCGCTTAGGAATTCGTCGATGAATTAATTTTCAATAATGAATCAATTTTCGTCAAAAGCATTAGAGAAGCGTTGCCAAGTCATTTTCCGACAATTTTCTGTTATTAAGCGGGCCTTTATTCGCTGTTATTGTTTAGGGCCCGATGTAAATTAGATGGCGGGTGGGCTCCTAAAGGAAATCCTATTAATTATTCCTTTAAACACAGTTGGAACCTTGTAGTAGTTAATAAAAGGTCCACATAGTATCACGGTCACGGTGTTGTCTCTTTTGGCGCCAACCTTGCAATATGCCATCTGTGTCACAAAGTGAATAAAGAAAGTATTTTTTCTAACTTTACATGACATTACTCATATTTTTGTGCTAACTAATATTTAAAAAAAATACCGGTCAAGTGCGTGTCCGGCCACGCGCAGTGTAGAGTTCCGTAGTTGTGAATGACAACTTTGAATTCACACTGTTCACACTCGCACCTCACAGTTTAAAGACCAAAAGCATCTAACAAAGAAAATTGTATGAAATTTTACATTTTCGAGTGCATTTTTAAGTTGGTTGCCTATAACTTTTTAGTTTGTACTTAGTACTCAGCTCTGATAGTTTTCCTTTCAATTTCAGTATATATACTACTGCTGTAATTTTTTTCACCTTTCCATATATCACCGTTTAGCAGATAGAGGGGGGGGACACTTACCTCTAACAAAAATTTACACTTTAAAACCAAATATTTCGGAAACGGATCCCTAAATCGAAATATGGTGTTCTCAACCTAACAATATTTTTTAAAGACCTATTCAACAATAGCTAACACGATGGGTTTGTATAAAAAAAAAATATTACTCCCTACGGACAGACAGACATAGACATGGCGAAACTATAAGGGTTCCTAGTTTACTACGGAACCCTAAAAATCAGCTAAGTGCGAGTTGGACTCACGCACGATGGGTAACTCGAAAATATCATGTGTGAAAATTTAAATTGTCTTGCTATGTCTTGCTATCACTCATCGTTCATTTGTACAGACTGGTGACAGACAGACAGAAGAATGGACAAACGGACATCAAAGTCTCAGTGATAAAGTCCTATTTTTACCCCTTGGGTACCGTACCTAAAAGAGACGTCTTGTAATGAAACTTATTTTAGCAACGCGTGGGTGTTGTGTTGAACCTGTATTAACATGACATTTTTATGACGTGTAATTAAACATTATAGGTGATTGTCACATTGATGATATAGTGATATTCTCACATTTTCGGTTTCCCGCCCTGACGGGACCTATGAACATGGATGGCCCTGTTCTTTATCAGTATGGCCTTTTCGCTATCAGATGACTTAAAAGCAGAGTACCCTGTCAGCCAAGAGTCAACTCAACTTGACGTCATAAAAGTGGAATGAACAAGTAGCTAAACGCCTGGAATGAATCTGAATCTGGCCCCTGCAATTTCCCATACGTATAAAGAAATATTCACACATTTACGGGTATGTGTCAATAACTCTTTATACGTATGGGGAAATCACACGAAGCAAAACAAAAGAAAATCGTATAAGTTTTTAAACAAATGCGATGGGCACTTCATATTTTCTTTTTTTTTTAAGATATCGACTAACCTGTCTTCACTCTTCTTTTAGCGCTTGTAAAATGTACTATGGACCATGCCACATTCAACTTTTCACTATTCGTTTATTGACACCTGTGACATAAACTTGTTTCTTTCGCACTTTTCTGTCAGAAAATGCACTATTTCATGCAAAATATCCAGCAAAGAGATCCAATGTAATTCAAATTACTTTACTGTGTGCACATTAAACAAGTTCTCTTTTCTGTCTAAAAAAAACCGAAGGAAGAAAAAAAATTTCACACTCTCTGTCTACACTAAAGTACTATAATGCTATAACAAAAAAACCGGCTAAGTGCGTGTCGGACCACGCGCAGTGTAGGGTTCCGTAGTTGCAAATGACAACTTTGAGTTCACACTGTTCACACTCGCACCTCACACTTTAACAACTTAAAACATCTTACAATGAACATTGTATGAAATTTTACATTTTTGAGTACATTTTATAAGTTGGTTGCCTATAACTTTTTAGTTTGCACTTAATACCCAGCTCTGATAGTTTTCCTTTCAACTTCAGTATATATACTACTGCTGTAATTTTTTTCACGTATCCATATATAACCGTTTAGCAGATAGAGGGGGAGGACACTTAACTCTAACAAAAATTTGGAAACGGATCCCTAAATCGAAAAGTGATGTTCCCAACTTTACAATATTTTTTAAAGACCTATTTAACGATACCCCACGCGATGGTAAGTAAAGAAAAAAAAATATTCCCCCACTTTACTTGTATGGGAGCTAACCTAAAAAAAAATTTTTTTCAAGTTTTTTTTCTACCACTTTTTTGGCATGTTTAATATACATACACATACCAAATTACAGCTTTCTAGTATAGTCCCTGAGTAAAACCGCGGACGGACAGACAGACAGACAGACAGACATGGCGAAACTATAAGGGTTCCTTGTTTACTACGGAACCCTAAAAAAGAGCTGATGGTGGTGGTGGTGGCAACTATAAAGTTCTAATAGAAAACAGTTTCTAGTAGCTACACCTCTAAAGATACAAGTACCTGTATTTAGTCATGTATACAGTGATAGGTATACGAAGCCTGTGCAAATTAACAAACGCCTAGATAATAAAGGGAGGCAGAAGAAGAGGATGATCAATACATACAAGATATATTGTTTGGAGGTAATAGCGCGCTTAGTTTGATATTGATCCCACTAATCTCATTGCTTGGCGTTGTGAGCCCAATCACCGACGATAACTGGATTTTGCTCCCCGAACGACAAGACACGTGACATCACCCTCGGGATATCAACTGTGAACTCCATTATTGTGCGACTAATTTAATTAATATGTACCTACCTACATGAGTTATTTTTGATCTGTGATGTAAGCTTGACTTTTGGTTTGGAGAGTTTTATGGTATTACTAAGTAGGCAAACAGTCATATGACTCACCTGATGGAAGCGGTTACCGGAGCCTATGAACGTTTCCTACAGATTGGTTTATCTTGTTCAATGTCCTTATTTTCAGGTTTCCGCACCCAATGAGTGCTAACGGAACGCTATTACTAAGCTTCCGCCGTCCGTCCTCTTCTGTTCTGTTCTGTTCTTCTCTTCTGAGTGTCCATCAAGTTTTGAACCGTAATAAGTAGACAATTGAATTATTTCACAGAATTTGCGGTTATATCTATTGTCACCGTTATAATCCCAACTAATATTATAAATGCGAAAGTGAGTTTGTTTGTTTATTTGTTTGTTTGTTACGCTTTCACGCCGTATCTACTGAACCGATCATCATGAAATTTGGCATACACATAGGTTAGGGTACTGAGAAGGACATAGGCTATATCACGCGGGCAAAGCCGCGGGTAACAGCTAGTAAATAATAAAATATAAAGGGGCACCCCATGCAAAAAACGTGTTTTTTTCATTTTGTTTTATAGGTAGGATTAATTATTTAGGGGTGGAATGTTTGTCAGAATCATAAAATTAAACTCAACGTACGGAACCCTATCTAATGAAATTGACTGACACGTGACTATTTTTTTCCTGTATAATACTTAATATAAGAAGGGAAGTAAAAGGAATCTAGCCCATATAGGCAAATCTTCAGTGTTTGTCTTTTGCTGTTTAAAAATTTAACTGTGTAATTAATAACAATATTATCCATGCAAAACATACTGTACTGTGATACGAAATCCATACTAACACACACTTTAGAGTTATAATAGAAATAAAATAAAACGGATACAATTTGCTGTTACGACGCTACGTAAATTCATAATTGAACCTACACTGAAAACGCGAAGCATCGTAGATTTTGGTTATTGAACGAGGAATCCTCAATAGCTTGAAATCTCTTGTCTTTCTTTTGTAAAACTATCATAAATATTGAGTATACCATCATACTTAACGAAAAAATGAGACAAATAAAACCTCTACCTTGGAGAAACAAGTAACAGTTTCATCAATAAAAATCGTTAAACAAACAACAATAAATGTAGACCACCACAATAAAACTAGAACAATAAGTACCGATAACGTTCGTGACCATTAACACTTTTCCATTGTCCCGCTGAGTTATTGACGGAGGAAGCTATGGAGACGTATTCGCCGCCCAAATCTTGTAATTGCCTAATTCACCCGTATTTACCTCCGCTCCTATTGTCCCAATCAACTCTAGATTGTTTAATTTGAAGTTATACGATAAATAAACACGAAGCGAGAATGTTATTTAATTACACATACGTGCCGTTCAAATCCCTTACGTACTTACCCTTGACTATTAATACATACACACTGACATACATACTATATATAGATATAACGTCTTTTTCCCTTGCCCGGACCTGGGCTCTGTCTGTCCACCCCGGACAAAACCCAGTTCTAGAAAACCTAAAGGCCACGCTTAGCATGTTAGTGGGCTTGTAGGAGTGGAGTCAAAATAGTGATGAGTTGCTAGCTGCATCACCTGATGATTCCTCACGGCTTTTGCGGTCTGCGCGGGAAGATAACCAGCTGGTACATTCTAAGTTTTTCTTTCCTCCCAAACCAGCGTGGACTATTAATAATCTATCGATAATGCTGTTGTTTTATTGTATTTCAACCTTAGAGTATCAATATAACTATAGAGCGCTCCTAATGTTTTTCGTCGTTGTGCAGAGCGTAAGTAGATGTTCTATAGATTGTATCTATAGATGTAGCGCGGTCGGTAGTGATGTGCATCGCGTCGTGCGAAACGACGCAAATGAGTTACATCCGAGGGCGTCTTTGGATGTAAATCACTTTTAATAAATTTTGGATCTTTGAATCTGTAGTTAGTTTCTAGAAATGAAATTAATCATCGTCCTCGTCATCATCCATGTCATCGTCATCGTCCTCGTCCTCGTCATTGTCAACGTCTTGTTATCGTCACCGTCATCGTCATCATCATCATCATCATCGTCATCATCCATGTCATCATCATCGTCCTCGTCATCATCGTCGTCGTCATTATCCATGTCATCGTCATCGTCATCGTCATCATCCATGTCATCGTCATCGTCTCGTTATCGTCACCTTCACCGTCATCGTCATCGTCATCATCCATGTCATCGTCATCATCGTCGTCGTCATCATCGTCATCATCCATGTCATCGTCACCGTCGCCGTCATCGTCATCGTCAACCTCATCGTTATCATTATTATTACCACTGGGAGTGTACCCGGGTGTTTCCAACCGGGTACGGCCAGGGACCACTAGGTACCAATAGGCATGATCAGATACCATCGGGTACCTACAATCGGCTACCATCGACTACAATCGCATGTTCCCATCGAATTCCATTGAGTTACCACTTCCATGTTTCTACTACAAAAAATATTCCTAACATCCAAACAAAAGTAGTAGGTAAACCAAACAAATGGTAATAAACATACAATTGAATACAAAACCTCTTTCTTTTTAAAGTCGGTTACAAAATAACAAGAATATAAAAAGTATCAAAAATCAAATTTCAATTACATTATTAAATAAATATCGTGAAAGAGCCGAAGGTTTCTTCTGATTTTTGCCATTTGGCTACGGACCCCTAAAAAGCATCCAAAGATCGTCTGTTTAACATTAAGGAATTAAAAAATAAAAATGCATATAGAAAATTAATCAATATTTATCATAATAATTGTAATACATATACGAGTAAACTACAAATATTCGGATCCGATGTGGTACAACACTAAATCTAATGCGGGAAGAAGTAAGGCGGGGGACGTGGAACCATGTGCTGTGTTTACCCGCCCGCGCGCCTCCCGCAACACCCTCTAACCCCCTAGTCAATTACAATAAAATCAGTGTTTTAGTGGCAAAATATTACTCACCGATGAAAAGAAATATCATTCTTCTTTTTATTTTGCTTCCGGGAATCATGTTTACAACTCGGCACTGCACATTTCACCATAATTATTGAAAAAACGTAAAATAATGCCGGGAGAAACAATCCGTGCGCGTGACCTCGGGTGACTAATCGCGACGTTCGCACTGTTTTGAAGCTGTTCATACCCGTGCTTACGGTTCATACTCGTAGACGCGCGCTCTATAGTTAATATTTATACTCTAAGATTTCAACCGTTCTCATAGAGGTATATTTTGATTTTGCAGGCTTGGAACCCATAAACATATTCTTGGATAAAGGGAATAAAATAAAATTAAATTAAATAATCATTTATTTCGACCACTGAGATCATAATTTACAATAACAATAAAATAGTTAATTGATAGAAATAAAATATTATAAATTACATTAAATCAATCAATTATAGAATACAAAAATAAATGAAGTATTTACAGTCTGTACATGAATCATTGCAGCATGATTCATATACAGACAGTCAAATCTATTGGGAAATTAAAATACCCTTAGAACGGCGCTGGCACTAGCTCGAACCCTGCGCACTAGGGATGTACACCGCTTGCGCATGGTTGCATAAAAACCAGTCCACGCGAAACTCTGCAAACATCCCCGACGCGCTGCAGAATCGAGGCAGCCCCATCATCACTCTAAAGGCATTATTGTACTGGACGCGCAAGGCGCTGTACTGTTTCTGGGTATATTTCGCCCACAGACTACTCGTAGCATACTCTTTGGCATTTAGATTCACTGTAGCTTTATAAAATAAAGCAGGCAATATAATAATTTCTAGTTTCCACGTACCTACCGCTCCACGTTCTATATCTCATGCGTGAAGGAAGACACACCGTATAGTTACTCATTACGTTACATATATCACACCATAAACATCACCTTACTTAATTATTTTTATTCATATCATCAAAATCGAACTCTATAAATCATAAAATTAATAATCCAGTGTTTTGCCTATAAACCCAATCCAATTCGTAAAGAAATCAACCACCCTTCTTCTGAACACGCTACCCTGTAGGGACGACGAAGGTCGTGTACACGCAAATTAACCGCATATTAGTTAGCAAGACCCCTTTGTTATGTACTGAATGTTTCTTTTACACGTGTTCATGTGTGTGCCTTCTTGTACCTACCAATAACTCACCGCATTGTATAATGTCATGTCTTCAACAATGAAATGTGTTGTTTGTCTTAAAAGGGATGAGCGATCAATACGAATTAAGTAAGGGCTAACTTATCACTAAGTATTTTTATATCCCGTTTAATAAATAAATATATACGGACAAATCACATAGATTGAGCTAGCCCCAAAGTAAGTTCAAGACTTGTATTATGGGATACTAACTCAACGAGACTATATTTTATAATAAATACTTATATAGATAACCATCCAAGACCCAGGTCAATCAGAAAAAGATCACTTTCCATCTTGACCTGACCGGGGATCGAACCCGGGACCATGCGTGTTGACCGCTGCGTAATATTACATGCTCAGCTAGACAGTTGTACAGATTATGTACCTATTTCTGTTGCCGCTATGAATGCTGTCCTTGAAAACTTGCGTTTCCAAGATGAATAAAGCAATATATTGATACATAAATCTATCCAGCTGTTTTGATCATATAAAACAATAATTATAGAATATCCAAATAATCGGGCAAGTGTTAGTCAGACTCTCTCTCGAAGGGTTCCATACCATTATCTATACAACATCAGTCTATCTGACAAAAACAACAAAAAAATGTTATAGCGGCAACAGAAATACATCATTTGTGAAAACTTGAGCTCTCTAGCTATCACGGTTTATGAGATACAGCCGCGTGACAGAGAGACGTCGAAGTCTCGTGAATAGGGTCCCGTTTTTACCCTTTTGGTACGGAATCCCAAAAATTACATTGTTCACGTGAAAAACATTATCCTTTTAAATTCTGGTATAAAGAGAACGTTGTTGAACGTTGGGTTGTAGAAGTAGTGCCTGCGCCGGATTAACCAGCCGGCCTTCGATAGATTTTTCAGGTTTGACAACGCGCGAGTGGCACCCCCGTTGTAACAGGCAGTGAAGGCTACGATAACCACTTTCCACCAGGTGGGCCGTATGCAGGTTTACCTACTTAGTTATATAAAAAAACTGCTGATATTTCTTTGGTATCCTACAAACTCTCGCCAGGCTCCAAGAAGCACAAGATAAGTGCAAGAATCCTACCTAAGGCAAAGGCAACCTACGGCTGATATGCAACTTATTTTGGCGAAGATGGCGAATCAGGAAGGCATTGTTGAAGGCTCAATACGACAAAAGAAGTCAGAATTTACTGTCCTCTTCATCGGTCGTAGCGGATTTCCGCTGCCTTGGGTATTTCGAGGGCGAGGAAAAGAAAGTGCTCCTGTGTCTCCGTGAATTTTTCGAGCACTTTTATATTTCTCGCGCAATATGATTGTTTTTCAATACATTTGCTAATTATACGTTTGTTATGACATCGAAACTTGGATCACAATGTTGTATTTACGGGACTAGGCCTTTTTACTTTACACCAATCACAACTGCTCAATAGCCCAATGCCACATATACAAAATTGAAACTTTTTCATAGGACCCGAGCAAAGAGTTTCAAGTTCGGTATGAAAACTGAAAACTTTTTTCTGATTCGTGAGATGTGATTTTTAACCGACTTCGAAAAGGAGAAGGTTATTAATTTGGTTGTATGTACTTTTTTCAGAAAAATAAACCTGAGTAATATATTTGCCTACTATATTGTACCTGGTTAATATATTTGCATTTTTACAAACTGCTTTAATTCGTAACTTAATAAATTCCTTATTTGCTGAACTGCAATCTTATTTTAGTTTTTATGGTAATTGCAAATGTATTGAAAATGATGCTCGTACGGTAAGCTGTCTATAGGCTAGTTGCCTAAATTTGATTGATAGTTAGACAATATACCTTATTATACATTACACATGAGAAAAATATTATTTTTAATAAATATATTGATTTTCAACTTGTATTTCGCATTTAAAGAAATGACATTAAATTTCTCCCGAAAACGCTTAAAACTATCATGGCGTCTTGTGTGACGTCACCCTGTGTGAAACACAGCTGTTTGTGTATGGCGATTGTAAATGTTTTGTGATTAAAAATGAATCCTTCGTATTACAAGTACTATATGGTGCCCCAGGGGGAGAGCACAAGCATTAAAATACCAAACAAATTATTTATATTTGTCCCCAAGCAACAAGAAATGCGGAAAATATGGAAAAAAACACTTGCAAGGAGGAATGATGCACATTGTTTATCAACAAATTTAGAATATATTAGTGTGAAGATCATTTTGATTTAAGTATATTTAACAAAATGTAATTCAGCGAAAACATAATTATAACAACACAGATGAATTTTGCTTTGACATATTTTACACTTCTCAGTACATAGTTCGCACTCGCTTAACTTGCAGATCATCAACAACATCATCTCCATAAAAATCTCATGGTGGCCCTGAAATTGAGTTTATTCATTTAAGTACATTAATCACTTAAATAATTGGCTAGTATTATTGCCTATAACATGATTTCTGAGATATTTATCCGTACCTAGGATTGACTTTTACATCTGTGCGTTAAATTAAGCAGCTGGTACATACATTCTATAGTTATTTTTGTTACTAGATAAGCATGAAAGTTATTAAAAATATCATTTCTGTTTTACTTTGTATTTTTAACCTCAAAATATATCAAAACTGTGGTCAAAACATAATCAACAAATTAACACATATATTAAGGTATCAAGACTTGTTTGTTTGTTTTTCGTATGTGTAAGTGGCCAACACTGGTGTCAGATTTTTCAAGCTGCCTTAAGGCATCTGACATAGCTTAACGACTGCCATTAACGATGACAGCCGGGACCAACGGCTTAACGTGCCTTCCGAAGCACGGAGGAGCTCGAGATATTTTTATGCCACTTGCGGTCACCCATCCAAGTAGGGACTGCACCAGGGGTTGCTTAACATATGTAAGCGCTCTTAGAGCTCACACCCACTGGACCATCTGGCTCCTTATTTTAATCCAATCGGGCTCGGTATCAAGACTGAGAAATTGGGATTTTAGCTTATTATAGTTTTATCATATGTATACTTACATCAAAGTTTTAACATTGCGAAATTCCGATGAACAAAAGTAGCTGTTTGATGCTTAAATTTTGCCAATTATTAACAAGTTATTGCTATTTCCTTTCATAAATCTAGATTCTATGGTGTTCTCTCACAGTATAATATTTTAAATAACTTAATAAAGGTGACGACAAAAGATAAAACCGTAGCTTGTAACACACTTTTCTATGAAAATGTCAAAACAACAACAACTATGTTCTCCACAGGGTGACGTAACGCTTTGTGATTGGTGTTCCCGGTGTTCCCGGACACATGACCTGATGCCTTTATTTTTTAATTTGTTTTATGAAAATATCAACAATCGTAAATTATTTTGTTGAATAGATTGATTTTTCCTTAACTACATATCATAATTATTTTTTACACACCTTAATCCAACCCATTTGTTCTTAGTGGATACATGCCTATTATAGTCATCGGTTTATTATAAACACTCGGCTACGCCTTGTGCCTATAATATAATGCTATATCTATAACTGTTACCCGCGGCTTCACCCGCGTGATATATAGCCTATGTTCTTTTCAGTACCCGAATCTATGTGAATGCAAAATTTCATGATGATTGGTTCTGTTGATTGGATCGTAACAAACAAACAAACTCACTTTCGCATTTATAATATTAGTTAGGATAGGATTAGGATAATAATAACATCGACTATAATATATATCCAGCTTACCGTTCTTGCATAATAATGTACTATTACGGACTCCGGAAATCACATTTAATTTTTTACGAAACAAAAACATAACTGTAAATGACCAGGGAGAATAGAAAGAGTAATTTTTGACCGATTAGACTAGTAGAACACACACAAACGGAAACATGAGATATTTAGGACACATTGTATGATTATTCTGATATAGAGCGCTAGCAGGCTGCTGGCTGTTAGCTTTTGTTTATTTTAAAGAGATTCACGTGATCCTAATTTGGATTTGTAAAAAGAGTATTCTTTTGTTTTGGTTTGGTTTCGTTTTGTTTTTCGGGCGTATAAGTGGCCACACTGGTGTCAAATTTTTCAATCTGCCCAACGGTATCTAACTTAGCTTATCGACGACAGCTGGGCCCAACTTGTGGTCACCCATCCAAGTAGAAACTACGCCCAGGGTGCTGCTTATTTTACCGTTATGTTCTTATAAGTCAGAATCAACTTATATAGAAACTTAATTATTATACAGAAGAATTACTTACTATCTATCTATCTACCAGAAAATTTACGTATCTACATTATTTATGTATAACATACTATATACTATATATATAGTTAGGTATTTATAGCATGTTGATTGAGCTTGCGTGTTACAATGTAGGGTAAATTGGCGAGAGCGTGAAGCTGAGCGTACACAAGAGGTGTTCGCACTGCTGGGCACACAACGATATCTGATTGCGACAAACGTGACCTGGCGGCTCTAGGTGAGACCTGTTACATATGGCCTGGCGGTTTTACGTTAGTGTGCTACAAATTTAGTAGAAGAAAGTAAAAAAGAAATCTATGCAAGTGGCAAGGGCGAAAAGCCGAATTGGCGAGAGCGTGAAACCGAGCGTGCAAAAGAGATGTGTCGCCACGCATGTTCAAGGCGAATACGATATCCTACCTATATAGGATCATTTATTAAAGAGAGTCTTGTGAAAATCAGTTCTTTTTTTACTGAAAAAAGCAATGAGACGACAGAAAAAAGTCCTGTGTTACGTCTGCAATGCTGCAGTGATTATCATTAAAGGCTAATTAAATGAACTTGTGTGTAACAATACCTAAGGCAAAGCGAGAGCGTGAAGCCGACGGTGCAGGAGAGGCAGTCACCTCGCCGCGCACACTACGACATTAGAATGCAACAGACGTGGCCTGACGATTCCACACGCGTTGATGTGGCTTTTTCTTTCTTTATTATTATGTTTGCAGGATCCTAATAACAATTCCTCTAATTTTCCCAAGGATAACTATACTAGTTGTCAATTTTCTTAAGATTTGGTTAAACGCTATGTTAATGCTCTTTTCATAGCCTTACTTAGTCCTGTTATCTGGGGTCGGCTCTCCTAGTTGAACTTCTCCAGTCTTTAGGTACTACCCTAAGGCTGACTGGAAGAGATCGCTTAGCGAAAAGTTCGTTTTTTCGACTTTGTGCATATTTTCAGTCGACTTCTAAAGAGATGTATGTAATTTGACGCTTTGTCAGATTGCCCATTATCTATTGCAGCTTTTAAGTATGTAAGTAGGTATGCCAAATTTCAAATGGTATTATTATATTTGTATGTTTAAATATTTAAATGTTTGTCCGTGTATACGAGTACATATATCAAAAAGTATAAGTCAAATTGCAAAACTTCTTTATTTTATACGTTAATTAGTTTTTGAGATAGAGAATTTTGAAGTATTTAGTGCATTAAAGAATTTTTAACGATTATTAAAAATTAAGACACATCTTATCAGGAGTAAGGTGTTATCGATTCTATACTTCTTTATTGGTGCTATCCAGATGATCTGCTAGCCAAAGACGTTATCAATTTACGAAAGTAATTCCTACATAAATGTTTGATATGGATACTAACAAGTACCTACTAAAACACCCACAGAATGAGACAGGTTACTAATTTAAATAAAAAAAAGCATGCGTCCTCTACCACGATTTAGGTAGGTATACTTAATTTGCTGGAACTCCAATTCATAAAGTAAGCGATGAAATTCCTTTGCATTACTCAATACACAAACTCTTCAAAGTAACTTTCAAGCGACGAGAAACTTTGAACAGCCCATTTCTTTGTTATTTTTAATATCGACTTTTTTGCGCTCAGGCGGTGGTTGCTAATGGATTTTCAATATTTGTGTTGACAGACAAACAAGGGGCGAATTGAGTGAGTTCTCGGAACGCTTCGTCTGTGACCGCTGCTTACGATTCCTGTCGCCTACACAGGAAATCACGCTGAAATGCTAGCCTTACATTATAGTGAGAGACCTTGGAACTAGAAATTTGAAAATCAAACAATTAATATTTACCTTTTTTTGTGAGTATCTGCGGTCACAAAAAAAGCTATATTTGGTCAAGGGCACTAATAAAACAACTCAACTTCTACTATGCGTTGTGGTTATGAGGTATTGCTAGGTAGGTGTATTCAGGCCAGGGACATGTATTAGGTTTTCCTGTAAACGTCGAGGATCATAATTTAACCATAATGATCACAGGTGAGCCCACCTTACGTCTTAACTTTAAAATTAGATTAGAACTTGGTTTGCGTTGGTTTGGTTTGGTTAGATTTATGTAGGACTGTATACGCACAACTCAATGTTTGCGTTCCACATTGCATACCATATTATCTACTAAATTAATATATTATTTTGGGTAATATTATTTAATCATTAATTGATTTGTTAATTCACTTTTATAGATGACTATATTTTTGTTTCTTTGCATAAACAATAAGCGTTGCGATTCAACGTGGCAATGCTGCTAGCCCTCTGGGCAGCCAATATGCACACTTCCGCAAGGCAATGCGGGACATCTTTCTTCTTTTTTTTACTTTACTTTTATCTATAGCAGTTTATTTGTTAAGTTAGGTTATTTATTTTTATTACCTAGATATAAGCATTATATGATCACTAGCTTTGATTGTATTTTTTCTCCAGTAGGTTTCTTACAATTTTATTAAAATATACTTTTTAGCGAGAACATAACAATAAACAATACAATCAAGATGAATTAGATAATTGCGAAATATAAAATGACCTGTTTAGTTCAACCAACGTACACGTGTTCAGGATTTTCCCACGTTTTCAGCTATACCATAGAAGAACGTGACTGCAAATTGTATATTACACAAGGAAGAGCGACGTCATGGCCGTCGAACTCTATTACCATAAATAGGTACAGATTTCGGTGGGCAGCCTTCCCCGCTCCATTATCTTATATTGGTGCCGACGAAGATGAGTTGGCAACATTTTTTGGGTTTCGGGTTAAATGCTGGAACCATAAATCTATACCTATTCTATCTGTCAGGCACCTTTGTACTAAAAAAGCTTGCACAACATACAGACAGGGTATTTGGTACAAGTTAGGCTAATTTAGCCATATGTTTCTGGACTGAGTAGAATATCACTCCAAGTCTTTCCGTGGATGTTGTAGAAGGCAAGTAAGAAAACAAAAGCTAAACAAAAGCTAAACATCAAATAGACCTCTCCAACCCGTCTGGCCAGCATGGAAAGTGAAGGCCAATCTGACCGCTCTGTATTATTATGGCTCTGGTTCTACAGACCTGATAAAGATGAAGCTTATTTACATTTCTTATTAAATTTCTCTTGAATGAAGTGTACTTTTCGTAATTAATTCCATGAAATGGCCGCCTGAATAATATTCTTTTAATGAAGTCTTTACTCCGTAATTCTAAGAAATCATAAGATAACTGCCTCTGTGGTCCAGTGGTTAAGGCGTTTGCTTTACTGACCCGGGGGTCGTGGGTTCGATTCCCACGGGAAGCATACTTTGATAAGTTGTTTCCAGTTTGGTTAGGACATTGCAGGCATGAATCACCTGATTGTCTGATAAGAAAGATGATTCCGTGCTTCGGAAGGCACGTTAAGCCGTTGGTCCCGGCTGCCATCTGGTAGTCGTTAAAGGAACCACGTCAGAGGCCGAGAGGCGGTTCCAAAGAACTCTGACATCAGGGTGTGCATGGTCGACTGACCGTGACACCTACTCGAAATGATGATGATGATAAGATAAGTAACTAAGTACATGGTTGAAATTTTGAGCAGCGGCTAAAAAATATTTTGTAGATTTCCATCTCTTTGTTTTGCTACGGAACCTGCTCTTAGCATTAGATATCAGCTCCTGGCCAAGCCCTTATACCTGCCGTCCTTTATTATCAGGTTAGTGCTTTTACCAAAATATCCTGTTTTGGGTAAAACTAACATGCGGAGTGACATTTGTGGACGTTTACGTTTTGTGGTATTGATCGATTGTTATTGAAACCGACGCTTTGTTTACCCTTGTCCGTTTATTTAATTGGGCGTAAACAATCGGCATTTTTTGTGTGGGATTGATAATACTCAAAATATTTTATTTGGGAACCTACACATTATTTTAAAAAGTTATGTAAGTTAAGCACCAAGAATGGATTGCCTGCAGACAGACTAACCATTCGAGTAAGCTAGTGAAAACTTAGTGAAAGCTGTTTGCTAATAGCGTTTACTAGAATATAAAAGGAAATAATTAAGTACAAAATAAACAGAGAAAGGATTGATTCACTAAACCACTACAGTTAGTATCATTTTTCAACTATAGTTAGTATTACTAGCTGTAGTAGCCTGGAAGGTGGCTTAATTTTTTTTTATTATGTTATTTATATTATATCTATAACCGCAATGCGTTACATTCTCACGTCTGGCGTTTGCTGACAGCTTTTAGGCGGGCGAGACGCCCGCCCTGCCGCCTATAACCCCATTAGACATCGTCATAAAACCCATAAAACCTGAAATAAGATAATAGTAAGCTAACACTAAAACGAAATTCTTTGATGATCTAAAAAACTTCATTTCCTTAAATTTTCAATAAACAATGTAAGTGTTTTGGTAAAAAAAGATACCCTGCCTTTTAGTATGATGCATGGTTTGGTCGTCCTGAGTAAGCGCAGAGGAAAAAATGCAAATTTGAAAAAAGTAGGTAAGTATTTATCCCAGTTAGCTGTTCAATACGCATTATCTATACTAACATTATAAAAAACCGGCCAAGTGCGTGTCGGGCCACGCGCAGTATAGGGTTCCGAATTGAATTTGCGAATGACAACTTTGAGTTCACACTGTTTACACTCACACCTCACAGTTTAACGACCAAAAACATCCAACAATGAAATAGTTTGGGGTTTATTTTGCATTCACAATGCTATTTTACCTTATTTATTAAATAAAGAAGTAATTGGCAACGCATAGATCGTACTGAGATCTAGACGTTCAAGTCCTGCCCGCGTGGAATTTTTTCACCATTTCTTATTTTCTTTATTTAATAAATAAGGTAAAATAGCATTGTGAATGCAAAATAAACCCCATATAAACTATTGTATGGCTTCCTACACATAAGTTGATTTTCAAATTCATTGCAAAAATGAGTTGAAATCAAATACCGCACTTGTAAAAGTGTGGTAGTTGTGTTGGGTGACGCAAGCCTAGATGCGTGTAAGAGGAATGGGATATGGTGGAGAAATTCGGCGCCGGGGCTTGAAGCGCGATGGCGTAATTGGCAACGCATAGATCGTACTGACATCTAGACGCAGGTTCAAGTCCTGTCCAATAAATAATCCAACAATGAAAATTGTATGAAATTTTACATTTTCCAGTACATTTTATAAGTTGGTTGCCTATAACTTTTTAGTTTGCCCTTAGTACCCAGCTCTGATAGTTTTCCTTTAAACTTCAGTATATATACTACTGCTGTAATTTTTTCACATATTTATATATAACCGTTTAGCACATAGAGGGGGGGGGGGACACTTACTTCTAACAAAAATTTTCAATTTAAAACCAAATATTTCGGAAACGGATCCCTAAATCGAAAAAACCGGCCAAGTGCGTGTCGGGCTACGCGCAGTGTAGGGTTCCGTAGTTGCGAATGACAACTTTGAGTTCACACTATTCACACTCGCACCTTACAGTTTAACGACCAAAAACATCTAACAATGGAAATAGTATGAAATTTTACAGTTTATAAGTTGGTTGCCTATAACTTTTTAGTTTGTACTTAGTACTCAGCTCTTATAGTTTTCCTTTCAACTTCAGTATATATACTACTGCTGTAATTTTTTTCACGTATCTATATATAGCCGTTTAGCAGATAGAGGGGGGAGACACTTACCTGTAACAAAAATTCGCACTTTAAAACCAAATATTTCGGAAACGGATCCCTAAATCGAAAAATGGTGTTCTCAACCTCACAATATTCTTGAAAGACCTATTTAACGATACCCGACACGATGGGTAAATAGAGAAAAAAAATTACTCCCCCACTTTAGTTGTATGAGAGCTAGCCTAAAAAAAATTTTTTTCAAGAATTTATTCTACCACTTTTTTGCCATGATTAATATACATATCCATACTAAATTACAGCTTTCTAGTACTTATAGTGTCTGCGTAAAACCGCGGACGGACAGACAGACAGACAGACAGACATGGCGAAACTATAAGGGTTCCTTGTTTACTACGGAACCCTAAAAATGGGGTTCTCAACCTCACAATATTTTCAAAGACCTATTTAACGATACCCCACACGATGAGTAAGTAGAGAAAAAAAAATACTCCCCCACTTTACTTTGTATGGGAGCTACCCTAAAGAAAATTTTTTTTCAAGGTTTTTTCTACCACTTTTTTGCCATGATTAATATACATACATACCCATACCAAATTACAGCTTTTTAGTACTTATAGTCTCTGAGTAAAACCGCGGACGGACAGACAGACATACAGAAAGACAGACATGGCGAAACTATAAGGGTTCCTAGTTTACTACGGAACCCTAAAAATGAGAGATGTGATTGTTTGTCTGCATTGAATAGGCTCCGAAACTTCTTGACCGATTTTCAAAATTCGTTCACCTATAGAAAGCTAATTTATCTGCAGGTGACATAGACTATAATATATACGCGGACGAATTCGTGGGAATATTGCTAGTTATATATTTTGATTACCAATTATTATGTACACTTATATCCCAATAATTCTGGTTAGCTTTACATATAGCATTCGGGGTGCGGGCAACAAAATGAGTGACACGTGGTGGTTGCGGCGGCGGCCGCCGGCCGCGTGTGGCCGCCGCTGTTTGTACTCTACTGTATGTAAACACAAACAAAGCGCCACAATGATTATTTCATCATATTTACTTCAAACCTTTTGTCTGTATGTAATTGCAGTTTTTGTTATGTGCCTACAAAGTAATTAGGATTAGGGCTTGGGTTACAATATGATTGACACGGTGATGGTTGCGGTGAGCAGGCAGTGGCAGCAGGCGCGCCAAAAATTGTAATAAACTACAACATTTATGAATATAAAGGGAAAAATTGATTTGTGATTGACATATCATCGCATGGCCGAAACTACAGGAACTAGAAACCTAATATCTTGCATGAAAGTTTTTTTTTTAATGCAAGTAGGCACTAAGAAGGGATTTCTGGAAATTCATTCAATATGAGGGTGAGTTAATACGAGAAACAAGTGTATATTCATACAAACTTGAAACAAGTCTGTATTCATGTAAACTGGTTTCCCTTTATTGATTTACTTTGGACTTTCATGAAAGTCCGTGTCAATCAAGGTAGAAACTAGAAACATAAAATTTCGCACGACTCACTTAAAATAAATAACAATACGATTCATAGTGTTTTCAAAATTCATCCCTTAAGCACGTTAAATAAGGGTAGATATTTAGTAACTATGGCAATTTCATAATTTTTCAAGCCATCCGTATGAATGTTGCCCTTTATGATTTTGGGTAAATAAATATTATACATATTTTTGGAAATTCATCGCTTATTTATAGGGTAAAATGGGTGAAGCAAGTTTATATGCAAGTTCGAAGTAGAAAAAGGCAATTTTGTTGTTTTCTAGCTTATTTAAAAAATTAGAATATGTTTAGTATTCTTCAAAATTAATCCCTCAAACGAGTTAAATTGGGGTTCATATTTAACATGGATTTTTTTTTATTTTTCAAGTCATCGCTATGAAAGTCGGCATTTATTATCTTGGGTAAATACCAAAAATAAAAAATAAGCTTTTTGAAAAAATATCACCTTAATTATTTGCAAGCCATCGCTCGATAGTTGATCTTTATGATCTTAAGTAAATATTAAAATGAAGTGATTTTTGGAAATTCATCCCCTAGGGGTTGATTTTGGTGAATAAGTTTGTATGAAAGTCTGTGAGTTTTTTAAGGTACAAATGTGAAATGTTGTCCTATATTGGGAAATAATTAAAATTACACTGACTGTTTTTTTTTAATCTTCACTTGAAAATGTCAAAAAGGAGTTAAAATTGGAAGAGATATTTTATTATTTTTAAGGTTATCAACTTAATTGATTGACTGATTTAAGTGTTTAAAACTATATTCTCTTTATTCTTTTTAAATTGTTTCTTAATGAATAATAATAATTAAAACTACTTAAAATTAATTAAAATATTTACAAATTATATAGTCGCTGCAAACCATCACCTCGCGGTAACGTGCCCAAAAGGCTGGCAGCATTGCCACGTTGGATGGCAATGCTTATCCTTTGTGCCAAGTAATTGCCAGCCCTTTGGTCACGTGATACCTCGATAAGCCTCTTTGACAAAAAGTCAAAGAGACGATGGGTTGATGGACCCCACGGACCCATGGTTTCAACCCCAAAAGGCTCAAATATGTAGCTATTCCCAATACTAACATATTTGCGCTTCTTGAGGCTTTCTGCCGCGGCTGCTGCTGCACCGGCCTTTGACTGGGTGACCTGAAGATGGGACGACGCTAGGGTATCGACGCATGTAGCATCCCATACCAAAGGCCGGCCCAATCGCCAGGGCACCAGAGTCATTCCATCCGGTCTCTTGCCATCATCACGAACCAGGGTTCTAAAGCGGCCGGCATGTTAATGGTGGCAAGAGAGCGGTGGATAATATTGTTGAGGGCGGCATGACGCCCTAAACAATATTAATAATGAATAAATATTAATAATAATATTAATATTGACTGATAATGTTTAAAATACTACATACCTATATGAGTCAAATATGGTCAAAGTGGATTTTAGTCCGTGATAATACTATCACTTCTTTTTCTCCTGAGGTGTAGACAGAGCCCTAACAACAAAACCTAAAGGCCACGATTAGCATGTTGGAGGGCTTGTAGATGAAGAACGGAACTAAAATAGTGGTAGGTTGCAACTGCATCGCCTATTGACATTGATTCCGTAATAATGAGTACCCAATGTAATTAGTCACACATTTTGTGTACGTTTCGGTTTTGGAGTTGGCCGAAACACAAAGTGAAGTTTCGCTTTCGGTGTAATATTTCCTTTCTCAGTCTAGCAAAATACAAACAACACTTCACGATCAATATTTTAAGTATATAAATTCCAACTTTACGTCTTTATTTAAGTCCCGTTGTGTTCCATAATATTAAGTAGGTATTTAAGTACCTGCACAAGTTGGGTTAGGGGAACAAAATGAGTGACACGTGGTGGTTGCGGCCGGCGGCGGCGGTCCTGCGTGCGGCCGCCGCTTTGTCTCTAGTGTACGTAAATACAAACAAACAACGCACCTCAATGCTCATTTCATCCCATTTCCCTTTTGTATTATAAATAAAATACAATAATAAATACATACGGACAAATCACACAGATTGAGCTAGCCCCGAAGTAAGTTCGAGACTTGTGTTATGGGATACTAACTCAACGATACTATATTTTATAATAAATACTTATATAGATAAACATCCAAGACCCAGGTCAATCTGAAAAAGATCATTTTCCATCGTGACCTGACCGGGGATCGAACCCGGGACCATCCGTGTGGGAGGCAGGCGTGTTGACCGCTGCGCCACGGAGCTCGTCACATGATACAGCATATTACACATTGGGAAAAATAATAATTACAATTATCATATCATTATCATGTGTTTCACGACTTTTGTCCCAGTCCAACTTTGCACCAATCACCCCACCCCAGAATGATTCTCTAACCAAACTGTTTTTTATATATTTCTCTAGATACTGACAGATTTCTCGAATTTCAGAGACAGGAGGTTATTCAGGCATTATTACAGTATTTCAGATGAATAAAGTTCTCATGACATATCCAATATAGTACTTTCTAGATAATGGTAAGCTTACCTGTTTTCGGTTTGTTTTTCATAAGTTGAAATTATATTATATGTGTAACCATGAAAACAACTCCAGATTCAATATAATAGTGGAGGATGTGTTAAGTTGTATTTAAGTATAATACGGAAAGTTAGTCACCTATCTAAACAATAAATGATAAGTACTTATTATAAAAAAATATATATTTCTCTATTAATTAAAATACTTACTTATTATTAAACAAGTGGTTACAAAGGAGCCAAACGTTTTTCGGGCTAGCGATAAAATTTACATGGGCCCAAAAACCGTTGGCCGAGTAATAAAACTTGGTGATCTCCAGCTTCGACCGGAAAAAAGATGGGTGTAGTAGCATTATTTCTTAGTGATACTTTATGGCCGGACGTTGCCGACAATATGGACGTGAAATAGTTGGTAGATTTTGTAATAAAGATTTTCTTGAATTTTCCTTATTGTTAATCTTCCATGCTGAAGTGGGAGTAAAGAAAAAACGTAGCATGTGCCAGCTGCTTGTCTTCCCGTGCAAACCGTAAATCCCGGTCGAGGTAATGGGCCAAAATCTAAGAAATCATATCAATAGGCGATGTGGCTAGCAACCCTTCACTATTTTGATTTTGTTTTCCACCTATACCCCATCAATATGCTAAACGAGGCCTTTGGACAATATGACCTTAGGACTATCTACCCCAAGGGACAAAGACGTGATACTGTGTTCAATATTGTAATTTTTCTGACTATAAAATTCCACATATGGCTAGGTAGAAACTTATATATTAAGTGCTTTATACCATTTTGATTGACTTCACATAGCGTATTCGAAGAATAGATTAATCTCTACTATGACTGCCCATTAGTGTAATCTGGCGAACAAGTATCTAAAATTAGATTCTCCGAACATAGAATAGCCATTACGGCTGATGCCCTCGGGTTAAACTGAATAATTCGCTGAGGCCATCCAGACGCGGTAATGAAGTCTAATTGACGGTTTTAACTGATGCATACCTGTTTTGGTAACGTCAAGTCGGCCTGGCTGGATATGCGGCTAGTTTTAAGCTGAATGAAATTGTTGTTTGGAACAGCGCATGTACTATTATTAATTCTGTGGCGCAGGCTAAATTAGGGTGTGGTAATGTGATTTTCTATACTGAATATCATAAAGAAGAACGATTTGATTGTTTATTTGCGTTGAATTGGCTTCGAAACTACTGATACGATTTGCAAAATTCTTTGACCTATAGAAAGTTAATTTATCTGCTGGTGACATAAACTAAATTTACGTGGACGAAGACGCGGGAAAATTGCTAGTTGTAAAATATTTCTGCACATTCATTAAATTATTATGGAATAGAAATTCTCCCCTGTTGCGCCCGGGCATGTATTATACATATAAACCTTCCTCTTGAATCATCATCTATATATTTAAAAAAATTTAAAATGAGGAAATAAATAAAAATAAAAAAAAAATCCGCATCAAAATCTGTTGCGTAGTTTTAGGGTCAGACAGAAATCGGAAAATTACTTTTTTTTCATAGCATAAATGTATAAAGTGATGATGAAAATAGGAAGTTAATATGCTCAGTGCGTGAATGGCGTAACTAGTGTTGCCAGGTGTCCCGGTTTGCGCGAGACGTCCCGATTTTCAGGGGTCTGGGGACGCGTCCCGATTTGTACCTGATCGGGACACTAAAAGTCCCGATTAATAAAAAATTAAAAAAGTTTTTTCATAATAAAATGTATATTTCGAAACCCAGACTTGAAACCCCCATGTTTTTTTTCTACTGTCCTGATCTACCAAACCAATCCTAAATCTCGATCTTTTTTGTACCGGTTTAAAACAAATCGGACCTGGCAACATAAGCGTAACGGATGTAAATTTAACATAAACACTTTTGTATCTTTCGAGTTGCCAGCATTCGGCCCACAAGAAACCATTTTTAAACAGGCTCAGTCAACCCTTCAAGGCTTTGTCGAGGATATATTTAGGTACAACAAGTAACATAGATATACTTATTTATAATGGTTACCTATTGAAAAATATATATCGGAAATATAAATTATAACATTTATTGAAAGAAGACTATGAACGTTACAAGTTATAGTATCTAGGTATCTACTTTCAAATAAAATACTTACTTGGTTATTCTCATCATCAACCGAGTAGGTATTAGCTGTCTATTTCTATTCCTGTTTTCCTTACTCGCTTTTACTATAAATTTTTATAGACTGAACTGAACCACTGGCAAACTATTTTAATACAAATCAAGTCAACTCCAACAAGCTTATAATAAAATTGCTGGAAGTAGACTTTATCGGAACATGTAAGCATTTCTTCATGTTGGCTGGGTTGGCTGCAGGCCAAGTTCAACATCCATACGAATCCTGGCTACCCTTGTCAGCCGACGAGTCGACTATCTTCACGGCATAGCATCTTCTTAGCTCAGTAATAGGTATATATTGCCTCAAGTAAATACAATATAAAGGGAAATTTTGTTTATCATATTTTGCCGAAAATCAAGTTTATTTACAAAAACACATTGCGTATGTGGGAAATGTCATGAGGTCATTTCCGTGCAGCAGTTTCGTGCTGCCCAACAGTGAGACAAAATGAGTTTTTCACAAGAAAAATATCATATTCTTCGTCAACTAGATACATAAGTATTTTATACATTCGTTGACACAGACAATTAGACAACACCAAAGGAAAGTTAAATGTATAAAAGTAGAAACGTACAGAGAATAAATGGATGTAAAAGGTTTTCTCAGTCCACTAAACAGTTTTCTAAAGAGAACTGGCTTTGTGCGTTTTTTACAGCGGAGAAATTGAGGGAATAGTAGTTTAGTCAGTAAGGAAGGAGGAAAAAAGCAAAAAAAAGGTTGCAGCGAAGTTTTTCCTCGGAGAACAATTTTTCAAACCACATTGCTTTTTAGGTTGGGTACATCAGTGATTTACCCAAATACGACAGCTTGGAGACAGGATTTTTACATTATTCTGAAGAAAAGGTCTTGGTTTGATTATATTAAATCTGTAAGAAAAGGCGAACTCTCTGAAATTATTGAAAAAATCTGGATTTAAAAAGCGTTCGCTGTAAAGGCAGAGATAACGAATCAAGGCGTGGATCCGATGATTAGTTCCCGCCGAAGAACCTGATCCGCAGGAGGGGATCAGCTTCGGCTATAAAAGTAAATTGAATTGTTCTCCGGGCTGTAGTTCCGCGCTGTATGAGCCAATGGCTTTTCTTGCTGTGTACGTTTTTAACTTTATGGTTTTATGGCGAACTTACTTGATACGGCCTTAGAGCGATCCTGTGCTACCAGAAAATGAAAACTAATAATTTAGTATAAAAAATTACATTTTCAATATCAATATAATTCTCTATATATTCAGCATTAAGATTAAGGAATTGAAAAGATGTAAAAGTATTGACACAAATTAATAATAATACTTAGCATTTAACGTAGCATTGAACTACATCAAAATCGTATACCAACTCTATAAACTATGTAGGCATCTAGGCAATAAAGTCTACTAATTGGTCCTTACTTTATCTTAGTAAAGTTACCAGCTTTCGTAAAACGAAATAAGTACCTAAGAAAATGAAATAAGAACAATTAGTTAAACAAGTCGTTAGCGAGCTCTGTAGATAAAAGCTCACTGGAGATACAACTTTCTGGCTAATCTCCACACAAGTTCAGATTCCATGTAACGATGTTATTCAAAGTATGGATATCAGTGTTCTTTGCCTCCGATATTGCAATTAGAGTGGGTACAATAAAACTTGAACAATTAAATGTAAGTCAGCGCTGTCGGAAACGGCAAGATAAGACTTACCGGCGCCCCTTAGCGGGGTACTTTTGCTATTAACAGGGTGCCCGCACTCCCCGGATTTCGCAAACTGTCTCGGAAGCGTGATTAGAAATGCCTATTAAATCCGAACGCTTTCGCCGGCGCTCTGGGTATTATAGTGGAATTATAATAGACACCCCAAAATTGTGTTAACGTTTTAAATGTCATTTTAGGTCACTGAACTCGAAAGTTTTTAAATGGGTGGGTATTGAAATTAAGAAAAGTTTGAAATTGAAAACACCAAAGTTGCAGAATGTATTCAAACTAGGAATAAGGATAAATAAACTTTGTAAAAGTTGCGCCAATAAACTCAGAACTCTTGGGTCTATCTTATATGTAATTTTATATTTTAGTAAAAAACGTATATTATTCACTAACAATGCAACTTTATAATTTTTCACAAATGTGTTGATTTTTGTAAGGTCTTTCTAACTTTCTCAATATATTATATCTCATATACAATAAATGTACCTATCGCTAACTAAATGTCTATTTTTTGCTTGAATTAGATTATTAATTCTTGGTAAATAACTAACTAACAAACTTTGCCGTGTGGTTCCCGGAGAGTAGAAAAGGCCCACTTCAAGTCTTTCTCTGGATGTCATGGAAAGGAAATATTTTTGATCCGTGTCTTGACTGGTGGATATAGTTTTTATAAAATTAAAAATCAAGAATAAATACGGAACCCTAAAAAATCATTAACTGAGCTATTCAGCATTGCAGAGTTTTCATTTTACCAGCTAGTTGACATCATTTTATTGAATTGTCATCCGAAATACATACCTACATAATTTCACCTCAATTGCATACAGAAAATCAATCAAATTTAACTTGCAAGATATCACTACCGGTAAAAGAAACTAAGCAAATAAAAGCTTGCATGTACGATGCCTTGTATAGTAGTGTAGGTATCTATCTACTTGCTTAGAGTTAAAACGGCGCGGAACGTCAAAACGGCAAGAACTAAAAAATATTTTAGCAGTTCGATGAGAATAGGTACCTACTTATACGTACGAAAATTTATCA
This sequence comes from Rhodophaea formosa, assembly GCA_963082605.1. Lineage (NCBI taxonomy): Eukaryota > Metazoa > Arthropoda > Insecta > Lepidoptera > Pyralidae > Rhodophaea > Rhodophaea formosa. Next base: position 11,952,144 of record OY720206.1, on the reverse strand, counting down.
GGTACATACAGGACGATTAGGTCGTGACTTTATGTACGCATACATAGAAAATCCTTTTTAGCAATGTAAGATGGCTACCGGAATCATAATTGGCACAAGTTGCTCTAGGCCAATGCGACGGCTGCGGGCCCGACGCCAACTTATACTTATTCCGCCATAATTACTTTTATTGCTCGCCTTCCTACGGCTATTACAATATCGTTAATCAATGTAATGTGATTTTCAAACAAGTCCTTAATACTTTTATTTATTTTTAACGTTTACATACAAAACAACATTTTTCTTAATCCTTCCTTGTATAAGCGGAAGCGAAAACGTGATGCGGTTTCAAAAGGTACCAACACTTTCACATAAATGACTGACGACTCACATAATATCTTTCCATATAGCCATTACTTATGCATTCGTCCGTGGCATGGGTGGGAATCAAAGTATATTAGTAGGTACTCATCTATTAAGTATAATAAATGTATGTAATACCATTGAGTTAGTATCCTACGACACAAGTTCACAACTTACTGTGGGGCTAGCTCCATCTGTGAGGATTCACCCTATAGGTATACTTATTTATTGTATTAATGCTTACCCTTGTACCAAATATACTTATATGAATCTAAATTTATTCTATCTTGCTGTAAACATTAATTGTGACACAATGTGGGACAATGAAATAAATATACAATACTTGCCCCGTTTCAAAACAAAAATAGACATAACCCTTGCCCTTAAAAGATTTCCCAGTTTCCGAAAGTCTCCGTACATTATTTCTGACAACTTAACCAATATTAGCAATATCTAAGAATTGTTCGCAAAGAGATTGATGATTCTCGTGTCTCCATTTTATTTCCCCGCGGATAATCTCGTTGTCTCCGGCTTAAGGACATGTGAGCTGGAAATACGACAGCAATTTTCCTCCAACTATAGAAAAATGAGAGGCATTTAACGTCGTGCATGGGTACCCGTGAGTACAAGGTTTACCATGAGCCGTGGGAACGGGCGAACAGTTTTCTCGCATATTATTTTCTGGGTTCCATATATCGGCGTGAAAGGGGAACTCTCATTTATTAAGGTTATCTCCTTAAACATCTGGTTTAATATAAAGTTTAGGGCTCTTTTCTTCTTCTATTATTGTGAATGAAAGTATTATTATAAAGAAGTAAATATTATTTATGCTTGATTTAAATGAGATAATCATAATTGCCTACTTACTTACCCAATTGGTATTGCAAGAAACATCGGAGGTCGAAGCTATGAAATGGTATATGGATAGAATATTTTTTATACTTATTGAAGAATCTACAAATTTGCAACACGTAACTATGTTATCAGATTATTTTGTAAAATAATAAAGGTTTATACCTCTGATCTGGTAACGTAGATACTTAAGTATCTACTGACCCCAATTTTGTAGACAACTATTCTACATAGACGGATTCTTTTAAATTTTTGGACGGAACCCTTTAACCTATACCAGTGTAATTTATTCCCGTGATTTTATAGCTTACATCTTGATGCCACCGTTTGTATTCTGCAAGTTATCCTCTAAACGAAGGTACAATTTATTAGTGGAAATCCATTCTTGAGGGCAGAGCTGACAAAACGAGGCCATTCGTCAAACGTAAAAATGTAATCATTCTTTCACAGTGGCCAAGCACGGTTTTGGTCGTGAGTGATGCGCCTTGGGAGCCTGTGACGAATGTCTTGATTACATTCCTGTGACTCAAGAGTGCGTCTGACGGATGACCACTTCTTTTATTGCCTGCTCTAACCGCCGGCAATAAATAAAGCGGTATTAGCGGTACATAGCTCTGCTTGTGACAAAACACCCCATGTCCCGTGGCGATTCCCTCGTGGAATTTCCGGCATAAATTATGGCCATCGAACAAAACAGATTTAACGGAATCTTTTATGAAATTTTCGGGGAATTTAATTGAAATCGAGTATGAACTAAAAAATAATTCGTATTTAAATCTTTTATTATAGGTATGCAACTGCTGTGATTAAGCGGGCCTTGATGGAGTTGTATGTCAAGTAGCATCTCAACCAACGATCGCCACCACAGATTTAAGAAATTATATATAAATGTGATCGCCGAAAAAAAACAGATGTGTGATCGCCTTAAAAAAAGTATACAGATCTGTGATTGCCGCAATCTCCATAGCACCAGTGCCATTCGGTCTCTTACCGTTACTTTACTAAGTATATGTTTTGTTTTGTTTCTCGTACGTGTAAGTAGCCAACACTGCTGTCACATTTTTAAAGCTGCCTAGGCATCTGACGTAGGTAGCTGCGACTTCCATAATAATGCCAGCCGGGACCTTCCGAAGCACGAAGGAACTCGAGATATTCTTATGTCACTTGCGATCTTATGTCACCCAGCGAAGTGGGGACTGCGCCCGGGTTACTTAACAAGCGTAAGCATTTGGAATGCTAACATCCACTGCACCATCGGGCTTCTCGACCCGATAAGGCCAATTATTTAGGCTAGCATGGTGCCCCTAATGGCTCGTTCTCCTTGAGCGTGAGAGGTCGTTCAAGTTACCTGGAGACCATACATAAGTAATCTTAATGTCCAAAATTGTAATAAATAAAAAGTTAAAATTATTATTATAAGTAGGTATACCTATACCTAATCGAGTATTAGCTAACTTTAGGTAGGTATTATATCTATAATTATAATGCCGGGGAACTAGGTAAAATGCCTCCACTAAGAAATCGCACAAACACACACCAAACAATCACAAAACTATATCTTCAAAGAACTCAGCACAGCGCTAAATTATTCAAAATGTAGGAAAGCTACCTACTTGCAATGCGCGCGCTGCATGCAACTCGAGTGGTAGTACTATACTACTTAGTACTCGTTAAGTAATAAACGATTTATGAGGATTGCTGCCAGTGAAACTTTCGTTATGCTACGTTCATTGTGATCCGGGCCCCCAGGACGACGGAACCCTTTCTTCGCGAACGGTACCAAACCCTTTACGTATATTCCAAGAAAGTTGTGCCACGGAGAAAACGTAGGTACCTACGTACGATATAATGAAAGAAAAATTGTGACCAAATGCATTTTCCATCCCATCATAATAACGACGACACTATTATAATCGTCTTTGATTTCCATAGGTATTTCAACATTGAAGTTGGTTAGATACACACGTAGGTACGAGTACATACACGTATATTTAGGAAATAGGCCTTTTGTGCCCTTTATAATTTTATTTTGGTCTCTGGTTAGAGAAGGTAGATCGAAGGATTTTTCATGCGATATTTATGTACCTACCTACGCAGTCTATCAAAATATATAGGGTAAAACACGGATAGTTGCCTCACTTTTCAAAAAGTTTAAATTATAAAAAAAAGGGTCGTTATTAATAATACCTGATAATGTATACGAAAACATAGGTTCTTTGTCTTTTATAGAAGACCAATTCCGTTAGCATAATTAATACTGGTTTTGAGTATATTAAGTTTTATTTGACCTCCTAAAAAAGGGATAGTCGCCTACTGCAGCGGATAGTTGCCAAATGTTAAAAAGAGTTAGGAGGATACTTGCCGCATAGTCATACATATAACACTTAGTTACCGCTTATACTTGCGAGGCATTCTGTTTACCTAGAATGGGCACGTGCAAGCGGTTAATATTGTTTTATATTTAAAACAAGTAAGTTTTGCATAATTTTTACTTGAAAAAAAAATTGAAAATATGTGATGAAGAAGAATTCGCCACAGGTAGGTTTCAAATACATTCATCACATATTTTCAATTTTAATCATATACCGAGCATTGTAATGCTATTTAAAAACCATTTAAGTGAAAAAAAATTCGTTGATTAAGGAATAAATGGTTATGGATAATTGCACTTAGAGCAACTATCCGCCACAATAAATAAGGCAACTATCCTTTTTGATACGGATAGTTGCCTTTTCGTTTTTGAAAATAAATAAAATCTTTTCAACAATAAAACGCAATTAATAGGGCAATTAAAGGTCTAATGTAAGCAAAGAAACAAAATGTAGTCTGAAACCACAATCAATTATAAAGATATCCAACAAAAACTAGGCACCAATATAATTTCGACGTCCGTTAATGTTTCGCAGCGGAAGATTTTTGCTCACACGGACGAAACGCGTGCACCCACTCCAACGGTTTACGTGGCAGTGAGGCCTGCAGGGGGAGCGCTTCTAACTATAATCAAGCAGTAATGCCACAAATGTACCTAACATAGAGAATTCGAAACCGACGCAAGTATCCCCCCGACGCGACTATCCGGTTTTTACTACTTAGTTAATCTTCTTGCTAGCTTTTTCACGCGACTTCACCTTCACTGGCTCTAGACTATCTGTGTACCAAATTTCATTTAAATCGACTCAGTAGTGTAGGTGTGAAAGCGAGACTGACAACTTTCGCATTTTTTATAATATTACTAGCCGTTACCCCCCGCTCCGCCCGCGTGATTTATAGCCTATGTCCTTCTCAGTACTCTAACCTACCTATGTGTATACAATATTTCATGATGACCGGTTCAGTAAATAAGGCGTGTAAGCGTAACAAACAAACTCACTTTCGCATTTATATTATATGAGTTAGGATTATGATAAGATTAGGTTATGGATTTATTACCTATGGAAGTATGGATTTTTTATCTTAAGAATCTGAATTTCTTCTCGGTTCCTTAGTAAATAAGCTCTTTAGGATCCCTGTCTAGCTATTGGCTGTAGGAGTAGATAATCCTGATTATTGGTGTGGTGCCAAAACGTATCCTGGGCACTGGCCGCTAGCCAGGGACAATAGGCTCAACGCGGCGATTAGATTTGCGTACGAGAAGGTTGGCCCCTTCACTGGACATAAATTAACGTTACGACTACTAAATTGGATTCCCTTTGCGATGCGATGTTACTTATGACGGTGGGTGGCTTCCATCAGGTGGGCCGTATCGTATGCCTGTTTGATACCTACTTCGCGTTTAAAAACAAGCTCTTCGTAATAGACTATAATGCACTTAGAAAACATTGGCGAGTTCCGTGGCGCAGCGGTTACCACGCCAGCCTGCGACACGGGGGTCCCGGGTTCGATCCCCGGTCAGGTCATGATGGAAAACGATCTTTTTCAGATTGACCTGGGTTTTGGATGTTTATCTATATATGTATTTGTTATAAAATATAGTATCGTTGAGTTAGTATCCCATAACACAAGTCTTTCTTAAGAACTTACTTTGGGGCTAGCTCAATCTGTGTGATTTGTCCGTAAGTATATATTTATTTATTTATTTATTATTTATTTTATTGTACTTAGGTACCTAATTCAACCAGGGTTCAATCATTATTTTTCATTCACCTAGGCCAAAATATCTACTTCTTGGTCACAAAATTATTAAATTTTTTATACCACTCTTATTTACGTATATATTAACATGACCTCCATACTTCATTCGATTTTACCGGAGTATGGTAAGGAATTAGGTAGGTATTTAATATAGTACATTATGGGCATATAAGCATATTCTTTTATATATTTTTGATCATTCCGTAGAAAAATTGTACGTATTGATGAGTAGAGTACCCTTTGAAATCACATTTTTGATTGATGTAACGCTTCGAGCAACACGGCTACGGAAGGCGTGTTGCTCGAAGATGTAACGTTTTAGAATGTCTTAAATTATAAGTAATTTGTAGAAAGTATTTATTGCCAACTTTTAAACAAACAGCGAAGGTAGGTATTTAGTATGGGCGACCGCCGCAGTGGCATCACCAGGTATTAAAAGTGTAATAATTATATTGAATTGAGTCTTTTAGAAGTTAGTATGGAACAAAATTTAACTTACATACATTATCATAAATTCCAAAATCTTTACATTACTCGTTATGGGCAGTCATGTAATAGGTAACTATCAAAACTTTTTTGTCCTACTGTAGACAATACTGACCGCTTGCGAAATTTTTAAATTTGCCGCGTTTTGTGAGGTTCAGCTTTCGTTGGCCAGACTATAAATACTTTTACTCAGGCTCATTAGACCTAATTTCATAAAATAGATACACGCATGTCTCCAAGGGGGAAATCATACACAAACTGTGTCTCCCACTGTCTGTGTCCTATAGTTCCTACCATACCACTAACAATGCCTCGGTTCCACCCAAAATTCGTATATGGGATTAGGATTTGGATAGATCTTACAAAGGAGGAATGGGAGAAGAATAGGAAAATAAAGTCTGTAGTATTGATCAACAGTCTTTCTTTGCCTCTTCTACTCTCATTCTCCTTTTGTAATACATCTTTGGGGTCATTCAAATATTACGTAAGCAGTGAAAGGTGGTGGGGGGTATGGGCTTTGCTTATTTTTGATGACATGGGGGACGGGGGGTTGACGTGGTGATGACATAAGCAACATTTCGCAAAATACACAAACATTTTCTGTAAAATTAATACCAATTTTACGTAAGCTTAGGTGGAGGGGGACTTTTCTTACTTTTGCTGACGAGAGGGGGGGGGGAGGGGGTTAAAATTAGCTGTTTTTCTGCTTACGTAATATTTGAATGGCCCCTTTACCCGAATTCCACTCATCCTTCCAGCGATATCTTGGACGCCCTACCGGACGGCGCCCGTAAGGTGGACCATAATACGCTTTCTTTACGGCTCCATTCCTCTCCCATCTTCTCCACATGTCCTAGCCAGCGAAGGATGAAGTCGCCAAAGACCTGAGATTTGGCACAGAATAGGGAAGAATGGCGCACTTTAATGTCGGAGGCCAAGATCCACTTCGCTTAGCCAGCGAAGTAAATAAAATTTTCACTCACGTTCAAGTGGCTAGCACTGCCGTGGCTGCCTGTTTCATTGCCGTGCACACATGTTTTATCGCCGTGGCACGAAATATCTAATCTTGTATATCTTGTAAATATTTTAAATTATATCTGGTAGATATTAAGTAAGAATACAAATACATACATTATCAATAAATTTAATAAACACGATACCTTTTTTAAAAAAATCTAAAGATAAGAAAATCCACGGAAATGAAGATTTTGACGGACGTGTCGAAATTCACCCAAATACTTCGAGCAACACGGCCTCCGTACCGGACGGACCAAATAAGAAGTCGCCAACTGACGAAATAAATTAATGGCTAATAGCTAAACACAGTTTTTAGGCTCTAAAAGACTTGGTATCCAGTGCCGTAAAACAATTAAAAAAGAACTCATTCGCGGGCTTTTTAACGTCAGTCAGTTGGAAACGTCATAACAATAGTAAATGGTGAACGGTGGTAGTGACAAAATTAATTGGAAAATGTATACTAAAATCCATTTTTGAAGAGATAGTGCTGCGTAAAATTATATTGACACAAGTGTTTGCAATGCTTGGCAATGTTTGATGTAGATCAATAAGAATGTCGTCGCTTTTGTCAGCTGAATTGTCTGCTACTTGCAATGCCTTAGGAACTTTCGATAAAAAGACAGGAAAATATTTAATAGACGAGTTTACTCTTAACACTGTTAAAGATTTAATAAGATACTTACGCCGGGACGGCGAAGAACATGAAATACGCCGGCATTTTGGTCAGACGAAAGTACTACAGACAGACCTCCTCCCAATGCTAATTGATCATTGGGAAAATGCAGAACTGTTTGATGTAACTTTGAGGTATTTATTTAGTTTAAAGTACAGAACGGTTACATATATATACATACTACATATTATATATCCTTCTAAGACAGTTGACTCATTCCTTGATGACCCACATTTTATCACAGATGTATTTTATAGTCAATGCAAAATCATAAAATGATATGCAAAGTTTATTTTCAATTACAGACTGCTTGTTAATCTCACGAACCCAGCGCTTTTATTGTACCGGGAAGAAGTACCAGTTGAACGCTCTGCTCGTCACAACTATTTACAGATATTGTCACACTTACAGTCTTATAAGGAGGAAGCATTTACTAGAGTGGACACATGGAATGTTTTTGCTAAAAAACTAACTAAAACTTTAGAAATTGTAAGTGAATGGTTTAAAATCAATGACTTGTTTTGTATTACAATATTCCATAAATAATATTAATGTGGGTAAAAATCAATATTTCTGCTTAGGACTGGAGTGAACGAGATGAAGATACAGGACTTATAATTGAAAGAATTTTGATTCTTATTAGAAATGTACTGCATGTACCAGCTGATCTCGACAGAGAGAGAAAACCAGAAAATGATGCCAGTGTTCACGACCAGGTTATTTTAATTTTAATATCAAGATAGGATATTCATATGTAAACAATTTTGGTTCATTATTTTGGTACTAATCTGGTTTAAATTCTTAGGTATTATGGGCTTTAAATCAATCAGGCATCTTAGACATTATCCTATATATGTCATCAGAAAATGAAAAACAGTACTTTATGCATATTCTTGAGATAATATCTCATTTACTGCGGGAACAGAATCCTTCAAGTTTAGCTGATGCAGCTTTGCAAAGAAGTGTGGATGAAAAGCTCAGAGATGAGCAGGAGCTTTTGTCAATCAGAACATCTGAAAATAGAGAAAGGATCAATAAAATAAAACAGTATTCAGCTACAAGGTATCATAAATATTGTCTAATTATTCACAAATGTTTTGTGCTTTTTTCACTGTCTTATATTATTCAAATTTTCAGACATTCTCGTTTTGGTGGCACATATGTTGTACAAAATATGAAATCAATATCAGATAATGAACTGATATGTTTGAAGCCACTCAACAAATTATCCAATTTAGATTTCAATGGCAGCAAGAAGTCCAAATTTGTTAAACCAAAAAACAGAAGGCCTATAGAAAGTGGGATACTTGAACGAAGATCAGCTTTTGCAATCAGGTCAGTAGAACACTGAGTTAGAAAAGACAAATTTCAAAGTCAAATAACATTATTTTGGGTAGTTTGTGGTGGGAAGACGAGGCATTCATCTGGGGTTTGCCTTAGATGATTTTGTAGAAAATTTTAGTGGACATTATAATATGGAATTGGTATAGTTAAGTGTATAAAGCATCTTTCGTATAGTGCTTCCTAACTCGTAATTTAACTAACAGAAGTATGTGTGAGATGTCATCAAAATTTTATTAGTTGAAAGGCCTATTAATGTCATTATGTGTGGTAATATAACATTGTTCAAATGGAGGCTGCAGCTTCTCTGGGTAGCGCACATCTGTTAAAAAGTTAGATCCGGCAAAAAGAGAAATATGTTGGCCATGCTGGCACCGGCAAAGCCGAGCGCTATAGGTTGATAATTACCAATTCTTTTGGCCTAAATTAGAGGATATGAATATCTATGATCCATCACACGTGGATGTGAAGTGAACTGGCCACAGAGATTGTGTGATTTGACTTTTTTTTTTTACTTATCTTAACTCGCAGGTCTTTTCAAATAAGTCATAAGTAGCCAACATAACCAAGGCCACTGGTCATTTCATCCCCATTTATGCACAAGAGTCATTGAAAATTGGACATTTTGGATGAGTGCCACTCAGAGAAGCCGTGGCAGACATTTTGACTAATGTTATATTTCACACATAAGGGCATTGATTTAGGCCTTTAAAAAATTAATAAAATCAATAATATCTCACCAAACACATTGTTTATTTTTTATTATTTTTTAATATCATTATTAGATGGGATGTATAAAGGATACTTACATACTTAACATATAATGAAGTATAAATTTTATTATTGCTTAAATATGTAAAGGTACTTGAATTTATTAAAAGCATGCCCACACTAATTACACCACAGTAGTCTTTTGTAGCGCTTTTTAATCATAGTTTCATGTTTCAGGCTATTCCTGAAAGAGTTTTGTATAGAATTCTTGAATAGTTCCTACAATCCTCTTATGCATTATGTCAAAGATGTTCTAGTAAGAGCCAAAGCACAACAAAATGACGAATCGTACTACTTGTGGGCTGTGAAGTTCTTCATGGAATTTAACAGAGGCCATAATTTTCAAGTGGGCCTTGTAAGGTAAGTTTTTAGTATCTTTGCTCTTATTGGAGCTGTTATCGCTCCCATTAATAATAGTATTAATCCCATTATATTATTAATAATATTAATACTTGAATTTTAAAAAATATTGTAATCGAGCATGAGGAGTAATAATAATAAATAATATAGAAAAAAAGAAAGAAATAAATATCTTTCTTTCTTTCTTTCTTTCTAATAAAAATAATAATCACAAAGAGGACAATGATAATTATCTCAATATGGTGGCTTATCAGGATCTGCATACGACCCTTCCCTTTCCACTCGAGGTCCTAGTTGCCTTGATCATGCCTTTTCAAAATCACAACTTCCAACTAACTCTTACGTTTTACAATACTATACTATCGACTTACTAAAACTATAAAACGACTCTCTCTAAGCTAGAGCAGTCAAAAGATTTGCTCTACCCCAATATCGCCTCTATAGAAAGATGAAAATTTTCCCTGATAAGGAAACTATCCATGGTAACATCCTACTCAAAATATCGTTGTTTCTGGAACAAGATAGATCTACAAAAAGAAACTATGACAAGGAACTAATTAAGAAGACAGGTGCTAATCCAAAATCGCTATGGAGTGCAATCAGAAATTTATCATTTTATCTCAGGTTTTCCCGCGAAAGGGTTGCTGTCTTTTCAATATATTCCTAAAGGTCACTTGACCGTCACTCAGTTGATTTCTTCTTTTTTTAGCGCTGTTTACAATCTTACTGAAAGATCAAGCGAAGCTAAAACCCCTTCACCTGCCCTTGCCTCTTCTATGTCAACCTTCCCTTCATGAAACCATACAAATTTAACCAAATGACCTTTTTTTCTTCTTCAAGCTACAAACGAGAAGGTGGAAGCAATGGTTACCTCCCAAAAATTAATGTTGGTTGGTTGGACAAAATATCCACCTCATTCATAAAAAGCTACAAAGAATTTCTACCCCCATAATCATGCAGATTTAACATTTCAATATCTTCAGTCATTTTATAAATATTGCCGGCAGCACGCCGGCTGTGTTCCCGGTAACGTTCTCCAAAGTGCGAACGATTGAGAAACATTTTTATAAAATGGAAACAACCAACCATTCTTCTGTAAAATAGTATCAAATAAAGTTGACAGATGATTATGTATAAAACAATAAGTACACCCTATTAAATACTATAAATACAGTATACCCAGTGTTAGCAAGAATTCTCGAGAATACTCTTAGGAACTTTCTCGGCAATATTCTCAGCATACCTTTAATTTATTTAATTTTTTCTTTGTGAAATATATATTTTTTTATTTGGCCGTTGTCAGCACTTTTAACACGTGATTCAATAATGGACCCCAAAAATTCCGTGGATGTCGTAGAAAGCGACTTTAACGACATCCACGGAAAAGTTGGTCATTGAAGGAACTCTCGTCTTACAGTTTTCCTAGAATAGTTCACAAAATAGACTTCCAAATAGCATGGAGGCAATCGGCATAAGTGGCTGAAACTGTTTTATTTGAACCATAAACAATCCGTAATTTTATAATAAAACAACCAATTAAGTTCTGATCAGCCTGTCCTTTACGGTGTAACTCAAGGTAGCATACTGGGACCTACACTTTTTCTGATCTTTTTTTATTATACCCAATTGTAGAAACATCTTATAGCCGATGATACTGCGTTTCATTTTTCGGCAAAATCGATGATCCTCACAAATTAATACGCCAAGCAAGGACAAAATATGGTTCATCCTCACTTTAAATATAAATAAATATACTAGAAACATACTTGTTAACTTCTATATCAATCCATGTAAATTACGTACTTGTATAACTGTTGCGATTGTATGAAGAAAATATATAACTATACTTACTTATTAAGTCACTACTAAAATATTTGTATGTTTTAGCGAGACTATGTCGGTGACAATGTTTCATTACGTGCAACAACAATTAGAGAAATATTATGATATGATAAAAGTAGAAAAGAAAAAGTTTTACACTTGGGTTCGACGGCTGCACTTATCCCTCAGAGCTTACAAGGAACTGCTTAATACATTATTAGCTATGGAGAAGAGCAATGATCTAAGTGTCAAAGAATCTGCAAAAGTATTGAAAAGCAATATTTTTTATATTTTGGAATATAGAGAATTTATCCTCAGTATATTTTTAAACTATGACGATAGTAAAATGCCCAGGTAAGACATTTATGTTTAGTTTCAAATGAAGTGTGCCACGCTTGATTCGTTTTGGTTCATTATGTTGAAATCCCAAAATTTCCATGTCCCTGAATTACCATATCCCAAAATGTCCATATACCAGAGATTCCATGTCCTAGAATGTCCATATCCCAGATTCAAAACTTTTAATTAACACTTATTTATTAACTGTCATTTTGATTTTACAACTGGAAATTGCTGACCTCAGTTATTTACCCCTCATAACATTACATCATAGAATGTCCATATACGCACCAGTCTATATTTTATTTTATTCCAACAAAATCATATGGTGGGTAAAAAAAAATACTTTTTAGTATCAGATATTAAAATCAAAATAATTTAGCTGTAATATAATTATTTTCATTAATATTAAATATAATAGTGGGTAATTTAAAATGACTATTACATTTTTATCAATAATTATGTATATATAAAAAAATCTTACACCATTGCTTTACCCTGATAAGTAGTCCACTATCAATGTACAGAACACAAGCAATAAACAAAGTGAACCGTTATTTAAAATTACCGCCGTTTTTTAAAATCTGTTATTGTTATTATTATGTTATTTTAATTATAATATTTAATTAAGAACAGTTTTTTAAGCCCCCCTATATTTTTGTTTGTATAAAGTAATAGAAGGAATGAATAAAGTAAAAACCGGCCAAGTGCGTGTCGGGCCAGGCGCAGTGTAGGGTTCCGTAGTTGCGAATATCAACTTTGAGTTCACACTCGCACCTCAGTTTAACGACCAAAACATCTTACACTGAAAATTGTATGAAATTTTACATTTTCGAGTACATTTTATAAGTTGCTTGCCTATAACTTTTTAGTTTGTACTTAGTACTCAGCTCTGATAGTTTTCCTTTCAACTTCAGTATATATACTACTGCTTTAATTTTTTTCACGTATCTATATATAACCGTTTAGCAGAATCGAAAAATGGTGTTCTCAACCTCACAATATTTTTTAAATACCTATTTAACGATACCCCATACGATGGGTAAATAGAGGAAAAAAAAATTACTCCCCTTCTTTACTTGTATGGGAGCTACACTAAAAAAAATTTTTTTTTTCAAGATTTTTTTCTGATTTTGGCATGATTAATATACATACCCATACCAAATTACAGCTTTCTAGTACTTATAGTCTCTGCGTCAAACCGCAGACGGACAGACAGACAGACAGACATGGCGAAACTATAAGGGTTCCTTGTTTACTACGGAACCCTAAAAATATGTTTTTTCTGGGACATGGACGTTCTGGAATATTGACATTCTGGTATGCAGACATTTTGGTTTATGAAGTTTTGCACCTTTCGACATTTGTAATTGGGAAACTATACACCTAAACACTTTATTTTATGATTTAAATTATTTTTTTATTTTTTTAGATCTTATTTAGTTGACTTGGTTGAAACTGTTCATTTATTTTTGAAAATGTTGGAGCATTATTGTAAAAAAACAGGACTAGTTGTACAGAAGAAAGTCAGAAAGAAAAAATCTAAAAGTAAGTACTTTATGGATATACAGCCAGTTTATGGATATGAAGTCAGTTTTCGGCAGTGTTCATGACAGACAATTTCACAGACCATATCAGCCGCTTTTATTTTTAAAATTCGTGGAAAAGTAAATTATATTATTTTCAAATAAGTTATGAAAACAAGTCTTTTGTTTTAAATTAAATTTAAATAAGCTGAGTAAAACGTATATGTTGAACTCACGTCGCAGATTATATGGCGATTGCTACTACATCTTATGCTTGCATACATAGATTTAATGTTAAAATAGGACAGACCAATTAAGGCATAGAACACGCGTAATCAGTATTTCTCTTAATGACCGTTTCTCATAATATTAAAACGTGTTTCCATAAATACTTCATATTATTTACTAAGGCTTATATGATTTACATTCTTGAATTTCTTTCTATTTGTAAAGTATTAGGAATAAAATTATTGGCGTCGCTAGCAGTGGCGGCTCGTGACTCAAAGACCTGGTGGTGCACATCATAAAACATGCCTAAAATTGTTTGGGTAATTCCTAACAGCAGAAATAATTCTCTCATTTAGATAGGCATTTTTCTATTTACATATACAAAGTATAATAATAAGATTGATAAGTAAAACAAAACATAAAAACAGCGAAAGTAAAACACGAACAAATACAAACGTAAGACAATTTACACGAAAACTACCTAATCCGAACACATCCGAACATCGGCGTTCGGCCCGCGTCGGGCCCCGTGCGGCGCACCAGATTTCGCTAAACTTCCATACTAATCTTTCGTCTCACGCGCCAGGCGTTTCGTCGCCTTTTCCATAGCAGCTGTATAGGCGCGTTGCGTGCACTGGGAGCGGGCGCACGGCAAACTATTTTGTCAAGCGAAAATAATACTTATTTTGTTAACGACACGACTGATTATCATTTGACACAAAATTAATATATTTTTACGTTAAACTATTTTTTATATCAATATTATTTTTTAGTATATATTTAAGCTTAAACTGGTAGTGCACCGCACGAGTGCACTTGCCGCCACTGGTCGCTAGTGTGCCTAGTGTGGGCCCTTAAGTTCGAATCTGTTTCCCCCAATACAAATTCAAACTGGACCGACGTTAATTTATTACTTATTATTTTTAATCATCTTTAACGTCACTTCAATATTTGGCTACGGTCTCTGTTTCCTAGAGAAAACAAAACGCGTTTAGTCATCTGATACAGGAACTTGAAATAGTATCTTCATCGTAGATTGTATTTTTAATGTTATGTAATGGTTCAAAACTTAGCCTTACTTTTGAACCATCCGTTTTTTTTATAAGATACTAGCTGTTACCCGCGGCCTCGCCCGCGTAAAATATAGCCTATGTCCTCCTCGGTACTATGTGTATGCCAAATTTCATGATGATCGGTTCAGTAGATACGGTGTGAAAGCGTAACAAACAAATAAACAAACAAACTCACTTTCGCATTTATAATATTAGTTAGGATTAGGATAGGATAGGATTAGGATAGTTAGGAAGTAAGGATTAGGATTAAGATTTCTGTATTACTCAAAAAAATATATACCTAAAAAATGCGTTTTGTGTAAATCATAGGAATATTTTGAACTAGTTTTCAAGTTTCGATGTCATAATGACCGTATAAATAGCAAATGTATGAAAAGGTGTTTAATTGTAATTAGAGCAAAAGCAACGTAAGCCTGCGCCTCAAGCACCAAAGCCGTCAATAGAAGTGGCCGCTTGGGAGGAAGTGCGGCCACAGCTAGCATCTGTGCTGCACGCGGGCGTGGAGGAGCATCCTCCTCCATTCGACGCCGCTTCGGACGTGCCCATTGACCAGCAGAAGTAAGTGTGATGACTTGTGGTTGTTATTGTAATCGGTAAAACCTTTTCAAAGCACAGAAATAGCCCTGTAGTTAATAAAACTGGTGGTAATTAAAAATAATAAAAGAAAAATATGACGGTCAAAAAGAGATAAAATTATCCAATTTTGAATAAAAATCTTTGACTTTGAAATGGCTGCTGCTGACGACGATGCTGCACGCGGGCATAAATGAGCATCCATAATTCAAGGTCACATCTACTGTTTAATTTTAAAAAGCTATCATCGATCTGGGTTTCAATTAGAAATTTCAGTAATTTTACCATTTAGAGATATAAATGTATTTTTTTCCCAAATTTTCGTAACTTCGTTTTAATGATTCATATAATTTTCTACAGGGAAGATTGCATGAAAAATATTCAGAAGTTAATGCGTGGTTATAAATTCGAAGACGCCGTTGGAATGTTCAGAGCTGCAAGGTAGGACCTTATTTCAAATTATACGAATTTGGATTTTATTACTTTGAGCATAAGGTTACATTTCAATTTATATTTAATAGGGAGGTGTGGCCTGAAGAAGGAATATTTGGCGTAAGTGGTATTGCGGAAGATGAAGAACTTGATATGTTGGAAACAATCTATAACACTGACTTGGGAGTAGAAATCACTGGTGAATTTATTATATTTACTTATTCATGTTTCGAATGTTTGGAGAATTTCGTTAATATAGCTTTCGAATCTATTTTTAACCAAAATAACATTATGATTGCTTTTTAAAATTCATTTCTTTTATGAGCGGAATACTAATGATGACATTTTATATAATGGCAGTGCCGGTGGAGGAAAATAATGACGACGAAGAAAACACTGATTACGATGACGAAGGTAAATATTTTTTTATTCTCTTAAATATACCTACATAAAATTGAAAATAATTACCGGTTTTTTAGGCCATACCATATCCACCTTTTAATTTACCTTTATATTCCAGAGGAAGAAGAGGAGGAAAAGTCAGCGGCAATTGAAGAAACTGATTTTGATTTCAAAGATTTCGTTCTAAGGTATTTTGAATCCTAAAAACTTATCAGTTTATTAAGCGCAAATTAGCTGGCATAAATATCTTTGAAAATAAAGTGGATCTAGAACAAGATAAAATTTTGGTGCATAATTTATTTTATGTTGTCGTAGATCCACGCTACCAACAAAATTCATTTTTGCTCGTAGCCTGAAATAGATCGGCTCGTCCGGGGAAGTACCACTCGCACTGAAATCAACTTTAGAGTTGTAGCTTTACCGCTTCTATGCTTCATTCGGAGAGTGAGAGAGTCGGAGGCCCATCGTCCCGTCTAGGGCGGGAAAATAAATGTTACAGATTGATGTTGCAGTTGTCCATGAGCGGCGGTAATCGCCTACCATCAGGCGACCTGCAAACTCGTTTGCCGTCGTATGACATAAAAAAAAAAAACTTTTTTTAGATTTTGCCATCCAAAGATAGTAAGTGCCTGTGTGTATCTCCTGGAGCGCTACGACAAAAATCTGCCGCACACCAACCACTGCGCCGTGAAGATGCTGCACCGCGTGGCGTGGGACTGCCAGCGGCCGTCCATGATGTTCCAGGCCACGCTGTTCCTCATTTTCCAGAGGGTGCTGGCCAACCCTATGCCGATGTATAAGGTTGTTATTTTTTCCGACATCAGTTTTCGTTTTACGATTTCAAAGGTAAAAAAGAAATTTGAGGTCCGATTTTTCAAGCTGCCGTGATGTAAGGACTTATGATGGCAGGTCTGAACCAACAGCTCCAGATCTAGTTATTACTAAGTATTCGTAATCAAAAATGCTATCAAGATTACTAAATATTGTTTAAGCTCCAACTAGAAAAATATTTTTTTCAACAGCAGGTTAATTTTTTACTTGATACTGCTGTGTGTTATAAATAATTCAACTATCAGTTATCCATTTACATATGAGAGAATCCTTTCATGAGTGTTATAAAAGATTAAGTGTATAATAACGAGTATTTGACGATGATATAGAAAAAAAATAGTAGTGAGGCGTAAAGAATAAAGTGATGTGGGTTGGTTTCGCGTCATATATACCTATAAGATGCCGGTTTTATTGATGCCAAAGATGTTAAGTCCAGCCTACTTCATTCCAAGTGATGCTCCGCTGTAATCGAACTGGCCTGGCCAGCGAGTCTTGATGTCGCTAATACCTCTCCAGGATGATTTTACAAATCACGCAAACAATAGGCTCTGCACTCGGCACTGCACGCCTTAAAAGTTCACCAACTCAACCCGCGCTTTCGATCTGTTTATGAAATTATGTGTTTATGATTTTCTTCGCATCTACAAAATGTAGATGAACAGCAATTGTATTGTCCTCCCGATTATTATTAATCAACCACACATGTTATCGCCGCCGCGGTAGTTATATAATCTTGTCTGCATTCTGCAGCACGCGTTGTGGTCGGGGCGGTTAATAATGACATCACAAACTCCGCGCCGCAAATAAAATTTACTTGTATATTGATTCCGCCGCAGGGGTTTAAACCTCAACACAATATTGCAACTTTATTTTCTCTCTGCCGGACGCCATTTACTAACTAATAACATCATCTTTAACAGGAATTAGAAAAGTTCGCTATTTTTATAATGAGAAAATTCACGGAGGTTGCTTCCAAGAATTCTAAAGTATTTATCGAGCTGCTATTCTGGAAAAATTCTAAGGATTCTGCCGAAATAGAACATGGATATGATCTTTATACAGACCAAAAGTAAGTTGTTTTTTTTTTAATCTTCCAATTTATCTAGAGCTTTGTGATGGACACTTCATGTTTTATGTAAAATGCCGTTAAAATTCGTACTCAAACTGAAGTGTCTACTCAAATTGGATTGCTTTAAGTATTTATTTATCAGGACTGAGATAGGCCCTTAGTCGATTCTGTGTATGAAAGATTTATAAAAATTTGTGATTTTTCAAATATTTAATAGATAAGCTTTATATTGGGTTGTGCTTGTAAACAAAGATAACCTCTCAATGATCATTGATTCCGTAGAATGATGATAACGCAGCTAATTACCGCATATAATGCAGAGCGGGCCCGGCGCGGTGCATCATAGACTCGCTTCATATTGCAGGAAATTCCGTCTGATTTACCTTGTGTTTGCTAATTTAACTTTGCAGCGCTCTTGCAAATTAATGATTCCCAACTCTAGAATATAATTGTCAGTTATTATGGAAACGTGCAGCTTGGAGTCTTTTAAACTTGACTATTAAAACACTAGCTAATTAATTTTAATCAGTCTATTGTTTAATTAGAAGGCTCATGATGATGAGCCTTCTGCCTACGGGTTTTATATTATATAACTTAATACTTATCAAAATTCTTAAGATTTTCATTGGCTTCCTTCGTTAAATAAAATGTAGAAATAGCCCTTCAAAAGCGAGAGTTGCTACCCCTTTGAATACTTACCCTTTGGGCATTAACTATGTAAATTTTTTACCGTTTCATAAAAATTGAAATTAAATTTCCATTTTAAATCTTTGTTAGGGACAAGCCAGGAAAAGGTAAATGGTCGGAAGAGCAAGAAGAAGAACTTCGCAGACTTTACATGGAAAACCAAAGTAACCCAGAGAATAATCAAGGTAATGTAGTTCTTTATTATTGTTTATTTTAAATACAATTTGGCGATCGGACCAACAATTATATTTTTGTAAAAAATAAAGTTTATTAAGATGAATAGAAATTCAAGTTAGTTAGTATAACATATGCAAGCAATGATCATAGATAAAAATAACAAAATCGAAATACGAAATCCAACGCCTAAAATATAAAACTTTTCTCATATAGATGTAATCGACTGGATATTAGACAACCTAATAGACCAGACTCGCACTCGACGCGGAGTGATCAGCAAGCTCAAAGAGCTAGGTCTCATATTCCGCGCGCCCACTAAGCGCAGCAATAAGGAGGCCGTGCGCGAAAGAGTCCCCAAGGAGTTCGGCGAAGAGGAGGATGAACAGCTGAGGGCTTTATGGGACCAGTACAGAGAGGCGGAAGGTACAGGTTTCTATTAAGAGCGTATCCTAGCTGTATTTTTTCAGTATGGTTTCCATACAAATATATTTCTCTATTTTCTCGGTGAAAACTGCTTCTAGAGGCACAATTCTTTTTTTTTATAAAAATCTATTACTAAAATAGGCATGCCCCTATGTTTTATTCTCTCCCTAAAAAACTGTTTTTCCAAAAACAAAAATTTTTAACAGTTTTTTAGAAAAAAACTAATCTACCTATATTTCAGACCCTATGTAAAACTATGAAATTACATTTACTTCTGTGATAGAATCGTTACAAAATGGGGAAATAAACTTAATGTGCACTGTGCTTACTCTGTTATTCTTCAATAATGTACTACGCGTACCAGAGTTTATTTGTAATAAAAGCGTGATGTGGTTAACTTTATGCCACATCCCAATCCCAAAACCAATCTAAGTTACGATTCTCTAAAATTGCTTATAAATTATATGGCTCTCAAGATTCAAGATCCAAACAAGACAAACTTTATTTTTTTGTGCTGTGTAATTTCGCAACAAACTGGTTGCCAAAAATAAATTGTCCTCTATAAATATTTGTAATATGATCATCAAAATATTCTGCGAAATCTTTCTTTGACAAAATATATTTAGCTGGAAACTTATTAAGCTGTCTATCGGTACGGATACGTGAAAGTTAATAGAATATGAATTTTCAGACCCAATGAGTGAAATAATGTGTCGCATGCCGAGAAAACGGGCGAGACGAAGTTACGTAGACCGGCTGTTGGAGCTCGGCATCATTCAAGACAAGAAGGAATGCCGCAAAAGTCGGAGCAAAAAAGCTAAAATCTCCGACACTGATGACGATAACTCGCGCGGTGAGTAATGATTATAATAGCAGTTTTACTTATGTGTCGTTTGCCCATGAAAACTGTCGATAGAGTAGTAAGTAGAGTCAGTGTCATGCGCGACTTAAGAAAAATGACGCGAAATTAGTTTCGTATTTTTTTCTTAACTGTCAATTTTTTTTTTATTGAAATAGTTAAAGCTATATTTTTAATTTATAACAAACAATAATTTTATGTTTAGGCTCGTCCGGCTCAGAATCGTCCGGTCAGTCAGATGACGAGGACGAGATTCGTAAGTCTCGGCCATCGTCGCCGCTCGCTCAAAAGAAGGCCAAGAAAACACAAAAGAAAGCCAGACAGCCGCTAAAGAATAAAAAAGAAAAGGCTTTTACACTCAGTGCTAACGAAATTGCTAAGCTTTTGGTACGAGCTGTGGATGAGGGTACGTATGTAATATTGTCTGGGTTTTACAAATGCTGTTCTTTTTTATGTAAATTTGTGTGGCGCGGCGTTACGACACCCCCGATGAGCCAGGTGCGTCTTGTATAAGTTGCACCGATAAATATTGAACAAAATTTTGTTTTCAAACGAAAAAGGTTTAGGGATAATCCTCTCAATAAAGTGTTTCAATGAATTCATAATTCCACCTGAATTTTTATTGAGATGAGATAATATACCTTATTATAAAGTGGGTGTCTTTAAACAAACAATCTTTTTAGGGTTCCGTAGTAAACTAGGAACCCTTATAGTTTCGCCATGTCTGTCTGTCTGTCTGTCTGTCTGTCTGTCTGTCTGTCTGTCTGTCTGTCTGTCTGTCCGTCCGCGGTTTTACTCAGAGACCATAAGTACTAGAAAGCTGTAATTTGGTATGAGTATGTATATTAATCATGGCAAAAAAGTCGTAGAAAAAAATCTTGAAAAAAATATTTTTTTTGGGTAGCTCCCATACAAGTAAAGTGGGGGAGTCATTTTTTTTCTCTACTTACCCATCTTGTGGGGTATCGTTAAAAAGGTCTTTGAAAAATATTGTGAGGTTGAGAACACCATTTTTCGATTTAGGGATCCGTTTCCGAAATATTTGGTTTTAAAGTGCAAATTTTTGTTAGAGGTACGTGTCCCCCCCCTCTATCTCCTAAACGGTTATATATAGATACGTGAAAAAAATTACAGCAGTAGTATATATACTGAAGTTGAAAGGAAAACTATCAGAGCTAAGTACTAAGTACAAACTAAAAAGTTATAGGCAACCAACTTATAAAATGTACTGGAAAATGTAAAATTTCATACAATCTTTATTGTTAGATGTTTTTGGTCGTTAAACTGTGAGGTGCGAGTGTAAACAGTGTGTACTCAAAGTTGTCATTCGCAACTACGGAACCCTATACTGCGCGTGGCCCGACACGCACTTGGCCGGTTTTTTTTATTCTAAGTGTCGATGATACATACTATCTTTTATGTGCTGACTAACTGTTTTCCGCGACTTCGTCCGTTTTGGTTGTCGGTTTTATTCACAGTCACACAGACTTTTTTTATTAAAAAGCTTTTGTTCTTTCTCAGGCTCTAAATTATTTGTGTACCAAATTTCATTTAAATCGGTTCAGTAGTCTTGGCGTGAAAGCAGACAGACAGACTGAGTTACTTTCGCATTTATATATTAGTATGGAAGTACGGATCACCTATTTATTTTATTTCTATACACAATGAATATAATTTATCAGATTTAACGGAAGGCCTGAAGTGGTTGGCTGAAAATCTAGAGGAGGTAGCCCTAGATCAAGAAGCCGAAGGTTTCGACCCGAGCGCGCCTGATACGCCGCTGGTGCCTATATCCAGTGAGTCCGTCGAGGCCATGGAGAACGCCTTGTTTCAAAGCGTATTGAAGGGCGTGGGAATACAGCCGCCGAGCAACGAACAGGTATGTTTATGGTGACAATTGTTTAACCTGTGACCCATCCTACACAACTGCTTGTATCTAGGATACTTTCATAAAATGCAAAAAAAAAGAAAACACCACAAGATCACCAAATACACAGAGATTAGGTGTTAAAAAACAACCCTTCGACTCCTGGGGGCCTACCATGAACTTTTACAAAACCATCATGGTTTCGGTCCGTTTTATTTCAAGCTTATTGTAATATTGTTTCTAATCGTACCATGAACTTTTAAAACAAGATTGTTTTATTCCTGCCTAGTGATGGTAAAGAACGAATGAATTTCTATTCCTTGACGATTGTGAGAGCGGGACAACGCTATGCAATTTGTATAGCTCCGTCCTTTTTACGCGGCGTTCCGATCCATTACCAACATTGGTCGTCTTTTATACAAATACAATTTAAATTTTAATAAATAAATAATGTTTAATAGTTATACAATCCAATTTAAATATTTTAAATGTATTTTTTATAACATAACTTTAAATACTTAAAATAATTTTATAGTTTTAAACAAAAATTGTATTTGTTAGCGTAAAACGGAGCATTTTTTTCAAGACGTGCAGTTTGCGCGCCTCTTGTTTGTAGGTACCTAGCCTCGATCTCGAAGATAATTAATTATGATAAAATTAATATAATTTTGGTTTTCCCATGAAAGTATGATACTAAAACCAAATGAATAAGTGAATTCTCTATTGTGAAGCGTGGCGTGATTTCGTGAAAATCTGAATGTACTTAAAAAGAAAAACTACACAATACAAAGACGACAATGTTTTCTTACAGTTATTTTTGTATTCACTTGAGAATTTTCAGTGTTTTTTTCAGTCGTATAACGTGTCATGTACCTATCTACGGGAAAAAAGGTGATCTTGTTTTCTTGATGATGATGATGGGAATTCTGAAACTCTCATAGAGAAATAGCGACGGCGTATACCTAACCTAAAACAATAACAAAATGATTGTTGTAGTGTTACTTTAATAAAATTGTTAGAACATTATTGTTGTATTCTTTATTTTTGTGTCCTTCTTATAATTTTCAATCAGATTAAAGAAGCAATTCTTCTGTTGGAGTAGGTATATACTAGTATCTGTGGTTTAATGTAAGTACATATAGTAGGTAGTTAGGTATCTAGATTTCAGTGTAGTTAATGTATTATGTTCCTTCTGTAGGCACTTTTAGGCGATGTAACGGCTGTATTTTTGATGCCAGTCGTTAAGCTAAGTAGAATGCCTTTCTATGCACCTTGAAAAATCTGCCGCAGGTTTTTTTATCAATGAAATAAACAACAACAAACCAAACATCCCTCGTAAACATGTGATATTTACTAATCAAAGTCCAATGTAATTGATGGAAGAAAGAAAACCACTTCTTAGACATTTTGATCTTTATTAACTTGCAATAGGTATCTACAATATTAATTGTTGTGAGTATTTTCCAACTGGGTTCTAACCTAAAGATTCTCTCGTAGGTGTACCTAGGTGGTGGAAAATAAAACAGCGATAGCCGCATCGCGTTTCAGTTTTGTCCATTTCTTTGACCTTGCTATGACGATTTGCGCAGAAATAAGCTGTTTGATTGATTGTTATTAAATCACTTGTTTATACTTTATTTAAACACAATTCCACTCACAAATTCAATATTATGTGAACAATACAGTGTTGTTAAAGGCTTATACTATTATGTATTCTGTGGTAAAGGTACAAATAATAATGAAAATATCACACTAAAATGGAAAAAAGTTTTGTTTCCATCGTACCCGACTAACTTTTTTAAGATCGCTAATTTGACACAAAAACAATATTGCTAACTGTCAAATAGCGGCTCATGGTACCAAATGAATGAATGATTTGCTCTGACGTCATCAAAACTGCTAGTAAAAACAACATTAAAGTAATATTGTTTTGTATACGTCATGGTACGAATTTCAAAAGTAATATTGAAATAATACTGCTATAAGAGGTTATGGTAGCCCCCCTGGTCACGAACAATCTAATGTGAGGATGCCACCAGAAAATACTCAAATGAGAGACAGATTAAATATTATTACATTTTCGCGGCGCTCACTCAATAATAATATTTATTATTGGGTGAGCGCTGCGAAAATAATATTATATGAATAGGCAAAATTTTGCTTCATTATTACAATTTTCGTTCGGATCCCTTATTAAGAGTATTTTGAATACAACGTACTCTCTGATAATATTCCAATACAAATTTTTATAACCGGTTAGTTTTTGAATTTATCCATTACAAACAAACACACATATCTTTTATGTTTTTTTATTTTTGTCTAGATTTATTACATTTTATTATTTGTCTTCCATGCTGGTCTGGGAGAAAAGAAAAAAAAAACGTAGAATATACCAGCTGCTTCTCTTCCCGCGCAGATCGTAAAAGCTGATCAAGGGAAGGGCATCAGGAATCATGTCTATAGGTGATGCGGCTAGCAACCCATCACTATTTTGGTTCCGTTCTCACCTACAAGCCCACCAACATGCTAAACATGGCCTCAAATTTTTACAGACCTGGGCTCTGGCTACCCCGCAAGGAAAAAAGACGTGATAGTATGTATGTATGTATTATTTGACTTGAGATTTCAAGTTCTTTTGTTATGGCTCTATACTTACGTAATAATATGACGCTGCAGAAATTACGCGTTCGTTGTAATAAGGGTGGCACAACGCAATGCTAATTGTTGTGAATACGACCTTCCCTAACAAAAATATGAATATCTTATAACCCTTTCTGCGAATAATTAGTGCATTAGAATATTAAAATTGTATAAAATGTATATTATGTCCCTAATCAAAAGAAAGATCTTTTTAGTATACTGCAAAGATACTTAAATACTCAAGCATTCAGTACTTACTTTAGATTTCGACAGATTATTTAGAAAAATATTTTCAAATTATCTTGGCAGTTTGTTTCGAAACTACCTTAAACCACGCCAGTCTTAACAGTTGCCATCCCTATTGGGGCGTTAGAAAATATAAACTCAGTGTTGAAATACATTTATGACCTCGAATGTATTGGTTTTAGGAGTCATACTGGAGGATACCCAGTGAATTGCATTTCGAAACGATACGAAAAAGACGGGAAATAATCGTCAAAGCGATCAACAAGGAATTATTAACCGATACTGCAACGCCTGTCAAAAATAATATAGAAGTTCAATCACAAAGTACACCACCACGTGAAGAATCTAGTGACGACGATGACCTTTTTGATAATTTGAGAAAAATGCGCGAAAACAGTGACATTTCCTTTGAAAGCAATTCGAGAAAAGGTGACGTTAAATCGAATCGTAAACGTAGCCGTAGCGTCGAGGCAGAAGACACAAATAGTAGAGCAAAAATGCAGAAAATCGATGAAAAGGACGAAGACGATGATGATGACATTTTATCATTCGCTAAAAAAACGTTGCAGCACGATGACTTGCCCGACACAGAAGATCTACTCAGTAACATACACAAGTCGCAAAGCGGTAAGATTTATTTGGTAACGAAACTAATGTAGATCTAAAGAAAGATGATTTCATAATTATGCATATTATTCACACTAAAACGCCGCTAAGACACTAAGTGGCATTAGACGACGTGAAATCTTATTCGTCACCATGTCCTTGCAATTCACGAAGGCTAAAGACATGACGTACATTACATTGTACGCGTCATTGCTATTATTTCCACATTCCTACTACCAGAAAGTGTTTTCAGTATGTGAAATATTTATTATGATGATGATCATCATCAGGTCCCTTTTAGTTTCCACTGCAGGAGCACGACCCCTTCTATACTACCAGAGCCATATCTTAGATTATTATGATGATGCCTATGATCAATGAAATGACCTTTGTAAACCTTGATTTTGGATAGTTACTTTATCCGTTTTTTTCAATCTCACGTTCAACGTATTTACTACAAATAATCCCGCCCTACATCGTGAATTGCAAGAACCTTACCTTTCAACCATAGACCTATGATATCACATATTTTTCAATACATTTGCTAATAATACGGTTCTTATGACATCGAAAGTTGTATTGTAATGATGTGTTTACGGCACTTGTGCTTTTTACTTTACACCAATCACAACCGCTCAATAGCCCAATGCCACAGATGCAAAATTGAAACTTTTTCATAGAATCCGAGCAAAGAGTTTCAAGTTCAGCATGGATACTTTTTTCTTATTCGTGCGATGTGATTTTTTAACCGACTTCGAAAAGGAGAAGGTTATCAAGGTACTTTATTGGAATAAATAAACCTGAGTGAATGTACCAGATTATTAAAAATGGATTTTTACAAACTACTTTAGTTCTTTACTTTTATAAATTCCTTATTTGCTGAACTGCAATCTTGTTTTAGTTTATGGTAATCGCAAATGTATTGTAAAACGTCGTATGATACTCGTACGGTAAGCTGTCTATTATAGTCGTCGGTTTATTATAAGCACTCGGCTTCGCCTCGTGCCTATAACCACCTCGACTATAATATCCAGCTTACCGTACTTGTATCATAATGTACACTTACTTCCCGTTGCAATAAGAATTATTTGGTGTAGCTACATTTTAATAATTTACTTGCAGATGACAGCGACGAGGAGGAAGTTTTGCAGGCAAAACGGGACAAAAAGAAACGCCGTGTTATTATTGACGATGACTCTGACTAGATTTTATCTTGTGATCATTGTAAGAAGTTTAGTGTACCAAGTACTAAATATAAGGTGTTGACAATAAATGGTTTTTTATATTCTCCCATAAACATACGTAATTAGATAATAAAATACATCTATTTTGTATGGGACCCTCGGTACGTGAATCCTACTAGCACTTGATAATTATAATAATTAGTTATCGGTAAAAACACAACATAAAAGGAAAGAAATACTAAAGCAGCTTTTATTATCTAATCCAAACATGACAAGACATATGTACCAACGTCTATTTGTAATAAAACGGTTAGGTACACAGAAACAAATAAGAGTTTATTCAGTCTTGGTCTTGGCTAACAACACACAAATTCCAATAACATCGCCGAGCAGTCCGTTATTAAACATATGTACCTAGGTAACATAAATAATGAACGTTTACGAAAGCAAACGAAACAGGTATTTCATAAAGCTTACCAAAAGCTAAGAAAATACAAACGAATGTCATTACGTCCAGAGTAATTTAAAAGAATTGCTCCATATGTTTCAGTGCCTTATTACGTCACGTATAGGAATTCCAATATCATCCTGGTATCGGATAGCAATATACTCACATAGTGCGCTCACTTGCTGGTATTTTCTATCCATTGCTGGGACCGTGTGTTGTCGCGCATTCGATATTGCAAATATTATGCAATATAACTGAACGAAAAATAGAATTGCGGAGTTTTCGTACTGGTGATATTGTTAACAAACAATGCCGAAGTATCGATGATGGAAATATGGTTCGCCAAAAGTTGATTTGTTTATTTGCGGCCCTCCGGGGAAATAAATATCGTTTCGCTATTTACCCTATGGTACGCGTAAGTGTACGAGTAAGTTTATAAATTAGTAATAACAGATCTATCAAATTAAAGGCATAGCCATTTATTTATCATCCAACAAATATATACTTTTTTAGACTTATCATTATAATAATAATAATAATAATAATAATAATCCTTTATTTCAGGCAATAATATTGTACCTACAATTACGTACAATATCAGAGGCCCATATCATATATACCTTAGACTAACATACATATAATACAATATAACTTAAAACTAGGTCACACGTTGTGTCGGCGACGTGAGGCGCGGGGCTTCAGCAGGTAACCGTCCTCGGAATTTCCGGTACACGACTCCCTGCGGCCAGAAGTCCTCCTTCATGAAGGTCTCGAGATGTTGGGTCGGCACTCCTACCACAAAGGAACTAAAGTTTACTCTATGGCGAGATGCCAACCGTTCGACCCTCAATGTCAATTTGGATTTCTTCAGCACGTAGGTTACGACGTCTTGAACCGTCGTATTCCAGTGCAGTCGGGACACATACAGTTGCGTACACTTGACCTCTGAACGCAACTGATTGGGTCCAGTCGGTGCGGTGCCAAGGTGGTTACGGCTGGCAGGCTTCGTTTTCCTCCGCTTAACTAAAGTGAAGCCCTCCTTATCGCACTGATCTTTATGTTGACCCGACGTCACAGGCTTGCGAGAGCTTGCCTGTTTATTCCCCTTCAAGGCAGGTCGCTGCGCTGGCGCAGCAACAGGGACGGCGGCTACGGCTGCGTAGGCACGTGTCGGGGTTGACGTGCTCGGCAGTGATGTCAGCTCATTGCGGGGGGAAGAGCGGGCGGCGGGGCGCGGTGTATCGCTTGTGACGACAGCTGATGGCGTTGTGTCCAATTTTGCTGACTCAAAACTGCATACCGATGTATTCTGCGCTCCGCGACGTGTGTTGACGTTCGCGGCCTCGGATGACCTACATACCGAATTGTTACCTTTTATTGATAACAATTCGGTACGCAACTCGGTGATCGTATTTTCCGAGGCCTCCAATCTCCACTGCACCTGTGCCAGGCTGGTTTTCAGGGCTGTGATGTCTTTCAGCAGCCTGGTCACATCGACATGATCGAACGAAACCGGGGGCAGTTTCGCTAGATTCGCAGCGCATAGCGCTGGCATGTCGTCCGGATCGGTCACCTTCATCAGGGCGATAACATCCTGGAGACTTCGCTCGCCGTTCTCATCTCTCCGGCGAGATGGCATCTGCGCGGACTTGCCGAGCACCTCATAGAGCAGCACCTTGCCGCTGCAAATCTCCTCCATGCTGAAGTTTGACTTGCATATCTGCATGATGCTGATCTCGTCCATCGTGTCTATGGCATGATACACGAATGCCAACAGCTCGTTAACTATGACTTGCTTGGAAGCCATAGTGACAAAATCGTGCAGCGGCTAAAGCCGCGCAAATCGCGAATATAAATATTCGAATAGTGCAGTGTGTACTGGGGCGCGTGCGTTACGGATCGCGCATCGCACTACACTTGAATGAATGTAATGTTATGTACCAATGAATGAATGTACACGTGTCGCGACACAAGCTCATGCACACATCGATACTAGAAATACATGTAATTTTGCCTACAATTTCCCTTTTATGAACAGAATATTCCCCTGCATGAATATTATGGTGTAATATTTTACTACACGTGTGTGTTACACACCCATGGATTTCATACTGTTAGAACTAGGAGAAATTAAATTATGTATATAATTAATTTCCCTATTACGCTCAGCATATCATAACCGTCTTCATCAAAACTATACCTACCTTACTGTTAAAAATCTCAGGATAATTTTAATTTTATCCCTCATTCAGGGAGGGCTATATTGCACTGTGCGGCTATGTAACTCCACAGCAAAGCACTGAACGCAGAGAGTTAAGAGCGTATCTTAGCAGTATTTTGTCATAATTTTTACTAAAATACTGTTAAAACAAATTTTAAGACAGTTTTTTAGAAATAAAAAATAGGGCCTTACCTATTTTAGTACTTGATTTTATGAAAAAAGAATTGTGCCTCTAGAAGCAGTTTTCAGCGAGAAAATAGTATTACTTTGGTATAGAAATCATACTACTAGGATACACTCTTAAACTCAAGTTTCCCGCGTTTTTTCAAGTTTTTTTTTGTTTATCAACGAAATGGTGTTCATTTCTTTGATTCAAGCTCCTGGCGACTATTACATATGTTTTTTTTTTAATTAGAGGTAAAATGAAACAAAATTTTTGTGAGGTTTTTTTTTTCGTGTTTTTACATGTAATATACACAAACATTTATTTACATATAAACTGAAATTAGAATTAGAACACGTATCATTACAGTATACATTTGATATAAGGGTATTATTTTAGGCACAAACTGTTTTCGATTAGATTCAAGATTCAATCGTTTATTTAATAGGTTTCTTTGAACACTTATTATACCCCTCTTTTTGCATCGGGGATTAATAAGTAAAATAAATTGAAGCTGAAAGTATTCGTAGCAATCGTCACACAAATGACACAAACATCGTAGACAGCAGCGTAGCAGTTTCGTAGCCCGTCGTAGCCAGCGCAGCAGGTTCGTAGCACGTAGCTAGCGCAACAGTTTTGTAGCATATCGTAGCCAGCGTAGCAGTTTGTAGCTCTTCAGCGGTAGTTCGGAGTACCATGCACTCGTACAGTCGCAAGTAACGCAACGTACAGTCATCATTATCATCATCATCAGGTTTTTTTAGTCTCCACTGCAGGATCACGACCCTCTCTGTACTACCAGAGCCATATATTAGCCAGAGCAGTCAGACGATTTGGCCCACACTCTCCACGCTGGCCAAACACCTTGGAGAGGTATCTTTGATGTTTATAAGCTTAGTTAACTTGTGTTTCGTAAGTTGCCTTCTACGACATCCACGGGAAGACTCGGAGTGGTCTATTTATATTAGTTTATTAATTTTAGTATATTTGGGATTTAAGATTTCATTTCACATTAGATACAAAAATGAAAGAACCTATTTTCGTTATCTAATTAATAGAAAGCCTAATGTTATTGTATGTGTTTCATAGGGATTACGTAGGTAGCTACGTATAACTCGTGAAGATTAATTTCGCAGGGTGCGCACTAAATCTTTTCACTCAGCATCAGATTAGCGCCCCCGAGCCTTCCCCTAAATGTATCGTTGTTTTTCTAACATTATCTTAACATTGTAAACAAGCTCCCAAAACCGGTTGGGAATTCTACCTGAAATAACATTTAAATTTGCAGGAGGTCACAAAAAAACAAGGATTTACATAATATATTTAAATTATTTACTGCTCACACAAAGTAAATTTCGCGTTAGAATATAACTTGTAAATTAGACAACTACGAACACTAATCGGTGGTTATGCTGTTATGCCTTACCAAATGTTATATTTTAGGAATAAGTTGTACATTACTGCAGCAGCGGCCGGCAATAGAGGCATAGATGGACGAACGTGTGAATGTGGGCCGAGGTGGAGCTGAGGCACACATATGTATGTCCATCAATGCCTGATTGCGGCTAAGGCTTGTATAGTACTATTCTCAAATAGTAAATAAAAAAAAAATAGTATATAGACAAACAGACATACAAGTATCACGTGTTTAACCTTACAGGTGAGACGGACCTCAACAGCTACGTTTAGCGTTTTAGTGGGCTTTTATGTAGAAAATACAATTAAAATAGTGATGGGTTGCTAGCCCCAACACCTACCGACATTTCTCCTTAGGTTTTCGCCTCCTCCCTCGGCCTTTTTACGGACTGTATGGGAAGAAAAGCAGCTGGTATATTCTATGATTTTTCATTTATCCTAGCATGAAATATTGATGTTAATATGTCAATAATGAATATTGTTCATAAACTACAATATGTAGAAATTATCGCGCAAAAATCTTATATCTTTTAATTTCTTTTTTACTTGCTAGCCTGGTCAAATTTTAAATTCGAATTCGTAACCTAGGTCATTGAATTATTTTGCAGCAAACTCGGCGTTTCACAGATATGAGTTTTCATAGTTATTTTGCTGGCGTGTATTGGCCAGTAGAGCAATATTAATTTATCCCGAACAAGGTTGTCCAAAATAGTGTGACACATTCCAAGCATGTTAGAGATAATTATTTATGACAAAAAAAGTAAAACCGCCTTCCACCCTATACGTAAATGGGTCTGGTAGTTCAATCAAAATGGAAGAACATCGTCGTTATCAACTTGTCTTGATTCGCGAAAGAATTAAACCAAACGGCATAGTTATATGTACTTTTTTTTATTTTTGTTGTTTTTTTTCTAAAAGCACAGCTTTCGATAAAAAAATTATAGGACCACTTTTGAAGTTCAGTCAAAACAGAGAAGAAACGTCCTCATCAATTTGTCTTGATTCGCGTAAGTATATCTCAATAAATAAATAAATAAAATACAAATAAGTTTGGAGACGGAGTAAGTAAACACACGGAGACGAAGTGGCTGGAGGTAGCTAGTACCTAGTTATCTATATACCTGAGACAATATTGTGTCGCGAATCCCACAATGTAGAGCGTTGTGTACAAACCAAACATTTACACTACATCTCGCATCACTCTGCACTTAACCTATATCCATATCCATTATGTAGAGAGAACACGAGCCTCGAACATTAAAAAATCAGTGGAGGCCGACACCCTCTTAAAATATACTGCTTCAAATCGCGGGCAAAAAATACAAATGATCATTTCATCGCGTAATCCCGCGGGCTATCGAGTATTTCTTATTCAAATGTGCAGCCAGCTATTATAATGTTTCAACACAGCACGTCATCAATCTTAGCCGAGGCCGAACGTGGGCCATTACAGCCGCCCCCTTGCAATTATCCACTCGAATAAAAACGTTTTAAGTGTTAAATTAACGATATCTCAGCGGGACGAAAGCTTGTCTGACTAAGTGATTAATTCAAGCCCTTGAGAAGCGATAGTGAAGCGCTCAATGCTCAGATTTTAAATAAAAACCTCATTGACATTTATCTTCGTTCGTGATCTAGTATGGCTTCTACACGCTTTAATTTATTAATGGGATAAGTTAATATATGGTATATGCTGTCAGAATAATAATTATAAAATAATCTTGAAAAAAAAAATTGATTTCTGGACAATAAAACACACTCAAACAGGTTAAGATTTTGCCAACCAAAAACGATATCGAGTCACTTACACAGAAAATTGCCTTATGATTGCTCACGTTGAAGTATTAACAGGCACCATCTTCAAATATTGCTCCCGCAGATTGTTCGCATATCACTTTCAAAGTTTGCGTCTGCGAGAGAAACTGGAAAATTGCTCTGCCTTGGATGTTTCTTATTTTTGCCGTAGTTGGAGTCACTTAACTACGTAAATATAAACAACCGTCATTCTTCTTCTTTACGCGCGTCGGGCGGAGAGAAAAGAATGACAAACGAGTTAAAGAATAATGGAAAGTAAATGAAAACAGAAAAATCGCTTTTGTCAACTGCTTTCTTTCGCGATTGTAGACATTTAGAATGTTAAAAACACGTTGAAATGTTTTTGATATTTCTTTTAGTAGTCGTTAAAAGAGAAACTTAATCAGCCAGTGCTTTCGTGGCGTTCACATGGTAAACAGCGTTCGTTCAGTCGTGCAAGTGCTCTTATGCTCGATAAAGATCGATTATGGACAACCAAACAATTTTGTAACTTTTAAAACTTTCACGGTTATCAACATTAGAATTAAACATTTCGGGATATTTACCGTGATTATTGTGGTTTCTTTGAGTTTTCGATATTTCGATCCAGTTACATGGACCATGCATGACCAATATCGAAAACTCAAAGAAACCACAATAATCACGGTAAATATCCCGAAATGTTTAATTCCACCACAATTACCAACGCTAATTGTGGAACAATTTTGGAAACCAAAATTGTTCCACAATTAGCGTTGGTATCATATACTTACTTAAAATACTTCTCTCCTCCAGAGATACACTGTAAATACAGAGACCTGGGTACGGAGATATTGAAAAGGCAAAAGATTTGTTGAAAATAAATGCCATTCAGTAGACGTAGGTAAGTAAATATAAAAATATACTAGCAGTCCGCCCTAGCTTCGCCCGTGGTACATACCTAGCCTATGGCACTTGGAGGTAACGTATCTTACGGTGAAAGAATTGCAGTAGTTCCTGAGATTAGCGCGTTGAATCAAACAAACACACTCTTCAGCCTTATGTATAGTATAGGTAGGGACAGATCACACCGTCAAATAGAGCTACCTAGAACCACAATAAGTTATGAACTTGTGGGATATTCATCTATATAATAGATACTGATTAGGTCATTTGTATTAAATAATCTTTCTTGAAACTAAAATATTAACAACTAAATTAAAATTAAACATAATTGATTAACACTAAATTAACCTAAAAAAAATATATTCCTATCTAAAACAAATAACCAAATAAATAAACAATAGATACTTATATAGATGAATATCCTACGATACAAGTTCACAACTTAGTTTATATCCATACATAATACTAGCTGCGCCCCGGGGCTTCGCTCCCGTAAGAATTTTGGCATACAAAAGTACCATATGTGCAATTCCAAGTTGTATTCTACACATGTACTAAATTTCATTAAAATCCGTTCATTAGATTTAATGTGATTGTGTAATTATTTATCCTTACACACATCATCATAATATCAATTTGTAACCATTAATGTACCCCCGGGAATGCAATTATTAAAATCCAATTAATAGATTATTATTCCAAAAATCCTTTCTTAGCGGATGTCTCCTGGTCGCAATTTAAAATGCCTTCCTGCCAAATTTCATCTTCATTGGCTTCTTAGTTTTTGAGTACTAATATTGATCCATATAGTACTAATATATATGTTATGGTAAATTTGATTAATTCAAGATTATTAATAATTTTCTGACATTATTAATAATAACCTTGTGTTTTGTGTAATGTGAATAATTCATTGAAATTAATTACTTTTTGTACTTATTATTAATAATTAACTACACACATTGGCAAAAGTAATAAAATTTAATAAGACAAGTTTTTTGATCAGCAGGGATTTATTTATAATTTCACACAAAGCCTTATACTTGTACTTGTCTCAGATCACACAAATAAACCGCTGTTTGTATTCAGTTTAATTTAAAACAAGTACAAGGACCCACTTGTATTTGTTTTAAAAAATAGAGATATTGTATAATTTGTTTTTATTCAACAAGTTGTAATTTAAAAAAAAATAAACAGACTACATTTTTTCGTAATAGCTAAAACACACTTAACACTCATTTTAAAAACTACTGAACCGATTTTGATGAAACTTGCACTGTTCCCTAAAAAAAGAGTAACCGTCATCCAGCGTTTGATTTTGAGGTGACATGACTTTCATAGGGCAGGTAGGGTTAGGTAGGGGGCCAATGGTTTCCATCAGTACCATAGGGTCAAATTCAAATTCAAAATTCAAAATCATTTATTTGCTTTAAATAGGGTACAATAATAAACATGGTATGGTTTCCCAACGGTACCAATTTACCTTAAGGTCCTATCGGTCCCTTAGGGTCCCATAAGCTTCCAAAGATCCCATTGGGTTCCATGGGTTCCATTGGGTTCCCTAGGTTTCATGGGTCCCATTGAGTTTCATGGGTTCCATGGGTCCCATTGGGTTTTATGGGCCCCATTGGGTTCCTTGGGTCCCTTTGGATTCCATGTATTCTATTGAGTTCTGTGGGTCCTATTAGATCCTATTAGGTCCCATCGGTACCATTGGGTTCCGTTCGGAACCATCCCCCGAGCCAAGAACGAGTGAATACGAAATGATTGTCGTCACACACAACGAGTGGCGGATCGATTCTACCGGTTTAAAAATTGAGCTTCAGGTCTTTTTAAGTCTCCACTGCTAGAGTACTACTCTCTCTGTACTACTAGAGGCATATATTAACCAGTACCAGCGTTTGTTTTAATAAAATATTAAATTTATCGGTATTAAGGTAACATTATTAATAATCACCGACAAATGTGATTAATTTCTTACCTTTACCTCGAATTTCGGTAATTATTGATAATGATAGACAATTATTAATAATTTTCAATTAATCACTCTTACCGTAACATATATATTAAATTCATCATCATCATCATTTCGTGTAGGTGACACGGTCAGTCGACCATGCACACCCTGGTGTCAGAGCTCTGCGGAACCGCCTCTCGGCCTCTGACGTGGTTCCTTTAACGACTACCAGATGGCAGCCGGGACCACCGGCTTAACGTGCCTTCCGAAGCACGGAATCATCTTTCTTATTAGACAATCAGGTGATTCATGCCTGCAATGTCCTGACCTAACTGGAAACAACTTAACAAAGTATGCTTCCCGTGGGAATCGAACCCACGACCCCCGGGTCAACAAGGCGAACGCCTTAACCACTGGACCACGGAGGCAGTTTATCGGTATTAAGGTTACATTATTAATAATCACCGGTAAGTGTGATTAATTTCTCACTTTTACCTCGACTTTCGGTAATTATTAATAATGATAGACAATTATTAATAATTTTCAATTAATCACTCTTACCGTAACATATATATATATAGAGGTACAGAA
The DNA here is from genome assembly GCA_963082605.1 of Rhodophaea formosa. Taxonomy (NCBI): domain Eukaryota; kingdom Metazoa; phylum Arthropoda; class Insecta; order Lepidoptera; family Pyralidae; genus Rhodophaea; species Rhodophaea formosa. The sequence continues at coordinate 11,915,713 of OY720206.1, read as the reverse complement.
CTTTTAATATTTTGTACATTATGATGCAAATATGGTATGGCATGTCTTATGGCATCGGTTTATTATAAAGCACGCTTTTGCGATTACGTATAAACGTGTAGGTCGTGTGTCAGCTATTTTGAAAATAGATGTACCTATATCTACGTAATTAAAATTAGGCGAGTGATTACTGGCAGAGTAAAATAGGACTACTCCAAGTGTATCCCGTGGATATCGTAAAAGGTGACTTAGGAGACACAAGCTAAACAAAGCTTATAAACATCAAAGAGACCTCTCCAACTCATCTGGCCAGCATGGACGGTGTTAGTCAAATCCTCTGACTGCTCTGACTAATATATGGCTCTATGGTAGTACAGAAAGCGGCTTGCTCCTGCAGTGGAGACTAAAAAGACCTGATGATGATGATGACGGGATCTGAAACACTCTAGCTAAGGATGCAACCGGGAAAACGCTCAGATGAGCGAGTGAGATCATTAACAAGAAGCAGTCTCGTATCACCGCAACATTATCAACCGTGCTACATCATCTCTTTATGTATGGTGTATCAGTATCGTACAGGCCTCTTGAACCTCATTCATTCATCTTTTTGCGATAGCGAATCGGTATCATACTTAGTAAGTAGGTCGTTTTTGTAACCTATATGTTTCCGCTAGGTTAATATGAAACTTAAAATAAATCGACTTATAGGCTTCAATTACAAATACTTTTTCACCTCTCCTTTACCTTTTAATTAAAAGAAGTATGTATAAGAGTAATCATCAAATGTGAAGATTTCAAACAAACCCGTAGCTGCTTGGAGTAGCATAATTCCTCCAACAAAATTCGCTCCGCTTTGCGTCGGCAGCTATTTAATTAGCGTTTCGCATGTTGGTACTTCAAATAGTCACACCGAACTATAGTCAACAGAGGGATGAACGTGCTTCACGTTCGTTTTATCTGTTGGATAAGTAGAATACTAACAATTCAAATCAAATATGGAGTAGAATTTCACTCATAATTGTAATTTGTTGAAATAAAGTTTATTTGAGAGGAAGTTCATTCCCAAAATAGATATCAATCTATTCGAGTAATAAAAACAAAGTCTGCAGTTATAAATATTTATTTTTATTACGTCACCTTGGCGTTTGATTTTTACAGCTTTATGGGAAATATAATTTTCTTTATTCAACTGATAGATGACTTTATGAGTTAGTGTTCCTAAGAAAATATCTTGCTAGACAAGTCTTTATTTTTTCAACCCTTAAATCGACCAAATCCTTTCAAGTAAGACTTATTACATTATTCTGACCCATAAGTACTATTATATTGCTGGTTTATACTTAAGCCTAGATCGTGTGACTTCGAATGTTTAGGTGGCATTGTCCATTTATCCAGCTGCTCTATCGTAAAAAGAGAAACTATTTATCAACAAAAGCTAGTATTGTGACCGTGTCGTAGGGCGCAGACCGATTTCCAGATGCTCTGCTTTTCAAACCAAATACGTGCACGTAGTTGTGAAAAGCTTACCTTACTTACCTCTAACAAAATTTTTTACTTTAACACCAAATATTTCGGAAACGGATCCCTGAATCGAAAAATGATGTTCTCAACCTCACAATATTTTCCAAAGACCTTTTTAACGATACCCCACACGATGGGTAAGAAGAGAAAAAAAATTACTCCCCCACTTTATTTGTATGGGTTCTACCCGAAAAAAAAATTTTTGTCAAGACTTTTTGCTACCACTTTTTTGCCATGATTGATATACGTATACTCATATCAAATTACAGCTTTCTAGCACTTATAGTCTCTGAGTAAAACCGCGGACGGACAGACAGACAGACAGACAGACATGGCGAAACTATAAGGAATATATAACTCACAAAAATGGACCAAATTGTCTTAAATAAAGAATCATTATTATTATAAGGGTTCCTAGTTTACTACGGAACCCTAAAAAAGGGGGAGCCAAAAGTTAAGTTCATTTTATCTTCGTTTTATTATTTGATGCAAAATACTTTGACTATATTACTCTCAAATAATCAAAGGCAAAATAATAATATAGTAAAACAATAAACTTTTGAAATTTGCCACGATTTAATTTTGAAAGATCGTCTTATGTAATCATTGAAATATGCGTGCAATCCCCGTCATATGGTAGTGTTGTCGCAATAATCGAGGCTTATTTGCAGTGCGCTGCAAAATACAGCATTTATCTTTTTGTTGCGAAGAAAGCATCAACATTAAAGAGAGTGTGCGAGGGTTCGCACGGAGCACCCTCAGGTAAAAACCAAATTGAATTTTCTCTCGGCCAAATAGAACGGTATCGCGTAGATAAATCTCGAGGCTGCCTCATCCCGTATCTACAGAAAACAAAGTTTAATAGAAAAGTAAATAGAAAAAGTGGAAGTGAAAACACTGAATGTTCGAACTTTTAATTCGAACCAGATATCCGCCGCTTGAATTCGCGGTTGATTAGAACTTCTGATTTGATATCTTCGGCCGGATATTGACGTCATGTAGTAACGTTCACAGAGGAAATACTAATAACATAAATACAGTGTACCTGTGTCAAAATTCTCAGCAATGAAACATAACATTTTTATTGAGTACATAATTTCATAAAATATTACTTAGTTTCTCTGAAACAAACAGTATCTGAGATGAGATTGTTTGAAATGATCCTAACAAAACAAACTGGTGAAAATAAATGAACGTTAGAAAGACATGATAAATATCTCTTTGAGAGGCTATGCAGATAAAAACAAGAGACAATTTTAATGGTTAAGTTAAATCACTCTACTATTGTCCCGAAAACCTTTGAATAAAGTAATTTATATCGCGACACTTGCAAAAGACATAAACCGATATGAAATCTAATGAGACCAAGGGCCCTCCGTTACATTTTGCAAGATAATTATCATTATATGGGCCTCTTAATCGAGTGCTCCTAACCACGCTTTACGGTATTACATAAAGTTAATGTAATTTTATAACGGGTCTTAGGCGTGCGTTTAATTTGAACGGAGCGGCGCGGCGGTGGCGGGCGCGGCTTGGGACGGGAAACCGCGCTCGCGCCCCAAGGAACAGGCTCCGACGGCGCGGGAGGCGAAAACCTATCTCCTATGTCTATAACACGATTCGCGATAGAATGGTCTAAAAAATCATTCTTTTTTTCAGAAATTCCTGCAGGTACATATTTTACCAAATGTAAATTTCGCATGTGGTACATAATTGGTATGATATAATTGGCATGGTAACGTGCGCAGATCTCCGGTAGAGATCCGGCCACCACCTCCAACAAAGACTGACCCTGGTAGCACACAACATTCGCACAAAGAGGCTAGACGAGAAGGTAAAGGAAGTGGAAGAGGAATGAGTGTAGGTTACGATGGGATTGGTGGGGTTGTCTGAAGTCTGAAGAGAGGGAGAGGGCACCACAACCCTAAAGCCTCACAAACAAAAAAGTGTCACAGAATGGTGTCTGATTTTTCGTCTACAAGTCTCTTCAAAAACGCTGAAGTAGTTGTAGAGGGAGGGATGCTGCTGACAGCATGGCGTCGACAAGTGCCAAGGTGCTGGGAGGGATCGAGAGGTTTTATTGACAGTCTAAAGATCCGAGAGCCAAGCTATCCCGAGACTACACCGAAGCTGTCTTGGACTGGACATCAGCCTGGACGAGATCAAGATTGCCGTCATACAACAAGGCACCGGGCGAGGACAAAATCACAGCAGAGCTGCTGCTTGACGAAATTCTGCATAAAAAAACAACAGCGCGGATTCATTTGAATGAAAAGAAGCAGTAAATCGCTGCCGCTCGTCTCATGCGGCACATTTCAGTAATCTGTGCGGGCTCAGCGAGTCGCCGCTAATCGTGCGCACCACTCACATATAAGGTTCATCCGCATAACTCTTTCCCCGCTTGTGTTCATGCTCACTGAAAACGATTAAACAAATATATCAGCCGCCCGTGTTAAGAATGCTCACAGAAAACACAATGTTCACCTTATTCGCGTGGAGGATATAAAAACTATTTTTCTTCTCTAATGCGCCCGGAAAAGTTAGACGGCGCATATGCACGACGTTGTTGTACTTTCATGGGTATAAATTACTGTGACTCACACAAAGACCGGATTTAAAAAGAAATGGTGATTCTTTGTACAATTTTAGGGTTCCGTACAAAAGTTGAAAAACGGAACCCTTATAGGATCACTCGAGCGTCTGTCTGTCCGTCCGTCCGTCTGTCACAGCCGCTTTTCTCCGAATCTACTGAACCAAATTAGATGAAATTTGGTAAGATAGTGTAATCCTATGACCCAAACACGGATGTGCAAAGTAAATAAAGCTTTTTTTGAAATAAGGGTCATTTTGAGGGGCCCAATTAAAAAATTAAAAAAAAAAGTTTTGCAAACCTTACTGTGTCATATATCAAATGAAAGGGCTCATTATGAGGATCTCAAAAATATTTTTTTTGTTTGGGTAAAATCAATACTTTTGATTTTATTACAAAATATAGTTCATTCCTTGAAGATAACAGGAAAAATAATAAGAATTCTATCACTTGAAAATTAAGTGGTAAACTCACAATAATAAGTTCATCTAGGGAAATAGTTCACTAAAACACCACTAGATGGCGCTAGTCAATTGAATAAAACATTTTTTGCAAATTGTGTGTGTGTTCACGAAGCATATTGTACGGAACCCTCATTGCGCGAGTTTGACTCACACTTGGCCGGTTTTTTAGTATATGACCCTAATCTCCTTAAAAATAGCTGATACGGTAGTTGCCTAATGTTAAGATTATATAAAATTTGTTTCTTAAGATACTAATTTCTATTTAAAAACACTTAAAATCTTTAATTACAGTTATACTGTATTGTAGTCCGCTAAATTTATAGCAACTTTTATTATGAAACCATTACCATAAACGAAATATTTCGTATAGCTACCAAACAAAGTTCTCACGCCACCCATACCAAATACAAGCTTGTGACGTCACTAATATGTAGGCAATTTAGCAGCGCATTTTCACGTCTTTAAATTAACGTCTAAAAACATGTGACTTTAAAACATTTATATCTGAAAGAGTTTTTTGTTCAGAAATGTATTTCTGTCACTATTGTGTTTATTTTTGGCAGGTCATTACATAGGAACACGAAAAAATTTTTAGTCGACATGCCCATTGTGTGAATAATGCCAATAATACTAAATATTGATTATTTTGCCCTAGCAACGCCACATCTGGTCTATTATTGACCAGTAACCATAGTTTTAGATCACAAGCAACTTAACAATCCGTTACCATTTAGTATTTTCAAGTACCTGTTTAAAAAAAAGTGAAGATAAATCTATGAAAGTAAGAGTAGTAGTAGTAAGGTAGTTTCGAATTATACTCACAATATTATTTATCATCCATCTTTTATTTAAAATGAACGACATTATCCGGGGCTCGTTATACAGATGATAGCTCACCCGTCTCAACGTTCCATATCTGTCGATAATGCCGCATTATATTTTATTATCCTATGACTGATGGACGAGAATTTCCAGAACCTTATAACGTCGGAAAAATCCCGCCACGGACGAGTCGGACACATTTACAGTATGACGTGGCTTTTTCAAATAATATTCCTCAATGTATCACTTGTTATTTGATGATATCACTTGTGATTTAAAATGTCTTCTGTCTTCCAGGCTAACTATCCCTAGTAGATCATAAAAGTCGATCAAGGAAATATGCGCAAACGTACGGAATCTTCTAAATAAAAAGAAGCAAGTACCTTTTATGACTCTGGACTTATTACGTGATCTTCTTCTTAGCGTGGCGACGAACGTTAATACAGAAAGAGATCTGAACATTTCGCCTCATCGGTTGTCGGCTGTCAATTTTTTTTATCACCTATATTACGGTCCGTTATACTACGACCAGTTTCGATATCAGTTTCACTTTTATAGAAAATAGATCAAATAAAATTCACATCCATGCCATAGTGATACTTTGTTTCAAAGCCGAGATTATTTGTTTGGCTCATACTTGCTCGTGTTTACCGACTGTAGGCTGGCGGCGGTGACATATTCGGGACAATGCCGTAGCAAATAATTAAAAAGTTTAGATTCATTTGAGCGCAGTCAGAAGGTCGGGCGGTCGCCTGTCAGAAGTTGGCCATTAACTTTTCATTTGCAAGTTTGGCGAACCTCCGAAGCTATCGGCGCAACTTTGTAATTTCCACCCTCTTACCCGTACAATATGTAGAGCGTTACGTGAGCTCTACAATTAAGCGTGTATCTAGTGATATTTTAACACTGCTCTATTTAGGTATTAATATTTGCCTATTAACGAAGAGAAGTTCTTGAAAGACTATTATTATGAATAAGTGTTATACGGTGATCCGTATAACACCTACGTTCGTACTAATAAATCTGTATGCTAATACCTAAGCTCCTACCAATAATGCTCCTCAATGTTTTTTACAAAATAGTGGCGTCAATTTCTTGGATTTTCAGTTTAATATCTTTTCTATCATAAACTTGAACCAGGTAGTAAATTTAATAACATCTATTTTTTGTGACATAACTGTCTTATTTTTATGTAGATATAACATATTTATATTTTTATTTTATGGCTTCCACCCAGGTTTTTTTTTCACTGTCATGCTGCCAATGTTATGTTTACAAAATCCGTGTTATACTAATCAAAAATGGCGTAGGTTCTTTGATTGCTTTAGTCCATATGACAATCTACTTTAACTATTTCACATATTGTTTATGAGCAAGAGCATTTATAATACCAAACTACACTAATCCCATATCATAAAATCAACTGCAAAATCATCTAAGGCAAACCCCAACTGAACCCCTTGAGTTTCCACCAAAACCTCCATATATATGTACATACGAGTATGTTGCTTACCTGAAACGGTAAGACTGCTAAAACTGTTTTTTTTTACCATCTAACACGGTTATGTGCGATAAATATTTTGATCGTCACTACTTTCATAAAAAAAAAACTATTTATTGGCGAGAGTCAACAGTCAGGTGGCGTCCCAAACTAGTGGCTCCACGGCACAAGAATCATTCCGTCCGGCCTCTTGCCATCCTCACGTGCCAGCCCATTGAGTACTTAAACGGCTGGCATTTGAATCCCGATGAATGATATTATTTAGGTTTTAACTACCAATGCGTACTGATTAAATATTTACCCTGAATACATTTGCATATACTGGCACGTATAAGCAAAATTTAATTTGAAGCGACAAGCGAATTTCTCCACCAGGCTAGAATATTATTAAATAATAATACTCTAGCCTGGTGGAGCAATTCCAATATAATGTTAAACCGATTGCTGTAGTGAACGACATCTTCGCCGTCGTTTTAATAACTTCATTTAACTTTCGTAAATTAATTTTCATTTGATCATTTCATTGGAAGATGAGTTATAATTGAAGGAGCGCGTCGCAATCGCTCGGGATCCACAAACGGAATAATGTCAAATCAATTAAAAGTTGAATTCGGCGGGCAGCGCGCCAGTCTCCACCAAAGTTGATTCATTAGTATAGGATTGGACGGCGCCGCTCTACGAGTTATCAGGCCCGCACAGGGCACTCGCATACGTTCTATCTAATGAATGAGCAAATTGTTATTACTTAGGCGGTTGTTACACGGCACCGGACCCCGCTCCTGTGTGCGGTGCTGCGGATATTTTTGTATGAAAAATCTGGATCTGTATAAAGGTGGTACCGTTGCACTACTGCACAGAGATGCGATGCTGCCCGTAGGGTATGCCACAGAGCTCTTGTGAAGAATGGATGTATTTGTAATGGGTCTCGACATAGATAAAAAGCTTTCCAGCTATTTGTAAACCTGAAATGTAAGACATCCAGTGATCTTGTTCAAAAAAAGAAGTCGATGGAAGTACGCTGGACGGTATTGTCTTCTCTTTCGTCACTCGTCTTGCACTGCAGCCCCGGACGATAACACGGAGCAAATCGTGCGGTGGTGCGGTTTCGAGTCTCCGCAGCCGCATGCGGATTCCGTCGCTCCACCGGAGGCGCCGCGCCGCTCCAACGTCCTCGGTTACTCTCACAAAATATTATACCAAGTTAGGTATTACCTAGAGTTGGAGGAGTATCTGTAAAGTTTATTATTACGGCAATATTCAAAGAACGGCAATATCCATAATCCATACTGTAACGAAATTAAATAACCAAGATACAAATTCTCTTAATTACTACGATTTGTACCCCTGATTTACGATATATTTAATAAAATAACAATAAAAATGTTACCAGTTTATCCACAGTTAATAATCTTCTTATAAATATATAAAAGGCAAACTGGACTGACTCATCTATCAACGCACAGCTGAAACTGAACTGAACAGATTTCGCAGAAATTTAGCATACAGATAGTTGTAATGACGTAGGCATCCGCTAAGAAAGGATTTTTGAAAATTCGCCCCCTAAGCGGATGAAAAAGGGGTTTAATTTTTTATAAAAATCCGTCATTTTTAAAGCTAGAAGCCTGAAACTTGGTTTCAAGGTTAACGATTAGAAATAAACATTTACGTGTCCTAGGATTTTTGAAAATTCAACCCCCTAAGGGGGTGTGAAAGTGCTTGAAAGTTTGTATGGGGATAACAAGATTAGTTTAAACTATTGGAGTACCCCTATCAATAAATGAGTAAACATGTGTTTCAGGCTCTTTCAGAATTCAACCCCTAAAAGGTGGAAAAGGGGTGACAAATTCTGAAAATTAACATGGGTTCCGTTTTTGGTTTATCGGGTCGCTGATTACGAAAACAACAACTATTTCACAAAAATTTCACAAAAACATTATAGATAAGAAGATTTATAGAAAAATCCCTTGAGCCTGAATGATCTCCCCTTTGAATTCAAACGAATACGTTACGAATAAGTTTCACCTCAAAGTCAGCTTTGCAGTGACCATAAATGAATCACAATTGCAGACATTCAAATTTGCGGGTATACCTTGAGAGAAAACTGTTTTTCACATGGGCAATTCTATGTGGCTTGCTCCCGCGTAAGCTCGCCCAGACGACTGATACTGATAACTTTGGCACACAGTAATAGATTAGCAAAAAATGTGATGCATAAAGTAGTTTTATAGTTTACTAGGTTTTTTTCTGCGACTTCGTCCGTGAAATTGTACTTCCTTTCTTAGCGCTCGCCTACGCTACGTTACGCTACGATATAACCGAACTCCACGCGGACGAAATCGCGGGCAAAAGCTAGTCTTAAAAACTTACCTACAAATACCTAACCTTATAAGCATATAATGATGGTTTTCTGAAATGTTGCTAAGTTTGCTTAGTCACGTTTTTAGTGATACCTATTTCACAAAATACCTACTCCTTGATTTTCCCTTAATATTCCGTAAATATTCAAATACAGTTTATCGGGAAAAAGTAATTTAAGTTCGTCGCAAAATCTTCAAGTACAGACCATCTAAAATAAGCTTAAAGTTAATAATATTCTTTCAAAGTCATTAATTTTATTTGATTATAAAGACGTGGAAAATTTTGCTAATGGTGATGATGTAACGTAACTTGATATGATTGAATAATATTTTAGTCTAGCAGGCGAGTTTATTGCGTGCAAAAGCCATGTTGCTTGCTGAGGTCGATTTATCTTAACTCTGTGGATCAATACGAAAATTGACTTGCAAAATGAATGTGCTGGTTTCATGGCTTTGGCAACCTAGTATTTATGCACGATACGTCATTGGATACCACGTCTCTCAAGTCCGCAGGCGATGTTTCCTTAGTAAACGCAATAACATTTGCATAGGCCCCGTCAACTGCTGGCGCGCTCATAAAAGTAATGTGAAAGGGATCACACTCCCGCTCCATAATAGTGGAACTTTTTCCGAGATCAGCAAAAGTAATTCTCCTAGCCTCGCAACTCTATTAAACTGGGAGAATACAACAGTTAAGCCATAATTCACATGTTACTACTGCTAGTTTATCGAAAGCCCGGGCCATAAAGTAGGTATAGACTCAGTCCGAGATCTGGATTTACGTTTAGGAATGTAAGTAAGTAGCTATTTATTTTGTTGCCAAATATCGTAAAGTTTTCTTTGATTACAATATTTACTAGTTATATTTCTTTTCAGTCGAGTTATTTTGAACACTGAAGTAGTGTAATATTTTTTACGCATATATATGTGAATAAGTATGCCTTTTCAATTGTTGCGTCCTGTAGCCTAAACGGTTTGACCCAATTAGATTCGATCGAGCAGAAATCATAAAAACTGTCAAAAACGGCTTTTTTAATATGGCAACTTCTTTTTCCTTCAAATATGGCAACTTCTTGTTCTTTTAAATATGCTATTCTAGTTGCGTTGAATTATTTATTTACTATTTTACCTAGTAGGTACATAAGCTATTTGCAGAACTCGTAATCGTGACTATTTCTTGAGTAGGAGAGTAAACTCACTTTAAAGTATCTACATCATCATCATCATCATCAACAGGTCTTTGTTAGTCTCCACTGCAGGAGCACGACCCTCTCTGTACTACCAGAGCCATATATTAGCAGGGGCAGAGAAAGGATTTGGCCTACACTCTCCACGCTGGCCAGACGGGTTGGAGAGGTCTATGATGTTTATAGCTTTGTTTAGCTTGTGTTTCCTTAGTCGACTTCTACGACATCCACATCGACCTATCTACATCGACTCATAAAAATTAATTACGTTCCCAAAAAAAAATTTTTTTTTTTCTGAAATTATTGGTAATATTTCCGGTCGTATACAATACTTAATAAATACATATATAAAACACATTAGAAAATGACTGTTAGTCACATTGTCACATATGGAGTCGAGGTCAAACGGTACTATGTTGTTCAGTCTGTAACTACTTACTCGTACTTACTTAATACAAATTACAGTTATACTTTATTCAAAAAGATAATATGCGTAGGATTTGGGGGCGTTGCTGTTTGGCTGCTTTAAGTTTTTCTCCTAAAATCACAAGAACCTTTTTTGAAGTGTCAATACTTGTTGAATCTCTTGGCATTCAACATGTAAAAACATTTTATCAAAAAAAAGCCTGAGTTGCCATGTAAAAATCATAGGGTTAGTTCCCTTTTACGCCACATCTATTCGCATTCTAAACAGAATCTACCGTCTTAAGACGTAGCTACCGCTATATCAGCTGTATTATAGATACGGGTACGGGGCCACTAAGTTATAGGTTTTTAAAACTAATTTAGACCTATTGGATCGCGGAAGCGCTGGGCAAAGGTCTCCCCATTCTTTTTCTTTCCTTATATCGGATGTGCTACATCCGACCGTTTCTTTACAAACTCATATATTATCTCTTACGCTTCTTAGGCCTTGCTTCCTGCTATTCTCAAATAAGTTCTACTTGTTTCGTAATGCTGCTGCAGATGACGGAACCCAGACAAACGTCGATAGGGCCCTGCTAGACTAAGCTACTTAGAGGCACCATATTATTTTTAGGAAATTTCTGAATTGTTTTAATCGCATCAATCAGCGCATATTAAGTATACCTATAACAAAGTAATTAAAAATACTATCTTTAGCTATAAAAGTCTGGGGGAAATTCTGTTGATATTTTTCGTGCCACTTGCGGCTTGTTATAATAAAAGATTAAAGCGAGTATCGCCTAATTAGCAATTGATTTTAAACCCGATCTCTGATTTAAGAATTATTAACGAGGCCTCTCATTAAGCCGCTTTTAATGAGAGCATTTTGAGTCATCAATTTGTTGGATTATTCTGAAAAACAGACTCAAAGAGAAAACCAAAAATTATTGGTAGGAAAATGAATATAATACAAGTTAAAGGCTTATCCGCCGCGAGCGATTTATTCAAACGACCAATAAATATTCAGGAGTAATTAACCGCCGCGCCGCGTCGATACAGACCAGAATATTTTTCGCTGCCGTCGATTTCACGTTAATCCCGTAAAGGTAGATTACGAAGTGTAGCTTACTCCGGAAAATGCTACCGGCAAATTCATATTTTACAGAAGTGGATAAAAAATAATGAAGAATTTGAAATACTAATTACTTCCGAAATTGTTTTCCTTTTACAGGAAAAACTTTTAAAATGTAAAAATTAATTACTCATGAAAACATTTTGGGTATAACATAAAAATTTATCGGTATATATTTCAGTACTTAGATATTTCTGTGGCGACAATAAGATCTTGATTTTCATTCATTAAGAAAAAATCAGGTTGCAAAACTGAAAAATAGAAGTATAACCTACTTATCTTAAATTCAGTACATCAATTTAGAAATTCGGTTGCATTTCCACACGCAAGCCATCCGCATAAATTATGCACTCGTGAGCACTCGGCACGAGCACCGAGCATAGAACACCGACATTTGGCGGGAACCAGGAAATCTTGCGTCTGTTCCGTATGATGTGAGCTCAAAAGAGCCGAGCGGTGCGGTGAACTCGGCTGGGTTGCAAGCTATTGTCTGCACATTGCAGAGACGAGCGTCTTAGCGAGGCGAGGCGAGGCGCTCTTAACGCGGTACGATAACGCTCGAGTTCAAAGACGACGATAGATATAGATAACGCAAATGTAAAATTCATCGTTTACCTACGTGTGAAAGGATTATCAAACATAAGTAGGTACGACTCCTCGTTCCCTCTAATATGTACACAGTTGTAGTGTACATACACTACAACTGATTCTGAGACTAGTAGAAATATGTTACGACTGCATATCCGTTCAATGTGACTCATGTTTTGAGAATATTTATTTATTTAATTATATACGAGCTTTTGTGCTGATCATGTCTACTTGTGTCAGACAGTGTTGAAGTTCATTAACTGCGGTAACAGTGATAACAAAATTTCACTTTTCAATGTTAAATGTTGCAACGATACTTTATTTGTACACAACCATTTTTTTAGTCTATGACCTATAGCTAAAAGTTTACAACGCATGTCGATTGTTACGATGGACAAAATATTTTTTTCTTGTGTTACACTATAGTTGTCTACCATATAATTAGTCTATATGTGAGCACCAGTAAAGCGAAACCGGCTATATAATTTATATGGTGCTCCGATAGCCTTTGACCCGCTATTGGTGTTTTATGAACACTCCGAGCTCATTGCGATGTATGGCGCGTCGTGCGCTCGGCCACTGTTTGAATGTTCTTCAAGTTTTATTGCTTGAAGAAATTGTGTCGTGTTTGTTACGGGGACTATATTGATTTGATGGAACGGTGATTTAAAAATAGTAAAAAAAGAACCTGTCGGGTCAACCACAAGCAATACACTGCTGGATATGGGCATCATCCAAGGATTTCAATCAGTTTTGCCATATACACCACGCTTGGTAGACGGATTGGTGTGAATACCATGATTTTATCTCCCAGAATAGCATATACTTAAATATAAAAGAGTAAATAAAAACTGAATAAACTGAGTGATAAATTCTCCGAGCTGCATATTTATCATTTGTGTCCATCCCCTACGGCGGTTATCTTACAATCTGGTCCAGCGCAAACATTTCACTATTTCCGTTAATTTCCACGATGAAAAACACAAAGCGAGTCGCTCGCGTTCGGCCGAATTAAATTTATCAATAACGTCGCGAGTTTATAGCGACATGAGTGTGTAAAAGATAAAAATACACGACGAATACGAATACATTAATAAAACCTAAATTTCAACTGTTAACATATTATGTTAACAACAAGAAGTCAATAGATTTCAGAAAGAAAGTAAGGTACAAAGTTTAATCACTTCACTTTTAGAAAATATAACCTTAAATTCCATGTTACATCATAAGAGCATTGGTATTGCAGTAACTACTTCTACTTCAGACCGAAACTCACACTTGCCAAGTTACTAGGCGTTCGGTGGGTCGATTTCTCGTTTTCAAGATTCCCTTCCAAAGGGTGCCAACTAACTAGGACTCATAATCTTCTACCACTGCTTAGCGGGTATTTCCGTAGGTCTCAATGAAACGTTATAGATAGAAAGTATTATTTTTCAGAATGTATCTAAGTATATTTCTATGAATTTCAATTTGAAAGTGCTTAACATAGTCCTTCTTCGGATGCAAATCATCATCATCATCATCATCAGGTCTTTTTAGTCTCCACTGCAGGAGCACGACCCTCTCTGTACTACCAGAGCCATATATTAGCCAGGGCAGTCAGAGGATTTGGCCTACACTCTCCACGCTGGCCAGACGGGTTGGAGAGGTCTCTGGTGTTTATAGCTTTGTTTAGCTTGTGTTTCCTTAGTCGACTTTTACGACATCCACGGGAAGACTTGGAGTGGTCCTATTCTACTCTGCCGGAAACCACACGGCTTGTCTATACGGATGCAAATACCTAGTCTATTTCAATCTTAACTTATCTAAATACTCTTTAGCCGCAGTCTCTAGATAAGCATTGGGAATTATATTTTTACGTTCGCAGGCGCTTCGCACCAGATGCACTTTTCCACAAGTAATATTCTCATGCTCAGGAATTCTCCTATTTAATTCCCGCGAGCTGACCGCCCGCTCTGCTTAACTTCCAGGGGATTCTCGTGGTCTCATAGATTGCTGTGTAATCAGGCATTACCTGCACTACTGCGGACAACCTGCAGTAATAAAATGAAATAAGCATATCGACAAAGTTAATGGCTTTTCAGTACACCATGTGATTAGGTGACTCCTGAATCATCGATTTTTCACTCATAATCATAATGCAGCGTATTGACCACAAATGCTTTAAAACCAAATTGTTGCGGTAATATAAAGTATAAAGCACTAGTGCGATAATAGTATGCTATGTTATGATTCAAGTGAGAATTTATCATTTCATCACAACCTGTTATATCTTAAGTAAGTTTTAAATGCTTTTATATTTTAAATTCGAGCTTAATTTCAGCTGGTAAGACTATAAAGTTAAAAAATAAATAATAAATAAATATATACGCACAAATCACACAGATTGAGGTAGCCCCAAAGTAAGTTCTTAGTAAGACTTGTGTTATGGGATACTAACTCAACGATACTATATTTTATAATAGATACTTATATTTTTTTTATATCTTTCGGGATTGTATGGCGGAGATATTCATCACTTTGTGGGATGGATTGTTGCCTTTTTTAACCGACCTTAAAAAAGAGGTTATCAGTCGGAATTACACAGTTTTTATTTTTATTTTTATACAGTTTATGTTTTTGGTTCTATATGAACTCTAAATATGTATATGTTTCAAATTTTATAGTGTATGTTTGTCCTTATATGTATATTTGTATGTTTGTGCGAGCGTCCGTGTTGCACCCGTTTTGGCCCCAACGGAAGATCAGTGCTGGTGGTTTTTCTTTAAAAACACCCAGTAAATGCTGAGTTGGGACCATTTTGGGAGACTATAATTATAAGTTTTTTTTCTTTTTAGTTTAATTATATTATTCTTTTTTTCCTTGTATTCTGTACTTAACTATATTTTTTTTTATTCTCCCAAATAAAGTATATCTTTATCTTTTATATAGATAAACATCCAAGACCCAGGTCTATCTGAAAAAGATCATTTTCCATATTGACCTGACCGGGGATCGAACCCGGTACCATCCGTGTCGCAGGCAGGCGTGTTGACCGCTGCGCCACGGAGCTCGTCAAAGCTCGCTGTAGCTAGAGCACGTAGAGCACGCTGTATAGAACCTACTAGTCTTAGTATATAGTCTGTAATATCTTTAAGTCCACCGATTAAATTGATAATGTAAATTATAACGCCTCTTTTTTTCGTAGTCAAAATAATAAAGGTTATATTGATGAAGCTCTTAATTACTTTGGTTCGTCAATTTGGTTTAAAATCCATAACGTCACAAATAAATGCACACAGCTGTTTTGTGTTGGGGTTAAAAAGTAATAAGTATCAAACATTCATGAACCAGTGAATGGTGGAGAGGTACACCCGTAAAATCCTTCCAAATGCGCTAAGATCTTAATGACGAAGCAAACTACTGTCCGATAGTGCGTAAAATGGGGTCGGGTCGGGTAAACCTTACCCTGCGGAGTCCATTTTCAGCATTTCTCAATTCCCACAAATTCTACGATCTATTTTCGAACGTGGATCGCAATAAAATTGAGCTTTTGTAAAATCAGCCGCTATAATGCTGCCTTAGAATTTATTAAGTTATTTAATATTATTTACTTCATTTTCTCATTTATCAATAGTTCGCTTATATAATTAATCATTAAATGTTTACCTATTAGATTTTTATAAGATAATATACCTCGTGATAAGCAATCGTTTTGAGCTTCTCTCGGGCTTTTCAAAATATAATCTAGGCTCCCGGCAATACTTATTACAGGTAACACAAATCGTAAAAATATTACAACGAAAAAATCTTAAGCAATTATCGATTGTTTGTATTCTATTAGTGATCGATCCCATTATTTAAATTTTTTCAAAATCAACCTTTGTTTGTATGAGGCTAGACAATAAATATGGTAGTTTATTAAAAAATATATTCTCTGTAATGAGTAAATAATAATTGTACTTTGGGTAAGTATGTAGAGTAGATACAAGATTTATCTAGGTATGTGTAATTCTAAGCTGATATTTATAGGTGCTTAGTAATTATTATGTGGTATTAGATTGATAATATCACATAATACTAAGTATTATTAGATAAATCTTACATCTGTATAATATATAAGATATTGATTAACTGAAACGTATGTGTGAGTTGTCTCTGAAAGCAATCACAAGAGCTCGGTCGCCATTCGGACACCATTCATATACGAGTTTTATTTGTTCCAGCGACCCACACTAATGGACCGAGCTAATTAAACGAGCCATCAAAGGCCTTTCACAATACAATCCTCATATCCCGGCGTTTACATAAGTCAGGTATACGTCCCTGCATATTCATTGACCACTACGGAGTCACGATAACGCAGCACCATGTGCCTTGGTTAACTGATCGTAGATCCTTGTATTCTGTATTCATGGTAACACTGTTACGCTGATAATAGACTTGGGTACGAATATCTGCGGGATAAACATGGAAACGGGTATTCCAGGACTTTTTAACACGATTGTCAAATGAAATAAATATAAATGGTTTTTATTTACTAGCGTTCCGTCAAAAGGAGTATTTTGTTATTCTTTTACCTGTATGTATATATTGCTGGATTATAAAATATGTATTGAGGCATGCATTTTTTTAAGAATCAATTGAGTGCCTTTCAATCCTATCTTGCCTGATGCGAAGCAACGATGGGGTCAAGGGTGGTACACATATTGCAGGTACTGTTAGCTGACCTGGACACATATCTATGTATATGTCGCAGTCATCTGGTTGATTCAATTAAACGTGGTCATTCAATGAACGCGCTAGTCATTCAATCAAATAGCAGATTCAACCAGATGACTGCGACATATACATACATAATCCCAAATAATATTTGTGAATTTCTTTATTCCTCCATAACTTCTAAATACTTCAACGGATTCGGGTGTATGCCCCTATCGTTAAAATCTCCCCTACCGCGCAACAAAGGTTATAATTTTTATAGTACTGACGTGTTTTTATTTTTCTTAAACAAAAATAATAATAATGCGGTATAATAGTATACCTCTTCACTGCAACGTCAAAAGAGAGAATTTTAACGCTCCGCCTGTGAAAAAACAAGTTAGTTGAACCTCGTTACTTTTTGTTTTGTTACGAAAAAATACAATAAACAAACTAGAGTGTCCAATTCCGCAATAGCTCAAATCCAAAATAAATTTTCTTGTTAAGTTTGTTTGGCTTAATACGTAAAATGTTAGCGTTCAAGTTCATTTGAATTCTTCGAGCAACACGGACTCCGGTACGGAAGGCCGTGTTGCTCGAAGTTTGAATTTTCGGATCGTAATGTTTTTTCTTTTTTGCCTTTAACTACACAGTTTATACAGATTAATAATTAAGGTTGACTTTGAAGTTTGTCTTCAACCACAGACATGCTACACTATCTAGTACTAGTAAGAGACAATTTTTTTTTAAATCTATGAATAGTACATTTACGTACCTATAGAGCTTGTGAGAAAGGGCTTGATTGTTTGTGTGCATTGAATAAGCCCCGAAACTACTGGACTGGTTTTAAAAATATTTTACCTATCGAAAGCTCATTCATCTGGAGTGTGGAACCTCATGCAGAAACACGCTTGTACGATTTGACTACATGCAGAAAGCACAGCTGGCAGAAATCTCTATTCGTAGACAGCACGTTTTGCCTAAAACACTGTTGGTAGATATCTCGGTTCATAGGAAGCACTATTGACAGAAATCACTGTTGGTATATATCTCGGTTCCTAGAAAATACTGTGGATAGAAATCACTGTTGGTAGATATCTCGGTTCCAAGGAAACACTTTTGACAAAAAATGTCATTTTCACTAAAACACCTCGCCCTTTAGAACAAGTAGAATTCTTGATGTTATTATACATCGTAACTTTAGCAAATCTGGCTTTGGCTGAGAAACATAATGAAAACAATTTTATTTCATATAATATAATTTAAATCAATTTTTTTATAAACAAAATAAATGCAAAATGAGTCATTTTGCATTTATTCAAATTCGATTTCAAAAGAGTCATTTTACATTTGCATATGCAAGAAAAAGGTATATGTCGCAGTCATCTGGTTGAATTTGCTATTTGATTGAATGACTAGCGCATTCATTGAATGGCGACGTTCAATTGAATGACTGAAGGACAGCTCGTCAAGTCGTTGAATGTAACGTTCAACGTCAAATTTTATATCGACAATTTTACAGTGTGACCCTCTCAACTGGGATGGAGTGTTAGAGTACGATTAACTCATATGGTGACCGCCCAGCAGCTCCGGGTCACTCGCAACTGGGATATGCCCTTTTGGCAACGTTTGGACTGTTACAAGAAGTCGCGGGTATCAGCTAGTATTAAATAAAACTTTAAACGATGTACTTCATTTGTTTAAAGTTTTATTTAATATTCACTTAAGACAGGTACTCTCGATCTCATGTTCTGGGTGAATAATAAATTAAAGCGTACTAAGAAGTTGACATCTCGCCCGTGGACTACATCATCCCGAGCAGGCCAGGTGTCCCCTAAAAGTACTATTTCTGGCAATAGTGCTTCCTAGGAACCGAGATATCTACCAACAGTGTTTTAGGCAAAACGTGCTGTCTACGAATAGAGATTTCTGCCAGCTGTGCTTTCTGCATGTCGTCAAATCGTACAAGCGTGTTTCTGCATGAGGTTCCACACTCGGCCGAGAGCGGATCAAACCCGATCGCTCTCAGAAATGGGTTGCGCTCTTGAACCACTACACCAGTACCTACCCTGTTCCGCTTTAACCCTGTAACTTGCGCCGCGTACAAGAGTCTGCGTTGAGCGTCGGAGGTCGCTGTAGAGATCCTTCACTGGCTACGTACGTGATGGGAATGGCACCGCGCTAGTGCTGCACAGCTTGACAAGCGTGCTATCGATCACGCGTAAACACGACACTAGTAATCCCGGTAAGAGCCGACCGAGACATGAATAGTGCAATTTATCAACAGAATCGCTCGTTTTTGCCGGTCCCACCATGAAGCTGGTGTTAACAGCCAAGCTTGCATCGCTGAAAATTGAAATGAACTATTTTTTGTCGCATAAAGGGTTTTATTTTTTATTTTTGATCGATTCCATCCGAATTTACCTAAACGCGTGGATCAATTTTATGTGAAACGTTTTTTTTTAATATATTCTTGTTGATCATAGCCATCATCAAAACTAAACTTACTGCTTAATTTTTTTAAAAACAATAGTTATACTAAAGAAGTACATAGTACACAAGTTATAGGGTATTATAACTTTCAATAGCTTAAAATTTAGTTTTACGAAGTGCCTTGTATCTATTTTCATACTTTGCTGAGATGAAGTAGATACTATGAAATACGATAGGTAGGTACATTTAATTGCTAGAAATATTTTTAGTCTAAGTACTCGAAACCCTTAATTTAAAACGGTACCTTTTGGTTGAAAAAATAATATACACGTAAGACTCAAAGCGACGGCCCTCATAACAATCGGGTGGATAATATAAAAAGATTAAAGAGATTCCTTGCAGCAGCATGTTGAATAAGAAAATAATGGACCTAAGTGGTGTGTCAAGAGAGCAGCACTAGCATTTTCCGAGTGAAACGGAGCTCAAAATAGATTTTTATTCTGTTGGGTCAGGCGGGCCAATTAGTTCTGCAAGTGCATCGGGAATGCTCACTGCCTCATTACTGAGCTCCCCGATGAATGCGGTCTTAAATCCACTCTGTATGGAAAACTGCTTTAGCTAATTTTACACCGCAACTTACTTAGTTCTTTGTAGTTTGTAATGTCTTGAGTTTAGAAAATAAGATTTATGATGATATCTTAACTAACATGTATTATTTTATATTAATTTGTATCAATTTAAATAAGTACAATCAATATTTTATTTTTTCCGTTTAAGATTTACATGTGATGATAGGGATATCACAAAAAACAGATATAATCGCGTACATTGAGAACTCCGTATCTCTATACATACCTATTTTTTAACATAAAACCATAACATACATACCAAAACATTTAAGTGGAATTAGAGAGTTGCCACCATAGATATCAGAATATTTACATGTGGTTGCCACACACTGGAGGGACAAAATCTAATTGCCTTAAGCCATCGACACGAAAAGAAGAAGAACATAAAACCCACGTTTCTCGTATGAATTAACACTTTTGAAACTCCATAGTATGTCTCTTGTTAGGTTAACCAAATGTTTGTTGTTTGTTACACGAATACTAGTGTCCTTAATGCTACAGGATAGGAAATAATCCTACGATGAAAATATACATCAAACTTTTGGTAGCTTATCATCAGAAATGTTTTTTCTTAAACTAATTTAACCAACACTTTACTGTAAAATATATTAGATTTTTATAAGAAATCATTAAGTAAAATATTATGTACGTTTGATCGTGTGTTTGATAACGCACGCGGGATTGGCTCAAGCATAACTGACGGCACCTTGTTTGTAAACAGTTAGTTAGTTGAAGTTTAATTTGACAGCTTCAACAAGGGTTTTCATGAGTTTGCATGCAGAAGACATGATGACAACATGTCTTAGCGTTTTTGGCGTAGTTTTTTTATTTAGATTTAAATGCTCAAATTCACTAAGAAATGTTCGGATTTGAAATGAACAATGCAACGAACAATTTTTCATATTTTTCAAAGAATTGGAAAAACCTACGAAAAAATTTTTTTTGCTATTACACGAGTATTACAGTTCAAAAGAAGCCAGAGAGACGCACGGGCGGACAGCGGCTTAGCTTATAAAGCCCCGTTGGCAATCTTTGGGTACAGAATCCTAATAAGATGATCATCAGTATTAATTCTTTCTTATTTATTTAATATGCAGCTTTACAAATAAAAGCTTAACTTGTAAATGCAAGGAAATTACGCATCGCCTTATTTCGAGTAAAAATCTTATTACATATATTTTTTTTATCTTCATGTTTTTATATCAATAATGTCACTCATTATTGTACTCAAACCTTGACTGAAACACGAATTCCTTTGGGTAGAGGTTTGTCTGAAATATTTTGTACAAATATTCAGTTAGGGTTAAGCTGAAGTGTTTGAGTGTGAGGTCGTGCGACCTCGCGACCTGCTGTACTCCGCACTCACTTTCGTGGCGCACTTTATGGTGCCAACGTGATGAGCTTACTCATAGCCCGATAACAGCGGCAGATTCCTTTCTAGGTATTTAAAGTATAGCGCGTCGATATTTTAGGCAATTCGGCGTTTTAAAATATATAAATACCTACCACTTAGTAGTTCATTAGGTATTCAGTAAGTTATAATTATAACTTTTTTCTAATTTTTTTACTTATAAATAATTTAAAGTCAAAGCGAAAAGATTTTGCAGATTGGGATTATAATAATGGTTTTGTCGTACCGTGGTTTTGTTACCATGTTAAATTCTAAAAGGTAAACTTATGTTATAAACTCGCTTAGAGTGATTCCATTCTTCCATTTTTATAAGAAAATGCCTACGATGTTCATAAAACTTGCGCTCAATATAATTCATGCTTTAGATGCCATTCCCTGCAATTACATTTCCTTGAGCAAATTCACAAACGTTCTAGACATGTCACCGAGATTTGTATTTTTCTGACATCTCTTTCGTAATATGAAAGTTGTTTTGCAAAGAAATTGTGTCAACGAGAGCACGCGACGACGTACAGTCGTACACGACTGTACGTCTACACGTAAAAATCTGTGATTTGCTGAGATAAATTTAGACGTTTTTTTCTAATACTTTTTTTTTGTTCATTTTACTGCTGAAGAACTTGCACTGGTTGAAAAAGCTTGAAGATATAATGAGCATTAGGAGGTTTGATATTAATTTATTTGTAGTATTCTATTTCGTTAGGTACTTTAATAGCTTATAACATTATCACTTTTGTTAGTACTTTGAAACTAAGTATGATATTGAAACAAAGTATTAAAGAAATAAAAAAGTGTTTTGGAATAATAATCCAACATTATTATGATCTGAACATTTGGATTCATTAGCGACATCACTGTGACCTCGAGAATCCACTCGTTTGTGCCTGGACGTGACAGGAAATAGGCCGTCTTACATATACATACGAATATTATGTGTAAGTATGTTAGATGTATGTAGTTAGATACTCCTAGTTATGTAACACAGCTTTACCCAGTATATTTTTTAATTTATCATATTGATTAATGTGTAAACAAAGTTCGATCAATAATCAAGACAAAATATTGTCTGATAATTAGCCGAACTTTGATCCAATAAAGGATACACACGTATTTGAAAGGTAAAACTTTTGAAATACCTACGATCTAAGCCTACGAACACATACTGGTATCGGCTATATCTATCAATATAGAAAATAGATTAACCTGTTCACATTTAACTAAAATGGGAACAGATATTGGTGCATAAAATGATGTTGACATACAAAAATAGAGCCGCTGTTTTATTAAACCCCAAACAGTGTCCTTATTTCCACGTTGTTAGCCAAGGATCAACAAGCAACTCGCATTTTTGTTTACCTGTCCGCTTGATCTCCCAATCCCACAAAGGGATTGATTTGTTCCTTAAGGATTTCTTCCCTGTCTCGTGGACGGAAGACGAAGTTATCTGTCGGCTTAGAAGCGGCTACCTGAGGGGTGAATTTTTATCCGGCCCTCTTAGTATTCAAGGGCTGTAGGCTTATAATTCGCCGGAGGGTGCGACCACAAGGGGTAAGCGACAGTGGCGTCCCCACACGTCTAAAGACCTGCTTTAAGCTTGTACTGTCGCCCCTTATGAAGCCTTTTGGCTTTATCCTATGGATCAGCGAACTTTATGAGTTTCTTATTGGAGTTGATGACGTTAAATGGAAGTCTTTGATGTCCGGAAAGAAGATAAAAGTTTCATTTAGGTTTTCCTATAAAAAATATACTTTTTGTAATCAATGGTTTTATAAACTGGGTAATTATGTCAAATTTTAATATATAATTAACAAACTGTTCCTACTTTATATGTATTAAGGTGTGTTAAAAACTGACGACTGTCTTAATATATGCTTGATTGCTTATTTGAAATTTAGAAAAGAAATTTATTGATATGGAATCAAATCTATACAATACCGTGGGTAAACTTGGTCATAGTTCATACCTACCAAGCTAGAATTATACACCAAGTTTAAGTACATAAATGTTGCTGAATGCTATAATCAAAAGTTTCACAACTATTTTTCATGCCGGACGGTTATTTTCCCAATTTCATAAAGTAGTTCCCGAAGATACTCCCGCTAGACCGGGCGTACTCCGATAACTTTTCATTTTTATTGGCGAACCAATGACTCAGCGTCACTGACGAATCTTCGAGGCTGCAGATATAATAAATGTTTTACGAGATAAATTTAACTTGCAACATTAGCACCCTCAACTTCGACACAACGATTACACAGCGCGTGCAATTTTTCACTGTTGCCCACCCCTGTTGCTACAATTTATGACGCAGGGAATGATTTTTCAACATCCATAAGTTAGATTTATATTTAAGAGCCGAAAACTTGCCGATCCAAGGAAAATTGCGCGCCCGGGGCGAAATGGTAACATGCTGAGTCACCGTCTACGGTGATCTATTTATTACGAAGGCGAATGCAGTGTGTGGAAAAATCTTCGCTCATTTAAAATTTTACCGAGATTTTACTATTTTACCTACACTAGAAATGTATAATATTTGTATGTACTTTTACAATCTGATTAAAATCTTTAGTATACGAAAAAGTATCGCTACACAAACACACCATAAAGTGTCCAGAATTCTTTCAGAAATTGGTCATAATAACTATCATTCCATCAATCAGACTTATAATAACAAGTATAACGTCCCTGGCCATAGGTAATATTGTACGTAAGGTATTTTCATTACGATATCGTTTTTCGATTTAATAATGACTATCTCGAATACCTTCATTAGACGAGAAAATCTTGAACAAATATTTTAAAAAAGAACTATGGTAATACGCAGCTGTATAGATCTTATTTAGGTTTCCGTACCCAATGGGTTAAAACGAGACCCTATTCGATGTCCATCTGTCAAACCGTGATAACTAGATAGTTGAATTTTTTACAGATGATGTATTTGCTACCGACAATATGTTGCTAAATATCTCGAGAACGAAGTATGAAACATTTTTAAAACACCGTGTCATAAAGTGGCTCCTGAAACCCCGATTTTAAGGGTTTCTTAGAAAACAAGGAACCCTTATAGTTTCGCTATGTCTGTCTGTCTGTCTGTCTGTCTGTGGCGGTTTTTCTCAGAGTCTATGACTACTAAAAAGCTGTAATTTGTTTTTTAATCATCAACTTAGCTCTACTTTTGATAAGTGGAAAAAATTAAACAATAATATCTCTCTGTTCATTGTGTTTTTAATTAAGTACATTCCAATCATCATAATTTACAGGTATATCAACGTACATTTATATACTTATGTATGTACTACGTACTATAAGTTGATTCGTATATACCAATCTTGAAATTATCTTAGTGTTTGTTTCACTCAAGCCACACCGGTACTGTAGGTTACGCAAATATCAAAATGAATCTATAATCATAATGTGAATCTCTTTATTCCCAGTTGAATAGGAATTCTTCCAATTTAATTTGGATAGTACACCAATCGCATTGTACACACAGCCAATTAATTTGGCCAGAACGAGATAAATGCGAGGTAATTTATTAGGAATCGCGAACGGCCGCCCCATTACGTTTAAAATATAGCGCGTTGGCGGTTCACTGCGTGCACCTCTATCCAATTATTGCTGATCATTTTCTTCGCACATTTTGGATAATTATGATGGTCACGGGCGATAAAGTCTGACCGATCATAAGTTGCAAAATTTACTGGTGTGTTGGTGTAGCATATTTGTTTACTTTATATATGCAATGCATGCCTATAGCTTTATTGTACCCAATGTACTTACTTTATTACAGGCTTCAAATTGCATAGGTAGGTATTTAGGATATTTCAATGCTCAAACTAAAACGTTCTAATATCGCAAAGTAAAAGCATTACTTCTAAGCATTTCAGAATATATCCAATTTTTTAAATTCTGTCTATAAAATTCGTAGCATAAGTTACTACTATTATAATTTTTTGGCAAAAGTATTTTTAACTTTTGCCACAGAATTAATGATAGTACTAACCTTACCGCCTTAGCTCAAAATGTCAAACTGTCTCTAACATACATTAATTGAGTTTTGAAAAATTCTCAAGTCTTACCCATTATACGCAAAATATGTTTAACAAAATTAAATTTATTTAATTTTGGACTTTGTAGGCAGTGTAACGAAACAAAATCTGGCACACCTGGCTTCTATATCTGCCTTGGCAAAAACGTGCCATAAATACGAATGGTTGGGGTTTGGGTTTGCCCCTATCTGCAACAGTTACAGTGAGTAGTGAAATTATCAAAATTGTTAGTGAAACTGCGTCTATCCACCACAATACAACTCCGCCAGCAACCCCATTGAAACGTCCGTCAGCGGAAAAAAATAAATATAGGATTCGTGCTTAGTCCTGTTTATATAAATAGTTATGTGTTCAAAGCGCGAAAGATGTATTGTCTAATTTAGCATATCTGACGGCACGCATGGTATCGGACCACAGCTCCATGGCTAATGGTTAGACTAGATTAGACAATGTGCAATTAACTTGCATATTTTATTTATTTTCGTAGAGTTGCGGAGAGCCGTGCATGATATAGACAAACACACAGTTAGCTAGAGCACATATACTCACTTAGTTTATAGTTATATGGATGGTTAAATTGTAAAAGTTTTTTTTTTGTATTTTTGTTATGCTCTGTCAGTCATGAACAGATTTTAACGTTTTTTTAGATAGGCAATGCTTCAAACGTGGTCCCATTTAATTTTTATAGAAAAATATCGAGCGCTTTTTGAAAAAATCAACAAGAACCAAAAAAAAAATAACATGGTTGCCGTTTGGTTTAATTTTATTTCTGTTTTATTCTTTCGTGAATCAAGAAAAGTTGATAAAGACGTTCCATCTTATTCTATTTGAAAAATATTGACCAAAATCTAAAACCGGCTTCAAACCTAGACATTAGTGTACGAACTGGAACCAAGAAGTGGAAAATAATAGTTTTATCATTAGAAATCAAGCGCAATAAACAAATTTATTCATACCTTCATTACCTACCTATTTACAGAGATGCGCAAAATAGTTTATAAAATGTACCTATTTAAATACAAAATGCAAATACTTGTCTTTTTTGTATTTTAAATAGAAAATAGATTTTCATTTTATATTTAAAATACTAAATACAAAATAGGTATTTTGAAAATACTTTATTGAAATATAATACCTTTAGTTTTTGGGGTTCCGTAGCCGAATGGCAAAAACCGGAACCCTCATAGATTCGCCATGTCCGTCTGTCTGTCCTTATGTCACAACCATTTGATTCTCTGCGGGGTGTCTATAGATACTTAAGTCTTTAAAAATTACATTGAGGTTTCCAAAACCATTTTTTCTCAAACTCAATAGTTTGAAAGATAGGTACTTCTAAACTGGTAAAATGTGTGCCCGGTGCGCTTTTTCTAGTTTCCTTGCTTGCTTGAGCTTGCTGTTGACAAAAATTATCATCATGTCTTTGTTAGCACGGGAGCACGACCCTCTCTGCACTGCCATAGCCATATACTAGCCAGAGCAGTCAGAGGATTGGGTCTACACTCTCCACGCTGGCCAGACGGGTTGGAGAGATCTCTTTAATGTTTATAAGCTTTGTTCATTTTGTATTTCCTGAGTCGCCTTCTACGGCATCCACGGGAAGACTTCGAGTGGTCCTATTCCACTCTACCAGGAACCACACGACTTTAAACTTATCAGAAAGTACCTATTTTGTAAGTTGCAAATACAAAATATGTCCCGAAAGGTATTTGAAATAAAATAGTAAATTCTTTTCTAAATAAGTATTTAAATACAAAATAGAAATAGGTATTTTGTATTTTAAATCTCTCTCTCTCTGTATGCAATTAATAATCAGTTTTCAAAATGTCTCATCTCTGTATGCAATTAATAATCAGTTTTTATTTGAAGTCTGTGCCATGCCAACCAACTGCCCGCTTTTCTTTGTTTTTCATATTTATTTTAGAAATCATTATTAGTAGTGACGAAAATTTTTTTTAAAATCTATGTTAGTAGTGCATTAAATTTTTTATTTGAAATTAAATTATTGCGGGTTTTGCTTGCTTGAATTTTTTATTTGAAATACAAAAATCGCATTGTAACACGAAATTCTTGATTGATAGGCATCGACACCTGTCATCCGAGTTAGTAAATAGGCCGGCAGGTCTTTTTTGTTTTTTATTACATAGGTCGGCATACGATTAAGCGGGTCACCTGATGGTAAGTGATCACCGGCTCCCTTGACCGGCTTTTACGGTCAACGCGGAAAGAAAAGCAGCATCTATGTTTTTCCTTTTCTCCCAAACAAGCATGAAATTCATAACGACAAATAATAGTTGCATTAATAAGCATTGAAGTTAACTTCGCTGCTGAGTTATCAAAATGCACTGATTGCGGCACTGGGCGGGGTGTAGTGGGCACAGCAACGAGGCGCGCGCCACCAAAATATCTAGACCATCGTTTAGCGTGATTTATGATGATATATTGCGAACTGATAGAGCTGTACCAGCGGCGACTTGACCGCTCCCACATGATTAATGAGAAAATTAGCTGCTGATTTAATAGATGGCCCTATAGATTTACTTTCGTATACCATGTTAAGTAGGTGGTTTTATTGAATAATCTTACGTTGCTGAATGTTTTTGCATTGAGAAATATGTATTGATCAACATCGTCGTATTTACAATGGAGAAAAATATTTCTCAGTCTCTTGCTTAGAGGCATAATTGTCTCTGTTTTCATTCTTTTAACGAGTGTCTTGATTTCTGCTAAAGAAATCTTAATATTAGATATACATACACCGAGATAATTCTTTAAAACTATTTATTGTACCTCCTTTGAGTTCACGGAAGTTATCCTTGGGTAGGAAGGACTACACCTGGGACCTTTGAAAGGCTTACCTGAGGATATAGGTCCAACGCACGGAGGCCTTCTGGAGAACTTGATGAAATACAGGTCTCCTGCCAAAATCCACTCCTGAACATATCACTGTAAGTTCCTATAATATGCCCTTGAGCAGGTCCAGAAACGGAACTGTTACATTTAAAAAGAAAAAAAAAACCGGCTAAGTGCGTGTCGGGCCACGCGCAGTGTAGGGTTCCGTAGTTGCGAATGACAACTTCGAGTTCACACTATTCACACTCGCACCTTACAGTTTAAGAAAATTACAGCGAGTACAAGTTTTCGATACGAAACTTCAACTCGCTGTAATTTTGTATAGGTATTGTTTTTAAAATTGAAATCTGATTATAAACATCAATATGCCTTATCCGGTCGTATGTACGAAATTTGGTTGAAATTGGCTTAACTGTTGTAAAACTAAAACGAAACTACGTTTGTATGGGATTGCGGCCTTACGTGGGACTCTTAACGACCAATAACATCTTACAATGAAAATAGTATGAAATTTTACAGTTTATAAGTTGGTTGCCTATAACTTTTTAGTTTGTACTTAGTACCCAGCTCTGATAGTTTTCCTTTAAACTTCAGTATATATACTACTGCTGTAATTTTTTTCACGTGTCTATATATAACCGTTTAGCAGATAGAGGGGGGGGACACTTACGTCTAACAAAAATTCGCACTTTAAAACCAAATATTTCGAAAACGGATCCCTAAATCGAAAAATGGTGTTCTCAACCTCACAATATTTTTAAAAGACCTTTTTAACGATACCCCACACAATGGGTAAATAGAGAAAAAAAAATTACTCCCCCACTTTACTTGTATGGGAGCTATCCTAAAAAAAATTTTTTTTCAAGATTTTATTCTACCACTTTTTTGCCATGATTAATATACATACTCATACCAAATTACAGCTTTCTAGTACTTATAGTCTCTGCGTAAAACCGCGGACGGACAGACAGACAGACAGACAGACATGGCGAAACTATAAGGGTTCCTTGTTTACTACGGAACCCTAAAAAGCAGATGTATGGGATTGAAATGTGGGTGGACTTGTGCTGGGTTATTACAAAGGGTTTCATGTGCCATCATCATGATAACTGACTTTAATTAACAGGTGGTGGATTGTCACCCAAATGATGGGCCCCTCAAAATAACCGATTATTATTGCCCGCAAAAGGGAGAATACCGGGGCCCGACTTAGAAGTTTCGAGAAATGTGTTGCGCATTTTCTGCAGTTACTCGCGGCGTTGTGCCCTGTAACACTTTCACCCCTGGTATAACAGCACTCACGTCTCTTCTCTGAAGGGCCAAATAAGGCAAGCCAGAGCAGAGAGTCCTGTGAGCCCTCTTGGGTTTCCACTCCAACCAACGATGACATATTAGGAAGCGAGTGCTTTGACCGATTCTCTGGATCACTCGGGTCCGTGGTGTCGTTACTCACCAACAGTTCGCCATAAGCGGCCCTGCGCCATAATAATATTACTTATATTATTATTAATCCAATACTTATTGAACGTTAGCACTTTTGTGTTAGAATACTCATTTACGCTTCAACTACAGACCAGTTTGGGTGAAACGCAGGCAAAGGACCAAATTCCAATGAAACATGCAGGATACTGGTTTTTATCTCGAAAAGAAATGTTTGCGGATGAAAGCAAAGGAGTCGTATAGAAAAGTTTACATATTTTTTAATGTATCATACGGCCGGAGTCTTTTCGAACATTTAGTTTTTGAACCTAATAAATTTTAAAAGGAATCATATTTCATATTTGTCTCGTTCGCCTAGTCCAAACTCAAAATTTCCAAAAACTCTATAGTAGGTGATAGTCATTCTCGAAAGCAAAATAAAAAAAGTAATTTAAAAAATCAACGGACAAATTTTCCTAGTAGGTATACTAAATCTTTGTATCTAAACTTCCACTGATACCTACGTTGGATTGGACTACACACACATAGCTAACTAAAAAAATTTATTCCTACTTTTAGTTTCTGAGATATGCATACAATGGACGAATATGATGTCATTATGCTGAAATATAGCATGTGTACCCAAAATGGATGACATGCAAATTATAATGTTATAGAGCCGATTTGATGATGAAACCTCCTCAAAGTGGAACAGCCCAGTCAAGTTATGCACGGGGCATAACATTTACCAAATGAATTTACTCGTAGGCTTGTCAGAAAAATGTATTTTGGACTTCATTTACTTTTAACTGAATTTCGTTGCTAAAAGTGATGTATGGTGCAAGTACGATAAGCTTGCTATTATAATCGAAGCGTATAGGCATGAGGAAAACCCGAATACTCATTATAAACCGAAGACTAAAATAGCCAGGTCACTGAGTACGAGCATTTTCCAGTACATTTGCGATTACCACAAAAATAAATTGAGCTATTGTAATTGATGTAAAATGAAGAACCTAGTGCGTAAAATACAATATTACGATCATAGTTTTGATGTTATAAGGACCGTCTTAATATCAATTGTATTGAAAAGGTTCTTTAATAGGTAGAAATGTGCCGCGCGGGCCTGTGATTCGCCATGCAATGCCCGCCGCCGAGCCCAATATAGAGCATCACTATCGATCGACCGATGCCCGGATGCAATTTGCCACGCAAAGTCGTAAATGACCAACTAAACCCGTTGCTAACTTTTTGAAAACTTATTGAAACAAAATATTGTAGAGGCGAATGAATTTAACTTGGGTATAAAATAATAGATTTTGCATCAAGTTGCGATTGCATCCCTTTACCATATACAGCTTTACAAGTATTAAAAAAAGGTCACATCCCACCCGATTTCATCCCTTTTCCGTATACGGTCATATACTTTGAAAATACAGTAAGTAAGCTATTTTGATAACATTGCTAAAACTGCATCGGCATTTTTAGGACAGATATTTAAGTTACTTAAACTAAAATTAGGTAGACGGGATGGTAATAGGAAATTCTCAAACCTTCCTCGGACCAATATTAACTTGAGGTGTCACTTCCACGATAAATTGCTTCGTATTGCTTTTTAGTTCGTTTTTAGATTTTCTTTACCGATAACTTCATAGAGTTCGTTTTTTTGCTGGCATTAAACCGATCAAGTAGAGTTGACTGACTTATGGGTGTCATGACAAGCAACTTTGCTTAGATATATTTGCTACGAAATAAAGTTAGTGATATCCACCGGAGACCACATGGCAATACTCATAATGCCCTAGATAGTTTTATAAATAATGAAGTTTAAATTGTATTTAACTATTTTATTTTCTCTAAGTAGTTTATCATGATTTATAATGCCCTTGCACTATAAAAAAATCCTTCATTTACTTGGTTCATACCAACATATAGGTATATTTTTTGGATCTGACCAAGATCGCATCAGATATAGAAAATAAAAAAATAATTCATATGTGGCTTAAAACGTACTCGTATGAACTCGAATAATATGTAGCATTTCACAAAAGCAATAAGAACAAGACTGTGCTTAAGTTCTTACCGACTGAAGACCGAACAATGTACACGTTGCAGATGGCATTTTATAAAAAAAATAAGACAGTAAAAAGTCAATCATCTCCTGTTTTTCTTCCCTATTTTTCCAAATTTATATCGGACTTTGGGCTATACTGTACTGTGGAAAAATATTATGCGTGGTTATACATAATGCGTTGTCATACATACGACAAGAACATAAACTCCACTATTACCTTTCATAATAATCCTCCTCCTGGAAATAATTGGCTATGTTTCAGTCGTAGCCCGTGGTTTCAGTAGTGGTCTTAAAGGTTTCATTATTTCCCTGCGGGATACGTCTGGAGAATAGTCCCGTGCAAATATCTAAAAGGCATGAGGTAATTATTTTACTCTTTATTGCTTGAAATGGGATCACCATTAATCGTGGGGTCCTAGGATTGCTCCATAAAGGGTTTAAATAGCGGCCGTTATCAGATACTTAAAATTAATACTTACCTGAGATACTTTTAATGTTTTTGTTTCAAAATAGTCGATTTTGGAAACAAACCTTTTTTATGCATTTACCTGTGTCGTTAAGTTAAGTCATCTTAGTACAGTAGGTACTTAAAAGGAGGACTAAATTTTACCCCATACCGTCACCCTTGTTATTATGTAACCGACTTGTTCGTATTTCGATGATCGATCAGGAGATATATAAATAAAATACACTAATTACCCAATAAAAAGTTTCAGTTAATTTTGTGACATCAAACTACAAATACATAAAACGTAAAGAATTCTCATACCTACGATTCCTAAACTCAACGTCTCTCCTTTTCCGTGAGAGCGTTTCCTTGCTCATTACAGATGTCTGTAGTACTTATTCAGTTCTAAGGTACCGTTATTCACTTTGAGCAACTTGAACTAATAGCTAAATAGCTGTAAAGCTCGGGGTTTCGTCTGGGGAACTCTCAGAGCAACATTGCAGCTTGAATGCTTCACCCGAGACTCGCAGCTGCAGTCGTCGGTGTCCGCCGGAGATAAAATAAAAACGGGGTCAAGCACAAGTACGTTTGCGCTGAAAGGGTTGCATAGAATCTGCTTATTTAATTTTTCATTTTGAATCTCCTTTGAAAAATTCGCCCTTAATCGGCTATTTAGAAATGTCGAGTAGAACAAAGAACCAACATTTAGAATATATTCATTCATTGTGTAGCCAATTATTTTGTAAAATTTATGTAACCTGTGAATTTAAAATTAAGTAGGTACATAGTACACTTATATCCATAGAATATTGTTGTTGAACCCAGGAAGATGCGATTATTTTTTGTTAACGGCTACATTATCAACGGATAACATAAGGTAGTTTATGCAGATGAACAGTCACGGGGATCATGGCAGGCTATAACGAATAAAGTACAATACAAAACACAAACTACAATATAAAGAAGTGATGATGCGTCGCTAGCATGAAACATTTTGTCTAAAATCTGAAGGGGACCATCTGTTTGCTTAACGAAAATTATGCTCATCGGTTTATTACAATTATTATAACAACGAAAAGAATATAAAGTGCTATGAAAGTCCTACTGCTTAAGTACCTAACTACTGTTCACATTTCAAACAGCCAACCCAACGGGCAAGAAATGTCATGTGATTATAATGTAGGTAGTTAAAAGTTATAAAAACTGACAAATTCAACTTGAAAAACTGAGTTAACAATGTAGTGTTTTATCACCTGTTATCCCAGCGCTGTATCGTGATTTCCAGTGCCTAGTGGGCGGGAATTGTGAATTGCAGCAGCGAAACGAGGCGGAATGTCGGGTTTTAATGATGCTCCGCGCAGAGTAAGTGTTAAGCCTTATTTACCTCTCCGACGTTATGAAACGAAAATGCAAATCGAATTTCCAATACAATGACTTAGTTAACTGTGTTCATTTGCTTGCAGTTTCCAATTTCGCTTTGCGCCGCACCTATTTATTGACCGTTTTCATTTTCTCTGTTTTTATTGTTCTTGATTTTTGTATTGCACTGTTCGAAGTAACTACGAATTGTAGTTCGTCAAAGGCTTGCGTTTTGAAACGTTTTGAATATAATCTGTTTATAGTGTGATTTCAGAGATAAATAAACAAAACGTATTTCATCTCTTTTTTTGCAAATATAAATATTACATTTTTGAAGCTAGTAAAATGTACCTCCTTCCTTAAGAGGCTTATCACAAAATAGTGCTCTGAAAGATTAGGCTTTTACGCACGGCGACCACACGGTTGGGGTCACGAGTTCACGACGCTATGCTGTTGCTACAACTGCACGATTTTGATACTTTTCATATTCTTTAATTTTTTGATATTGGATTTTTTTATTTTGTAATATTGTTAATCATGACAAGAAATTTCCACATACGTTCATTTTTGTTGGCTAAAGATACTTATATCAGCGAAACTAGCGATACCCGTTATTAAATTCTTGTACTCTGAAATAAGAACACATTGAAAAAATCTATGTTAGTATTCACTAGTAAAGTACATTTAGTATTTTTAGTATAAATTTTCATCAAAATCATCATTTGAGATTGAGAGATCTACTCATTACCGCTAAAAGTGGCCGCTTTTAGTAGGCCGTAGTTCTAGTATTTACATTTACTATCTTATATTTACTGAATGAAAAATAATAAAAAGTTATACCAAAAATACTACAAGTCATTTACTGACGAAGTACTTACGTAGATTTTTACAATTTGCTCCTATTTAGCAGTCATATCATCATTTCGTGTAGGTGACACGGTCAGTCGACCATGCACACCCTGGTGTCAGACTTCTTCGGAACCGCCTCTCGGCCTCTGACGTGGTTTCTTTAACGACTACCAGATGGCAGCCGGGATCACCGGCTTAACGTGCCTTCCGAAGTACGGAATCATCTTTCTTATCAGACAATCAGGTGATTCATGCCTGCAATGTCCTAACCAAACTGGAAACAACTTAACAAATTGTGCTTCCCGTAGGAATCGAACCACGACCCCCGGGTCAACAAGGCGAACGCCTTAACCACTGGACCACGGAGGCAGCAGTAAAAGAAATAAAATGAGGGATAGCGCTAGTTCACTGGTCTAAGCGCCTTAAGCTCTTTAAGTTTTTGCCAACATTTTATTTACAACCTGCGTGTAATTTTGGAATATTTTTTTAGGGTTTAGTACCTAAAAACGTAAAAACGAAACGTAACGTTGGTGTCACCCTGTCATAACCATTTGCTACGAAACTACTGAACTGATTAAGTTGAAATTCGATACTTATATAAGTCAGTAACCCGAAGATGAGAGATCAAGAGAGTATGACGTGTATAATATTTTTCTCAAACATGCTTGGAAATGTTCACATTATTTTGACAACCTTGTTTGGGATAAATCAATATTGCTGTACTAGCCAATACACGGCAGCAAAGTATGTATGAAAATCCCAAGAAAATCCATATCTGTCGTGTTTTAAAGTAACTATGAAAATTCATATCTGTCATGTTATTCAAAAATGGAACGACGCGTTTGCTGCGAAATAATTCAAGTATGGAGGTTACAAATTCGAATTTAAAATTTTACCAGGCTAGTAAGAAAAAAGAAATTAAAAAACTTAAGATTTTGGCGCGATATTTTCTACATATTGTTTTTTATGAACATTTTATGAATATTAATTGACATATTTACATCAATATTTCATGATGGTCTAGGATAACAGAAAAATCATAGAATATACCAGGTGCTTCTCCTCCCGTACAGTCTGTAAAAGCAGGCCGAAGGAGAGGGCGAAAACCTATGCAGAAGAATATGTCAATAGGTGATGCGACTAGCAACCCATCACTATTTTAATTGCATTTTCTACATTAAAATCCACTTAACCCTAAACATGGCTTTTGAGGTCCGTCTCACCTGTAAGGGTAAACACGTGATAATATATGTATATTTGTTTGTCTATATACTATTTTTTTTTAATTTCCGTGCAATATTTGATAAAAGTACTACACAGGCCTTGGCCGCAATCAGGCATTGATGGACTCATGTATGTCTGCCTCGGCTCCGCCTCGGCCCACATTCACACGTTCGTCCATCAATACCTCTTTTGCCGGCCGTTGCAGTAATGTACTTTATTGGTAAATTAGATATTTACAAAAAATATATCGTAATCGTATACATATGTCTGTTGACGATTTATATAACAAATAAGTTGAAAAGTATTTGACCACATTAATTCAATAAAACAAATAAGACATTTTTACGAACATGATATTTATTATTTGACTAGCAGGAATTGGTTTTTTGGCTGACCTAAATAATTAAATATAAATATATACGGACAAATCACACAGATTGAGCTAGATTTTATAACACATACATAATTACATAATATGTATATAGACAAACATCCAAGTCCTAGGTCAATCTGAAAAAGATAATTTTTCATCATGACCTGACCAGAGTGACCGCGGAGCGAACCCGGGACCATCCGTGTCACAGGCCATGTGGTGTTGACCGCTGCGCCACGGCGCTCGTCGTCATAATCATTAATTACAATTTTACTTAATAAAAATAAATTGGAATACTATGTGCCTCAGTGGCATGTATCTGGCTTAGTTAGTCGCACTATACGCTTTGCACTCAATCGTTTGACGAAGAAAAATTCGGCATAGGTCCGCCGTCGACAAGCTCTCGCGCAGTACTGAGTTTGAGCGGTCGACGCATCGAAATATATAGTAATTTGGAGGTTGCAATTACGTTTTTTATAGTCATATCTTTAATTATTATTATTTTAAAGTACAAAATTTTAATTCCTTATGAACTTACGTTTATTCTAGTACATATTTCATGTAATAATATTACTGTAGTAAGGAGAAATTTGCAGTTGATGTTTTAGAAATTTCGTGGTTTTACGGTTTTGAATGGATATTTTTTACTAAATATTCCATACATATTTTAAAATTCCGATTCCGCTATGAACTTTAGCACTATTAAAGAGATATTATTATATTTTTTTCGTTTTAATTCCGTCTGTACAGTTGTTCAGTTTTGAGCACGAACAAGGGCCTCGCCCTCTTTTTGTGTAAAACATGCTTCGGAATTTTGGCTTTATTTTAATTGATTAGATAAAAATGCAAAAAGTGAAGCCGCTATGAACTTTACTAATAACTATTCTCCATTGTTAAATAGATTTAAGTTGTCAAAGTCTTTCAGTTTCTTAGAATTTGAATGCCAAAATCGCGGTCAAAATGTGATAGGCCTCTTAAGAGTCGCCTGGAAGCGCATGTCTCCATACAAACGGAAAAAGGGAATTGTGGCAATATTTGATAATTTTGGAGTAAAATTAAGCATTTAATCAATTCAGGTCATTATAGTCTACGTACGTTCCTATACAGCTTGGTTAAAATACCAAGGGTTTGAGAATTACACGCCTTTTCAAATTTGTATGGAAATCTTGAGAGGCGTATAATTCTCAAACATTTGATAATTTGACCAAACTGTATAGGAACGTACGTAGATTATAATGAGATTAATTGATTGGATGCTTAATTTTGCCCTAAAATTATCAAATATTGCCACAATTCCCTTTTGCCGTTTGTATGGAGACATGCGTGTCCAGGCGACTCTTAAAGGATAATATTAATTGCACTTTCGGTTGACCATATCCAGGTTTTTTATACATATTACATTGTGAGTTCGCGCCCAGATGACACATTCAGAATAGTTCTTTACAAATGTCGATGGCTGTTCCCTCACTCCGAATTAGAATGTCACCTCACGTAGCCATAATTTAAATAGCTTGGAGCCATAAAGTTTAGGTACCTGGTAGGAGAAGCGGAGAATGGCAAGAATCGTAAAATTTTGCATGTACCGTCGATCGCGGGGCCGCTCGGCTAGAAAATTTCACTCGTACAAGAGTACGCAACATTTACGACTTTTTCATGACGTTATACAAGACCGGCTGCTTGCACAGACACCCATAAAATTTTCAGGCTTCACTGATTTTCGCTCCTTCATCTTAAAAGAACTATCTTTATTTCCTTTAATTTTGGGTCTTTTAACATACATGCAAAATAAGTAGTAGTGAATAGCAAAAGCTATTGACTACTTATTTATCAAAATCCGTGATCGTTACCAAAAATCGGCTAAGTGCAATTCGGGCTCGCGCACGAAGGGTTTCTTACTATACAAGATTACCAGCCACCAAAAACGGCGTAAATAACAAGTTTGTTGTATGGGAGCCCTCCTTAAACATATCTTGATTTTGATTTCAGTATTTATTTTTAAAGTGAATATACAACTAAATCTTTTGTGAATAATTCAAGCGTCTACCGGTTGCCGTACTTATAACGAACAAAAAACAGCAAAAAATTACGTTTGTTGTATGGGACCCCTGAATATTTATTTTATTCTGTTTTTAGTATTTTTTTTATAACGGCAACAGAATTACGTCATGCCGTTTTTACTCTTTCGGTAAAGAACCCTCAAAAGTAAAAAGCTTTGCTCGCAAATGAGCACGGACTTCGTTATCTTTGCAGAAGATACGTAAGAATTAAATTTAATGTGCCAGCTTCTTCATCCCCCGTGTAGATTGTAAAATTTAATCACGACAGTGAATTTAACTATTATTTAAGTACTTATTTATCTCGGTCCTAAGAAATCACGTCAATAGCGGAATGCGGCTAGCAACCTATCACTATTTTGATCCGCTTTCCACCTTAACGCCCCACACTGGGTGTGGTGGGGTGTATGACCTTGGCTTGGGCTCTGTCTACCCCGCAAGGGATAAAGACATGACAATATGTATGTATCAATTTCCCCATAAATTTGTTTGCGTAAATTATGCCTATGTCACCCACAGATATATTAAATTTTTATAGGTGAAAGAATAATGAAAACCGGTCCAGTAGTTTCGGAGTAACGTGACTCTCGGCACTCTATTAAACGGAGACGGGTTGCAACCCACATCGTCTAATGACATGATTACATTTCCTATGTATGTACATATTTATTTGTGTTCTTTCTTGGCCCCATAGAGCCTGTAAATTGACCCTCGATATACCCTTAAAGTTGCCGTGTGGTTTCCGACAGAGTAGCATAGGACCACTCCAAGTCTTCCCGTGGATGTCGTAGAAGGCGACTTAGGAAACACACGCTAAACAAAGCTTATAATATAAACATCAAAGAGACCTCTCCCGTCTGGCCAGCGTGGAGAGTGTAGGCCAAATCCTTTGACCACTCTGGCTAATATATGGCCCTGGTAGTACAGGGAGGGTTATGCTCCTGCAGTGGAGACTAAAAAAGACCTGATGATGATACCCTTAAAGGGGAAACTCAGGCCGACAATATGAACAACCACTAAAAATTTCTATGAGCCCAACGCTGAGAACTCATTTTTTTTTACTTTCTCATTCCTATTTCTCGGGTGGCTTCAACACTTTCGCATGAAACTGTGGATTTTTTTCGAGTTCTCACCGTTTTGCACATATAAGAAAAGTTGGTCTCAGTAACGGGCTGAGACACCCCTTTACAGTTGAGGTTCAATTTACACGC
The DNA here is from genome assembly GCA_963082605.1 of Rhodophaea formosa. Taxonomy (NCBI): domain Eukaryota; kingdom Metazoa; phylum Arthropoda; class Insecta; order Lepidoptera; family Pyralidae; genus Rhodophaea; species Rhodophaea formosa. The sequence continues at coordinate 11,876,104 of OY720206.1, read as the reverse complement.
TTTACAGGAGAAAAAAGACAAAAATACATTCATACATAGGAAATATAATCATGTCATTAGACGATGCGGGTTAGCAACCCGTCTTTTACTTTACCATTTTGATTTTAATTTCCACTTATGCGTGCGTTTTTTTTTGAATCGTCATGTCTGTCTGTTTATCTTAGTAACCTTTTAGCTTTTTGTTTTAAGCTGCGTGATAAACATATATGTATTTAGTTTTAATATATCCAATGACAGGCTCCTGAGGTCTACAGTTACGAGTTACGAAAAAACTTTCTGCTTCCCGGCAGATTAGAACAGGACCACTCCAAGTCTTCCCGTGGATATCGTAAAAGGCGACTTAGGAAATACAAGCTAAACAAAGCTTATAAACATCAAGATACCTCTCCATCCCGCCTAGCCAGCGTGGAGAGTGTAGGCTAAATCCTCTGACTGTTCTGGCTAATAAATGGTTAGGATAGTCAGAGAGGGTCGTGCTCCTGCAGTGGACACCAAGAAAGTCCTGATGATGATGATGATATTATATTAGTATGATGATGATTTGAATATTAGTATAGATTACCATTATAACCATAATGACCACCATAACCAGTATTTTTATTAATTTTCTTTCTTCACAATGAATATCTTGGCAAACATTTTATATTTTCATAATATTTATTTATCTTGAATCTTCTTATTTCCGTCCATTTCTCCGTAGTTGGTTTGTTGCACGCACACTCTTTTCTTGTTTTAATTTTTATTAAATGTGTGCCGATGTTTTCTTGTTGCCGAATTTTTACTTTGCGCGGCGAACGCGAACGGAAATCCGTGCCACCAGTACCGACGAGGCACGGCACTGGCTAGGGTCGCCATATGAAGGTTGTAGCGCGGGGGTTGATGTAAGTAAAACTCACTTGTTGCAGGTTCGAAGATCAACTATAAACTACTCATTTATTATTTAATTAACAGAGCTTTTATACAGATCTTAAGGCAGGACATAATTCGTCATTATCTTGATCTCGGCTTTATCTAGGTTACACGTGTATACCTGTGCTAGATAATTATTCTATGTATAAAGGTTAGTGGAATAATAATGAGATCGTGTGTCATCACACCACAGATTTTTGGCCATCTGTTCAGATGATGAACGCTGAGCTCGCTGGTACCTAATCGCAATTCAAGAACCTTTATCTCCCTATCGGCGCTCATAATAATAGCTTGCCACAAACATATTTTAATTCATTAAAATATAAAATTGGCGCTCACCACTGGCCAACAGCCAATATAAAAGTAATGCATATATCGTAACAAATTCTAGTGAGACGCATTCTAACCAGTGCATATCGAGCACAACAATTCAACTTTTCGAATTCACAAGCGAAATACATGAGTATTCCTATTGTAACATCAGCTTGACGCGAAGTTTGGAGCGCAGCAGCCGTCCATTACCGTCATGGAACTAAAAGAAATATTGAACACGATCGTCTGGCTTGAAATGAACTCGGTAGTTCCGTTCCGAGCCACGTCCGAGGGCGTGGCGTCACGATAAATCTCGGCCGCCTGCGACATCGACAGCGCACGCTTGCCAACGCAACCGGCGCAACACCACATTAGGGACCAGACTAATGTCCCTGTATAACATCCCACTCGGCGTAATGATGCACATGTAAAATGCCATTTATAGGGACCGCTTTATGTTCAAGACGTTTTGCGGGACCCCAAATTTGAAAGCGAATTTATCGTGATGAAATACAGGTCTCACCAGCAGGTATACCAGTACCAGAGTAACGGTAACGTTGTTAAGAGCAGATTCGATTTTAATTAAACATCTATGTTTATCTATCTTTACATTAGAATGTTACTTTGTTTTATCTACGTTTAGAATAATATGTATAATAAAGAGGGAACATTTGTGTATTTGTTTGTAATGGATTAACTCAACAGTTCAAATTGCCCGGCCGACTGAACACTAAGTATGGGAACGTAATTTTTTTTTTCGAATTTCTCACAATTATTGTCCCATAGGAAAAATTTATCATATTGACGAGCTGAGTCGCACCTTTAGGTATCGGGCAGGGTTTTATAATTATATCATTGTTTTAAAAACTTGTTCGCTAACGAACAAACAACAGGTTTTCTAAACTTAGTCTCTCTGAAAATTATCTGGCTTCCCGAAGAAATTGTTCAGTTTAGAACAAAACCGTTGTAAACATGGATACCCGATTTAAGAAAACGCACCGCTTAGCTGCTGTCAAATAATACAACACGCACGGCGTATCAGTCAAGTACTCAGACCTCTGTGATAGCGGCGTAGCAAGGACTTAGTACTTGCTACGCCGCTATGACGTAGCTCGTAGTCGTTTAGTAGGTTCGTAGCTATACGTTGTAGCACTTGTAGCATGCTACGAGTATGAGGTTTGCGTAGCAGACACCGTCGCGGGCGTTGAAGTTGTTTTATACCAAAAAACTGGAGATATACCTATAACTAGAACCTAAAGTCGTTTTTGGCTGCTCCGGTGGCCTAATTCGTACCAACCACAATTTAGACCTTACTCAGAGAAATAAAGATTTAAAACGATCGGCTCGTCATACACAAAGACATACTAACGCGTGAAATTTAAAGCCTTTTTTGTTGGCGGATTGAACAAAAATTGCTGAAAACTAAATATCAATTGTATTTTCACCAACCGAAGCGATAAATTTGCTACAATTTACTCCGGCACTGTCGTGATGTAGGTCGGTGGGCCATTGATCGCAGACGCATCACCATATTTTACAGTAAATAGTTGTCCTGTAATGCTGGCGTGATCCGTATCGGCTCGTTTTATCGCCAAATCAGCCTGCGGGCGGAAAGCGGCAGTTGGTTGCGCGCCTAACACACTGGATAACTCGATAGGACAGTTCGCCCCATCACGAAAAAAAGAACAAAATACGCACCGATAATACTTACCCGTTATGTTTTATCTATAATATAAAAATGAATCGCTGAATGTGTTGCTAAGCGCAAATCTCGAAAGCAGCTTAACCGATTTCGCTAACTCTTTTTTTAGAATACTTCTTGAAGTACGAGGATGGTTCTTACGGAGAGAAAAAATTATATGTACCACGGGTAAAGCCGGCGCGAATTATAAAATAACTTGTAAAATAATGTAGATATAGATTTAATGTCAGTGGTCAAAGCAAACATCAGTAAATTGAATCACATAGAATTGTCCAACATTTAACCTTGTCTAAAAACGTCGAACCACGCGAGAATAACTAACCTGCCAATAATCGTTATCAGATGAAAGAGCATTAGATAGGAAACAAAATACCTTTAGTATATTTGTTTTACTACCATTACGTTGTAATCTATAAAGATATAGCTGTCCCTATAGTTTTATTTTATTTTTAATGCAAAAAGAAAGCTACATGCAATGGTTTTCTCTTAAATAAAATAAATAATTATGCTCAAGTTCCTTTGACATCGGTCATTGTGCCTTCATCCAATCTGTTTGATGAAAACTAAAAAACTCGTACCCCTAACTTACTTTTCCGGCCATTTGACTTGATTACTCAGAGAAGAATAATGTCTGAAAGAAAGAAGTTTAGAATTAGCCTCGTGGGTCTGCTCTACTTAAAGTTTAACAAAACAAACGTCTTTTGTAACGCTGCCCGACAGGTTCCAGTTGGCAAACCAAATAAAATGTCGGAGTGATATGTTTGCTCCATATGTCTTCATTTCAATGACCATTCATTTGCGATCGGTGCGGCCGCTCCGTCCGCCAACAGATTAATGGGTATTCGATACTGTACCACCGGAACGCCTTTCCATAATCTGACGCCACATAACTCTTTTATACAAAGAGACGGCCGGTGTAAATTGATCATAAACTGGATGAACCGCACGCGTCATATTGTATTATTTAACGCCCAAATGGCAAACCGCTGTTATCATTAAACATGCACCTTGTGGACCAACCTTGCGCATCAAAGCATTTCCAAGTTGTAACATTTTAATGGACGTCATAAATGGTAACAACCTAGCTGGCCATATTAATAAATGTAACACCTACCTGTCTATTCAGTTATTTATTCATTCAGTTAGTTATAAATAGGGATTTTTTTCAAGTGTTTTTGTATAGTATTCCCAATCATTTTGCTCGAAAATTTCTTTCATACGCTTTATTCGGACTACTTAACAATTTCTTTCATTTTGATTTTAAGCAGTCTTTTTGTGTGATACCTACCGATTTTATCGGCCATTGATTGGTAATGGACATCGTGCTGAACTAGTTTCAATGACTCGGACTGCTGAAAATTTGCAAACATCAGTCCTTCAACTATCTATGAACGTAATGGAAAACGAGCGACATATTATTTTTTAATCCGAACATATTGCAGGCGACAAGTTTTGTGTGATGTGGGCCGCGGCGCCAGTTTGTTTGTTTGTGTTTATCGTGCAAACCGGGCGGATTAAAAGAGCAGCGCAACTAACTTGACGCGAAAATACTCGCGGGACATATGGCAAACGAATAAAGCTTTGTGACTTATTATCGTATAAAGTTATTCATATTAAAATAAATAATCATGTTTTGGGTGAGCTTTAGAATTAGCTTAGCACGAATTTGTTATTTTCGAGGACTGGATTTAAGTACAACTTGCTTTGTTTTAAAATTTTCATTTTTACAAGTAACAATAAGTTGGGATTTCGTACTAAGTTGCGGCCGCTCGCTCGCTTCGCTCACTCGCTCTGTTTTGGTCACAAGGAAACCTAACCTACCTTCTGTAACAAACTTTTTTTTCATTTTGTATGTAAAATATGAAAGTTAAAGAGCTTATAATTTGAAAATGGCCCGACTCCGCGCCTTAAAAATGATGTCTTTATAAAGAAGAAATCGAGTTCTACCAATTCCAATTCGCAGAATATCTAAATTCGTGCTAAGCTATTCTAAAGCGCACCAGGTCTCCCCGTGAATGTCGTACAATGCGACTTAGGAAACACAAGCTAAACAAAGCTTATTACACATCGAAAAGACCTCTCCAACCCATCTTACCAGCGTGGAGAGTGTTGGTCGAATCCTCTGACTGCTCTGGCTAAAATATAGTAGGTAGTACAGAGTGGTTCGTGCTCCTGCACTGGAGACTTAAACAAGACCTGATGAATGATGATGATGATGTTTTTCTTGTATGTTGCATTAATACCTTACATATATAATTATTTTTCTTTTTACTTCAATCGTCCAACTGATATTTTGTCATAATTATTTAGCAAATGAATGACATTTTCATGATGTTTATGTTTGACTTGGGTTGGCTGACTATCCTCGCTCAATGGTAAACGTACGTGAGGCGTCGGCGAGGTTTGCCACCACGTTCTGCTTTGTACAGGTGAGCTTTTTTGGGAGCTGCTCATCGGCCTTATATGTCGTGGCCCGGGCACCTGGCTGTAATTGTAAAATTAAAAATGCCTCCCAAAATGTTTGCGTCGACTTTTGAATTTGAACGGTTTTAACTAACGCCGCCACTGCTGTGGCTTATGTATGACAAAGGTTTTGCCTTATGAAGTTTTAATGTATATGTAACCATGACAAAGGTATCACAGAAATCTTAAAAGTCAGTCCCTTAGATTCCCGATATAAATTTTCCAGAGGATTCAACAGAACTCACTTTAGTTATAAGACGTGGTTCCTTATTTACCTACTAACCTCACTATAACTTCGAAATCTCTAACAATAACACACAAAGCAATTTAAGGGGAAGTGAAACTTTCAGTGCGTCAATAAGTCGTGAAGGCAATAACTTCACGGACCATAGGGCACGCCGTTCACGAGTAACGATGGCGGAAATGTTTAAACTTGCCCGGAATTTGTTTACTATAAGTACAACCACTGTAGAGAGAGACACACACAGAATGTACACACAGAACGAAACGATAATGTGCATTATCGAAAGCAGAGTTCCGATAACATTGGTTGTATTGAACCGCTTCTTCAAAGTTCCCTACGCTTCCGAATGCCAACTGGAAGTGGTCGTATCAAAACAAGCACACTATCAGTTCGTTAATTTTAGGTATTGATGTGCCTACCATGAAATGAAAAAAAAAATCTAGTTTTTGGAATTATTTCAAGATTTTTTTATTGCATTTGTATGCTGACCAAATGATAAAAATATTAGATTTAAAATTACTTCTCATAATAAAATATGTACCTACCTACTTGAATTCAATCTTGTTCTGGAAGCCATCGTAACTACAGAACCTGAATGAAATATTGTATAGTATTTGAGTATTGACTAAACTACAGTGCCTACATTTTTGTATACTAGGCACACTAGCGACGCCAATTGTTTTAATCCGAATACTTTACAAATAGAAAGAAATTCAAGAATGTAAATCATATAAGCCTTAGTAAATAACCTGAAGTATTTTTGGAATCATGTATAATATTATCAGAGTCAGTGAGAATTATGATAATCAGATTCTCGTCAAAAACGGCCGTTTTCGGTGGTAATCACTATTTCTTATAAATGACTGATTCTCATAATATTAACACATGATTCCAAAAATACTTCAGGTTATTTACTAAGGCTTATATGATTTAGAATGAAACAATTGGCGTCGCTAGTGTGCCTAGTGTGGGGCCTTAATACACAGTAAAAGATTATGTATGTGTTTGTACCTCAAACCATCAAATCAGCCCAACAAAATGCACAACTTTTCCTATGGGAACAACGCTGGGAACTCAAAGAAATATCGACATATTTGTATGTATGGAAACACAGAGCAGGGAATGTGTCTGTCGCTCGCGCGCTACTAGAGGTGCCTTTTCAACACATTTCATACGAAACAAGCTTGTCAGTGTCAGGGGGTGGTACCGTTTATTAAAGTTTTGGGTTTCAAACTACCTACCTAAATCATATGCATGCATGCATAAATCTATTTTCTACGTGTCTTAGGTTATGTCAGAATTTCGTTTTACCTCCTTTTTACTGCAAGATACCATGCAATTACAGCCCATTGGAAACACAAGCTAAACAAAGCTTATTAACATCAAAGATACCTCTCCAACCCGTCTGGCCAGCGTGGAGAGTGTAGGCCAAATCCTCTGTCTACTCAGGCTAGTATATGGCTCTGGTAGTACAGAGAGGGTCGTGCTCCTGCAGTGGAGACTAGAAAGACCTGATGATGATGATGATGATGATGATGATGACAGCCCATTGGGACATATAGACTTTTTTTTAGCACTAACTAACAGGCTGAGTATGCGACTTTCGCCTACTAGCCGAGTGCGGGCTGACACGAGTTATCATCAAATATTATTTTTACTTTCGTCTCTAGAAGGGCGCAAGCGACAATCCGTGCTCTGTGTATGAAAATGTCGTTTCTTTTCCGTGCTCCCAGCATTGGTCTTATACGCACGAAAAGTTGTTTATTTTGACGGGCTGATTTGATATGATCCCTCAACTCAGTGTGGTTACCCTAACCTCAGCGTGTTTAAGTTTTGCACTAATATTTACACCTTTATTTATTTTAAAAAATATTTGCGCCTTAAAAGCTACCACAAGGTAGACTTAAAATGCTAATAGCATTCTCTCCCAGCCTACCTTAAGAACTGACATACAGATAAAGTAAATAGGTGTCAAACGAAAGAAAGATATGTACTTACCTATTTATTAATTTTTAAATAATTATTTATTTTATTTATTGGTAACCACAAAAAATTGCATTTGCATCATTTGGTTGTAATATAATGATTTTGTTTGCTTTTTTAAATTGTTGTAAACGTTTGTTTGATAAAAAATCTTTTAGTAAGTATCACAAAAAATTCAAATTATTTCTCGAACTGCTCTAAAAATGTACAATATTGAATAATGCGATATGTATCTAAAACACATACCTAAGTATTTAAGTAATTTTCGTATCTTACGTAACTATGAATGAGGATCAAATAGATCTTGGTAAGTACCAACTAGGTACTTGTTTGTGCCAGCAACATCAACAGCACAGCATCATCTAGCGGAACTCTAAGGCACTACGCTCGACGGCATCGTTGGATGTGCGAAATGGGGTTGCAATGCAAACAGTCAATGGCTGCAAGCGAATTGTTTCCATAGTTTGCCTGTCCGTTCATAGGGGTCGCTTCCAAAATAAGATATGATATATATGATGAATGTATGTAGGTACTTGCATAACTCCTTAACTAATTTTGTATATATGCTAACCACGGAGCGTGGAATATCGCTCGCGCCATTAGTATTTGTATAGTAATTTAGTTGCCAAGAGTCAAAAGTAATAATAATACCGAGTGTCAATCTGCGCCCGGCTAGTAGGCGAAAATCACATACTCGGCCTGTCAGTTCGTGCTAGAAAACCTAAAAATGCCCCAATATGCTGTGATATGGTATCATAAGTAACGTGCAGGCGACAGTCACATTCTGTGCTTTGTGATGCTAACCAAAAGTCGATTTCCAAATTAAATCCTGGTTGATTTGTGGTATGAATATCCCATAGGCAGATAATCCCATAGGCGGCTCTACCACAGTATTTTGCTGTGTAGTTATTACTAGGTGAGATTTCAAAATAGTTTAGGTAGGTAATTATTTTATCCTATGACGGACATGTACTAGCTTTGAGAGGGGTCCGGATACTGTTGTGCGTGTAAGTCGTTTTTTTATCCGAAGGGATAAAGTGTTGCCAGGCGGCAACGTTTGGGGCACATTTTTTCACTTGTACGTAAATTTATTATATGCCCGGTCTAGCATATACTGCTAATAACACAATATACATCTACTGTAGAAATACGATTCTTCGCTTTCTTTGTAGTTTATGGTTAGTATAAATATTTTAACTGTAGCCTCACAGTATATATTTGACAATATAATGTACGCAAGAAAAAATATTTCTAAGTTTAAGAAAGTAAGTGATTTAATTGATAGACCCTTGCGTAACAATCATAGATTATTTCTTCCGCGGTTTCGGCTAAGCAGAGTTAGTGATTCGTTCATGGGGAACTGTATACGCTATTATAACAAATTGCCAAAGTCAGTCCTTGATATGCCTGATATTAAATTCAAAAGTTATGTGAAACGATTATTATGTAAAAAGGCATATTACAGGACTGAAGATTACCTTACTGATAGCAATATTTAGCTTGAGCTTGGCGCAGACGCCTCGTAATTCTGTATGCACAGAAATATTACGTTTGGTACGTTCGGTACATAATATTTTATAATATGACATTTTTATTTAATTTCAATAATTTGACATTTTGCTATTTAAATTTTACCTATTCAACATTTCAATGATGACATAATTTTTTTCCAATTCAATTTTTATCATGACATTTAATTAAAACAATGCACACTCAGTCCACATATATATAAGTAGTTTATAAGGTCTAACTAGAATTGTGAGTTGACGTCGCTTGGAGAAAATGCGCTGTGCAGTTTGTTGCCGCTTCTTCTGCACTCCGCTTTGGAAGCGGCCTAAACTTACCCATAAGTAATTATTGACGTCAACAAAATTTTTTATTGTAAAAATTGTAAACACAAATATGACAATTAATAAGTGTTCAAAGAAACCTATATTAAATAAACGATTGAATCTTGAATCTTGAATCTTGAGTGTATTGTTTCGAAATAAAACTTTTTCTTATGCTTGCCCGCATGTTAAAAAAGTCGGTTTTACTATTCATTTTTGAAATATAATTTTTAAAAGATCGGAATAGTAACTTTTATATATAATATATATATGCTCCGGAATAGCGAAAACCACTCCTTCCCAGCGGGCCCCAAGCCTGGCGCCTCCGCAAATCTTTCAATCAAATGTTTTGTTTTTTGAGTAATTGTGCCGGCCGGCCTCTATGCGTAATGAATGATATCAATCTACTCAGCGGAACATTCTTTGTCAAAATTAAAAATATTAAAAAATGAAAAAAGGACAAAGATGATACGAGAAAGGCTCGATAATTAATCGATACTGAACATAGAGTCCGATATGTTAAAAACGTTAAGTAGACGTTAATACTATCTTGCGTGAATTCAATGCTTGGAAAAGCCGCAAGGCGCATTAGAATAAATAAATAAATTATGCTTTGGTTTTTATTGTTGTCGCACCTACTCCACTTCTAAAGTACCTACGTTACATCTCATTATTTTATAAAAAACTAATGTTTTAGGCGGTAAATGTATAAAGACCGATTCTATTGACATACGGATACCCGGGGGCCCACAGGCATGGATTATGCTTAGGGCATCAAGTGGGATGTGGGCATCAAGTGTGATTCGCTTCGCCCACTTTAAGGAGCTAATCCTCAGAGCTATTTTGGTGGTTTTTGTTCTCCTACGGATTTCCTTATTCTGATTCGGACTTGTAGATGAACACTGAGCATAGCCCTTTCCATATCACTTTGAGCGACATTGAACTTTATTATGAGGCCCATGTAAGGGATCACGTTTCGTATCCGTAAGTCATCACTGGTAAAACACGGTACATTGGTCGAAGTCTTTCGTACTTTAGGCACTGTGGTATTTTGGAAGAGAAGACACTACGGAGCTTTCCGAACGCTACCCACCCGAGTCGGATTCGTCGAAGACCTCATCCTTGAAGGTGGAACTTCCAACTTGGAGTACATAACCCAGGTTGACATCTCCTTTATGACTCCCTATGTATGGGGTAGACAGAGCCATGAACTGTAGTCCTCATTAGCCGCATTTAATTAAATAATGGACTTATTTTACACGACCGCCCAAAAAAGGTGAGTAATGTTTTTATTAGAGTTTCTGTATGCATGTAATGAATGTATGCGAGTTTCTTTATTTCACCGTAACTTCTAAATGGCTGAATAGATTTTGTGTAGGGTGTCATTTGAATTCTCAGGTCTAGACTAGATTTTTTTTTACTCGAAAGGAAACCGATATAGTTACCTACCCTCGATCCACTTAAAACAGCTTGCTATGCTAATGAATATTTACGCCTATTTCCTATATTGGCTTTCTTGATCTTAACAAGTAGATAGGTATTTTAGTCAACATGGAACCAGTAATTTCTAGGATTTTTCTCCATTTTTTGAGGGTTATCAGATGACTTATTCTGTCGACGTCGAATGGAGATTGCGATATCTCTAGCTGTTCATTTTCTGATGCCATCCTCATAGCAAATCTGTATTCCATCATCCTTAGTCACCAATCCATTTTCTCACAAAGCCAGCTTTGTGAGAAAATGGATTGGTGACGTGACCAGTCACGTAAGATTTTTTGTAATATGCGTACGTAATGAATTATCGGAGAGAGATTTAATGTGCTGTATGCTGATTAGTGTGCTGTGTAAATGCTGGGAAATTTGTGAGTGTTCAGTTTTTTGAGATTTTGCATTTCCTGCTGGATTAATCCTAACTAATACATAGTTCTTATTAGTGACAATGAAGAAGATCTGCAAAATTTGCTGGAAACATGGAGAATAGCCCTGGAGAACGGTGGGCTATGGCTTAGCCACTTTAAGATCGAGGTGATGCACTGCAACTTTAGCGGAACCACAAATAATGGTGCTATTATGCTGTACTCCCTTGAAAGAAGTCACGAGCTTTAAATACTTGGGCTCAGTTATTCAAAAATGACGGCTCAATTGAGGCCTACGTAATTCACCGGGTGGCTGAAATGGCGTGAACTGTGTGAAGTAATGTGCGATAAGAAGATGCCGGTTCGCACCAAAGGGAGGGTCTACAAAGCAGTGGTGCGGTCCGTCATGACCTACGGTGCAGAATGCTGGCCATTAAAGAAAACCCTAGCAGCCAAACTCCACGTGGCTGAGATGCGGATGCTCAGATGATCCGGAGGCATTAAATTGCTGGATCACGTCGAAAACATACACATTCGTGGCATCTTCAAGGTCAGGTCCATATCGGACAAACTAACTGAAAGCTGACTCAGATGGTTCGGCTATGTTATGCGACGACCACCTGAGCACATGACCAGAAAAGTGCTGGAGATGAGTGAGCAACCCACAGACCCATACTAACTTGGATGGGACGTGTTAGAAGGGATATGAAGATGCCCAAATACAACCGCTGACGACCCAAGATAAAAATTCCTGGCGACGCCATATAGAAGAGCCGACCCCAAGTAAATGGGAAAAGGCTAAGCGAAAGAAGACGAAGAGTAATCCCAACTAATGTTATAAATGTGAAAGTGAGTTTGTTTGTTACTCTTTCACGCCCTATCTACTGAACCGATTATCATGACACGTTGTCTGGAATACGAATAAGGACATTAGGCGTCACGTGGGCGAAACCACGGGCAACATCTAGTACTCTATGTTTATGTTTTTATTTTCCCATATTCATTTTATTTTCCCTAATTCTTTTCATACAAAAAGTGGTAACTCTTCCCACCTCTTAAACATAGTCCAATTTCAATATTATTTTACACAATATTGATAAATTAGAGAAGGCTGTACGTTTTGATATTAAAGATATATTGCTAACAACAAAAGTTATGAGCATCTAAGTAAATATCCATATTTTTACATAAAAGATACCCGGGGCATTTTAATTTATTTCAATTAATCTAAACCGAATCAATAAAAAAGAAGGTTAGCCCTAGATTAAGGTGTGCTAAATCGAATGACGTCAAAATTTCCTCATTTCGTAAAGGTTTAGGGGGGTGGAAGAGTTATCGCTTTTTGTATGAAAATTACAGGTCCGGTTGTCCGAATTTCTGAGGAATTCCTACTTGCATACGAAAGCCGTGTCATCTATTTTTCTAACACCTTTCAACGATATCTCTATATTGCGACGTCTTGTTAATGCGATGTTATGATACTTACTTCCAATAATCTCACGGCGATAACCCAGTGCATCTATTTATGCTTCTGGTAGGCCAGTCAAAATAAGGTGCAACCTTGCACTAATTTATAACTACATAATGTCTATATATTTTGTAGAACTGTTCAAATAAATACGTAAAATCGTAAAAGAGCTTTGCGCGAAAATAGCGATTTAAAATATACTCGACATATAAATATACATTGAAAATATTAAGTTCATATTTGAGTGCGCTGAGTGCGCGCAACCCAAGCGGCTGTGCGGAAGAGAGAAATCAGTAAAAAATAGTCAAAATAAAAATGCAAGTGAAATAATTGCTTAATTCCTTGATAAGTATTTTCAACCAACTGACTAAATGCTTAAATACTTACTTTAAAAGATACAGCTTAAAAATTTCGCCAGTCATAATTTTTTTTAATTTAAAATCGACTAAAATTTTTAGATGCCACTAAAAAATTTGCTTTATTAATGTAGTAGTAAGAGCATAATAGGTCAAAGTAAGGTACCTAGATTCTTTTAAATCGCGCCAAACTATTAAAGAAATCTTGTAAGGTACAAACAGTTGAAAGTTCTATTTCTAAAAATCCTGAATGCTTTTGGTCAAATGTCAAATCCAAATCTATGAATTATTATTTTTAACAAAAAGTAAAACCGACTTCAACCCTATACGTAAATGGGTGTGGTAGTTCTATCAAAATAGAGGAACGACGTTGTAATCAACTTGTCTTGATTCGCGAAAGAATAAAACAGAAATAAAATTAAACCAAACGGCATACTTGTACACTTTTTTTGGTTTTTGTTGAATTTTTCTAAAAGCACGAAACTAACTACTCTACTTACTACACGAAATGTATCCAACATTTCGATAAAAAAAATATAGGACCACTTTTGCAGTTCAGTCAAAACAGAGAAGAAACGTTCTCATCAATTTGTATTGATTCGCATAAATACTATTGTATTAATTATAAGCTGTCGGTTCTCCTAAATAAATAAAAGTCTACCAAGTAAAATTTCGGTTACATATCACATTTGCTTTTTTTTTCAGTGAAATTTAATCACTTATAAGCTAAATTTCCAGTACAACTATAACCTAGCTCAATATTTGAATATACTATAATGAATTGACATAAATAGATAGATTTAATGCGAACCTGCCCATACAAATCTAACTATGTTGTAGTCTAAAGTAGAAATCATGTTCCCCGGCGGAACCACTTTAACTAATATTTACTTAAAATTTATGAACTGACTATAAATGATTAAGAAGATTCCAGAAGCATACACAGTACTTCGAACTAGTTTTGATTCATAAACGACACGACGAACTATTTTAAAATACGTAAGAATAAGATCGTGTTAGGATTGAGAGAATATTCAATGATGTCTCTGTGATCAATAAGATTAAAATCGGAAGTGATCACCGAATTGTAAGAGGCATCATGAATATCAATCTCAGACGAGAGAGGACTCGCTTGATGAGGTCTACTCTTCGACCATCACCGGCTCATATCCAAAATGTCGACAGTTTCCAACTGGAACTCTCAAATCGCTTCGATTGCCTAAAGGATTGTGTTACAGTGGACGAGTTAAACGATGGGTTTGTAGACACTGTCCAGGCGGTGGGGTCAAAGTTTTTTAGGACGCGCCCCAAAAACAAACCTCAAAAAATCTCTCCCCAAACCCTAAATTTGATGGCCACGCGACGATCCATGCCGCTGCAGACCTCCGAAGATGCGGACGTACATCGGCAGCTCAATAGACAAATCACACAGAAATCCTTGCGACACGACATTCGCTCCTTTAATACCGTGCGTATTAAGGAGACGATTGAGCAAAATAAAGGCTCCAAAGTGTTCGCAAGGATGGAGTCTATTGGGCAGAGCCGATTGACGAAGCTGAAGACGGAGGACGGCAGCGTGGTTTCGACGAAGGCCGAGGTGATGGGAGAGATCGAGAGGTTTTGTGGACAGCTGTATACCTCAGTAGCCAAACCCAATGTAAGTTTGGCCAAAGATCCTAGGGCCAAACTAACCCGACACTATACCGAAGACATCCCGGACATCAGCCTGTACGAGATTAGGATTGCCCTCAAGCAGCTCAAAAACAGCAAGGCGCCGGGCGAGGACGGAATCACAGCAGAGCTTCTGAAAGCGGGCGGAACGCCGGTACTGAAAGTCCTTCAGAGGCTCTTTAATTCCGTTCTGCTCGAGGGCGTGACGCCAGAAGCGTGGCATAGAGGCGTGGTGGTGCTATTCTTCAAGAAGGGATTTAATACCCTTCTAAAGAACTATAGACCCATCACGCTCCTGAACCACGTCTATAAGCTGTTTTCGAGGGTAATCACGAATCGTCTCACCAACAGGCTCGATGCCTTCCAGCCTCCCGAACAAGCCGGTTTCCGAAAAGGCTATAGTACCATAGACCACATCCATACGCTGCGGCAGGTTATACAGAAGTCCAAAGAGTATAACCAGCCACTATGCTTGGCGTTTGTGGACTATGAGAAAGCCTTCGATTCGATCGAAACATGGGCTGTGCTTAGGTCTCTCCAGCGATGCCGTATTGACCATCGGTATATAGAAGTGTTGAGGTGCTTATACAGCAACGCCACAATGTCAGTCCGAGTACAGCAGCAGAGTACGAGGGCTATTCCATTGCAGAGAGGTGTGAGACAGGGAGACGTCATATCTCCGAAACTGTTCACCGCTGCAATGGAGGACGCCTTCAAGCTCCTGGAATGGGATGGACTTGGCATCAACATCAACGGCGAGTATATCACTCACCTTCGATTTGCTGATGACATTGTCGTCATGGCGGAGTCGCTGGAGGATCTAAGTACCATGCTCAATGACCTCAACGAAGTTTCCCAACAAGTAGGTCTTAAAATGAACATGGACAAGACGAAAATTATGTCGAATGTCCATGTTGCGCCTTCACCAGTTATTGTTGGAAACTTCACCCTTGAACCTGTAGAGCAGTACATCTACTTGGGTCAATTGATCCAGGTCGGAAGCTCCAGTTTCAAGGACGAGGTCTTTCGTCGAATCCGACTCGGCTGGGCAGCGTTCGGGAAGCTCCGCAGTGTCTTCTCGTCCAAAATACCTCAGTGCCTTAAGTCGAAAGTCTTCGACCAATGTGTGTTACCAGTGATGACTTACGGGTCCCTTACTATGGGCCTCATAAGAAAGCTCAAGGTCGCTCAAAGACCTATGGAGAGGGCTATGCTCGGTGTTTCTCTGCGAGATCCGTAGAAGAACGAAACTCACCGACATAGCTCAGCGGATTAGCTCTTTGAAGTGGCAGTGGGCGGGGCACATAGCGCGAAGTACCGATGGCCGATGGGGCAGAAGGGTTCTCGAATGGCGACCACGTACCGGCAAGCGCAGCGTTGGACACCCACCGACCAGCCGGCCTATTTACTAACTCGGATGACAGGTGTCGATGCCTATCAATCTAGGATTTGCTGTTACAATGCGGTTTTTGTATGAATTATAAAAAGTTCGAGCAAGTAAAGCCCGCATTGTAATTAAAAATTCTAGATTGATAGGCATCGACACCTGTCATCCGAGTTAGTAAATAGGGGGGCAGGTGGTCGGACGACCTGATAAAGGTCGCAGGAAGGCGCTGGATGCAGGCCGCTTCTAACCGGTCATATTCGAAATCCTTAGGGGAGGCCTATGTCCAGCAGTGGACTTCTAGTGGCTGAGATGATGATGATGAGGATTGAGAGAAAAAGAAATAAAGTTTAAATAAAACAGGTACATTTTATTGAAAAAAATATGTACACAGCAAAACAAATAAATAATCTTATATTGTATATTAGTCTATAAAACATTAATTTCATTGAAATAAAATACTATACATAACTACATTAAGATTATGTACATAATACCATCTCATAGAGAAGTGCTATCTGACTATCAATATAATAAACAATATCCTTTTAACATTAAATACTATTTCGATATCTTGGAGTCACATTTAGTAGGAGTTTTAAGTGGAATCTCTAAGGTTAAAATACGATAAGTAATATAAAAACAGTAAGCTATGATAATTCCTTGATATAATAATATTTACCGGACATTCAATGATCACATAAAGTAATTTTGCACATTGATAATATCTAACAACGACCGTCAATAACAAATTACCTAGCAAATGTACTCATGGTATAAACTATCGTTAACATGCTACCTACAAATTTTTAAAATTCTTTATTTCTAAATGTAATTGTGATTAAAAAGCATTTCTGAAATGTTTTAAAATAATCTCCCTTGTACCACAAAACTTATTAATTAAATGACACTTACAGTGATAATTTATTTTCTATATAAAAAATAATAACGACAAGGTCAGCGGTACCTAATGTGATTCCTACAGTGATGTGACATTTTTAGCGTTCTATATTTTGACTGTGCCCGTTCGAGTCTTTTGATTTATCACATAAATAAATATTTGTTCAAATTACCCTTCTACAAATCTTCAAACATTTCAAAGTTATATTATGACCTGAAATAAGACATATAGGCCTATTATTTGAATTGACGTACAAAATGTATAAAATCGGTGCAATCTAGCGCAAAAAAGTTACTACTGGACCACGCTATCAAAGCTGCCGCATGGCCATTTTCGTCGCCATTTTGCATGATTCTCACAGAATAAATATTCAAATTGACGGTAAGACATCTGCCTGGATCACAGAGCAGGGAATGTCGCTCGCGACCTACGAGCGACCGTTATATTCCATGCTCTGTGGCCTGGATAGAGCGGTCAAGTTGTAATAATCATATAGATTGAACTCTCGAATCCTGCGCCGAATGAATCATTATATCTATTAAATCTAGCGTTTCTTTGATAACATAAAAAAACAAAAGTATGTTGTCGTAAGTACCAAAGTAATAGTTAATTATGCTGTACTTACCCAATATGTAACCGAAACAATGTTGACAGAGTATACGCGACGTCAACAAATGCCAGGCCAGTGTTATTGTCATTTACATTCGTCTATAAATATCTACCTTTTAATATGCTCAATATTTTGACTAGAAATCATGTTATACTTATAACTCTCTAATAAAACACATTAATTTACACGACATATATCATAATTTCTTATCAATTTACAGATAACTATGATTGTACAATTTATCGATGACAGGGTTAATTTATTTGGATAACACATGATTGTCTGCAATCTATGCGTTATACATGTTAATGAAGAAGTATAATGAGAAACAACAATGATTTAAAATTATTGTTGCAACACACCTACACATTACATACATTTATCCAGACAGCTCTAAGAGTGTCACAGAAGAAATTCTCACGTCAATATAAATATAATGGATGAACATTCTTTCTCTTACATCTTAGGAACCTAGAATGCCCAAGAGGAATTTAACCAATTGGGTCCTTTTGAATTGGATTTAACCTACAGAGAACTTCTTGAATATATTATGGAATGATAGATCGTCACTTATCTGTATTTTATAAAAGAATATCGGTTACAAATCTCAATGTCTACCTTCTTGAATTACGCTATTCTTAAATATTCACCATAATTCATAACTGTATACTGATAACACTTGTGATGTATTACTATTACAAGCTGGCTACCAGGTAAAACATACCATGTAATTCTAATCTTATGCATCATGCACAATGCCGTAGCCATTAAAAATGTGTTGAAATAGTTTGATGATTCCTATAATGGAATATTTTTCCGACTTTATGATGTTAACGATACTGTGGTTAAGATATTGATCCATTAGAATGTCCTTTCCAAGTGTCTCTTTTTCGAGCTTTTTTGGCCGTTTATCATCAAACGTATAATTTGTTCACGTAGAGCAGAGTTGGACTGTCATCGTGAGCTGCGCAGTCTAGCGCTGTCGCCAGGCTTCTGAGCGGCTTTGTGCGCGCCTTTCTTCGTTTTGTCTTTGTTTCTGTTCTTCTCGTGCCTTCTGCTTCGTTTGGGCGTCTCGACGATGGGCTCGTCAGAAACATACTCCGGCCCCTCTGCCTCCTCCGGTTCTTCTGATGTGTTTTCACTTTTCTTATCAAGCTCCGCCATCGCTTCTTGTATAGCGTTCTCGAGAAGCGCATTTAGTTTTCTACTCCTGTGATGATAACAAAAACAAAAAAATTACTAATCAACAAAATCATCCACGACACGCTCCACATGTAATGAATTAATAAATAAATCAAAAATAATAAAACTGCTTGTGATAACTGTGTGTCTAACCAAATGCCATATAATTATTTTTTTAATATTATCTTTGACCAAATCTATCAGTGTAATCAAGGTCAAATATGAAAATAGGACATCATTCCCATCAATGAATGTTTCGAGTTTGTAAGCCATTACTTCAACCTCACACTGGGATGTGGACGCGCCTAGCGATCTTTGGGTTGGGTTAATCTCACAATGTACGGTCGCCGACTCACTTCCGGAGCTTGGTGCGCGCGGCGTGGTGCGCCTCGAGCCCCTCGCTGAGCGTGAGCAGGCTGGCGGCCGGCAGCTCGGCCTGCGGCGGCGCAGCCGGCGGCGCGCTGAACCAGCGCACGAGCCAGCGGCCGCGAGCGCGCGCCCGTAGCACGCCCGGCCACATGGCGTGCCCGCCCGCCGGCGCCCACACCACGTCGCCCACCGCGAAGCGCCGCCCCGTCTCTGCCGAGCCCGACTCCGACGACCCCGAGCTCTTCTCATCTATCGACACCGAACGGTTTAGCGCTCATTCCCGTCGACCTCCACCGTTCGTCCCGACACCGAAATTGTATTAGGATATTTTTATTTTTTATTGACTAGTCTTTATACCGACCCAAACGGGTGGTGCGATAATTGTGCGAGTCATTTAATCAAAACTTTATGTTAACTTTATTAAGTGCTCACTTGTCTTTTACAATCGATTTAAATTTCGAAGAAGGAAAAAATACTAATATGTATTCTATTAAAATATTTTAAAAAATCATACACTATAATACATAGATATTTACATTGATAGTGTTCATTAAATTGGTGCGCAACCACAAACATAATGTGAACTGTATTTTTTCCCTCACCATAGAAGAATTAACAACAATACATATGAAAATGTGCTTTACTTACAATGATGGACAGATGAAATGATGATGGCTTTACAATGATGCGTTAGTAATGGAATCCCAATTTGTGAGCCAATTTTGTTACTTCGAATGTGGTGCAATGGAAAGCGACAGAAAGCCGGAGTGAGATCATTGAACGCTGTACATCACTTTAATTCTGATTAGTTTCCAGTACACCCTTTAATAACAGCTGTATCTTGTATTAACCCAACCAAAAGAAAACCAATGACCAATAGTATCGCATTATGTAGAAGCTGAAATATACCACAATACACATGTTATGTATTCATCCGGTTCTAAATTAACAATATTTTATCAATTTAGAATAATCGCTGGCGGCGAGACAGTCAATCCAAAACCAATAAATACAAGACACAACATAATGATAAATTTTGAATTTTGTTAGCTGTGGCTGAAGCGTGAGATGGCTTGGATATTAGTATACTGTGGCAATAGTTTCACAAGTAACTCAAAAGTTTTCAAATTAGGAAGGATGTTAAACACACATTTCACAAATAAAAATTAAAAAATGTGTTTTCCATTATAATCTTATTTTTGCTCGACATATTTAACGTTTATACCTATATTAGAGAAATGACAAAGTGATTGAAGGCTTTTATCAATACTTAAGAAGAATTTAATGTTATCTGCACACTGATGGCACAAAGATCACAGACAGCATTGGATAATATAAATTAAATAGCGGAGGTCTCAAGGCATAGAAAGAAAAAGGTGTAACCAAAAATAAAAGTTCACTTACCATCACCAGACCCTAAGTTATGCTTATCGAATACTTTCTGAATGGACGAATTATCCATACTACTCCCAGATGAAGGGAAGTGTCTGGATTGTATTTTATCCTGTGAAGTAATTCCCATGTTATCATAGTCCGATTCCTTAGGCAGTCCGTGAACCATATTATAATTAGTTCTCATGATCTTGTCTGTCCTGTAACTGGAGCCATCTCCGAAGTCGTTCTTTCGCTTGTAGCCCTGCGTTCGGTCATAATAGTTGGAGGACACAGGCATGATGTGCTGATTATTCATCGCAGACGACGTGTTCACGTTTTGGTTGTAATGCATATCAGTAGATTCCACAGGGTTGTGGGGTCGGTTCTGTCGCATTAGCGATATGTTTGACATCATACCTGAAATTAATGGTATTACGTTTCATTAGTTTTACGTGGCTAATACAAAACAGTAGATTGTTGCGCGAGGGAGTAACCTTATATTTAAATGCCCTGGCATATTGAATCCAGAGGGAATCTAAGGAATCTAGCATAGATCCCTGAGTAGCGAGGGATTCTTAGTGAAGTCAGTAAGTAAAAATATTATTTTAGTCCCGAATTACACTTTCTGTTGAATTAGAAAAAAAAAGCAATATAGTACTAATGAAATTCAATAAAGAGAGTTCTAAGAAAATAAAAAGTAATAATTAAATAAATAAATATAATTATAGTTTATGTATGAACAGAATGCGGTACAATTTACTGTGTAGCAGAAATCAAGACTTGTTGTAGATTTTTAAATTAAAATGTTAAAACAGAATGAACAATGAAAGCGTATTTTCAATCCTGAAATTATTTAAGATTACATTTTGGGTACTGTATGCAACAGATGACGGCTCAGTGTTACGGTGGACCAAATAGATACCCTATGGAGATGGAAGATACCGCCTAACTACATACAACAAAGTGAAAACGACGTTTTTTCGATGAAGACGACCCGCATGTCCTCTGACTCTTTCTGTTCTATGTGAACGAGACTTATATAAACTTACGGAGAATTAATATTAGAAAATTTAATTATTACTTAAATTATGTCGGGAATAGAGATGGGCATTTTCCCGGAAAAAACCCAAACGTGGGAAAAAAACCCGGGAAAATTCCCGGGAAAAAACCCAACCGGGTAAATATTCGGGTTTTTTCATTTATTACGAATAAACATATTTTAAAGTACTCCTAAGTGTACTTTATTACTGTTAGATTTTATTTCAACATATTTCAAGAGAGATTTGAATTTATTTAACGCTTAAATCGACCAATAATATGATGTTTCGATTTATTTAAATCGTTTTTTTTTGTTTGGTTCGAAATCTCAAGTAATAAAACAAAGTAGTTTTTACTATTAACAACTAAACAGAAATACAACATACATTTTGCGAATTTAAATAAAATACTATAATACTAGCTGTCTGTTGAAAGTTTACAATCAATGAAACTGATTTAAATCAACGAAATCGAATGAAATCCTCATCCGAATGATGAAACGATGGGGAAGTTACTGTGCAGCATTGAAAAGTCTGAAAAATTCCAAAGTAGCATTACAGATATTGGCTGTCCATGAAGATTCCACCATGTCAGAAGAAACAGTCGAATTAACTAAACATGACTTTTTGGTCCATGACCGAAAAGTGCATTAAATTGTTAGAACCAATTACTGACAAAAATTTTAAGCGTGAAGGCAATGGAATACTTATGAGGTAAATATGGCTTTCAGAGACATTAAATCTACACTGAGTTTTGTGCTATGCGACATTTTAATTTTAAATGAAGAACATAAACAAGATAATTTAAGTGCTGCAATCAGGCGAACAAATAATTGTATTAAACCGATCCACTACGCCTATTTGTTAGGTCTCAGATCGCAAGGTATTGAATTGGAAGAAGAGCACGAGGTGGATGCTATAGAATTTATCCATGAAGTGAGCCAATCACTTAATATTGAAATTGCTGTCGATTTAGCTAACTATAGAGCTAAACACAGTTTATAGGGTAGACCATATATTTGGAAAAATGTCGCTGAAATGGATCCAGTCGTTTGGTGGAGGGCTGCGCAAATCTAAATTGGTGAGTAGAGTAGCAGTACGCATTTTGACTGCTCCATACACTTAAGCGTGGCTGAACGATCATTCAGCACACATGCTCATATACATACTCAGAAAAGAAATAGATTGACCACGGACAGGGCAGCAAAGATAGCATTTATATCTTATAATTGGAATCTTTTACATAAACATAAAGATAATAACGACAAAGATGACGAGTCTGTATCTACTCCTGGAGTGGCACTTACCCCAATAACTAGTCCAATTTATGATGAACAACCATCTACATCGCGCTTAGACACAGAAGACATTGAATTCTGCGATGTAACTGCAATATCAGCGGAACGTAATAATAGTGACAGCAGTGATGGTGGTTGAATAAAATTGAAGGCTAAGGCAGTCCAATATAGATCCTAAAGAATCCTCAAAAACCAGGAATTCATTTTGAAAAAAAAGTACCCACCCACTCCGTTCGATATTCCACCTGTTGAGAAGCTTCGGCTCCGAGCCGGCGTTGAGAGATGTCGAGAAAACAGGGTCAGGTGGGATTTCCCTACAAAGAATTTGTGTGACTACTGCAGTGCCGATCAGACCATGTCTCACCTTCTGTCGTGCCTAAACTGCCCCATTACTTGCACCGTACACGACCTTAATGAGGCCAACGACAGGGCAATCAGCGTTGCCAAATACTGGTCGAAAGATATTTAATAGAATGAAACCATATCGACTCATTAAAAAGAAATAAAATTGAAAGAAAGAAAATAATATTATGATTTGGACATAAGTATTGTAACTCGTTTTATCAATACTGTAGAAAACTCTTTATTAATAATATTATAATTATTAATTGATGTATCAAACGACGATTATCAAATAATCTTCTTCTCTTCGATTACGTAAAATCGTAGTAAGTCAAAAACCATTAGCATTTAAATCTACTGTCATCCACGCACTAATAGATAAGGTCAACTTGTAACAGGTTCATTTGTAAAGATGCTAAAAAAATCTAGATTCAAGATTTGATGGTTAAGAATCCATAGATCTTGAAGCAGGCTACTATATACGGTAGTTTTAGATCACTCAATTCATTTAATAACACTGCTGATATATATATTTGTCAAAAAAAAGTAAAGCATTATAATAATAATAAAGATCTTGAAAATACCCGGCATTTGGGTATTTTCCCGGAAAAAACCCGGGTATTTTCCCATTTGGGAAAAAACCCGGGTTTTTTCCCGACGGGTTTTTTTCCCTCCGCCCATCTCTAGTCGGGAATAAGTTATATCGTAGTTTGTATATGTGGAGTTACAATAAACTATCTTCATTTATGTTGTATGTACCTGGATGGATTTGATACCTTAATAAAGGTGAAATAATTCTTCTTCTTATCGAGTCGAAATGGAGACATCTTTTGTCCAGAATTCGGCCACACTGATTGGCCTGAATTGCCCTGCCATAGAAAAACTACACCTGACCCCGTTTTCTTGACATCTCCTAACGCCAGCTTCGGAGATGTCAAGAAAACGGGTTCGAAGATGTCAAGTTGAGTAAGAGAGGAGTCGGTGTAATAATTAGAAAGGTAAAAACATTTACCCGCCATTTTTTATCTTAATTATTGTCTATAAAAAAGCTATGAAATTAAGGTAGAAATTTGTTTAGTTCTGGTTTATTTAAAAAAAATTGCAATAAAGCAAAATAGACCAAAAGTGGCTTTTGGTTTGTCCATTAGACATACTATAGTTCCAATAGGAATGGCACAAAGTTGGTTCAAGATTTTTTGTCTGAGATTTTGAAAGTTACAGCTCTTTTATATGGACGGCAAAATACGAAAATGCTCTTTCCCTAACATTCGATCAAATCACACAGATTGAGCTAGCCCCAAAGTAATTACGAGACTTGTTTTGGAATACTTACTCAACGATACTATATTTTATAACAAATACATATATAGATAAACATCCAAGACCCAAGTCAATCTGAAAAGGTCATTTTTCATTTTGACCTGACCAGGGATCGAACCCAGAACCACCAGTGTCGCAGGCTGGCGTGTTACCACTGCGCCACCGAGTTCGTCAAACAGGAAAACTATCTTTCTCTTTCATTGAAACTGTATGCTGTACGGAAAGATACAGTGGACAAACGAGTCGTCTTCTAGGTAAAAAATGCTGACTTCACTTTGTAATGGTATGGCGCTTCACAAAAGCCAAGTGATATTTATACCTAATACTACTACAAACGAAACTTTATATTCATGCACACGTCGTTGTGTGAGAAAACAATCAGGATCACCACCGTATACCGACGTAAATCATAAAAGTCGGCGCGTCACAGTAGCAGCTAACCCGGGGCGCAGGCAGGCAGTGTGATGCTATTTGCACCACAGCCGCGGGGGCTGTGGTGCAAATAGTGTGTCTATTGTAAGTGTGTCAGAAATCTCGCCCGGGCGCTATTAATGCAAACGCCGGCACTATTAACTTGCTACTGCCAAATATTTAGTACCCACTATTATACACGACTAAAACGACCAGTTCGGATTTGTTTAGCCGAAGATCCAATAGTAGATAACTAATCCATTTTATACTAAATTTCGGTACCGACTCCCTCAACATTTTGAAGACTGGCGACAAAAAAACGAATTACAAAAGTAAACTGTTACAAGAAGTAGACAATTAATAAAATAGGATTCAAATGAAACCAAAAAAAAACAACAAACTATGTACCTATAAATAATCATGCAAATATTTTTATAATTTACCACTTACACTAAGTACTTAATTTTTTATATACTGGGGAATAAATACTTATTTTAGACCCCATGTTCGAACTGCCTTTCTTTGTGCTTTTTCCGTGCTTTCCGAAAAGAAATGGAAGAGATCTTTGCCCATAGATGAAATTTCGTATTAATTTTTTTTGTATTTAAGTTATGACTTTATGACATACCGAGTCGTTTTTCATACGTTGAAGTTGAAACTCAAATCATGTTGAAGGCGAGAAATTGTCGGGTGTTCAGTTTTTCTTTTTACATACCATGTGTTTCAGGATCTGAATTGAATTCGTTCCGGGCGGCAGGCCATACTTGCTCCCTAGCTTCTGCCATGTCCTGTTCGCTACTAGAAACACATTGGACCATAGCCTGAAACATGAATTTTCTCGTTATAATTCGCTCAGTTGAAATTATGAGGTTACGTTGACCATCTGTAGGTGGTGGCATACTCACCGAGGAGTTGGCGTCGGGCGCGTCGGCCTCGGGCGTGGTGGTGTCGGCGAGGTGCGCCGAGGACAGGCAGCGCGCCGCCGCCACGCGCGGGCTGGCGCTGGGCTCCAGCGCGCCCAGCGGGCTGTGCGTCGTGGTGTCCGGCGGCGAGCAGCTGCTGCCGCCCGCCACCGGCGGCGACTTGCGTTGATTCACCAGCGTCTGCGTCGACACCGAGTGCCGCACGAACGAGTTGAAGGCCTGCCCCGGCGGCGTCGGGGTCAGCTCCATGAACTTATACTCGTCGGACTTGGAAGAGTCGTCGCTGAACGACGGCTTGTCGTCTTTCAAATCATCCGTCTGCCCGATCTCTTGTGCCATTTCGATGTAATTCCTTCCCTTCGCATTCGTCGGGGGCTTCTGAGCGAGCAACACGTTAGGGTCTATACTCAATCTTGAAGGGTTGCCCCCTTGCAGATTTGTCGTGATCGACGACAGCTGTGTATTATGCGAATTCGATACGAGAGTGGTCTGTTGCTGCACAATCGTCGTATTTTGCTGCACAAACGTCGAGTTGCTCCTATTGTTAGTCGCCGGAGCCATGGACACTTGCTTTGGTGATAGGGGCACCATCAACGTCTGACCCATTTGATTTGTTTGGATAAACTCTTGAGCTTGCACGTTACTAGACCTCACTTGCGAACTTGCATTGAATGCGACATTTGTTGGGCTCAAATTAGCTAGCAATGGACTAAGTTGACCGTTAAAACCGGGACTGTTCATCATTACTTGATTGTTAGGGGACAAGAATTGAGCACCAGGACTGTGCTGTGATTGTATTATTTTTCCTTGTGGATTCTGCGCTCTGATAACTACTCCACTGTTGGCACCCGCCGTAAATACGCCGGGATTCTGCACTGGTGTCAAGACATTTTGTCCATTTACCGTTTGTAATTGTAACTGAACAGGCATTCCAGTAGAGTTATCCTGAATTATCGCTGTGCCATCCGCAGTCATGACCATTCCACCCAGATTTGGCACAATAAATTGTTGAAAAGCTGGAAAATTTTGCATTACGCTACTAGCATTATTTATAAGATTCACTGGCTGCAGTAAATTAATTTGCTGTGATGGTGATGTATTTGTAATTATTTGTTGAGATCCGAAGTTATTAGTATTTCCTTGGCCATTCATAACGATATGTGCCGGGGTGCCAGATTTTCCGGGAACTATAGTTAAAGCTTGGAGCACCGGAGTGGGAGAAATGTTATTGCTGGGAGACAACTGAAATCCACGCGGCGAGAACTGCGGGCTGGTGTTGTGCTGTGGCGAAGTATGATGTACCATCAAGTTGTTAGGGTTTTGAGGCGGCGCTGTAATCTGTAAAACATTCGTTATGTTCGGTGGCTGATTTTTCTTTTTCTTATTTCTCTTTTTCAGACTCTCGGGAGACAGCATCGCCACACCTTGGACGTAATTCTGGCCATTTTTAACGTCTATGGGGCGCGCGCTGTCGCTAGGGGACTGTCCGGGCACGATGCCGCCCGCCACTATCTGCGGCAGCACAGCGTTCGGCTGCACGACCTGTCCGTCGACGGCCATCATGGGCGACTGGAACACGAAGGGCGCGGGCAGCGTGTTGACCACCACGGCGGGCGGGTTGACGAGCGGCGGCACAGCGCCAGGAAGCGGCGCGACGCCGGCGCCGGCTCCGCTGTGCCCGGCCGACGTCGTGCTGGTCTTGGGCGGCGGCGGCGGCATCTGGTTGCTCGACACGATTATTTGTCCGGTAGACGATATGAGAATTTGCCCTGGTGTCGCCCTTCTCGGCAATGGCGGTTGTGTAGGTTGTTGATTGTTGGTAGTTTCTAATTTCGAAGGTAAGCTGCCGATAACGTTTTGCACCATTTCCAAAGGTGATTTAGAAATCATATTTTGAGCCGTCGTCCCGGCTATGTGCAACGGGTAACTTGTTGGTAAATTGACGGAGTTTATAAATGGATCAGGCTGGTTATTGGGAATAGCGTATGTGGTCGCTAAATTGACGCTAGGCGGAGGTGGTGGTCGGATAAAGTTTGCTTGAGATGCGTTAATAGAGGTGGTGGCCGTGTTGGCTTTGCCTGCTAGAACTGACGTCATTGTATCACGGGTGACGGAAAATCCACTCGCCATTGTCGTTACAAAAGTTTGTACGTAACACGCCTGTATCAAAGAGTGCGCAGGACCGCCTCCTAAGTGAGGAGGTGGACAATAACCTGGCATACTATTTTCCATTCGTCGCCGATCAGGTCTATAAACTTCTTGCGGTGCCCTCAACCCCGGTTTCACTCCCACCATTGATATGTTGTCCACTTCCATTAAATTTTTATTTACATTGTGATTTGATATGAAATGCATCATTTGTGTTCCCGTTATCGACTGGTTGCTAGGAGGTCCAGGAGAGTTGTAATGGTAAGTCTGACTGCTGCCGGGCGTCGGCGGATTACTATTGAAGTTATCTCTATAGGAGCCGGAGTTGGAATACGCGGGGCTGGGCATGGGGAAGGCGCAGTGGGGCGCGTGCGAGCCGCCGCTGCCGCCGCTGCCGCCGCTGTGCGGCGTGTCGGTGCTGCGCGAGCTGCTGGACAGCGTGGGCGACGGCTCGGGCGGCTGAAGCCGCTCCGTGGGCGACACGTTGCTGGTGCTCACGGTGCCAGCTTGTATAGGCCCGCAGTTGTCATTGATGATCGGACTTCGCTCGATGAATGTCGACGACGTCACGGGATTATCCTCGAAGCAGTGTTTAGGACTAGACGTAGCGACGTTACCCTCCAAATCTCCTCTATAAATATTATTTTTTATATATTTTAGCCTCATTGCATTTTCAGCGAAATCTGGACTGCCTTTCATTGGTATGTTACATCCTTTATAACAGTGAGGTGAGTTTTCACTATTTTTATCCGATAAAACACTACTATCGGGTGTATTATTTGGAGATGGCGATGGATTGGGTATCATGTTATTTTTATAGTTCATTTCAGCTCTTATAGTAGGCTTACACGATTTATCAACTTGATTTTGAGAAGTATAGCAATTGTTGCAGTTATCAAACTGATTGCTGTCTAGAGATGAATTTATTCCTACTTGTCTAGAAATTGTATTGTTCAACAAAACTGTCTGTTGTGCTAGATATCCATTGGGATCATCCATGAAAGAAGGCACGTTATTGTTTGCGCCTTCTTCACGTTTTGAATCTTGGATAATCTTCATGCCGTTACTACCAAAAGCCATCACTTTGCCATCATTGGCGCCTGCCTTCTTTTTAGAGCCTTTATTATTGTTCTTCAGCTTTTTCTTGTTTACGTCGACAGCTGGCCATTGCTGACCGAGCATGTTGTAATGTTGCGGTAGGGGCGGCACTCTCGAACACATTGCTTGGTTCATCGTTTGTTCATTACTTGAGAAAGAACTGTATGAACCCGTAGAGTCATCTGATATGTTAGTGTTCGATTCGTCGAAATCAATGTTTTCCATTTTCTGTGGCTTTTGAGGACTAGTGATAGGAGCGCTGGAGTCAGTTCGCTTTACCTGCCAAGGAGGCGTTTTAGCAGGATTGGTTTTCACAACTGCGCCATTTTGAATAACCAATTGACCTTGGGGCACAAACTGAGGCTGGTTCTGCGGTCTAAATTGAGTACCATTGTCAGCTAGCTGTGTTCTAAAACCTTTCATAGCCAATTCTATCTGTTTTTGGTTTTGTTGAATAAATATTTGCTGCTGTTCATTAATTTTCTGCATAACTTCTGGCGTCAATGGTTGATTTAATCCACAGAATATTTGAGATTCTTCTTTGACTGGAAACTTGACAGGATTGTTATTCTGGTTACTGGCCATTTCTTTCTTCTCTTCTTTATATGTCTGATCTACCATATTTTGGGGAATGACATTTAAACTTTTTAAAGTGGCATTTTGTTTATTGTAACCAGTGTTCACACCTATGATTTGTCCATTAGTGCCAAGAACGGGTAAACCAACATTGACAGGCGGAGTGCCCGGTACGGAAGACGTTTGGTTTTGTTTCTGGCGGTCGAGATTCTCTTGTTGTTGTTGTTGTTGCGTTATCCAGCCGCTACTGACTGTGAGGTAGTGCGAACTTCTTTGTACTTGTGTTTCTTGCTTAATGTCATCCTGCTGGATGGTGTTTATGACGTTTTGCTGCTGCATGGATGCGAAAGGGATGCCGGGTTGGACGTTGTTTCGTTGCGGACTCACCCCAGGCGATACGGTCCTGTTATGTTCGATATCTTGAGACTGAAATTAAAAAAAACAAAACATGGCGTTATAAATGTCTAAGTTAGGAAGTAAACGCTCATTTGATTAGACATCCAATTACTTGCGGGCTGAAAAATATAACTTGTTATTCTACCAAACACTTAATTACTTCTGTATAAAAGACGAAAGATATTTATTTTAACATTTTCTCCGTGTTTGTCGCAGGCACAAAAATAACTTTAAAATCAAATAATAAATTGCTCTCTGTACTTTTCGCAAAACTCAGGTTTTACTCCGAAACAAAAAAAAAACACAGCGTATTGAAGTATACCTACATTTACCTTTAGATCGATGAAAGGTCGGTCTCTCTGCATCATCAGTTGAGTCACGCTCATATTCGGTGGGAAACCAGGCCGCTTCTTCATTTTCTTCTTTAATAAAGCAACTTCTGATCCAGTCACTAAAAAGTAAAAAATATATATATTTATAACTATGTACTAATACGAAAATGAGACGAAATTGAGTAGCTCGATAATCTAGTGGGCTTGAGCAATATATGTAGCTACTAGTCGCTTCACATGCGTAAGTGCTACTTAAGCATGTAAAGCAACATGGGGCGCGGTCCCTTCTGGGATTGGTGACCACAAGTGGCATAAAAATATCTCAAGCTCCTCCTTGCCTCGTAAGGCGTGATAGATAAGCCTTTGGTCCCGGTCCCGGCTGTCATCATTGTTGATGATGACAGTCGTTAAGCTATGTCAAATACTTGAAAAATTTGGTCTGACGTTGGTCACTTACACACACTTTTGTAGAGACCAACACCGATGACAATACAAAAATAAACAAAAACAATAAATAAATTTTGCTGTTCAAAAACTACTAAAAAAAGTCCGTTTAATCTTCAAACGTTCAAAAGTCAAACAAATAAGATCGATGTAGTGATAAAATAATAAGTGCTTAATACAATGTACACAACGTCATTGAGGAGGAGAGCGGGGATCGACCGCCCGAGTGACTTTGCACCGTTCTCCAGACGACCTAATAATTTAAAAGAATATTAAGACGCTTCGCAATGTCATTTGCTCGCACAACCCTTTTTATGAGCGGCGTATATTTAAATTAATTTTAGCGTAAAAATATTTTTTTCTGTACACACTGTACTGACAATAATTCAGTAGAATAAGAAATCACCTAAGAGGAAAAATCTTCCTTTATAATATAAAGAAAATACACTAATCACGAGAACTATGGCGAGTGGGTAAATTAAACCATTGAGATCGATACCAGGATAAGTGATGATTTATTAGAAATGCTACTCGTAACTTATATACTAAGGAAATATACATAGGTATCGCATTGGTAGGGGAGATCGCTGATTTAGGAATACGTGTATATTCTTACGTGATGTACGTGTCTTGCTAAGTTAACAATATTTAAACACTTCCTGCAGGTACATCACGTTCGTATTCCTAAGGTCGCAATAGTACTCCCCCTTTTGTAAAAAATAAAAACAATTAACAATAAAATTAACGAAAAATTCATAAACTGTAACAACAATAAAATAACAAAAATGTAAAAACTGTAGCGAACGCAAATATACTAAATATATCCATCAATTGCATAGTGCACGTGCTGAAAAACGCTGTGTAGGCAAATATTTCTGCGCGGCAAATTATGCGTTTATGCATTGACATTGACCCTGTGAATCGTTTTTTTTCCTTATACATAGTTGGTAGATATTGCAAACTTCTTATATCTCTTAATATACATCTTGTCAATATGGTCTTGATGTGCAGTCTGAGCTTCTCGTATAGATACGTTTTCACTTGCCAGTTGTTTCAATCCCAGTGAGTCGGGAGATAATTTCTGCTTGCTCGTAGTCTTTTGTGAGACTGTAGAGAGCGATGTCGACTAGCGCCGGTGGAAGTCCTGCCGAAGTGCTCCGCTGAAGAGTGGCCACTCTTTAAAAATTTCTAAGCGTGAGCTCGGCGGCTGTGCCGGACGTTATAATTGTCGAAAATAAACATTGTGGGTGCTCTGCTCAGGACCAGGAGCTCGGTGCGTCGGCTGCTGTGGCCCTGGAGTATGACCCGTTTGCTGGCTTGCTCTTGAGACTGCTTGCTGTGAACCATTTGCTGCATCTTGAGAGACGTAATTTTCAGTTAAAGTAGTGCTTTTGTGATCGCCATTTTACTTAAATGTTTTCTTGTCAATATGTTGATCGCTGTTCCATCTTAAAGTTGTTCGCTCTTTTGCTTGCAGGCTTCAAAGTTATCAATTTATTGTCCTTGTTTGCCATGAAATCTATACCACTGTGTAAGTCGGTAGCAATTAGGCATTAGAACTTAATGATATCACGAAATGCGGTGCAAGATTCTTTGTTGCCAAATAAATTCTTCTTCAAATAATAGGCAAATATTTATATTCTTTCTCATTACGCCTTTTTTAACAACATACGGCCATCGGCGGCCTTGCGATCTTGACCTCGTTCAATTATTTGTTGTAGTTGCACTTTCGTTCGTTGTTGATTCCATGTGAAGTGATGCGATTTGTGACGTCAAATGCGTCATCATATAGATATCAGCTGTTCACGTTGCGTAATTGTTTCTATTGTATTTAATAATTTCGTTGATCCTCTGTGACATCATTTTCTTTATAATTCTGCCGCTCGCGATGAATTTTTCTTCTGTGCATGCGCTTTCTTATTTTTCTTGAAGTTGACGGCTACAGCTTGCGGTTGCGCTGATATTTCCCGGATTTTTCTTTGCCTCGTGGTTGCCTGGTAGTTCCTGTGCCTCCTGTTTTATGAGTTTATGACCGTTCAGCTATGGTGCAGGATTCGATCAATGAATCGTGTGAGCCGGTGTTGATTCCTTTTTTCAGCGTGGTTGGAGCCATTTTTGATGGTACTTGTTGTCCTTGTGGTTCTGGTTACTGCCGGAGTGCCTCTTGCATTTTCAAACCGGTGAGACCCGCTTGTGGGAAGCCGGTGAAAATGTGCACGTTGATTTATTCGTTCTTCAGGCTTGCGTCGTCTGGGTCTTCGGTTGAGGCGCGTATCCATCACGTCGGACTACATCACGTCGGTTAGATCACGTCGGTTAGATCACGTCGGGTGATCACGTCGGGGTCACCAATTATGGCGAGTGGGTAAATTAAACCATTGAGATCGATACCAGGATAAGTGATGATTTATTAGAAATGCTACTCGTAACTTATATACTAAGGAAATATACATAGGTATCGCATTGGTAGGGGAGATCGCTGATTTAGGAATACGTGTATATTCTTACGTGATGTACGTGTCTTGCTAAGTTAACAATATTTAAACACTTCCTGCAGGTACATCACGTTCGTATTCCTAAGGTCGCAATAAGAACCAGTCATATGATATTATGATACTTACATAAATCATATTATTATTGAATATAAATACAAGCATGTTCAATGCCTGCAATAGTAATATATTTAGATATTATAATTTAAATTAATATAAAATTATGAATGACATATATTTTCTTAACAGAACGCTTAAAATTAAATACCTAAATTGAACCAATCAAAAGCAAGATATCCAATACAAACTGCGAACGACCCAAATTGTTGACGAGGGAAATGGAATATAAGCGGGACCGCATCAAATCGGAAGCGGAGAGAGGCCCAGTAATAGACCCATTGGTATTTAAACCGAGGAAGATTAGCGTTTAAATAGCCTATAAGCACGGTTTGTAAAGTCCAATCTCGTCGGCCAGATCACAAACTAATTAAAACTTATAATTAATTTGCAACGAGTTTTTACAGCAATCTTAACTCGTGTATTGAACATAAACTATACTTTTATAATCTGTTCGAGTTTGACGAGCTTTAAAAGTCAGCTTCGTAATTCAATAGCGCTTCATAATTAGTTAGCGAGCCGAGTATAATACCGTTATCTATTTGCACATTATCTGGCAGATTTGCAATTAAAATACGGGTTGTGTGCGAAGTGAGTCGAGGGTGGTCTCCGAGGCGCCAGGGCGGGGTGGCGTGGAATGGGGTGTCCGCGGCCGGAGGTGGCGCGACTCGTCAGATCAATAGTCGGCGGGGCGCCCACGCCACGGGCCGCTCTGCACCACCACCGATTGTTTCAAATTACACCCGCCTTTGTTCCTGCCACTGATCGAGTTGCCTGCGTTTTTGTTTGTTCTAAACGGTCGACTTCCTTTACGGTAATTACGCAATTTTGTGGCTTACTCTACAAACTTTCACATTTGACATTTTAACACTACTAATGCTACTTTGTAAAAGCTCATAAACAATGTTAATCAAATACTCTGATTTTACTGTAATAAGGTCATCGTTAGAAATGATAACATTGACACTGTCCTTTTATCTAAAAACATTTAACAAATCGTAAATTGATTGATACATTATATGTATAATAGTACAATTATTTAGTAGATATTTGTTTAGACCGTAAAACAGCGGTAGCATATTACAGGTGGAGACGTGACTGCGAGGATTGCAGGGGGTGTTGGGTGCAATGCAGGTTGTTACTCCCGGACGGACGGCTGACGAAGTGCAGTTACCCGCTATTCATGCCACACTAAATGCGCCCCGCACCCCTTTCCTCTGACTGCCACTTAACAACAAAGAGACCGCTCTACCCTCTTTGTTACAAGAAACAACTCAGCGCTCCGTCCTTAAAGCAACCACTTTTCAGTGTTGCTTTAGACTCTTTAGAAATAGACAGCGAGACTTATTTCGCTTTTACAGCGCTACCGACAAAGGTTCAAACCGATATAATATACTCACTGGGACTCCACTAAAAAGATTAATATTATATACACTAGCTTTCACCCGTAGCTTCGCTCGCGTAAGTGTCGATTACTCAGGAACAGTACCTTTTTCTGCGAAGTAGTTAAGACGTGAAAGCGTAACGAACAAACCCACATTTGCTTTAACGTATATTAGTATTACAAAGTAAAAAGTAAATCAAGCAAACTACCGATATAAAGCACTAAAACATACCACTCTCTCATCTGCATTACAAAAAAAGAAACCTGTTAAGATACATGGCAAAGGAGGGGGATGTGTGACCTTTGCCATTAAACAATATCATCTGTCATGCATACATTCATCTGCCCCTAAGATTGACATTC
This sequence comes from Rhodophaea formosa, assembly GCA_963082605.1. Taxonomy (NCBI): domain Eukaryota; kingdom Metazoa; phylum Arthropoda; class Insecta; order Lepidoptera; family Pyralidae; genus Rhodophaea; species Rhodophaea formosa. The sequence continues at coordinate 11,840,810 of OY720206.1, read as the reverse complement.
TATGACATTTTCCTTTCACCCTTTTTTTATTGTTCATTAGTCCATCCTCTCTCATCCGTATTGAAAATCCTGATGCATTTGCACAGGATTTTCATGATACATCTGAAGTCCATGAGTAATTAAATCAGTAATTAAATGATCCCTCATAATTGTCACCTCACAATGGATTTTCAAAACAGGCGGCGGCAGGTCAGCCTTGGCTGGCGGACAAGGGCTGGTTTCCTGGATAATTCCGTTCGGTTCACACTCGTGTAATTGGATGAAGGAGGGCCGGCGCGGAGATTGCGCCCGGAACACCCGTCCGCTAATCGGATAATAATGCTACCGGCCAGTCTACTATGAGATGAAACTGTGAGCTAAACCTTTAGAGAAACATGTTTAACTTTTATATTATTCTAGCAACGATCGCCTTATCTCGTTGCTAGAATAATTTAAAAGTGCTCGTAAATAGTGGGGCATTTTACGTGACGGCAAGCCCATATTCCAGCCAAACAATAAGAAAAGCCCACAGAAGCCGGCAACGGCAGCTATAACGTTAACCGTGATTCTTGCAGTTAATTTAGAACATTAATTATTCACACTCTATGCGAAGCTGGAATTAATACAAATCCATTATTCCATCATCACTTAATTTTAAGTCTATGACATCAATAACTTAATACTACTGGCTTTAGCAATCATAAATCAAAGCCAGCTATAATAACTTAAATGAGATTAGGATTTATCCCTTTGTCCCAGACGAATAAAATCAGAATCGAGAACCTCGACTCGATGGCTCTACTACAATAAACATGGATTCAAGACAATATACCCTCTGTTATTTCGCCGACCGTTTACTCCTCAACTCACACCACTGCCCGCCCCCTCCTTATGACATGAATAACAATTTGTTTATTGTTATCTCATTTCTTCGTGTTTACTCCCAGATTGAAGATTAAATTTCCCTGAATAATATATTTACCGTGACGTCGCTTTTAGCCAAATTGAAAAATCAATAACTTGTCACTTTGTAAGCCTCGTTGCATTTGTAGTCTTGCTAAGCATTATTTTTAAAAATTAATAAAGAAGAACTCCATATATATTTTTAACTTTTACTTAACAATATACATGAGCTTTGCACTACGTAAACATAGAAAAAATTCCAAGTACGAGTTGAGCTCGCCCATGAAGGGTTCCGTAGAAGCAAGCTTGAATAGCCAAAAACCTCTATAATTTTTCGCCAGCAAAGGTAACTTTGTTTTTTTATAGTGTTTGTATGAATGACGAAGTTATTTTTGCGGTTAATGAAAAAGTGCTATATTTTAATAAGTTTGTTTTAGTACTTATCTCTGATAGTTTTCCTTACAACTTTATATATGTATTACTGCTGTAATTTTTTCCATATATAACCGTTTAGCAAATAGAGGGGGGAGGGAGGACACGTACCTCTTTGTTCTGAAATATGTACTTAAAATATTTCAGAAACGGATCCCTAAATCGAAAAATGGTGTTCTCAACCTCATAATGTTTTTTAAAGACCTATTTAACAATACCCCACACTATGGGTTAGTGGGGAAAATAAAAAATTACTCCCACTTTACTTGTATGGAAGCTATCCTAAAAAAATATTTCAAGATTTTTTCTACCACTTGTCATGATTAATATACATACTCTTACCAAATTACAGCTTTCTAGTACTTAGTCTCTCGAGTAAAACCGCGGACGGACAGACAGACAGACATTGCGAGACTATAAGGGTTCCTTGTTTACTACGGAACCCTAAAAACACGTTGTATGTGTTTGCCTTCACACCTTAAATCGGTAATAAATCAAAAAAGAGCCTGCATAGAGATACTTTTCACGTCATTTAAGCTGGCATAGGTCAAATCTGACGGGCCTACTCTCGTAGGAATTTAGCAAATGGAGTAACCAAAAAGTTTGACGAATTGCTACACTATGAATACCTACGAAAAATAAGTTTCGCATAATATTGATACTGGTATCGACTTGAAATTTCGTTTACAAAAAGGAAAGACAATGAAAATCATATTTGTTTTTAACTCCGAACCTAAACGACGAGTGAAGTAAGTACACTGTACTTCCTTTTTCAAGACTTTACTCTCTCGGGAAAGCTATAATATAAATAGCCGAGTTATATAATAACATCGATCGATGCTTAGTACTCGAAAAATAATAATAGATATTTGTAAACCATCAAGTTCAGAAATTGTCTAAGCACTTATTATCTAAAAAATCCTTCTTATGATTAACAAATTTAAAGGGTGCTAATTAAACAAGCCTTTTTTTTAACAGCATTATTTGCCTCTTAAAATCTACATTGCCTTCTAAATTACTAAATCAGCCACATTTAACGAGTATCTGAATAATACTATCTTAGCTACTAGTTATTTTCTTAGAAAGCCACTTTAAATACAACTCAGCATGGTAACTTTTTAAACTTTCACGGTTATCAACATTAGAATTAAACATTTCGGGATATTTACCGTGGTTATTGCGGTTTACCCGCAAATTCTTCAGTTCCTTCGTGATCATGGTCCATGTAACTGGACCGAAATATCGAAAACTCAAAGAAACCACAATAATCACGGTAAATATCCCGAAATGTTTAATTCTAACTCAGCATGGTGGTTATTTTTTAGCATCTAGATTTATAACATGCATTCAAACAGTAAGCTTCAAAAATATTAATATATGGCATCAAAAAATTTTAAATATATTAATTGGCTTCTACTTAATTTTTTTACTTAGCACTGTAAAATATAACTCATCCCCTATTATTTAATCGTCAAAATTTATCCAACATTGTCATTAAATAGTAAATTATTATAAAAATAATAGTAAATTAAGAGTCGTGCGGTTCTTTTTTATATATGTTTGATAGCAGACGAGGAAGCCATCTGATGGAAAGTAGTCACCGACGCCGGATATCTGTAAGACCAAAGGAGGTGCTGATGCTTTGCCGACTCTTAAGATACCTGTAAACACGCCTTTTGAAGAAACCTAAGTCTTAGTACGCAGGGAAAATCTCGGGAAGGAACCCATTCCACAATCCTGTTGAACGTTTGAAAAACCACGTGGAGCTCTGACATGTCGAATGGGATAGACTTTACTTCTATGGCAGGCTGTGCTTTGTTAGAAAGGAGACGGTTGCACCAATTCAAAAAGTTCTTCAGAACACTCCCCTTAGCATAGACGGTAGATCACACACAGAGGGCCAACGGCTCTCCAGAGGCTGAGGGTGTCTCTGACTGTGGGATCGTCGATAATACGAACTGCCCGGCGTGGACGAAGTCAAGAGGAAGGAGTTGATATTGAGGTGCACCAGAATAGAATATTTTTTTTTAAAAATCTATTTTTGTACAGTTATTTTGGCTATTTTTTCTCCCCATGGTGAGATGTCGTAAACGAAATATTAGACGAATATTGAGGTATAAAATTGAAAAAAAGGGATTACATGATATTTGCCTAGACTCTCCTTCTCCCCAGCTCAAACACCCGACACAAAATTTTCCAGTTGCTATTTTAATGATAAAAGAATTTGATGTTTATTTTACATTCTAAGTTATATATAATATATGATGTTGTCTATGGAAGCTAGAATATTATATTTTTGAGGACCTTATGTTGAAGCTGTAAAACGTAAAATGGAGACCAAATGTAAAATCCGTGGCCGAGTTAGTAAATTAGGTGGCATTATAGTATAAATATGAAGGACAAGTCCTAATAATTGATGATCTTTACTTGATGCTTTCCATAGAATATTTAGTTGGCGTTGTAAAAAAGACAAATTAGTTTATTAGAGGCTAGGTCATTTTCCCGTTGCGTAGTCATAAAATTATTAAGTTTGATCACGTGGCCAATAAATAATTTTGTGGCTTGACTTATCATCATCATCATCAGGTCTTTCTAGTCTCCACTGCAGGAGCACGACCCTCTCTGTACTACCAGAGCCATTTACTAGCCTGAGTAGTCAGAGGATTTGGCCTACACTCTCCACGCTGGCCGGACGGGTTGGAGAGGTCTCTTTGATGTTAATAAGCTTTGTTTAGCTTGTGTTTCCTAAGTCGCCTTTTACGACATCCACGGGATGACTTGGAGTGGCCCTATTCTACTCTGCCGGGAACCACACGGCTTGACTTATAATTTCCCAAATTTAAAGGTATGAAGTAAGATGTAATAATACCCGTTTGATACAAATGCCATTTGCCTTATTCTACATGGGATAGCTTTTCTCTACTTTCAAGGTCACTGATTTTTAAGGAAGCACAAACAACTTTATTATGTTGTAGCAATTATTAAATCCAAGGAATATTAGGTGTTTTGTAAGCACGGAAAATTATAAATACCTTTCTTCTGATCTGTTTGAGTAGGTGGCGGCGTTGCAGGCGACTGCGCCCGCGCTTGTAGCGTCGCCAGCAGTTTCCGCTTGTGGTTGCACAGTTTTGTCAACTCTGCACCAGATCCCGGTTGGTACGGCTTGCTTATAACCTGTGAATCAGCAAAAAAAAAACAACTTGTTATATTTGCCCTTTCTTTCTTTCTTTAGGTTTACGGCTCCATCGTTTTTGGCCTAAACGATGATTTATTTTACATACATTTATTTGTCCAATTTAAGTGTCAGTTGTGACAGTAAAGAGCTTCCTAACCCTTATTAAACTTTTAATTAAACTAACATGAACTTTTAATATTTAGATGCAAGGTGTTATTTAACCCATCCATCAGTCATGGACAGTGAAAAGACGACCATTAAAATGATATTGTTGCAAATTAAAACATGTTTTTCACATCGTAGGATAACGACATGGATAAAGAAACTTCAGTAAAAAGATCCGATCTGAATAAATTACTTTAGTAAATGTCAATGGGATTTATCAACTAAACCGCTAACTTACTAGGTACAATAAGATGCATTACACCAAGTACATTTACTTTTACACAGAGTTATAAATATTTATGTAAAACCCACTAATCAACATGAACAAGAATTATATCTGAATCTTAATCGAACCGAACGTTTCGTTTGCACATACAAAATTATGAACCTATGTATATGAATAAGTTTTGGTTTCTAATCATCAATCTCTATTATAGGGAACAGGCAGACAACAAGAACCGTTAATAAATTATTTCCATCGTATTGTTAACTAACCAGTGTCGATATATGCACGCCTCCGGCGGTGTTATGAGTTTAGCCAATCATCAACCGTTGCATTTCCTGATTTCACGCCAGCGAGCGCCGGTTATGATCTACTTCGCATATCTAACACAATACACTGGACTGGACTCATTCGTCTGTTTTATACTCGTGAATATAATAAAATAACGCTTTACCTTCGATTTACTTTTCTGATTCGTTACACCGAATATTTATGGTTTCGCGGAAACTAGGTTAATCTTGCTTGACTCAGTCATCGTCTCAAAGAAACTTTTATCCTCTTATGACTTATTATGAGTCACAAAACGCGGCCACCCCGTTGAATAAAATTGATTTAAAGTATGCATGAGTGGCTTCGTGACTAATGGGTAGGCAGTATACGATTAATTAAAGTGTTATAGGATAAGTATGAATCGAGCTCATTCTGATTCCGATAGTGGTGTTCCCAATCTGTGAACACGTCGGCTATTCATTACAGTGTGGACGCCCACTGTGCACGGCTGCACACGCAAATTGCTCCACGCTCGCCCGCTGACACAGCTGCATGCGAGTGCCTAATGTTTGAACAAAACGAGGAAATTGCAGCTCTCTCCACCTCAGCCTGAGCTGCGTGAGAGCTACCGTGCTAACAAAATAAGTAATTTCACAAACCGCAAACTAAAGTACTCTGTTAACGATGCACGATAAATGGTCTTTATGCAAGTCAATCCAATTGTATTATGAGTATAACAAGGTCTTTAGTCTAGTTGGCCGATAAATTAACTATTTTTGCTAATACGAAATTAGTGCAGTCTCTACCTGAGACTTACTAATGTGTTCACCCAATTATATATAGACAAATACCTGTTTATACATATACACTTTTTTCTTTTTAAGATTCCGTATGCAAAGGGTAAAAACTAGGGATATTAGCAGTTTAAAAAGAGAAAAATTCAAATTTCTTATGCAACTGGAACAAAATCATTTGGTATGTTAAGTACCATTAAAATATGTGATTGGTGGGTATTTTATTACTTTATTTATTACCCATGAATATTTCCTTTTTTTGAGAGGTGATACTTTGAGACTTTTCAATTCCATTTATCATTAAAGAATTGGTATAAAAGTACCCGCTATTTTTGTTAATTTGTAAGAATATAGAACCCTAATATTTGGAAACGTGTGATAATATAAATTTTTACATTTTTCCAAAGAAAAAAAATAATATAATGTAAAATATTCTGATAAAAATGAAAAAAATTAAGTTTCTGTTCGTCTTTAATGTATTTGCCTTAAATATAAATAAAAACATTCTTTACAAAAATTATACTTTTTACATATAGTTTATAGTGTTACTAAATATAATAAATTTAAAGATAATTATATAAACATCTATGTGTTTAACTAGATGGCTATAAAATGTGGTAATTTTTACCCGATGGCGACCGTTTGTGTTCGCATTTGCCTAGCGATGAACTCGGGGTTAATTTTACATATAAATAGTTAGTTTCTTCTTTTAACTATTATGAAGAAGATTATTATTATTTATTTATCCCATTGCCTAATCCTTAATTTTCCAAACCAATTTAAATAACATGCAAATCAAATACTCGACCTTGTTAGGTTGATGGAGACCTATCTGTTCACGAGTACTAGCTTTTTTAATGGAACTACATAGGCAATAATTAATGGATTCATGCTGCGAGCAGGAGGCCGTGTCCGTCCTTGTACCACTTACAGTACAATCACACGCAGTCAAACATCATATTATCGCCAACATGAATGTGAATAAAATTCTTTTTGGTTACAAATCGACATGTTTACTAATGCTATAACTCTGGCAAAATGTCACATTACTCAAAGCATAAACAAGTTTGAAAGCGAGTTCTTAAATAATGATTTATATACATAGGAGATACTTTACATGTTAGTTAGTTTAGGGTACCTCATGTGTTGATAAATGGAACAAAATGTACCGCAACAATGAGACAATGCCGGCAATGTAGCGGTGAGTACCAATAGCAAATTTTAATGAGATGTCCGTCTGTTTGATAGATAAACCGGCGCAACAATACATCGGGTCATTGCAATATGAAACCAATCAACGTGATGGACGCACCTACCCTACCGGCACGTCCCAACAGCATCGAACATGTCAAGGTAACTAATGACTGCGCTCTAATTAATAGATACATTTCGCTATTGAATAATTCATACGATTGCTGTCATGCTGGGACGTACAAGTACAACAGCGGTTTCCCCAACAAGTATACGCACACGCTGATGTTTCTCGCTATTTTTCTATTAGATACTACTTAGTCATTAGGTAGAATAGTATCATATTAACGATGTCAGATGTAGGAAAATGGGTGCAGCAAACCGTACCCCTCCTGACCTGACTGAACTAGCCACTCTACATACTTATTGTAAAATAGATTAGACTCATGAAACCCGACGCCTTTTAAAAATCGACATAAGGTATTGAGGGCAAACAAACAGATCATTGGATTGGAGCGTGGTTACGTTTGGAAAGCTTAATTCTCTCCAATTTTCGTGTATTTTTACTAACTTATTCTTATTGAATCAAGAAATAAGGTGTGGGGCAAAAATACACGCAGGCAGGATTCTTTCCCATATCTTATTTGTTGATTTAATAAGAATATATCAGACTAGCATTAAGAACGCGTAAAAATATGTCAATCTGACTGCTCTACTAATGCAATCAGGGTTTACTCCCCACGACAGCTCAGCCACTGGCGCCACTGGTTGCATAATACGTACAAATGTTGATCTAATGGAGAAGTTGTGAAGAATTGTTGATTAAATTGCCTGCGAAGTCGGTTTGATTTACGAGTAGCTAGCAAATGCGCTAACTAACCGTACATGGCTGCGTCATCTAAACTGCAATACGGCTGGTTTGCCGTCAATCCATAAAGAGCCCAGCTAAATAACTTTTTACAGAAGTTGCTACTTGAGAAGGCTCCTCAATTAAGTATTTAGCAGTAAGTATCACTTTTGCCTTAGCGAATTATATTTATATGATAATGTAGTTAACAGTGCACACACAAATATTGACTGATTAACTTAATTCCAAGTTTATAACTTTCTCAACTTTGTGCTACTCCTGAGGGGCCCGAAAGTATGGGATTTTTTTCAGTTTTTTCTTACTACTTTCCGGCCTCCCAGAAGTAGCACAAGGTTAAGGTTGCAAACTTGGGCGTAGGCTATTTTTAGCGGTCTCTACAATACAAAAGAATCACCGTTACATGCGCGTTTGCAATATTAAATGTCGATTTTGACTGGCCTACTCGTTTAAAATAACAAAATTACTGAAACAATTGAGGAGAGTTAAAAGTACTCGTAAATTGACCGCACAGGCGGCGGCAGCGTTACAGTGCGGTCGTTTTATTTGCGTGCGGCAACAGAATGTCGAGTAATTTGTCGCCGTATCGTCGGGAGCCCGCCACTAATTAACGGGGACATTTACGGCTGCCAAACTTGCCTATATCAGTACTTCCACCTCACCTCCCCGTGGGCGTGTGCATGCCCTCGCAACTTACTGTCTCAGCTTTAATAAATTGAGCTTCATTGTAACAGCTGCGGTTCCAGACAACAACAGTTTCTATTGAAATGTGTGCAATTAACACACAATTTTAATTTGCCTCACGTGACCCTTTAACTTGTATAGAAGGCACAGTTAACAGGTACTTCATCAATTAAAAGAGGAAAAAATAAACAGATCCACATTTAAAAATAAATTATTCCAAAAGTAATTATCATATCGTTGAAAGGTAAGTGGCCGTAAGAGGTAGGTAATTGATGTTCCCCTCACACAAATCTCCATTTAGGTCAAGCACTGTGAAAAGATAAATAAATATCCACAGGGGTGGTGAAATAAGTTGGGGTAGAGGAATGAGATTAGCATCAGTCGTCGAGTAAGGCTGGCAAATCCGAAAAAGTCAATAAATAAATATCGGATGACAGCAATGACACGCAGCCACGCAGAAGCAGGCCCGTGAAGAGGTCGATTCACTGTGGTTTTACTTGCAAAACGAATGTAAATAAATAATTGCGCAGAAAGCTCGATAAATTATTTGATATAAGCAATTTTTTCACTCAAGTAGGTTCAGTAGTTTTGGCATGAAAGCGAGACAGGCAGGCAGAGTTACTTTCGCATTTATAATATTAGTAAGGATATGGATATTAGTATGGAATTATGTTTTTTTTCGAATTCAGCTTTAAAGATTTTTGATTTGACACACTATTGCTGAAAAAAAATAGGCAAGCTACTTTTCCTTATCTAGATTTAAAAAGCATTATTTTTTTTAAATAAGAAATAAGTAATTAGAAAATTCTCATGTCTTTAAAAGTTAGAAGAAATAGGAAGACATAGCAAGGCTGACATATAATAGGTAGGTGCCTACTTGCAATATGTATGGCCAAACCATGTGTATAAAAATAACGGTGATAGGTTCAGTTCATGACGTGAAAGCGCAGCAAACATATAAATAAACCATTAAACTCGTTTTCGCATTTATTATACTATGAATATTATAAATGCGAAAACGAGAGTTATAATAATTAGGATTAATAAAATAAGTACATATGACACAAGAAACTTTTTTACTATTAGCTCTGAAAGATATTAAGCAATATTTAAGGTCAGACATCGACTTATTTACTCAAGATTAGAGTTTGTTTAACAACAAACAGTGCAACACTATTCTATTTGGTTTGGGGTGAGGGTCGTATTGAATTTTGGTATTGAATATCATCGGCCTTGACCTGAAAAAGAAACGTGAGGGGATGTTTGTCGAATCACCCTACATACACGTGGATACCTACTTGATAATGGTAAAACGCGATTCGGTAGGTTTTAAAGGGCTAGTGTGCAATAATAAGATAAAAATACACGTAGTGTAATTGATATCTTTAAATAATTAAAATACAATTAACCACAGTTTTTATCTTTTGGTTTTAGGTTCTGTCTACCCCGTGATTCACGGGGTAGACAGAACCTAAAACCAAAAGACCATATTGCAGTGGATTCCTGAATGGATGGTTTGAAAATACAAATGGAACCGGTGGCGCTGTCGGTATGGCACCAAATGTGATTAGACGATAAATCTCAAAAAGAAAAAAAAAATGTTAAATTAAGCGCTCCTTTTAAGGAAGGACGAAGCCTGTCGGGTTCGCTAGTAGTAGCATAAAATACACGAAAATTCTGAAACGCGGCTGTTGCAGTAACATATAATAAAAATAAATCTGTTAAAGACAATACCGTAGACCTGCAGGGCTAACATGCGCGCCACGACATATCTCTTAGAGGACATGACATATCTTGTCGAATTCGACAATTATGTCGAATACCCTAACATGCGCGCCATGAAAGAGAAGTATCTCGTCGTGACTTGGCTATCACTTCTCGAAACGTCAAGTTTTATTTTAAAATTGCAACACCGATATTCAGTGTGTTTTTTACAGCGTAACCATGGTTACTAAGGCGCGGAAAATAATAATGAAAAGATTTTTTTAAAACAAGAATAAAGATAAAGATGAAACTATTGTTAAATCTTATAGATTAAGAGCTAGCGAACCATCTGACTAACCCGTCTCCCACAAAGCTAGAAATTTTTTAAATGATATTTTATTGTCTGCTAATTATAAAAGTACCGGTCTGGTAGGTATATCGCGGTTGCGTCATCATCCTTTAAATTTTTGAAAATGCAAAAAAAAATTTTTTCTTAACCTTCTGCCACAAGGCTACAATTTTAATATATTATAATTTAAGTATGTTTAAGTCTAAAAAAAAATCGCCAACCTCTTTTGAGGGTTGCAAGTGTGTGCCAGACGATAGCAAAGTTGTCATTGGGACGGTAATTCATAACCTGCTGCCACAAGGCTACAATTTTGAGAGAACATTCTTTCAATTGTTTAAAAAATATATGTAAACAGCCAGACCATTCTAGCGGTTGCAAGTACCTGCCAGACGACGTGGAAGAGCTCGTGACCCACCTGACTAACCCGTTTCCCACAAGGCTAAAATTTTAATATTTTATAATTTAAGTATGTTTAAGTGTAAAAAAAAATTGCCAACCTATTTTGAGGGTTGCAAGTGTGTGCCAGACGATAGTAAAGTTGTCATTGGGACGGTAATTCATAACTTTCTGCCACAAGGCTACAATTTTAATATGTTATAATTTAAGTATGTCTAAGTCTAAAAAAAAATCGCCAACCTCTTTTGAGGGTTGCAAGTGTGTGCCAGACGATAGCAAAGTTGTCATTGGGACGGTAATTCATAACCTGCTGCCACAAGGCTACAATTTGAGGGAACATTCTTTTAATCGTTTAAAAAATATATGTAAACAGCTAGACCATTCTAGCGGTTGCAAGTACCTACCAGACGACTATATAATAGTCATGTCGCTCGACGGGAGTGCGCGCGCATCAGACTTGTAAGAGTTAGAAAGTTATTACAATACAATATTGTAGTGTTCGACGGCCTCCGTGGGGCAGTGGTTAATCTGCGGCAGGGGTGGACCCTAGTTCGATCTCCGGCCAGGTCATGATGAAAAAAGATCTTTTTCAAATTGTCCTGGGTTGTGGATATTTATCTTTATGAGTATCTATTATAAAATATAATATTATTGAGTTAGTATCCTACTAGTTCACAAATACCCTGAGTGGGGCTAGCTCAATCTATGTCATAATTTGTCCCTATAATTACACACTACCGCCCGCGGCTTCACCCGCGTGGATCTCGTTTTTCGCGACCAAAACTTATTTATGTCCTTATGTTTCAAAGTATCTCCATGCCACATTTTAGGCCAGCCGTTTCAGCTTGAAAAGGTAACAGATGGTAGATACAGTTACTATCGAATTTCCCTATATGTTATAAGTATGGATTAAGTTTTCGGCGTAGTTAAGAGTCGTTCACGCGGCAGTAACTATGGGGCTATGTTACGATAGTACCTACATAGAACCTAATAAGTGTTTTAACAGTGAGAAGGTACTTATTACTACGTATTTTAATCGTGTTTTAGGAACCCTGATATCAAAATTTCTGAGAAATCAGAATACCTACATATAAAAAAGATCGTTTTCCATTATGACCTGGCCGGAGATCGAACCAGGGTCCACCCCTGCCGCAGATTAACCACTGCCCCATGGAGGCCGTCAAACACTACAATAGATATATTGTTTCTTTCTAACTTTCTAACTCATACACGTCTGTTGCGCGCGCACTCCCGTCGAGCGACATGACTATTATATAGTCGTCTGGCAGGTACTTGCAACCGCTAGAATGGTCTGGCTGTTTACATATATTTTTTAAACAATTAAAAGAATGTTCCCTCAAAATTGTAGCCTTGTGGCAGCAGGTTATGAATTACCGTCCCAATGACAACTTTGCTATCGTTTGGCACACACTTGCAACCCTCAAAAGAGGTTGGCGATTTTTTTTTTAGACTTAGACATACTTAAATTATAACATATTAAAATTGTAGCCTTGTGGCAACAGGTTATGAATTACCGTCCCAATGACAACTTTGCTATCGTCTGGCACACACTTGCAACCCTCAAAAGAGGTTGGCGATTTTTTTTTAGACTTAGACATACTTAAATTATAACATATTAAAATTGTAGCCTTGTGGCAGAAAGTTATGAATTACCGTCCCAATGACAACTTTGCTATCGTCTGGCACACACTTGGAACCCTCAAAATAGGTTGGCAATTTTTTTTTACACTTAAACACACTTAAATTATAACATATTAAAATTTTAGCCTTGTGGGAAACGGGTTAGTCAGGTGGGTCACGAGCTCTTCCACGTCGTCTGACAGGTACTTGCAACCGCTAGAATGGTCTGGCTGTTTACATATATTTTTTAAACAATTGAAAGAATGTTCTCTCAAAATTGTAGCCTTGTGGCAGCAGGTTATGAATTACCGTCCCAATGACAACTTTGCTATCGTCTGGCACACACTTGCAACCCTCAAAAGAGGTTGGCGATTTTTTTTTAAACTTAAACATATTTAAATTATAATATATTAAAATTGTAGCCTTGTGGCAGAAGGTTACGAAAAAAATTTTTTTTGCATTTTCAAAAATTTAAAGGATGATGACGCAACCGCGATATACCTACCAGACCGGTACTTTTATAATTAGCAGACAATAAAATATCATTTAAAAAATTTCTAGCTTTGTGGGAGACGGGTTAGTCAGATGGTTCACGAGCTCTCCCACTATTACTATTATGATATCAAATGTCGTTGTAAGATGGCGGACATGACTTTTCATGAAAATTGACATGGGTGTAGTTATATGCGTTTTTCAGGATATAGATTTCAAAAACCGGCCAAGTGCGTGTCGGGCCACGCGCAGTATAGGGTTCCGTAGTTGCGAATGACAACTTTGAGTACACACTGTTTACACTCGCACCTCACAGTTTAACGACCAAAAACATCTAACAATAAAGATTGTATGAAATTTTACATTTTCCAGTACATTTTATAAGTTGGTTGCCTATAACTTTTTAGTTTGTACTTAGTACTTAGCTCTGATAGTTTTCCTTTCAACTTCAGTATATATACTACTGCTGTAATTTTTTTCACGTATCTATATATAACCGTTTAGGAGATAGAGGGGGGGGACACGTACCTCTAACAAAAATTTGCACTTTAAAACCAAATATTTCGGAAACGGATCCCTAAATCGAAAAATGGTGTTCTCAACCTCACAATATTTTTCAAAGACCTTTTTAATGATACCCCACAAGATGGGTAAGTAGAGAAAAAAAAATGACTCTCCCACTTTACTTGTATGGGAGCTACCCAAAAAAAATTTTTTTTTCAAGATTTTTTTCTACGACTTTTTTGCCATGATTAATATACATACTCATACCAAATTACAGCTTTCTAGTACTTATGGTCTCTGAGTAAAACCGCGGACGGACAGACAGACAGACAGACAGACAGACAGACAGACAGACAGACAGACAGACAGACATGGCGAAACTATAAGGGTTCCTAGTTTACTACGGAACCCTAAAAATGACGTCAGTTATAAAGCCAAGATGGCGGAAGCGATTTTTTGTGACAAATTATCATGGGTGTCATTATATAGATTTTTTGGGGTGTAGATTTCGAAAATGACGTCAATTTTAAAATCCAAGATGGCGGACACGACTTTTTATAAAATATCGACATGGGTATCGTTATGTGGGTTTTTAGGGATGTAGATTTTGAAAATGACGTCAGTTTTGGAATCCAAAACGAAGGACGTGACTTTTTCATTAAAAATCGACATGTGTATCGTTTTATGGGGTTTTCGAAGTGAAGTTCGTTTTAGATTTCAAAACCGACGTCATTTTCGAAATCTACGCCCCGGAAAACCAACAAGATGACAACCATGACAATTTTTCATGAGAATTCGCGTCCGCCATCTTGGATTTCAAAACTGACGTTATTTTCGAAATCTTCACCCTGGAAAACACAATTCCAGAAATGATGTAACTTTGGTAATCAATGTGTGTATCAATGCACCCTTTAAGCCTTTAAAAAGGTTTGAATAATATGCAAATTCAGTTCGGCCTAGGCCAAACTAGTTCATCCTGAAATAGGGTTTTGCCTGAAACATATAGATTATAGGTATCCAAAAAAAATACGAATACCTCAGTCTTTCATTTTAGCAGTTTGAACATTTTTGCAGGCACAAATTCGAGTGTTATATTTTCTCGTCGTTTGTCGTCGAAGAAAAATTCGACGACAATCTTATCGAATCCAAATGTAAAAAATCGATAAAATTTGAAGTGCATGTTAGAGACCGTCGACATAATGTCGTCAAGTCGTGGTCAAGTCTTCATTTGACAAAAGGACATGATTTAAGTGTGCTGCCATGTTACCGACTGTCGACATATAGAGATATGTCGTCACAAATCGAGAAAATGCCGCGACAAAATTTTGTCGTGGCGCGCATGTTAGCCCTGCTGGACGGTTGCGCACCTAAGACCTGTCATTGTATATGACTCCATTCAACATCGGCAGATCTCCTGCCTCACAATAGCCAATAAACAAAGCTTGTAGATGGCAGACAAAGCCACTGGCGAGTGCTATCCTAGCCAGCTATCTCGCTCGCCATCGACGCAGCGCGGCGAACCGTGTCGCTTACAACTGTCGGTAGATACATTTTATTGTGCCATAGCTACATTAACTAATGCATGCTAGCAGAGTGCTGTTTGGTAATATTAGCCTTCTATTTATTATATATATTAATATAAATATATAGCAACCATGAGCGAGATCTGCAGCACACCCTCTGCGGTTCTACGCTTTCTCGATGAGCTGGGTTGGCTCGGGTAAAATAACTGATGCAATCCGTAAAGGAAAGAGATCTTGGATCTCCTATCAACAGAAGACTGGAAACGGACACCTTCTGTTCACACACAATAGGCCCGAATAGGCCTAAGCGTGGAAAATAGCCAAAACGGTAAAAGTAAGCAGCAGTCTGTGTCTGCCTGAGGTACCGCAGCCACAACGCGTGGACCGATTTGGAGGCAGTTTTTAAGGTTCCGTAACCGAATAGCTAAAAACGGTACCCTTAGATTCCTAATGTCCGTCTGTCTGTCTGTCCGTATGTCACAGCCATTTTATTAGAAAACTAGCTGTTACCCGCGGCTTCGCCCGCGTAGTTTATATCATTCTCGGTACCCTTACCTATGTAAATGCAAAATTTCATGATGATCGGTTAAGTAGATACGGCGTGAAACCGTAACAAACAAACAAACTTTCGCATTTATAATATTAGTAGGGATAGGGATTTGGGACTATACTGTTGAAACTTGGTAGTAGATGTATTCTGTGCACCGCTTTATGATTTTTATACAAAAATAAATAATTAAGGGGAGCCCATGGAAATGAAACAAATTATTTTCTTTTATCCTATACGTGCGGGTAAAACTTACATTAGGATCCTATAAACATTTTTTCTCATTGTCATTAGTTTAAAAGACAGGCGCTTCCATAGTGGTAAAATGTGTCCCCCACCAGAGGTTTTTGGCTAATCTAAGCTTGCTTCTACGGAACCCTTCATTGGCATTTTTTTTGTTTGTTTGTTAGCAGGTTTCTTGGCTTCAGACAATCGTAAGTATTATAAAAATCAGTTCAGCCGTGGCGAACAAGATGCTCAGGGTTGGGGGCTACTTTTTTTATTTTATCCGACTTGTTAGTATGATGCATTCCAACACTCATGCGATTTAAAAGTTTACGAGTAAAGAATAGTTATATTTTAAGCAATATATTTTCATATTCTTTACAGTGAAAGATTGGGGTTGGCATGCAATTATATGGAAGGGGGTGACATGTATAAAAGAAAGAAGCAAAATAATTGAAGCTAGTTGTTTGATTTACGAGTAAGACCCGGGGCGGTGGTATCGCAACGGAATGTTACGTACGGCCCTGCGCCAGCGCAGCACGCTGTCGCCACTTTCACCACACTGTGGGAAAGTAGAGGGCATTTTAGAAACTAACTCAACGTTTAGTTTACACTTAATAGCTAACATTTACATTTGAAGCTCATGTTCTTTGTTTGTTTTCCATTATTCCAAAATTGCATTTGCACTTGCGCACTGCATCTGAGACTTGTGGGATACACTTGTATAAAATCTTTGGTAACGATTCAATAATGTGTTTCGCTTTGTTATGATTGGGCGCTACTAATAAAGATCACGACCTCGATTCTACGTTTAAATGTCACTTGATATTGTTGCCACGCGGAAGAGCCGCATTTCTTTGTTCGCTTGAAGACAATGTAATTCCATTGGATTGGAGAATGTATCAAATGAATAGCTGGTCCAACAAATTTAAAAACCAGCCAAGTACGTAGCCGACCAGCTAATAGACCATTTTGGGGCATACGACAGGTTTCTGTAATTGATAATATATTAGGGTTTAAACCATTATTGATATATGTTATCAGAGCATATATATATATTGTGTTCATATTTGAGCTTTCACGGAAGAATCGTTATATATTAAGCTTATAAATCTGGGGGCACGGTAGTGCCCTAGCCAAGTCGAGCAAAAAAGCGTCACGGCCGTACCATCCTTTTCTCGTAGCAGTTTAGGCCATTTTCGATATATATCACCTTGTAGTTGATAAAACTAGGAGCCTGAATTTTCAGTAATACGGACGGTTTACTTCAAATTAAAATTTAAATGATTTTATGCCTTTGGGGGCGGGTCTCGGGTTTGCGGGTCATAGTAGACCCTTTATTTTTACAACATCTCTTGTACACCAATGATCACAAAATAAATAAATTTAATTGTATTTTATTCTTTTTTAACAACCAGTTTAAGAATTATAACTAGTCAAAGTGTCTTAATTTTGTCACTCACTGACTGACTGATCATCAAAACTAAGGCACTTCTAGCAGACATAAAAGGTTTAAGAATACAACTAGATACAGTGAATGAATCAGTGTTCCTGTATATGTATACGAGCTGTTACCCGCGGTTTCACCCGCGCGATATATAGCCTATGTCCTTCTCAGTACCCTAACCTATGTGTATGCAAAATTTAATGAGGATCGGTTTAGTAGGTTGGGCGTGAAAGCGTAACAAACAAACTCACTTTCGCATTTATCATCTTAGTTAGGAAGTTAGGATAATTAGGAAGTATATAATAACAGGCTTTATGGAAAAGTCATTCTATGTATTTAAAACAAAAACATTTTTAAATATTGATATGGTCACAATAAGATGTTGTTAGGTTCCCAGATAACGTAATTAATAACTGTAGACAGAAGGTCCCTTTAGTAGACTTAATAAATTAACCTTCTTTGTATTACATAGATCTCACAACTTTTTATGGTAGAAGAACTGAGTTGCGAGTCTTGTTTTCTTTTTACAAGTATTATTTTTGTAATCTTCATAAAATACCTTTTATTTTTAGCCAAAAACAAAATGTATTTAAAATGAAATAATACTTCTGTCATTATTCTTGTATCCTAGAGGGCGGCATTATGAATGCCATTTGTTGTGACGTCTTAGTAAGCCTATTTATCCAGCGGTCGGTCAAGATGCATCTCACGATGTGCCAAGTTACGTGGGTTAGTTTAGTAGATAAGGGAACATACATACATACATATGTATATCATAGCGGCAAAAATCATAATCTTTTTGGCTTTCCCGTAGTCGGGTAAATAAAGAGTAGGTACGTACGACAGCCAAATGATTCGTTATATGGTGCCATAGTATAACATTGTTGTTGTAAAAAGTAAACGAAGCATTCTTAGCAATGCCATCACGTCAAATAATCACGATTAGTCAAAGTGATGCAGCATCAGAGCCACTCCGTCAAATCGCCGTCAATTTATGCACAGAATCGGTGGGTCGCGTGGGTCGTAAATAGCAGCGTAATGGAGCATAAACATCCTAGTGGCAGTTGGAAGTGCAGCCTTGATGATATCGCTGTCATCGCCGGAGGGTTAGCGACGGGAGCTCACGACTCACCTAAGAAAGGCGACCAATTTAAACCATCACGACTTTTCCAGAGTCTTAGAGCTGGATATTTAGGTCGTTTTCACTTACACATTGATAATAACAGTGAGTGGTATATCCAGAAGATCAATACTCCGACTCTGGTATCGAATTTACAAAATTCGATACCACAGCATTGATCTTCTGAAAGCACGAACATCTATCAATCTAAATATATAAATGAAAACATGGCTTAGTTAATGACATATAACTTGATTATTGACCAAGCAATATCCGAAACTATAAGGACTAGGAAAATGAAATTTTGCAGAAAAGCTTGCTTAGAAAAATTTCAACTGCAACGCTTTCACGGTTCATGAGGGCCAGCCTGGTGATAGACGGAAGACAGCAAACTTTTTTTTTGGTACCTACGGAACCCTAAAATGCACAGGCTCCTGCTACGTCCGAGCGGACGGACTATATATTTGAAGTCCTATTTTCATAATATCCTTTTTGAGTAGGTGAATTATTACATCAACTCTATACTAACTTAAATTCTCGGATTTTTTTAGTTACTGAATAATCACTTAAGAGTCCCACGTAAAGCCGCAACCCCATACAAACGTAGTTTCGTTTTAGTTTTACAACAGTTAAGTTGAAGTTTCGTATCGAAAACTTGTACTCGCTGTAATTTTGTATAGGTATTGTTTTTATTGAAATCTGATTATAAACATCAATATGCCTTATCCGGTCGTATGTACGAAATTTGGTTGAGATTGGCTTAACTGTTGTAAAACTAAAACCAAACTACGTTTGTATGGGATTGCGGCTTTACGTGGGACTCTTAATTTCCTACAATGTAAGAAATCTTATAAGTTCTTGTATAAACTTCAAAACTATAAAAAAATCAAATTACATGTTAAAATAAAATAAAAACTTTTAATAAAGAAAAAAACGACCATAACCGGTGCAGATCACAATCAAAGTATTATACTTTTGTGTGTGAACTCAAAGTTGTCATTTGCAACTACGGAACCCTACACTGCGCGTGGCCCGACACGCACTTGGCCGGTTTTGTTATTTCTGTATAATAATCGAAAAGCGGTTCACGGAATACATCTTACTACCAAGTTTCAACGGTGTAGTCTCAATAGTTTCAGAATAAAATGCTGAGATATACAGACAGAAACTGGACCGTCGTGAACAAATGACAGACATATATGACGAATCTGTAAGGGTTACGTTTTTGCTATTAGGCTACGGAACTCTTATCTAAATATGCCATTGCTCTCATGTGTGTATATTGGATATAATGTTGGTTTAACAAGAACACAAGTATTTGACAATATTTCACAAATGTCTGAAGGAATATTAGGGCTAATTCTATAAATAATGAACATAAACCTATGGGCTGTTAAAATATATATATACTTATACATATCCCAATCCCAACTAATATTATAAATCCCAATCCCAACTAATGTTATAAATGCGAAAGTGAGTTTGTTTGTTTGTTTGTTTGTTACGCTTTCACGCCGAATCTACTGAACCGATTATCATGAAATTTTGCATACACATAGGTTAGGGTACTGAGAAGGACATAGGCTATATATTACGTGGGCGAAGCCGCGGTTAACAGCTAGTATATTTATATTTAAGAAAAAAATGCATCATATAATATGTGTATAGAAACAAATACATATATGTACACATAATAAGTTACCAAATAATATTAAATCATTAACCAAAAATAATAAATATAAACCTATATAAAATTGTATTAATCGTTTAATACAAGACGATTAGGGATCTATTATTCTGAATCAGGAAAGTAACTTACAATCTAGATTTAAAACCCGATTGGTATGTAAGGTCGTCGCTGCTCAAGAACTAGTTACGTCTACGGAATCTCAACCATCGCCTCCAGCATGTAAAGATACACGAACACGAGTGGATCAATTCACTGCTTCGTCTGAATGTGAAATCGAGATCTCGCCGAGTGCATCTCAAGACGAATGCTCGGAACAAAGAGGAATCGATGAAAGCCGGAGTGTGGGGATAGGAGGCGAGTGCACCGACCTCCCCCCTACGAGCCGCGGTGCAATTTGTACATTTCAAGTGCACACAAAGGCGAGGCGAGGAGGTCGCAGCACTTGCAGCAAGCTTTGACAGAATTAACTTGTCCGTCGCACGATTGCGACTACGGCTCACCTTTATTGGATTGGACAAACTAGACGGAATTTTAGATGCATGTACCGTTCAAATGCACAAATTGACTGCCGGCGTAAAATTAGACAAAACTACTAACTACGAGCTACGAGGGGCGAATTTGCCAAATGCTACGCCAACGGCAAAGTGCATATGGGCATTCAGATTTGTTTGCAACCGTATTTCATGGGTGTGACACCCCCACATGTGGGGTGTGTGGGTGTGTGTTTCTTAATATGGTAAAATACACAAATATACAGTTTAATTCTGTACTTCAATAATAACGACACAATTCGAAAAAAAAGGAAAGTTAACAATCTGATCTGACAAATGTATTACGTACCGATCTGATATTATTTGTGTAAACCTCTCCGTATTAAGCGTGTGACCTCTCTGTGTTTTTGTTTAATACTTTTATCGTCACTGCTCTGAGATTCTATCACATATCTTAGATTATCAGATGATCACAAAAGAATGTTATGATGAATATAAGCTGTCAAATCCCTTTCAAACAACTGTAAACATAATGTGGGTCATATGTAGATGTGTAGTTCGACATAACAACGGTCTTGTTTAGCAATGGAATGGCTTATTGCAATAGCAATTCACTCTGAACTCTGAATATAATGGTCTTCGCGATCTCAATAATAGCCGATATTGTTAGTGAAGACACGTGAATCACTCGAATATTCATAGTAACTTTGATTGCAATGATATATAACATCAACAGTTTTTATTTAAAATTTATGTCGGTCAACTGACAATGAATAAGGCAATATCATCAGCTGGAATGCTGAATATATTCAGCTGGATAAACAAAGCAGATCCATTTATTTCTTCTTGTGGAGTTACTTATACTCTGATGTGGAAATAATTCCTACTGGTTACATTTAAACAAAAACCGGCCAAGTGCGAGTCGGACTCGCGCACGAATGGTTCCGTACCAGAAAAAAACTTTTGTAGTATGGAAGCCTCCCTTAAATTTTATTTTTAGTATTTGTTTTTATTGTCGCAATAAAAATACATCTGTGAAAATTTTAACCTCCTTGCTATTACGGTTCATGAGATACAGCAAATAACGCCAACAACTACTCTGTTGTATGGGAGCCCCCTAAATTATTATTTTGATTTTAGTATTTGTTGTTGAGGCCAAAATAAAAAATACACAATCTGTGAAAATTTCAACTGTTTAGCTATTATGGTTCTTGAGATACTGCCTTGTGACAGACGGACGGACATCGAAGGTACGGAACCCTAAAAATTAGTTAAACAAACAGCGATCGATTTTTTTTACGAACTTTCGCGAATATTTTGATACCCATGAATGTTTTCCAAAGTTAAAGCTTATGTCATTAAATTTGTATTTAACAAATACTATCTGAACCGCTAATGGCTCAGTGGTCTAAGATTGCGACTCATGCGCGAAATGACTAAAGTTCACATCTCTGACCCCACCTGTCGCGTTAATTTTGTAGACAAATCTACGGTCAAATTCATCGACGACAACCTACTTCCGGCGAAGGAAAACATCGGGAGGCAACCGACCTGCACACTAGTGGATTATACTCTACTATGAAATGAAGACAGTGACAAATCCGCAGAACACAGAAGGTAAACCACTCATTATGTTATTGTCAAAACAAGTTTGTATGCGTTTCTTTCCACATAATGACACCGAAAATAGCGTAGCTCTTAAAATATTACAAGATATCTTTTTTAGGGTTCCGTAGTAAACAAGGAACCCTTATAGTTTCGCCATGTCTGTCTGTCTGTCTGTCTGTCTGTCCGTCCGCGGTTTTACGCAGAGACTATAAGTACTAGAAAGCTGTAATTTGGTATGGATATGTATATTAACCATGGCAAAAAAGTGGTAGAATAAAAACATGAAAAAAAATTTTTTTTAGGGTAGCTCCCATACAAGTAAATTGGGGGAGTAATTTTTTTTTCTCTATTTACCCATCGTGTGGGGTATCGTTAAATAGGTCTTTCAAAAATATTATGAGGTTGAGAACACCATTTTCCGATTTAGGGATCCGTTTCCGAAATATTTGGTTTTAAAGTGCGAATTTTTGTTAGAGGTAAGTGTCCCCCCCTCTATCTGCTAAACGGTTATATATAGATACGTGAAAAAAATTACAGCAGTAGTATATATACTGAAGTTTAAAGGAAAACTATCAGAGCTGAGTACTAAGTACAAACTAAAAAGTTATAGGCAACCAACTTATAAACTGTAAAATTTCATACTATTTTCATTGTTAGATGTTTTTGGTCGCTAAACTGTAAGGTGCGAGTGTGAATAGTGTGAACTCAAAGTCGTCATTCGCAACTACGGAACCCTACACTGCGCGTGGCCCGACACGCACTTGGCCGGTTTTTTTTTTAAATCCAAATATTACAGAATCTTAAGTCCCAATTAAATAAATATTGTGTAAAGCTACACAACTATGTATGTTCCCATTTTCAATGTTAATCGCACAAGGCATATCAAGCAAACAGTCACATTACAACAAATTAAACACATGACGGGCGCAAAGAATACCTTACAAAACTAATAAATAAGCGGTTTCACAGCGTAAGTAACTACGTCCATAACTCTACCAAGGTCCTTCAGACAAGACAAAATAATTGTTGTCCACTTAAACCGATAACCGGCATTCACATTTATTATTTTTGCTGTTTACGTCTCAGTTTGATCAAGAAATAAATTGATGGCCGTTACCTTGTTTAAATAAGTAGACATCAATTATTGCAATTCACAATCTAGTACAAAACTGGCAAAGTGCGCGTTGGACCACGCGCAGTGTCAGTTTCCGTAGTTGTAAGTGGTATTTTATAAGTTTTCCTTTTCATTAAGAGGCTTATCACAAAATAGTGCTCTGAAAGATTAGGCTTTTACGCACGGCGACCACACGGTTGGGGTCACGAGTTCACGACGCTATGCTGTTGCTACAACTGCACGATTTTGATACTTTTCATATTCTTTAATTTTTTGATATTGGATTTTTTTATTTTGTAATATTGTTAATCATGACAAGAAATTCCCACATACGTTCATTTTTGTTGGCTAAAGATACTTATATCAGCGAAACTAGCGATACCCGTTATTAAATTCTTGTACTCTGAAATAAGAACACATTGAAAAAATCTATGTAAGTATTCACTAGTAAAGTAAGGCCGCTATTGGCGGTAATTAGTAGTTCTAGTATTTACATTTACTATCTTTTATTTACTGAATGAAAAATAATAAAAAGTTATACCAAAAATACAACAAGTCATTTACTGACGAAGTACTTACGTAGATTTTTACAATTTGCTCCTATTTAGCAGTCATATCATCATTTCGTGTAGGTGACACGGTCAGTCGACCATGCACACCCTGGTGTCAGAGTTCTTCGGAACCGCCTCTCGGCCTCTGACGTGGTTTCTTTAACGACTACCAGATGGCAGCCGGGATCACCGGCTTAACGTGCCTTCCAGTTCCGAAGTACGGAATCATCTTTCTTATCAGACAAACAGGTGATTCATGCCTGCAATGTCCTAACCAAACTGGAAACAACTTAACAAATTGTGCTTCCCGTAGGAATCGAACCACGACCCCCGGGTCAACAAGGCGAACGCCTTAACCACTGGACCACGGAGGCAGCAGTAAAAGAAATAAAATGAGGGATAGCGCTAGTTCACTGGTCTAAGCGCCTTAAGCTCTTTAAGCTTTTGCCAACATTTTATTTACAACCTGCGTGTAATTTTGGAATATTTTTTTAGGGTTTAGTACCTAAAAACGTAAAAACGAAACGTAACGTTGGTGTCACCCTGTCATAACCATTTGCTACGAAACTACTGAACTGATTAAGTTGAAATTCGATACTTATATAAGTCTGTAACCCGAAGATGAGAGATCAAGAGAGTATGACGTGTATAATATTTTTCTCAAACATGCTTGGAAATGTTCACATTATTTTGACAACCTTGTTTGGGATAAATCAATATTGCTGTACTGGCCAATACACGGGAGCAAAGTATGTATGAAAATCCCAAGAAAATCCATATCTGTCGTGTTTTAAAGTAACTATGAAAATTCATATCTGTAATGTTATTTAAAAATGGAACACCGCGTTTGCTGCGAAATAATTCAAGTATGGAGGTTACAAATTCAAATTTAAAATTTTACCAGGCTAGTAAGAAAAAAGAAATTAAAAAACTTAAGATTTTGGCGCGATATTTTCTACATATTGTTGTTTATGAACATTTTATGAATATTAATTGACATATTTACATCAATAATTCATGATGGTCTAGGATAAAAGAAAAATCATAGAATATACCAGGTGCTTCTCTTTCCGTACAGTCTGTAAAAGCAGGCCGAAGGAGAGGGCGAAAACCTATGCAGAAGAATATGTCAATAGGTGATGCGACTAGCAACCCACCACTATTTTAATTGCATTTTCTACATTTAAATCCACTAATACCCTAAACATGGCTTTTGAGGTCCGTCTCACCTGTAAGGGTAAACACGTGATAATATATGTATATTTGTTTGTCTATATACTATTTTTTTAATTTCCGTGCAATATTTGATAAAAGTACTACACAAGCCTTGGCCGCAATCAGGCATTGATGGACTCACGTATGTGTGCCTCGGCTCCGCCTCGGCCCACATTCACACGTTCGTCCATCAATACCTCTTTTGCCGGCCGTTGCAGTAATGTACTTTATTGGTAAATTAGATATTTACAAAAAATATATCGTAATCGTATACATATGTCTGTTGACGATTTATATAACAAATAAGTTGGAAAGTATTTGACCAAATTAATTCAATAAAACAAATAAGACATTTTTACAAACATGATATTCATTATTTGACTAGCAGGAATTGGTTTTTTGGCTGTCCTAAATAATTAAATATAAATATATACGGACAAATCACACAGATTGAGCTAGATTTTATAACACATACATAATTACATATGTATATAGACAAACATCCAAGTCCTAGGTCAATCTGAAAAAGATAATTTTTCATCATGACCTGACCAGAGTGACCGCGGAGCGAACCCGGGACCATCCGTGTCACAGGCCGTGTGGTGTTGACCGCTGCGCCACGGAGCTCGTCGTCATAATCATTAATTACAATTTTACTTAATAAAAATAAATTGGAATACTATGTGCCTCAGTGGCATGTATCTGGCTTAGTTAGTCGCACTATACGCTTTGCACTCAATCGTTTGACGAAGAAAAATTCGGCATAGGTCCGCCGTCGACAAGCTCTCGCGCAGTACTGAGTTTGAGCGGTCGACGCATCGAAATATATAGTAATTTGGAGGTTGCAATTACGTTTTTTATAGTCATATCTTTAATTATTATTATTTTAAAGTACAAAATTTAAATTCCTTATGAACTTACGTTTATTCTAGTACATATTTCATGTAATAATATTACTGTAGTAAGGAGAAATTTGCAGTTGATGTTTTAGAAATTTCGTGGTTTTACGGTTTTGAATGGATATTTTTTACTAAATATTCCATACATATTTTAAAATTCCGATTCCGCTATGAACTTTAGCACTATTAAAGAGATATTATTATATTTTTTTCGTTTTAATTCCGTCTGTACAGTTGTTCAGTTTTGAGCACGAACAAGGGCCTCGCCCTCTTTTTGTGTAAAACATGCTTCGGAATTTTGACTTTATTTTAATTGATTAGATAAAAATGCAAAAAGTGAAGCCGCTATGAACTTTACTAATAACTATTCTCCATTGTTAAATAGATTTAAGTTGTCAAAGTCTTTCAGTTTCTTAGAATTTGAATGCCAAAATCGCGGTCAAAATGTGATAGGCCTCTTAAATAAGTATACACTTATAAAATTACTTTATTTTTAACTATTTTACTTGGAAAAAACTATCTAAATATATCACACCTTATTTCTTAATTTAATAAGAGTATATCATACACTAGCTGATGCCCGCGACTTCGTTCGCGTGGACTTTATGACTCCGGCGTATTACTAAAGTCGATACATAAGCGTAATCTGTGAATTTGACCCGCTGTCATGCCTGCTGCTCAACCTATAGGTAAAGCGCACATATCCAACGGGCCTTCGGGAGAGACGGACCTCGGCTTTGAGTGTTGCCTGTGTGTGCAGTGCAAGGCTTCGAGAGAAAGCAAACTCTCACGTTTTGCCGTATGGGCTGCAAGCTACGTTGCCGAAAAGGCATATCCTGGTTGCGAGTGACCTGGGACCGCTGGACGGTCACCAGTAATATGAGCTAATCGTACTCTATGCACTCTATCCCGGTGGAGAGAGTGACTCTGTAAAATTGACGATATAAAATTTGACATGGTTCTGTATCAAATGTTCTAAATCTTCAATTTAAATACCTCAACAAAACATGCTCATCAGGTTGAATAACTTTTGCTAAGGCGTCATTTTTATATTTCCTATTTTTTACCTGGACCATTGTGGTTCTGCGACAGGTGTTCCAAATTTTCAATTTAAATACCTCAACAAAAAATGCTCATCAGGTTAAATAACTTTTGCTAAGGCGTCATTTTCAAATTTCTTATAGTTTACCTGGACCATTATGGTACTGCATGAAGTGTTCCAAATTTTAGATTATATAGACCTCATACATATACTCATCAGGTTTAGCAACTTTTGCTAAGGCTCCACTTTTATATTTCTTATAGTTCAGCTGGACCATTATGATGCTGCATTATGTGTTCCATTTTTCGAAATCATTTCCACCATATATGTTGCCCAGGCTTAGTAGCTATATAGCAAAAAAGTTTCATTCGAATCCGTCCAATATTTCCGGAGATAAACGTGATCATACATACAGACAGACAGATAAGAAATTCCAAAAAATATTTTTTGCTTTCTATTATTCTTTTTTAGTGTCCCTCTTTCTATTTCAGTCAAAAATACTAAATGTACAGACAAAATATTTTTACTGTTTTATTATATGTATAGATAATACCATTGCCAATGTATAAAAACACCTATTAGTAGTGGATGATACAAGTGAGCTACAGTGATCATTACAACACGAGTTGTTTTGAGTAAATGAAACTATGAGCGTTATGATTAATATAGCTCACGAGTATAATACAAAATTTTTCAACATACTATGGAAGTAGAAATAATTAAAATAAATTATAAGTTTACTTTGGTTCATATACATTATAATGGCGGCACATTTGCATTTTTAGGGTTCCGTACAAAAGTTGAAAAACGGAACCCTTATAGGATCACTCGAGCGTCTGTCTGTCCGTCCGTCCGTCTGTCACAGCCGATTTTCTCCAAATCTACTGAACCAAATAAGATGAAATTTGGTAAGATAGTGTAATTCTATGACCCAAACACGGACGTGCAAAGTAAATAAAGATTTTTTTGAAATAAGGATCATTTTGGGGGGCCCAATTACAAAATTAAAAAAAAAAAAAGTTGTGCAAACCTTACTGTGTCATATATCAAATGAAAGGGCTCATTATGAGGATCTCAAATATATTTTTTTTGTTCGGGTAAAATCAATACTTTTGATTTTATTCACGAAAGAAAGCAAAAATTGACCATTCCCCCCCCCCCCCCCCCCCCTGATCTTCGAAACTACTGAGCCGAAAATTTTGAAAAAATTACAAAATATAGTTCATTCCCTGAAGATTACAGGAAAAATAATAAGAATTCTATCACTTGAAAATTAAGTGGTAAACTCACAATAATAAGTTCATCTAGGGAAATAGTTCCCGAAAACACCACTAGATGGCGCTAGTCAATTGAATAAAACATTTTTTTTCACATTGTGTGTGTGTTCACAAAGCATATTGTACGGAACCCTCATTGCGCGAGTTTGACTCACACTTGGCCGGTTTTTTTAAATACATTCAACTAGTCACTTTCGCAACAATAAATCACAACTAAGATCAATTTTCTCGAGCATGTTCCTTGTTTTCCATGAGCATCAATGCAAAAAAGGACCGTGTTTTTTGCTCAGGGTTGTGCTGAGAATATTAATGGACGGTATACTCCCTTAGAAGTGGTGGACAAGTTTTGCTACCTTGGGTCGATACTGACGAACAATCTCTCGTTGGATGCGGAGATAGATGCGTATCGGCAGGGCTGCTACAAAGTTTGGACATTTGGGCTCGAGGGTGTGGAAAAATTGTCATCTAACATGGTCCTGCAAGACCAAAATGATCGTTTATCAGGCCTGTATTTTGTCTCAGCTCTAGTACAGTGCTGAAGCGTGGATCACGTATGCAAAACAGGAACGTCGCCTTACACATTTCACATGCGCCGCCTTCGTAGCATCCTCGGTATCTCTAAGGACAGGATTAAGTATCCTGTCCTAAGAGATTCCAAGGATGCTACGAAAGTGAATGATATGAGAGTCCTTAAAATTCCCCGTCTCGTTTAGCGGGATTCGCAGCGCTATTTAACCTTTAACTATGGACGTGCGGTCTCACAGGCCGCTTGCAGTTTGTAATTCTCGTGCCTCTCTTCTCCCGCGTACCTCACGCGTATGCGCC
The DNA here is from genome assembly GCA_963082605.1 of Rhodophaea formosa. Taxonomy (NCBI): domain Eukaryota; kingdom Metazoa; phylum Arthropoda; class Insecta; order Lepidoptera; family Pyralidae; genus Rhodophaea; species Rhodophaea formosa. The sequence goes on along the minus strand of OY720206.1, from coordinate 11,811,469 downwards.
TCAGTAGCTTCGGTTTTTCGTGTCGAAACGACCGTTGAGAGTGAAGGTTACGTCGCCGGCTGAATCTTACGTGACTAATTTCGTTTTATATTTTGAGTGCAGTCTGTGAGACCGCGCGTCCACGTTTGTGTTACAAATTGACGCTGACGGTGATTTTGTTTGTTTTAGATTTTGTAAACTAAAATGTCAAAAAAACGATCAACAAACGACTGCAGGCAAAAGAACATCGAGTTCGTCGACTCAAAAAGCCAGTAAAATATTGCGATTAGATGATCCTTCTTTTGAAGACAAGGTTCATCTTTATTCGGTTTTACTAACGACAAAACTATGTGTTCTCATGGGCCAAAGAAGAATAAAGCTGTGCTCCTGATATCATCTATGCATCATGATAATACTTTTGATGAAGATACAAAGAAAACCGAGATTATATTATTCTATAATTCCACCAAAGGGGGTGGATGAAACGGACAAAAAAAATATTTATTCGAGTAATCGCCGAAGAAGGTGGCCTATTGTGATTTTTCACCGAGTTCTGGACTTGTGTGGAATTAATGCCTACACTTTATTCAATCAACACCGAGATAAAGAACTAGAAAGTTAAATTCCTGAAGAAATTTGCACGATCCCTAGTGGTTCCACATATGCAAAGACGAAATATAAACCCTCATTTGACAAATGAAGTAGTTATGACCTGAAACGACTTTTGGGCCCTGATATTCCATCCCAAGAGCCACCAAGTGAAGAAAATATAGTTCCTAAACGGACGTGTAAACTATACTCACCAAAGATTTTTCGGACCTCAATATACTAAGCCTACCAAGTATCTACATACTAGAATTATTGTGAGAAAAAACCCGAGTTTATACTGTAAGAACGTTGACTGACATCCCTCGCCGTTATAAATCGCTAAAACCTAATAACTTGTTACAAATAACATCTAAATTAGGACTTCATAGTTCCCCGGACCTTACCCTATGTCAATAAAAATATATAATAAACTCCCCAAATGTATAAAGGAAGAAACAAATTACAAAAAGTTTTTGAGTTTGCTCAAACAACATCTTTTAATAAATCTTATTATTCCGTTAAAGAATATTTACAAGATCTTAAGCTATAGAATATTGTCTACCTTCCTCTCGTCCCATTGCAATGCCTGACAAGGTGCATATGTATTTAGACTAAATATTAAATATATTTATGTGTTGAATCACATGTAATGCAATGTAATAAATAAATAAATAAGATAAACCAAAGACGACCCACACTTGTGTAGGCTGTAAATTAAACAGTCGATATGCCTACATACAATACTCTAAGCCGCTATGCAGACTGCAAATAATTATAACCAAGTTGGGCCATTGTCGAAATTTATTTGTTTTGACTTGAGAAGATTATGTTAAGTTTTTTATGTTCTTTGTTCTTTATATTTTATTGTTAAAGAAGTTAAACTAACTAAACGTCATTTTCCTGTGGTAATATACCTATAAAGTGATCTCAAACTAAAAAGTCTGAAAAGTGCCTTTGATTGTTATATCGTTTAATTCAGTTTAAAGTAAATATATTTTTCATTAAAATTACATCTTTTATTTCCATTTAGTAACTTTTTTAAGGGATAAAAATAAAAAAATTATACAATACTTACTTATCAAGATAGAAACTAGCCCGTAAAGATAGCGGTCTGTGAGGCCGCACGTCCATAATAGTGCAACAAAAATGGAACTTCCATAGTTAAAGGTTAAGTAGAGACGCCTGCGTTGGTTGGGCCACGTACAGCGCAAGGAGCATTCGCCTGCCTCGTCAAATAATGCTTGGTACTGTCGCAGACGCGAAGAGAGATGATGGCCGGCCAATCTGTGTCAAAAGGGATATGCATGATTTAAGAATTACTCTGTAACGTAAGAAAGGACAGCCAGCGGCAGGCACGTGTGGAAAAGACGCGTAAATAAAGGAGGAGTTTTGCACGATAATGCCTGGTTCCTGACATTAGAATATCGGAAAAACAAACACCAAACCAACGATCCGGCTAAAGGCGGTTTCTCATGTCCGATGTGCGGAAAATCATACCGTTCCCAAATCGGACTATACAAAGCGTGTCGTCGTAATGACATCGTTTAAAACGTCTGTAAAGACGGGTAAGATTTGATACTCTAAGGGTAAGATGATGATGAAAAAATATCGTCGGTGTCTCAACACTAACACAACACCCAGAGGGCTTCGGATGCTACCAATCTACATAAATCAGCTCAGCTTTACCTAAAATATTTCTGTGAAAAGTGTATCCATCCAATAAAAACATTTACCTTTTGACTGATGGTGTACACAATATAGAAGTACAATCTTCGCGTAGATCAACCGCAGATATCTACAAAAAGTAGGAATAGAAACAGTAAGACTACATACAACCACATCGAAATTCCTTTAAGGGGGAACACTAGGCACAGTAGCGACGCCAATCATTTTATTCCTAATACTTTACAAATAGAAAGGAATTCAAGAATATAAACAATACAAGCCTTAGTAAATAACCTGAAGTATTTTTGGAATCATGTTTATTACTATCGGAATCAGTGAGAATTATGAGAATCTGATTACCGCCAAAAACGGCCGTTTTTGGCGGTTATCACTTTTTCTCTCAATGACTGATTCTCATAATATCAAAACATGATTCCAAAAATACTTCAGGTTATTTACTAAGGCTTGTATTGTTTATATTCTTGAATTTCTTTCTATTTGTAAAGTATTAGGAATAAAATGATTGGCGTCGCTACTGTGCCTAGTGTTCCCCCTTAACAGAAAATTAAATGTGAATGCTTATCTGAAACCACGATGTTTAAAAACGTGCAAGCTCAGAAACAAGTATCTTATTATAATGAAATACGCGCTTGTAATCTAAGTCAAGTCATAATAAACCGCCACACTCAAAACGCCTACTGAGGAAACGTTGACGATCCGCCAACGCGTCGCATGGGAAGCTTAGAGTAATTTCGCAGCCCTTATTACCGTTGGAAGACAATATGACATACCTGGGCACTTAATGTGCTAAGCCTGCCTGTACGTACAAACCCTCATATTACAACATTTAAATAAGGTGAATTATTATGTTACATACCTGTACCCGTGTAACATTGTAATTTTTCGGCTTGTTAAATTTTTCTCAATGTTCCAAGGCTAGATACGAAAATTAAATCCTTCTTTGTACGTAGTACTGAAGCATAAACCAACAACAAAGGTTTGCGGAGATATTAAAATTAATACTTACGCGAAATAACAAAAAGAACTAGTCAGTCATTTCGCGAAAGCAGTGGTTATTTTTAACGGAGATTTTTTAGGTAAGATGTCGTATAGTGAAGTGACTATACTTTTGTAAGAGTACGTCCCTTACTACATTCACATCAGAGCGGCATAATCATGTAATCTTTTGTTGATGCCAATTTCCTTTTAGGAGTAAACGCATGTTCTAATTATTGTGGTGCCATGTTGGACTCGGTTATCATTCACGCGATGTGTCAAGGTGACACTGACATGGTAATTGCTCTAATTAATAATGTCTCGACTCGCCTTCTGTGCAATGTCAACCCTTCACTCAAGTTACGGACTGTAATATTTACGATGTTATTGCCAGTGAGCGATACAAATTAGGGCGTTCGCTGCGTTAAGCGGGCGCACGGCGCGTACGTCCGCTCCGAGTGCTTGTTTCATGTCATCTCATAGAGCAGCGCTGCGTGAAGCGGGTCAACCGTCGCACGCGAGCGGAGCTGTTTCTACAAATTCATTGAGCGCCGCTACGTTATCTGTGTCGCGGGCGCACGGCGCGGACAACCGCGTCGGGCGCCCGCTTAACGCAGCGAAGGCCCTTAGTTATTACTTAAGTTACCATGTCCAGGTCCAGCTTATAACTTCTCATTTTGCTGAGTGTAGTGTAGTCTTAAATTCGCATGATTCGTCTTGCGATCAATGGACTCCATCCAATATAAAGACCTTTGATTTATACTGTGTTCGATCATGATTATCAAAGGCAATAACGAAGGATTATATTTTGGGTAAAATCTTAGCTCTGCACTATATACCCTCAATTGAAATAAAAATAAAATTTAAAATAAAAAAAAATGCAATAAAAGGATGACGCATGGTCGGGGGTCAGGGGCAGACCTTTTAGTTGGTCGACCTATTAGCAAAAGTGAATTTCACCCGTAGCGTGGTTCTAACGCTACGGGTGAAATTCACTTTTGCTAATAGCATGAATGGGCCAGCTCGTCCGGAGAAGTAGGTAGCACACTCTCCAGAAAACCGACGTTTGAGTAGCTTTACCGCTGCTATGCTTCGTTCGGTGAGTGAGAGAGCCGGAGGCCCATCCCCTCTTTCCTCTAGAAGAGAAAAATTAAATGCCGGTAATGCTCGGCCGTGTGGTTCTCGGTAGAGTAGAATAGGACTACTCCAAGTCTTCCCGTGGATGTCGTAGAAGGCGACTTAGGAAAACCAAGCTATACAAAGCTTATAAACATCAAAGAGACCTCTCCAACCCGTCTGGCCAGCGTGGAGAGTGTAGGCCAAATCCTCTGACTGCTCAGGCTAATACTCGAGAGGGTCGTGCTCCTGCAATACATCTTCACACACCCCTGGTGTTGCAGTTGTCTAAAATGGTGATCACTTACCATCAGGTGACGCACTTGCTTGTTTGCCATCCTATGATATAAAATAAGAGGATGGCTACCTCAACCTCCAGTGGTCCTATCCAGTGGTTACATTTATGGCATCGGATACGCCAACTCGGCCTCCCAAGCTGCTAATTTTTCATTCCCAATCCATCCGAGCAAGTAGCATTCCTAATACCTCTACACCTTTTGTTTTGACTCCTCTTCCAACAAACTGCACTGACCAAACCGTCTGCCAAGTTTGTTCAGTATTTAGCATAAACGATAGAAATCCATGGGAGAGGCCTGTGTCCAGCAGTGGACTTCTTACGGCTGATATGATGAAAAGCATCATAAAGGTAAGCAGCGTTCTTCTTCGTAGGATAAATCTAATGAATAAGCTCCCCATATGGGCAGTTAAGATAGTTTGTTTTTGTTTTTGAGGGTTCCGTAGTAAACAAGGAACCCTTATAGTTTCGCCATTTCTGTCTGTCTGTCCGTCCGCGCTTTTACTCAGAGACTATAAGTATTAGAAAGCTGTAATTTGGCATGGGTATGTATATGAATCATGGCAAAAAAGTGGTAGAAAAAAATTTTTTTAGGGTATCTCCCATACAAGTAAAGTGGGGGGTAATTTATTTTTTCTCTACTTACCCATCATGTGGGGTATCGTTTGATAGGTCTTTAAAAAATATTGTGAGGTTAAAAACACCATTATTCAATTTAGGGATCCATTCCCGAAATATTTGGTTTTAAAGTTCAAATTTTTGATAGAGGTAAGTGTCCCCCCCCCCCTCCCCCCCTCTATCTGCTAGACGGTTATATATGGATACGTGAAAGTAATTACAGCAGTAGCATATATACTGAAGTTGAAAGGAAAACTATCAGAGCTGAGTACTAAGTGCAAACTAAAAAGTTATAGGCAACCAACTTACAAAATGTACTGGAAAATGTAAAATTTCATACAATTTTCATTGTTAGATGTGTTAGATATGTTTTTGGTCGTTAAACTGTGAGGTGCGAGTGTGAACTCAAAGTTGTCATTCGTAACAACGGAACCCTGCACTGCGCGTGGCCCGACACGCACTTGGCCGGTTTTCGTGTGTGTAAATGCCCAACACTGGTGTCAGATTCTTCAAGCTGCCTAAAGATAAAGAAGTGTATCACAAGATATGTCACACCCACTGTTATGATAAATTAATCTATGTATATCTAGAAAGAGCAGCTGTTTCATGGTAAAAGTTGAGACAGTACGATTAAAGCTCACACAGTACATTGCGTTCTTACGTATTTCTTCTTGTATAAAGCAATAAAAAGTTTAAAAACATCCATTATAAGCAATAAGAGACAACTTAGTATTAAAATTACATCCGTATATTGACATCGACGACACTTAAATTTACACACAATCTTAAGTTGAATAATACTGACGCAGCCACCAAATACAATCTAGTAAATAATTCTATTATCTTCACAATGGCTCTTCTTTTTGCTGGCGATGCGCCATAAACAATCACAAATGGATATAAATGACACATTTGCGCTTGGAGAGATCGTCAACGAGACGTAAAAAAGTTTAAGACGCTGCTTGGCAACCGGCTGCGAAAGAATCATTCGAGGTGGAGAAAAACTACAACGGCTCATTCCTCCTGTCGATGTATTGCCCTCGGGAATGCATTGACCAGAATATAAATTTCTGTCGAACTTTACCTACTTCTGGAATTGTGCATCTCACTGTAACTTTCATTAAAAATTATAATCATCATCAGGTATTTTTTCGACTCCATCCACTAGAGTAGGATGCATGCTCTACACTGCTAGAGCCATATATATAAGCCAGAGCAGTCAGAGGATTTCGCCCCAAAATTATAATATTTGTCAATAAAAAGATGCAAGTTTTACCTTATGATCGAAACTGAAGGTTGTCTCTGGTCTCAGTGGACACGGCAATCCACATTTACAGGTGCCAGCCGTCTGGAGATATTCACGAAGTTGTGGCAGTGTACTTAGCGCCGTGCCGCTGGGACTATAACCAAAGAAAATAAAATGTTAATGCATTACCCTGACGACATCATCGTAAATTAATTCTTACATTAATATTAATGTCATTTCATTATGGTATGGAAAAAAAACATTTGACGGATTCACGTTTATCTCGAATAGCAAGATTTTATCCAACACATACGACAAATCGATATGTATGGTATCAGTAATATTAATCGAAACCGGTTCGTTCGCGGGATGGATGTAAGGTATTTAATATCGAAACCAGTTCGTAATTAATAAAGTGTTCAGTGACTACCAGGGGAGCAGCGCAGTGATTCGTGTAAACGATTGAAGGCATATTTGCTGAAAGCGGGGATGCAAAAGCTGCTAGTCAAGCGTGAGCTCGCCTGACGCTGGCGAGGTAATCACGCGGGTAACTGACTGCTGTCCGGTCAATCGATATTTAATTTCTAGACCCCATTACCTCACGTCGCTGAATCTCAATAAGCCCGTCCTATCCAACTCGTCCCGCGCTCCCGTCGTTCTCGAGCTAATCATTTTTTTTATAACAGGACAATGCTCAGTAGAAAAACATGGACCTAATAGAAACAGATGGCGATTCTTGCTTGACGATTTTTTTGTTTTAATGTGACGAAATAAGAAACCTAAATGAGCAGGAAAAGACACTAATATGGCCGGCGCGGATTCTAGGGCAAGTCATGTTTTGGGTTGACTCAATAATAATGAGGGTTTCGGAATCGATTATTTTCCCAGGTGGCGGTACTGTGACGAGCGAGAGATATTTTTGGCAGCAGCTGTCAAAAGTCCACGAATCATGTTTTATCATTTTATCATAATTTTTTATGGATCGTGAATTTTGAAGGAAAAACACTTATGGAATAGAAATAAATCTTTTGGAAATAACATCGACTTTTTAGGGTTCCGCACCCAAAGGGTAAAAACGGGACCCTATTCACGAGACTTCATTGCCCGTCCGTCTTTCATCCATCAGGCTGATCTCATGAACCGTGATGGCTAGACATTTTCACAGATGATGTATTCTGTTTCCACTATAACAACAAATACTGAAAACAGGTTAATTATTAAATTTAACCATTACTTTTCCCATACAACTGACGTCCTTTTTTTGCTCGATATTTATAACAGCGACATGTACCGAATATAAACAATTAAATTAAATCAAAACATGATAAATATTTAAGGTAAAACAAGTCTTTCTTTGCTCGTTGAATAGAAAATGGTACGGAACTTCCGTACCTATGTCTAATCAACATAAAACGAAGGTTTCCGTAACGGAACCCTTTGCGCACGACTCCCACTCGCACTTGACGGATTATTCTTTTAATTACATTAGATTAAAGTTTAGAATCGAATACAAAACCCGTCCCGCTTAGACCTCGACCAACAAACTACTTGAAAATGATTAAAATGCTTATATGCTTATAGCTTATATGATATAAAATTAAAATGTTTCGTGTCAGGAGGGGTAAGACCCGTTGATTTGGAAGCTGGATCCGCTCTTGTCTAATAGAGCAAAAACACGTTACATTGAATGAGTCAACCATTATTCAAGGTTTTCCTGTTACAAAGAGCTTTATTTAGATATTTTTTAAGGCTTATGCCTGAACACTTTAAGCATATTAACTAATGTCAACGCTTTCTTTCTGTCGCTAGATTATCTAAGCATTCTGTGAAAACAATCATTTTTAGTAATAACTAGCAGCCTTCCCCGGCTGCGCCCTGGCATGTATTATACCTATAAACCTTCCTCATGAATCACTCTATATATTAGTGAAAATATTAAAAAGATTCAGATTGGAAAAATATTAATATTTTTCCAATCTGAATCAGAATAATATTTGAAGAAAACGAAATTGCAAGAATTTTGTTATAAAGCTCCCGTTTTCCTTTCTGAAGTCCGGTACCCTAAAAAGGAAATAAACCTCTCTTGAAGGAGACACAGTATTAAGCTAACTAAATATTGTAACATGGTACAAAGGTCGAACCGCGAGCGGGTCTTCAAGGCTAATAACAATTTGCAAACATTATTTCATCTCGATTCGCTATACAAACAACCTCTTTCATAAATGCTGCACGTGATAATTCCCGGCGATTGTTCACGGTCTGGTACACTCGGTAAAGGTACGCCGCGACCGCAAAAAAGATTTTTTATTTACCAGCATTTTTATTCATGCGCAGTCTGCGGCTTTAGCCACTACGCGGGGTGTTCGCGGTCACATACACATACAGCGCCGCGGCGATTACCGCGAATTTCGGTTTTTGCCTCCAATGCATTGTTTGGGGGGCCTGTATGTAGACAGCTGCCGATAATTACTTGACACGCAAAGCCTTTAGCACCTTGCTTACAACACTATCCAAATTACCTACTTACTCACACGAGCCTGACCTTTGTAATTATTCGTTATTTATTACTTACCCCTTAATATTTTTTAATAACAATAATGAACATATTAGCCTGATATGATGCTGGTTAATAAACAAGGAATTAGAAATAACATAGTGACAGTAATGAAAAAAATATCTGTTATCTTACCAGTTTATTCAAAAATATTCAATAGTAAAGTATTGAAGGTGAAAAAAGAATAAAATTTGGTTGAAAAACGAACGAGATAAAATTATTTTACGAAAATATGTCTATCTCACTCGCGAAAACACTATTTTATATGGCAAATGTATGCATGACATAGACTATGACGTCACTAGTTCATATCGGACTTATCTTTGTTATTTAAACTTAAAAGTTTCACATCTTCGTCATTAATTAAGATATTTAAAGTTCTTTCATATTTTTTTACTGTGGGTGGTTATTAAAGTTTATACTAAGCAAATAAAAAAAAATACGTGCATACCCCTATTCCGATATAGGTAAGTCATGAGCAGTTTTATAAAATACTAGCCATTTTCCCGTGACTTCGTTCGCGTAAATTATAGCCGGTGTCATCCACAGTTAAATTAGCTCACTATAGGCGAAAGAATTTTGAATATCGGTCCATTCGGTTTGGATTCTACTCAATTCAAAGAAACGATCAATTATTTCCTCTAATAAAAATATTAAATCTATAAACCATGTTAAATATGTCAGTCAAGCTACTCGAGAAGATGACAAATGACTAGCACAATAATTGATGACACAATAAATTGCTTAACTTTGTCGCGAGCTGTCACAGTCCGCATTTATTGCGAGTGTTGTAAATGTAACATTAGATGGGGACCCAAATTCCCTATTAATCTGTACAAAGACGAGGATTCCCCTTGATAGCGCACTGACAGGTTGAACCCTTCGTCACGGCGCTCTGCGACACTGTTGATAGCTATTAACAGTATATTCTGGATGTCCCTATTGAGCTGGGCTGGTTAAGCTAATTGGCATTAACTAATAACGATAAGGTAATCTAACAAAGACATATTTCGTCGAAAAATAACAAAATTTAAGGAGTTCGTACGATCAAATAAAAACGGATCCCTTAATTGCATTTATCGTAGATAACCCTATCCTTGCGATGATCCGCATCGGCCATTTAAGCTATTATTTGAAATATTTCTTAAAAATATATCATGTGTAAGTAAATACCTTGCCGCTCGCCGTGTGGTTCCCGGCAGAGTAGAATAGGACCACTCCAAGTCATCCCGTGGATGTCGTAAAAGGCGACTAAGGAAACACAAGCTAAACAAAGCTTATTAACATCAGAGAGACCTCTCCAACCCGTCTGGCCAGCGTGGAGAGTGTAGGCCAAATCCTCTGACTACTCAGGCTAGTATATGGCTCTGGTAGTACAGAGAGGGTCGTGCTCCTGCAGTGGAGACTAGAAAGACCTGATGATGATGATGATGAAGTAAATACCTATGTCAGTAACTATAAATTATACATACAATTAATTTCACACAAATTATAGCCACAAATTATAAAATATGTAATTATGTAAGACAAATTATAGCCATATTATTTCAAAAACAATAGACGGCAACAATAGACGTAATAAGTGAACGTGCTAATAGACTGGTAAATAATGGATGTTTTTAACGCAAACTCAAAAGTATTATTGGACGAACTTTCCGAAGAACATCCTATACATTTTTTTTACCGGCAAATCACACAGATTGTGCTAGTCCCAAAGTAAGTTCGAGACTTGTGTTATGGAATACTAACTTAACCATACAATATTTTATAACAAATACCTACATATATGTATAGATAAAGATCCAAGACCCAGGTCAATCTGAAAAAGATTAAATAATTGACTCTTGTTGAACGGGAGTCCCTTCAACTTGATTTTACTATTTATTGTTATAGCGGCAGCCAAAATAGATAATCTGTGAAAATTCCAACTGTCTAGCTATCACGGTTCATGAAATACAGCCTGGTGAAAGACAGACCGTGTGGTTCCCGGCAGAGTAGAATAGGACCACTCCAAGTCATCCCGTGGATGTCGTAAAAGGCGAATAAGGAAACACAAGCTAAACAAAGCTTATAAACTAAATCAAAGATACCTCCAACCCGTCTGGCCAGTGTGGAGAGTGTAGGCCAAATCCTCTGACTACTCAAGCTAATATATGGCTCTGGTAGTACTGAGAGGGTCGTGCTCCTGCAGTGGAGACTGTGAAGACCTGATGATGATGATGATGAAAGACAGACAGACAATATCGAAGTCTCAATAATAGGACCCCCCGTTTTTACCCTTTGGGTAAAGAGATTTAAGAAATAATAAATCAACGCACCAAATTTCGGTTTGGAAATGGATAAGTAAGTATCATCATCAGACGTTTTTCCAGAGCTTTATTGCGTTCGAGCCCAGGATTCGAAATAGACGAGAAGCAGGTAACCTGTTCAAAACTACCAATACAACTATTGTCACTTCATATATAGAATATAGATGACAACCAGAGGGGAAAGACTTACCGGTCTAGTGTACACTGCGATTGATCTCATTTCCTTTGTGATAGTCAACGGAGCTTCGAAAATGTTCTTCTGGCATCAAGCCAATGTGTGCGAATGCCGCCAAACATAATATGACGACAGTTCGATTGAGAAATATTCGGCACATAAATATTTTTGTATAGTAAGAGAGAGACGGTGCAGTCCTATTGTTCGGTTTCGCTACCAGTGTCTACAAGGACGCGTACTCGAGGTTATGCTAAAACAATTGCTTCCTCTAACGCGCGATAGGTATTGTCAAGAATGTAATATTGTAAGTTGGAACAAAAACGTTACCTACGTACATTCAAACTTTTTGTGAATTAGTAAAACAACGTGATACACCCACCAACCACTAGCTGTTCTACTAAACCGATATTCAAAGGTCTGCATCGGTCACGTTTTTATACATTTTTTCTTTTTAAAGCTGTTACGTAATGGTAAGAGAAAGGAAGATGGTATATTTTAGGATTTATTCTTATAAATAGGCCATTCAATAAGTGGTTAAATTTTTAAATCGATATTGCCGTGACGGACTTTATCGTTGTTAATGAACAAAATGTCATCATTAACACAAAAGAAAATAACGGAAAATACGTCTAAAAAGACTAAAATCATACGTCTTTCTTTACTAATGGGATTGGCAGGATATGGAGGTAAGAGGCAAATAACACTTTGAAAGAATGGGCCCTAAGGAGAGCCTTATAAGGCTTTAGTTACACTACACAATATGTATAATAATTATTCGTCTAGGTCTTTCTACGACCAAACCCTACGAACACCGCGCTTTTTATAAAATTTCACGCAGGTTTTTGTAATACCTATCTTATTTCTTGATTTAATAAGAATAATTTTATAGTTTGTCCAGCTTGAGCTCGCCTACAGTTATAAAATTTCGGAATAAAATGTAGTCAGTATTCAGCATGTTCAAATCTTTATTGTCAGCATTTACTTGTTCTATTATAGGTACAAGATTCAGTGTAATGGATCAAAAGGTTTAATAGAGTAATATTACAATTCTATTAGTCTTACTATAGATAAAGCTCACCCACAATATGTGACAACAGTATTACCAACTTAAGCAGGGTGAGCCTCGGTGCCAGCGATCCGATAACAAGTTGAGTCACGCCGCCGGGTTTCCCTGCATGACTCACTACTACATACATCGCTACTACAGCCCCTTTTTATCGTGACTACGTCAGCCCTGCCAGTTTTGATGGTATTTTTAGCACCCTTTTCCTAAATATGTCGACAGGTTGAAAAAACAAACAGGTAATAAACAAAACCACAGCTTAACGCGATTCACACGTATTTATCCAAGTAAATTGCTGCTTTACTCTGTAGTAAATATGTTATGGTATATTAATGAACGAGCTTTTTCCCACAACTGCTTCCGGCTATATTATAGCCTTCGTGCTTTTTGCACTGCCAGTAATTGAAAAGTTTCATCAAAATCCCTCAAGCAGTTTTACCGGAAAAAAAGGGAGTTATTTATACCGCGTAGTAGTGCAAATAGCTCCTTATCGTTATAAATACATATATACATATTATCGTCTTTATCCCTTGCGGGGTAGATAGAGCCCAAGATCACAAAATCCAAAGGCCACGTTTAGAATCTAAAAATAACATTTCCCTAAAACCAAGTTAGTAAAATATAAAATTTCTTTTAAAGTTAGCGTAGGTTTACGAGATAATAATCGACTTACTAATTAACTATAGACTACTTTGATGTTTATTTATGTGGTATTTATTTTTGTATGCACTGTCATACATGAGATGAAGTAGTTAAAAATTATTGAAAAGTAATATAAGTGGTAAAAATCTGTGATTATTTAAAATTTAAACCCCAACAGTTAGTAAATAAATGTCGATGACGACATTATCTTGAGCAACTCCAGATTTATCATGCGAATAGTGTCGCAACACTTAAGTGGAACATGATATGTCTGTGCAGTGTGGGGCAAGCTCATCAAAAAATTATGTCGGCAGTGAACGCATGTGGCTTCCGTTCTTTCAGCAGTATTTTATTTTAGAATGGGTTATGCAGATACTGCACGGTATTACGAGTATGTCTGTGTCAGACATATGGCACCTATAGATGCAGGACTCAAAATGTACCTACAAATGTTTATAGTGAGATATGTTGCTAGCATTTTTTTAGCAAAATTTCATGATGATCGGTTCAGTAGATAGGGCATGAAAGCGTAACAAACAAACAAATATAAACAAACAAACTAACTCACTTTTGCATTTATAATATTAGTTAGGAAGTTAGGATAGGATTAGTTAGGATAAGGATAACTGTTATTAAGAGGTTCGATGTTAAAATATAACGAACAAAAAAATATGTTTTTTTTTTTTATGAAGAATTATAAGAACTCGTGATGATTGGTGTATTTGAACAAAAACCAGGAACAAGATTTTTATGAGAGCCAATACGGACTTCTCAACCGTCCATCATTAAGTTATTATTAGTAACCAAATTTATTACTCAAACATATCATTTATTGAAAGCGTCGGGTGTCCACGAAATTCAATAAAAAGCTAAACAAGAGCAGGCAGCTTTTGGACGCGATTGGTTTTACATAACCCGTTGACAACACAACCAGAATAAGAGAGCCCTTAGTAGGCTATAAAATGTTCTCCTTTATTTCGACATAAAGGATCGCTAAGAGCAGCAGGGGGAGTCCATTTTAGACCGGAGGCGCTATATCGATGCGTCGGTTAAACGCGCGAGCTACAAATTGAGCTTTTATTTATTCATGGGAGGGGAACGAGGAGGTTGATATGGGTCGGGGTCGCTCGATAAAGGACACTCTTAGCTCGGCAATCGTCAAAGGATTCCGAAACGGTATCATTGTTTTGCTACAAAATCAATCGCTTTATGTTTCAATTTGTCTGGAACGCAAATTGAAAGCCACCACGTAAAATATCATAATCTTCAAGTAAGCAAAATTGAAATCAAATCCACGTTAAGTTTACTTCAAATGAGTTAACAAATAATTGAACGGAACAGAAATGGTCGTCATGACAATTATAGCTTAGAGATATTTATGAACACAACCGAAACCCCTTAAGTACAATTGATTAATTATATTGATCGACTTGGTAGCCTGTTTTACATTATGATCCTCGCGAAGAGGAAATTAAGAAGCCATTAAGCTAAACACCCCAGTTACTCACTGGCTTAGAAGACCGAAACCTGGGGCAGGTGAATGGCCGTCAACGGCACGCGAGCTAAGCGTTACCTTCACCGATTTGCAAGCCTCCTATTGGTTATGTGGATACAACTTATAGTGCAACCAGAATCAAGATCAACATGGCTTTTAATATGATGTTACTATTTTGTAATACTAGCCAGCGCGACGTATTCGAATATTAAGTATATTGGTATGTATGAAGATTTTATCCGTTCATAGAGCTATAAATTTGTCATCAAATCTCTGTGACTGAAAACGCTTGTACCATTTTGTAAAAATATGTAAAAGTTTTATAAAAAAACTAGCTGTTACCCGCGGTTTCACCCGCGTGATATAGCCTATGTACTTCTCAGTACCCTAACTTATGTGTATGCAAAATTTCATGATCAGTTTGGTAGATAGGACGTGAAAGCGTAACAAACAAACGAACTCACATACACAACATAAGTTAAGATTAGGATTATAAATAAGATAATTAAATTTACACGTCAGATCATGTGATTGAAATCGCACGGGATTAGCGAAAAAATATGACGTCGTTACCTGCTTGTAAACGGTTAATGTAAGTCGAAGTTTGATTTGACAGCCACAACAGGAGTTTGCATGCAGGTGATGTCATCATCATCATCATTTCGTGTAGGTGACACGGTCAGTCGACTATGCACACCCTGGTGTCAGAGTTCTGCGGAACCGCCTCTCGGCCTCTGACGAGGTAAAAATACGTGACTTTAACTCACTTAATTGCTCATTTGCAAGGAAAGGAAATAAATTTACAAAGAAAGGTCCAGATTGCAAATGTATTGTGCTAATGCATAATTTGACATTTAAAAAAATGGAAAGTTATCCTTTGCCTATCGGTAAGGAGCTGGTTCAAATAACACTAGTAACGCCTTAAAAAACGTGTTTTGTTGGTTTTTATCACTATTTATTCATATTATAATTATAAATTGTAGAATTATTCAGAATGACAGACTATACTATAGACTATATAGGTACAGAATTATACTATAGAAGAAAGCAGTCATTTATTTTTAAATATTCAGACCTCAAAATAATCACGCGTTCAAAAAGGTGATGCAAACATCTTTTTAACATTTTTATTTGCGCTTGTGTTATATTTTGGAAGTATCATTCTATTAATTTCAGTTGCAAAATAAACTTGGGTAATTAATAAATCAAACTAAATGTCTCGCTCATTATTATTCAAGGCCAAGAAGAACATGTTTCTTGTGTTCTATTTTTATCGCTACGTCGATGGAGTATATTCTAGCTCTATTCAATTATCCCAATTAAACAAAACAAACGGAGTTATTACCAGTTAGGATAAATGTTGTCTAGTCTAGCCTGGATCGCAGTGCACACCTGCTGCGCTAAGCGGTGCATCGCTGAGCAAATAAATTCACTCGAACGAGCAAGACGTGTAATACCGCCTAGTTTTTGTAAAGCATATTTGTAAGTGTTTTTTACAAGATTCGCATGGCAACCTTGACTCGCTTCTGTGGGAACGATGTTTAGTTTCGCCTCGTATCTTGCGTCTGGTGCCCATGTGAGCAAACGCATCCGGTGTGCTGCTTATGAGCCTGGTACGCAACTTGACACAGAGAACCTTATTTTATTTATCAGCTTTTGTTGAAGGTTGGGATTTTGAAAAAAGATTTTTTGAAACTTAGCATTAGTATTTGTATTCGGCAGTTCGATAAATTGCAATATTCACACTGAGTTTGATAAGAGAGGCAACAATAACATGTTTTTTAATTATTAGCATCTAGCGGTTGCCCGCAGCATCGCTTGCGTTTATAAATATCCCACAACAACACTTGTTTTGCAATAAATTTACTTAATAACAATTCTTTACTTCACACCTGAGGAAATAAGGCCAAATGAATAACGACGTGTTACATCTTACAGTTCAAAGGTTCCGGAATAAACTTTCGCAATTAACGGTAGGAGGACTAATGGCCGTATCATGAATGTTAAATTCGTTTATTTTTTGTTGAGACTCTCCACCCAACGTCGACGGTGTGCCTCATTTAATGGAGCAATAAAAAATGTTCGACTCAGCTTACGTAAGCAGTAGTTATTATTTCCGCGTTGAAGCGATTGCGGGGGTCACCGGTAGGATCTTTCCTTAAGAGTTGTTATTTATTGCTTAGCTATTCCTTGATAAACTGAACATAAATGAAGTGTAAAAACTTTCACAATGATCGCATAATGATTACAATCCCAGTGTTTAAACGAAAAACACTTGTTTACATACATACACTACTGCCCGCTTCATTTAAAACTATCATGAGCATCAGAGCATTAATAACGTACTAATATTAATAATGCAAACTAACTCTGTCTCAATCGCTTTCACGCCGAAACTACTGAACCGATTTAAATAATATTTGGTACACAGATAGCCTACAGCCTGAGAAAGGCAAAGCAGCTGCTAGCTATTTTCTATGTTTTTTGTCTTTTCTCCCAAACCATGGAAGATTATTAATGTCTAATAAACTAGCTGTGCCCGCGACTTCATCCGCGTGGAATAGTGAGTTATTAAAAGGTAGCCTATTTCCTTTTTCAGGCTCTAGACCATCTGTGTACCAAATTTCTTTTAAATCGGTTCAGTACTTTTGGCATGAAAGAGAGGCAGACAGAGTTAACTTCGCAGTTATAATATAAGTAACTAAGGAATATTGGATAGCATAAAGCTGAAAAGTTTTGTCTGTTTGGTTGAACGCGCTAATCTCAGGAATTACTGGTTAGAATTTAAAAAATCTCCATCTGTATAATATCTATCCAACCGCGATAAGAAACTGATATTCCCGGATACCGGACGAAGTCGCGGGCAACAGCTAGTCATTAATCAATGGAGAGCTTTTCGTAGCCACTTATAATATTATATGGCGTGGAACATATTATCGCATTAATATCTTATAAACGTTACTTAAGTGTAAGTCTTGTAAAAGACCAAAGAAATAATAAAATAAGGTAATAAAAATAAACGGAATTATAAAATTTTTGTCAAAAAGTGATGGAAAGTTATCGGTTTTTGTTTTATGACGGTACAATATTGTATTTCACAATAGCCATTCATCACGAAGTGGGACTGTAAATCTCGAATTAGAGACATTGTAAAGTTTTACGGACTGCGTTCGACCTGAGATGGAGTTCATAAAAATTCCAAATTGCCTTTTAATAAAAATAAAAGACTAGCAATTCTCTCCTGTCTAAGTATGATATAGTCGGTAAACAAAAAAAGATCAACATGCGGTATTATTCAAGACTATGTATTGCCTAGTTCTCTATAAACAAAAACAAAACAGTAAGTAGTTGAGTAAGACTCTTTACGAAACATTCTGTTGTTTTGTCCTCCAAAACACACAATATCTTCTCTCAAACTAAAAAATTATTCGATGAATAAAAAAATAATAAATGTGTATGTCACATTTCTAAATGCCGTCTTTTGCTCGCATTTTTTTGAACAGAGTACATATCGAGAAACATTGGGCCACCTCTTTCAGCGTTCTATCTACTCTATAATTAACATTTATGTTAATTTTGCATTCTGCTTATATAAGCAGAAATCTAATAGCAGAATTCTGCTGATAAGGCATGCACATAGTAATCCTGTACTTTTTCTAAATTAACCAACGAAAACCAATGTATAAAAAGAAATGAAACTTGCCATTTTTAAGTATAAGAGACTTTTTTGATTTCGTCACCGAAATTTTAATTTATGGCTTTTCCTATTCTCAGAGATTTAGCACCGCAGGTGGTTATTTGTTACTTCGTTTAACTATACACGGGGTTCTTTGTTATTTAAAAGAATAAAGAAAGTCGGAACGAATTGTAAATCGGATCAGTACCGGGTGAAGCACAACGATGCGTTCAAAACAATTGAGACGATCCGTACGCATTGAAAGCAGACAAACCCAACATTGTGCAATACATTACAAAGGAGGCCGGAGAAATCCATGTGGTATGCGACTTTCGAAACAAAACAAGTAACTTTACTTTTTGCGGATTTTTCGTAGCAATAAATCAGTTGAGAGCAACACTACACAGGCTTCAAATAAACGTTGCGAAGAAGTTGCGGATGGCGATCAATTCCATTGTTGACCATCAGCTGTTACTGAACACACTGTATTTAAAATACAATAGGAGTGTGATCGGTAATGGAATAGCCTAGCTGATTTTTGTGAATTATATAGCAGTAACTGATGCCCGCGACTTCGTTCGCGTGGACTTGGGCTTCGGCGTATTAATATATTTTAATACGAACTAATGTCGATACATAAGAAAATACTCGTAGCAGTTTTATATGTTGAATATTTAAAGTTAATAAATTAAAAGTTAGTAATTATCAAAGTATTTTGCAAAAAAAAACTTTATATACTTACTTTGTTGCAACTACCCTTTGGGTTAGTATTACTCGACTTATAAATGTTTGTCGAAAATCTCCCGAAAAAAAAATGTGACTTTGCCGATTAGCCTGTCATCTCAACGAATGTTTCGTAATGTTCTATCTACAGCCTTTTTGTTGTGCATTGGGCATTTATCCCAAACGATTAGACAGCAATCCTGAAACATTCGCTTTATCACAGTTTCGTGTCACAGAGCATGTCTTTGTGTTTCGAGATACAGCAAACTCTCATGTTTTGTCGTATGGGCTGGAGGCTACGTTGGCAAAAGGGCATACGACTACTACAGACTCCTGGCAGCGAGTGCCCCGGGACCGCTAGGCGGTCACCAGTAATATGAGCTAATCCTCGTCGATATTTTGACATGGTTCTGTATCAGATGTTCTCATCATCATCAGATCTTCGATTTTTATACCTCAACAAAAAATACTATACAAGCTGAACAACTTCTACTACAGCGTCATTTTTTTATTGCCTATAGTCTACCTGCACCGTTATGATTCTGCATCAGGTGTTCCAAATCTTAAATTTTTATACCTCAACAAAAATGCTCATCAGGCTTAACAACTTTTTCCAAGGCTTCACTTTTATATTTCTTATAGTTTAGCTGGACCATTATGATGCTACATCAGGTGTTCAATTTTTCGAAATCATTTCTTCCCTATATGTTGCGGGTTTAATAGCTATATAGCAAAAAAGTTTCATTCGAATCCGTCCAATATTTCCGGAGATAGACGTGATCATACATACATACAGGCAGACAGACAGAAAATTTTTTTTTTTGCTTTCTATTATTCTTTTTAAGTGTCCCTCTATCCATTTCAGCAAAAAATACTAAATGTACAGACAAAATATTTTTACTGTTTTATTATATGTATAGAAGATTTTTATATGTAACTTGTTTCAAGGCAAAGAATCTGAAATTAAAGACTAGAAATTCGAAATAACCCAAAAAAAAACTGAGCTATAGTTGGCACACAACTTTCTGAAGCTAGGATGATTTAATAGTTATTTTATGTTTAACACGAGAACAAAACAGATGAATAGCTGCAGCATAACGTAAGTCCATTACAGCCCAAGGTGCGTGAGTTAACAGTATTGTTCGGCTTAGGCATTGTGCTGCCAATGACAGATAAGAGCCGGGTAATGAGAACAAGCACGACCCACAATGGAATCTCTTGGGCTCGCCGCGAGCGGCTGGTTACTTTTGTTTAGTAAACTTTTAAAATAAGTCACTGTTATCTTTAGTTTGGTTCAATTAACGGTGGCAATAAAAAAATATTAATTATTACTTATTCAAAATTTAGTAACCATAATCTATACTAATAACTAAAGAGTTTGTTTGTTTGCTTAAACGCGCTTATAGCAGGAACTACTATACCGATTTCAAAATTTATTACACCGTTGAATAGGTACGTTATCCCTGAGTGCCATAGGTGCCATATCGGGCGAAGCCGGGACGGACTGCTAATATAAATATAAAAATGGAAAACTTTGTCGGAATACCTAAGTATGTGCACTGTTAACGATTTTGCGCATACACAATATACAAACATTTATAAGACTAGCATTAGACATACTCTACACTCTACATATGTAATAAGTGTTAAAAATTATACACTAAGTAATATTTTACCGAATCACGACTTAAGAGTTCAAGTCACTTGATTAGTATACTTAATTCGTTGCATGGCTTTATATAATGTGAAGTTGAAAGCACACATAAGTGTTTATATCTTTCGTCACTTGCACATCGCTGGCCGCGTCCGCACTCCGCACAGCTGCCCGACTGGTTTGTCCACTTGTGGTGGATTGATTTAACGTTGAAGCAAGATCCGCCGCTCATTCCACAGTTCCTCTGGTGGTTCATTACCGCTTAACTATCATTATTCATTAAAAGTTTACAGTAAGTATATCAAAAGCAAGCAATAAGGGTTTTTTTTTAATATTACCTAATTCATATAACATATTATATTTGAAGAATCGGTCAATGGCCATGATATTAATTACACTGTTCTCAAACTTTTAAGATAAATAATACCAGTACTTATCAACAATTTTATTCCTTTGATTAGGTCTCTTGCCGTGTGGTTCCCGGCAAAGTAGAATAGGACCACTCCATGTCTTCCCTCGGATGTCATAGAAGGCGACTTAGGAAACACAAGCTAAGCAATGCTTATAACATCAAAGTGACCTCACTGACTGACTAAGTGCTTTTACAGTAACTTTGTAGGTAGATGTAATTTCATAAAACGGTTTTAATTGATGTATCATTAATTGGACATGGGCCAATACGACCATTTAGAAGTGGTAAGCATCCAGCGTCTTCCTGCGAACTTTGTCAGATCTTCCGACCACAGGCGCTCTGCGATGCGATGAAGTTATTCCAGGAGTCTGAATGCATTCTGCAGAGCAGCGGTGAACAGTTTCGGAGATTTTACGTCTTCCCGCCTCACGCCTCCCTCCAAACCCTCGTACTCTGCCCCTACACTAAAACTTATATGGTGGCGTTGCTGTATAAACACTTCAACACTTCGATATAGAAATTGTCGAAGCGCCATCGCTGGATGTTTCGATCGAACCAAAGGCTTATTCATAATCCACAAACTAAGCACAGTGGCTGGTTCTTCAGTATAACCTGCCGCAGCATATGGATGTGATCTATAGTACTGGCCACTGGTAAGGGCCACGTTTCGGATCCCAGCTCTGTTAGTCAGACTATATAAAAAACATTTATTTTCTCTTTTAACGAAGGTGGGTCTTATAAATATAGGTTT
This sequence comes from Rhodophaea formosa, assembly GCA_963082605.1. Lineage (NCBI taxonomy): Eukaryota > Metazoa > Arthropoda > Insecta > Lepidoptera > Pyralidae > Rhodophaea > Rhodophaea formosa. Next base: position 11,789,512 of record OY720206.1, on the reverse strand, counting down.
AAAACAAATTATTTTTTTTTTGTGATTTTGCCCAATAGCCTCTATTCACAGAAAACAGTGAGCTTTTGCCCGCGACTTCATCCGCGTGGAGTTTGGTAGGCGAGCGCTAAGAAAAGAAGTAGAAATGGACGGACGAAGTCGCAGCCAAAAGCTAGTAAACTACAAAACTTTTTTATACACCATATTTTTTGCTTAATCTATTATACTATGTGCCAAAATTATCAGGCTACTGGGCCAGCTTTAATTACGCTAGCCACATAGAAATGCCCGTGTGAAAAACAGTTTTCTCTCTGTCTATGCCCGCAAATTTTTATGTCTGCCCTTGCGATTTGTTTATGGTCATTACAAAGCAGACTTTGGAGGAAACTGTATTCGTTCGAATTCAAAGGGAAGATCATTCTGGATCAAGGGAATTCTTGGAATTCAGGTATCATCATCATCATCATCAGGTCTTTTTAGTCTCCACTGCAGGAGCACGACCCTCACAATTCAGGTATGTACACCTGAAATTGTGTAAATTTTTTGTATAAATCTTCTGTCTATTTTGTTCTGTTTTTCTGCATTTTTAGTGAAATAGTTGTTGTTTTCGTAATCAGCGACCCGATAAACCATAAAACCATACCCATGTTGTTTTTGAGAATTTGTCACCCTTTTTCCACCTTTTAGAGGTTAAATTCTGAAAGAGCCTGAAACACTGGTTTACTGTGTTATTGATAGGTAATCCTGTGTGAAGTTTCGAATAAAATAGTTAAGCTAATCTTGTTTCCCCTACAAACTTTCAAGCCCTTTTCACCCCCTTAGGGGTTGAATTTTTAAGAATCCTCGAACAAGTATTTTTTATTTCTAATCGTTAACCTAAAAACAACATAGTTTCAGGCTTCTAGCTCTAAAAATGACGGACTTTTAACAAAATTTTAACCCCTTTTTCACCCGTTCAGAGGGCAAATTTTCAAAAATCCTTTCTTAGCAGATGCCTACGTCATTACAGCTTATACCAAATTTCAGCGAAATCCGTTCAGTAGTTTCGGCTGTGCGTTGATCGATGAGTTAGTCTGGTTTGCCTTTTACATATAAGTATATTTAGAATATATTAGAAGATTAGTTAGTGAATTTAAAATCATCAATATTTTCGACCTCCATCTCAATGCTATACAACCTCCTTGCGCAAAAAAAATAACGATACAACTCCTTGGGCAAATGAATCGACAGGATTTGATTGGTCGACATTTTCGACAAGCAGTCTAGCAAAAGAAAAAAACTGTCGAGTTCTATGCTGTCATTAGGAAATTGGCGCTACTCAAGATTCCAATTTTAACGTACATTTTATTTATTTTAACCCTCCTCTTTCTTCATTACTTAAATGTCTATTTTAGCTTAAATCTTTCTTTTCTCGTAGTCATAGTACCTATAGATTACAGTATAACCATGATTATAGCATGACCATGAATTACTCGCGTCGCTTAGGATTCGTATGAATAAGAATCCTTCATCCTTCATTTGCTCGTAATTCATCTATTGCCCTCGCATTCCGTCCTTTATTCACCAGTTGTAATACTTTAATAATCCTTAATTAAAATTACAAAGTAAGATTAAGATAAAATTAGAAAATAAGTTATATTTGTCAGATTTTGAATAAAAAGAAAATTCAGTACAACCTATGTCTGTATCTGAGTTTATGATAATATTCAAAAAAATACCGAAGACAAAAACCTTCTGGCGAAATGATTCATGATCACCTTTATATACGTAGCTGCTCTAACGTGATGAGTTTACAATAACTCAGAAGTGTAGTATTGAATAGGTAATAATTAGTTAGGTTTTTACAGCTAAATTAGGTTTTTGTGAGTCCCAAAATAAAAAGAAACCCCAAAAGGTGATCTCCGGCTAGAGTACTACCACGTATGGCTAGAACTCTAAGCTGTTTTTTTTTTCTTTCTAAGGACTATAGCTAGCTAGCTTCAAATTAACTTTTGCTACTTCAACGGACTCACCGAAAAAAGGATCTACCTACAACAATGATTTTGTATGATTTTAAATGTCATCTAAAACCAGAACAATCTTTTGGAAGGCTTCAAATGGCGTCTATAGACTAAAGCCCTCCTAAATCGACTGTTTTTCAGTGATTCAAAGAATTTAGTCGAGTAACTTTGGCGGACGAAGAAAGAAGTAGCCGCCCAAGGATGGCTACTACGGAAGAAAACGACTGGCTATGAAAGTTATGAAACCAAGAAGTGCAGGCAAAACTTTGATCGCAAGTATTTTTTTTCTTCGATGAGTTATCTGGTGTTGGTTCCCTTACAAAATTAAAGGGAAAAACAAGGGACTTTATATGCAGGACACCAGTCAAACTTTTAAGTCATCCTCGGTTCAGTCCCGATTTGGTACCATGCGACTTTTTTTAATTCCCCAAAATAAAAAACTAACAGGTTTCTCCACCAGAAGATGCACTGGCTGTATTTGAGAAGGCTATAAGAGGTGTGTGATGCTGACTGGAAGATGTGTTTAGAATATGAACTGTGCATAGACACGTGATAGACACTAATGGAAAGTTCTTTGAAAAGATAATATAAACTATATACATGTTTTTAGTCATCATTATCATCATCAACAGGTCTTTACTAGTCTCCACTGTAGGAGCACGACCCTCTCTTCACTACCAGAGCTGTCTGTAGACAGCTCTGGTAGTGAAGAGAGGGTCGTGCTGGCTGTAGCCAGAGCAAACAGAGGATTTGGGCCATACTCTCCATGCTGGCCAGACGGGTTGGAGAGGTCTCTTTGATGTTTATAGCTTCGTTTAGCTTGTGTTCCCTTAGTCGGCTTCATCTACATCCACAGGAAGACTAGGAGTGGTCCTAGTAGTCCCAGTATATTCTACTCTGCCAAGAACCACACGGCTTCTATCTTCTCTTTTATGTTTTTTTATTTTATTTATTTGATTATAGACGAGCATCTTTTAGCTGGAGTGTCTATGTCAGGCAGTGATGAATGATAGGAATGTCTTTGAATAGAGTTCATTCACTGATAACAAATTTTCATATTTCAGTGTTCAAACTTTCAATAACGACACTTTGTTTGTACACAACCACTTGTCTTATCTATTTTTGAAGGAGTTTACTGAAGTCGCGGAAACCACTTCCTCTGGTAGTCTATTCCAGTTATGAACCACTCGGTTGCTAAGAAAATGATGAACTGTGTTGGTTCTTGCTGAAGTGCGGTTTAATACCGGGACACTTTTAGAGTGCCCCACAAATAAACGCGCGAAAAATATTATCCTCCTTCTGGGTCAGTCAAGTAAAACAATTTGGTTTTGACTATTATAAGTTTTATTTTCAGAAACATCTGTCAACACGCACTGGACCAGCACGGCGGAGTACGGTCAACTGGCCAGGAATTGAATCCTTTTATTGCAGGATAGCATGATAATCACTGCACCATGAAGTGCAAAAAAGTGGCCCATGTGTAAATATGTTTATTTATAATACATGGGTAATGCTCTCCAGTTCTTGGCTTGACATGCCTAAATGAGATGGCCAAAGATTACCCAGGCCCAAATTCCCTACATATTATTATGTAATGATCACCAAATTCTAATTTTTCCTTCATGCAATGAAAATTAAAATATATATATGATAAAAAAACTGTAAGAATCAAACCAAAAGTGGATTGATCTCAAATAAGTAAAAATTATGAGATTTTTTGAGAGGTCTGAAGTTGTGTTTACACTTGAAGTTTAAAAATGAGATATTTTTTTCAGTTTATTCAATAAATATCATTTATAATATTGTGTTTTATTTTAAAAATTAACAATTGTTTTTCACTATATTTCAATTTAAAATGGGCTACATGTGAGCAGCCATGAACGTTTTAGAGGCGTGTGTACCATAGTTTTAAATTCCTTTACCTGTTCAAGCTACCTTAATAGCAGGTATCACAAACTATAATTTATAAAAACAGTTTTTTTGAGGGAAAAACTAAATGATAATGAAATTTAAATTAAATTAATAAACTCACCTTATGTAAAGAACTGATGTTCCATTCACAATTCTCCTCCAACCTATGGGTACCACTGTAGTCTGTGGGGAGTCACTGTGAACTGCTTTGGGCTCTGCCAAGTCAGCTTGTGGCAGCACGGAAGGAGGTAACACTGCCAGCACCACACCGTCTGCTGTACGAACAAGCTGTGCTCCGTTTCCACTGTCACTCTCACTTACAACTCTACTCACACCTACTTGTTGATTCAGAATACTAATACTTTGATTCACTATAGACTGGTGAGACACACTCTGTTCTAACAACTGATAGTTCACATAACTCCTGCCAATTGACACCTCTCTTTCACCTGAGTTTACTATTTCACCACTTTGTATGGTTACACTATCATTGAATTGGCTCTGCCCATGACGCAAAGCAAGAGGGTGCATAGAGGGCATAACACTGTCAGCACCTATTGATGCAGTACCTCTTGGTTGATATGCCAGTATCTCTGTTGACTCTCCAGGTGTCCTTGCTTGAAAAGTTTCTGCACTAATGTCCACATTCACTTGATCTGACAAGTCTCTCTTAACATTAACACTACTTATCCGGTCACTTGTTTTATCATCAGATTTCAGACAAGGATCTTTAATAAATTGTTGCGATAGAGGTAAATATTCAGCCCGATGACCTGGACTCTCCCTTGTGCCATAAAAGCTTATTTTCCCATCAGCATCATTGACAGTCTTGTAAAAGATTGTACCTGATGGATTTCTTAGGTCATTTCGCTCAATTTGTGACCTGTAAACAGAATTTCTAGGCAACTGATGATGCAGGTTGTCAGGAAGGTAAAGTGCTTCGAGCTGAGAGGCGGGCGGCGGCGGGTCTGGGGGCGCGGCGCCGGGCTCTAGCTGGCGCTGGCGGTCCGCCACGTACACCAGCACGCGCGGGCTGCCGGCGCCCGGCACGCCTGCCGCCCCGCACGCGCCCACACTCGCGGGCTTGCCTGACATCGCGACCGCACATCACACGCCGCGACAGCCGGCTGCTCACTAGCTGAACCCGCCGAGACGCTCACGCGATCCTGCGGAGCACCGAGCACGACTCCACCTGGCATCGCTTTTAACCCGCCGATCATCGCTCGACGACCAGCCTGAGCTCCAAAGCTTCATTGACATCCTCCAACACACCTTTTTTACGTGTCGATGTCATCAACAAAGTCTATAATCGTTTTACAGCGGTCTAAAGAGGATCTAATAATTTTATGGCGGGGCCCTTCTCGGCCCCATTGTAAAACTTATAGCACCAAATAATAAACCACACTTCAAAGGTTTTCCGAAAGGCTACCGTATGAAATTAAGCCATTTAGTATCCTTGATGCATAACACTTTCGGACGATGTAAAAAGGTCACTGAATGAAAAGTGTTCGTTTCATCTCACAAACATTATTTATCAAACTTTGTTTTGATCAAATTCGCTCAAGATTAGCATTATGCATTATTTTACTTGGTTATTTATTATGCACAGAATATAACGAGAAATATTTTCTTTGCAATTGCACAAACGATGATTACAAATTAGTACCACTGCGAATAACGAATGAAAGAACTTGAGACATATTACATGAGAGGTTTATGTAGATTGGATTCTTTGAAACGTTCCAATCAGCATCGAAACGAAACGGAAGGAGAATAGATGCAATTAATTGATGCGAGTGCCATCTACTGTAAACGAGCGCAACTGGTTTTTTAAACTGTTTTACCGACAAAGCAAACTCGAACTAGTGTTGTCCCATGTTGTCCCGATTATGTGTTGTCCCGTCCGAGTAATCGAGCTGGCTGGAGAATGGGAATACACGTCCGATTTTATATATAGAAATTACTTCTTGTATAGATGGTCGGGCGGGCCAGTCTGGGGCGGATTTATTCCCGGCCCACTCAGGTTCAATCCGTCACTCGACCAAATTAAAGCCCGTAACACACGGTCCGATGGCAGGAGCCGACAAACTACCTACCGTCGGAAACAACCATCCTGCAAGCCTACATACCTTCCGACCGATATCATCCGACGAGCCCCGATCAGTGTTGCCAATGCTACAAATGGTATCTACAATCTAAGTTACCCCTACTCTGGGGAAAATCTAATGAACTAATAGCAGCGTTTTACCTACCAATAAAACGCTTATTAAGCGATAACCTTATTTGAAACCTAATTAAACAACAATTGAGAGTAGCGAGCTTGACTTCCGGTAGCAGGTCGGCTATTTTACCGATTTTCCCTTACGACGTCGGCTAACATCCGGTCACCAGGAGTGGGGCACGTGGCGCCGCGCCACTGCTCTGAGCCTCATTGGATCTCGAAATTGATTCGCATAAGAAACACCTGGCAGTGATTGTGTATTAGGTTTCAAATAAGGTTATCGCTTAATAAGCGTTTTATTGGTAGGTAAAACGCTGCTATTAAGCTTATGAACCGTTATTTGAAACCTAATTAAACAACAATTGAGAGATTGTCTGTTATCGCCTGGTGTACCGGTTATAGCCAATAACATGATGGATATGATATCATGTGAAACTGATTAGTTAAATAAATCAGATGTAAAAATAAAATGCATGACAAGACTGAGTTACAAGAAAGAATAGTAAAAAATATTGAATAGGAAAAACGTTATTTTACTAAAGGTTAGATCGGACTTTATAAACAAAAAAAAAAAATATCATATAAAAAATAAAAATTATTTGAATGATAATAAAGTAAACAAAGACTGAATAAACACTTGTTAAAGTGTCAAATTCATTTACAACACAGATGGTATAGGTAAAGCTTAAATATCAAATTTACAATAATATAAATGGTAATGAGTACGAATAACTCGTACTATACCTGGCCAAAAATAAATGACGACATTGAATATAAATTACATTCAGAACAATCATTATTTTTATAATAAAAATATTGTAAAACAGGATTTGCATCAGAGCATCAAATAACCATCATATGACGTAGGTACTTTTCCTTATTTCATCGAAGATCAATAATAACCGGACTACTTTCAATAAAAAAAAAAAAAAAAGAAATCACCTGGAGGAAAGAACTTCAAAAACTCACTTAACAAATTGCAAGGTTTACCTTGCGGAAAATATTTATTTTTCTATAACCTTTTTATCATACAGCCTTGTTGTCACGTGCAATAAGTTTTAGTATCCATGGTATAAAACCATTTAAATTGCATGTTCAAGTCCTATTACGTAGATATGGAAACAAATAGAATAATTTGTTAAAATTAGCCATTAGTAATTCTGTTCCATTTTCAAAATATATGACTTATATGTACATTGGTTAGAATAAAGCCAAAAAGGTAATTTTAAAGTAAGGAAAATTGAGATGAACTTTGACCGTTTTAATCTTTATAAAGTAAAATATGCTGGTGCACCGCACTTAGCAAGATGATAGCCGTAATTAGGACAAAACAACTTCTTTCTGGCTAAAATATACCCCGAAGATTTGTAATACAAAGGCTATATGGTAGATACAAACAGCTCTCGCAACTGTATTGTCTTTGAGATGATAAAATGCAGAGGAATGACAAATATTTTACTTTTACACAAGAAAAAGTAAAACTTAACTTAAAGTAGTAAGTAAACTTTAAAAGAAAGTAATAAATTGAATTTTGACTAAAAATATCTTGCTTTTCAGTTGCTAGGCTGGAATAGTACTAGTCAACTTTACAGAAGCACAAACGGGAGACCGTTCATTAGTAAGATGAATAAACAGTCTTATCATTATTGATATTAAAAACAATCAAACCTGGTATTTCAAATACTTCGAATTTTGAAACAGGCAAAAAATATCACATAAACAATATACCTTGTTAAAGCAATATGATCTGGATTTCCATCCTATCTAGTATAGGATTAAAGTTCGAATTTGAAAATCTAATTCGGATTGTTCCAATATTTAAACAAAAATAAAAGTTAGTGCGATATTATCATTTTAAGTGATAAATAGCGTCAAACACACCTTTTAATACCATTTTTGGCAAGACTAAAGCTAAGAGTTCCTTTATAAATTATTCAGTGAAGATTAGTAGAACCGTTTCAATTAAAGAAGCAAAAGAAAGCAAGTTTAATAAGATTGTTATACGAACTTTTTATTTATTGTAGTTTCTTTACGTACATTAAATAATTCAATAAGCTCCAAATACTGAGATTGCAATCAGATTTGCATTCACTGCTCAAATATATGTGGTCCAATAAAATATTTTATGTTGTCCAATAAATAAACTAATTAAAAAAAAAAAATTAACAAGTTACAAAATGTCAAATGCTGTTGTAAGCCTTAAACCGTGATAAAGCCTCGAAACTCAAACAGATTTAGACTAAAAGAAAATCGAAGATATGTATGTCTGCAGGCCCCGGGCCATGGGTGTCCAAAGCACTCCAGCTGAGAATGCAACCGGAAAAACGCTCAGATGAGAGAGGATTCGGGCAAACGATACAGGACAAACCAATCATCACTCAGCGAAGGGCCTGGATGAGATGTTAAGTAGCTAGTAGCTAAAGAAAACACCGAGAATTATTGCTTAACATGCATGTCTTTTAAATTTTATTCAACTTTTAAAAATATGGTAAACTGAAATAATCATCAAAATGTCTATGAATTTTTTAAGTACATTATTCAATAAACTGATGCCATACATTTTTGTAAGAAATATTACAACATAAAACCGACTTTGCCTTGTGAAATGAGAGCGCATCTTTAACCTGCCAAGCCCAAAAATAGCCTCTTGATATGACGAGGAGGCTAATCTACGACGAAAAGCTGCTAAAGTTTAAAATGTTCAAAATAATTTGACTAGCCGTTATCATCACCGCCTGAGGTCGGTGAATAAAATAAGCAAGGTCAAAAGACGAACACTCTTTGTCGACTTGAAGTATATTCTAATCTTTTTACTATTGTTGCACATTATGAAATTAGGCAAAATGCTAGGAAATGCTAGATTCTAAAGATAGAAAGGAGGCTTATAGTATGCAGTGGGCGTAGAAAGCTGATGATGATTATGTGTTATACGGTTGCATTAAAAACTAGTGTAGCACATACCGTGCATTCCACTTATTCATACATTACGGTAAAGTGACCATAAAAAAAATCTGTAGTCAATTTTCATAGCTAGGGTCATAGTTTGAACATGAAAAATATCTGCGACATTACATTATAGTGTAATCAGAAAAACTCGCCTGGCCGGTTCGACTTTGCAATGAAAGTTGGTAAAAGTCTTTCTTAGATCAAGACAATTATTTTTATACGATATTAATATAAAAATATTTCATTATCAATGAGATGGTGAAGGATAACTAAAAACAAGTTCGGTGCAAACTACGAGTACTTTCGTAGAACACTTTATTGTGAAACTCCGGCAGTGAATGTGTTAACCAGAGACTGCGTCTCTTGGGCAAAGTTTGCGATGTAGCTTTTATTTAAGTTCGTAACTGATTCAAGTGGCTAACTTAAACATTAATTTTATAATTTCTTGGGATACAGTTCAATTTACTGTGAAAGTTAATAACTAGCTAATACCGCAACAGGTCTAATCTGAGCCTGTGTGTTCAATTTAACGTTAGCATTATTCATAAGGAGCCAAATCTAGATCATACACATTTGGCTTCAAGTATAGTCCAAACAACTCTAAAATTCATAATTGACAACATTTTCAGCATTGGAAATACTGCTCGACTCGAGCCCATGAATTAAACTGAGCTTTCACATTAGTTTTATGATAAAAAAAAAACCCAAGTAAATAAACATGAAAAATGTAGTTACTTTAATAACTTCATGAATATATTTAAAGAGATCATTATTCGCGACGCAAAATGTCGCTCCACTTATTATAAAAAATATTTAATGTTATGGCATGACTAGGCTTGCCCTGAGCCTGCGCATTAAGCTGAGCATACGCAACAGCTAATCAATTGCACTTAAATAAAATTGTTATACAACCAGAACGTAACTCCTCTTGATTCATCGTGATTGGCGAGTTTATTAGAGCTTTTGCTGCAGTTTTACTCATCATGAAATAGTTCTATTTACGTCATTCATAAAATAATCCGAAATTGCGACATGGCTAGGCTTGGCCTGAGCTCAAGCGTTGAGGTGTGCTTACGTAGCAGCTTTGTTTCAGCAAAATAAAAGTTTATATTAAGAACCAAAATGTATTTTATTGTACTTCCTGTATTGCATGTCTATTATTAAAATAGACGCAATAGGCAGCATGACTAGGCTTGAGCCTGAGCCTGCACGTTCAGCTGAGCTTTCGCAAAAGCTTTATTTATTCGCACTATGAATAATACAATGTTTTAGCATGACTGGGCATGACCCGAGCCTGCACGTTCAGCTGAGCTTGCACAGCAGCTTTATTTATTTGCACTATGAACAATACGATGTTCTGGCATGACTGGGCTTGACCCGAGCCTGCACGTTCAGCTGAGCTTGCGCAGCAGCTTTATAAATAATCCAATGTTCCAGCATGACTGGGCTTGACCAGAGTCTGCACGTTAAGCATAGCTAAGCTAACAGCATTATTTCGATAAGGTGGTCAAGGTATCACCCTATTATATAAAATTCACTTATGTATCAATTCTCTATTCCATACAAAGATTTTGTTCCTACAAAGAAATTAGTAAAAAGAAATAAACAAAATTGTCCACCGTAATCGACAATTGAATAAACTAGCAATTGAATGATAAGTTCACACTTCAACTTTTTAATGAATACTATCTTTTAATATACTTAATGAAATGTTTAGTTACCTCTAGGAACAAAATTAATGTACGGAATTGATCTCCATATCCTCATCTCCTTGAGGGTAAGTGATATGAGAACAAAACAAAAGATCTTCGTAATCGAAAAGGATTTTCCGTTAATCCTTAAATGTTTAATTGAGTAGCTAAATAGCTAGTTATATTATTCATTATGCAGCAAAGAACCAGTTTCATGAAGTGATATAAATGAAAATCATTCATATCTATATTAAGTTTTATTGTTAATCTTGTCAATCGCTTATTAACGTAAAATATTACGCAGTCTATGGCTGCACATTTTCTTGACATATAGTTAATCTTCATAAAGGCAACGGCCTTAACTTCAAAAAGGCTTAATAAGCAACGCCAACGTGTTAATATAATCTTGAATATCACTTACATGCTCTGCATAGCAACACTACATTCCTTGGTCTGGATAGTTTCTCAATTTATTCACTGACACAGTCACTTTAAATTATATAGGAATATAACAACTTAAGAATTCAACATTTAAATAGTACTGTTTGTTAATCAGATGGACTGTTAAATAACTAATATATAAGTAACGAACGATTTGCATCGTTAAAATCCTTTAAAAAATCCGTTATTATATTGAATTTAAATAATAACATGTTTCAGGGAAAATCAGTAAACTGAAAAATAAAAAGCTGAAAAGCGAAAATAAGTAATAAAAATGTAAGTACGTGCACTTACCAATACAACCGACTGCTACGATAGTCAAGACGCCAATGTGGCTCAGAGCAGTGGCGCGGCGCCACGTGCCCCACTCCTGGTGACCGGATGTTAGCCGACGTCGTAAGGGAAAATCGGTAAAATAGCCGACCTGCTACCGGAAGTCAAGCTCGCTACTCTCAATTGTTGTTTAATTAGGTTTCAAATAACGGTTCATAAGCTTAATGGAGGTATTGTAAATACACGCAAATATTAATGGTTCATTGTGTATTAAAATTGAATAACCATGAAATGCATATAATTACGTGGTAAGTTATTATGACAAAAATAACAATGGTTGCTACAGGATTTCGCTACAACGCTATTAAATTGTTTATGCCAAACACGGGAAAATAGTCAGATCTAGCTATAAAGTTGATAAGTTAGTTGGTAACGCTGCATCTGACTGTCTGTATATGTCGCCTCTTACATAATTCGCTACATTTTAAAGGATTACGTTGTAAATGGATTTAAAAAGTTCGGTTATAAAGTAGATAAAGTATTTTATTTTAGTAATAATAAGTAGGTAAAAATGTTGGTTATAGAATTAAGCTACCAAATGAAAAAAAATGTCGTTAACGATGTGGCTAAAAATTGGCTATAGTGGCAACACTTTGTCGGACCGACCGTCGGAACATCCTTCCACACGCACCGATTTGGCAGATGGTAGGAAGCCGACCGCGTCGGAAAGCCAACTACTCCCGACCGGTATAATTATTATTAATACTAGTCGGGAGTGGTTGGGTCTCCGACGCGGTCGGCTTCCTACCAAATCTGCCAAATCGGTGCGTGTGGAAGGATGTTCCGACGGTCGGTCCGACAAAGTATTGCCACTATAGCCGATTTATGCCCACATCTTTAGCGACATTTTTTTTATTTGGTAGCTCTATTCTTTTCCATTTTTAACTACTTATTAAATAAATACTTAAATTCAGTAAAAAAATTGTACTTTTCATGTCCATTTATAACGTAAGCTTATAAAATGTAGCAACCGAAAATAAAAAATAACATGCAACTGTGGCACACTTCATTGTAAGATTAAGTAATAAAAATATTATTTCCATTTTTTTTTATTTAGTCACTTTGGCTGTTAAATCATTGGTAGGTACTAGTAACGTTTACCCTTAGATTTAGCTACTTCCCCGACGTCATTGAGGACTCTTTGACTTTGACAGTTGCATTCACAACGTCCGAGGAAGGAGACATTAAAATGGAGCAGGGGGAATCGAACATAGGAGCCGGTGTTATTACGGAACGATTGTTATGACAAGTAGGTATGTGCGTAAGTAATTATGTATAATATAATAATAAGTAATTAGGAATAATAGATGTGTAGTTAGTTGAGTTGAAAGACTTACATTATAAATAAAAATGATTTGTGTGTGTGTAAGTGTGTAATGGGTAAATGAAAAGCCCGACGGCCCTGTAGCCATAAGCATTATTAGCGCTTACGAATGTTAAGTAACCTCACGCGCTGTCTCCCCTTGGATATCTTCGCAAGTTGCATCAAAACATCACGAGCTCCTCCGTGAATGGTGACCTTCGTGGCGCAGCGGTCGACACACATACCTGCGACACGGATAGTCCCGGGTTCGATCCCCGGTCAGGTCAAGTTGGAAAATGATCTTTTGCAGATTGACCTGGGTCTCGGATGTTTATCTATATAAATATCTATTATAAAATAAAGTATCGTTGAGTTAGTATCCCATAACACAAGTCTTGATCTTAATTTGGCCTAACTCTATGTTATTTGTCCGTATTTATTTATTCCTCCGTGCTTAAGTAGGCTCGTTAAGCCTTTAGTCGCGGCTAGCTGTCATCATTGGTGAGGGTATGATATATATGATAGCTTGAATAATTTGACACCAGTATTAGCCACTTACACATACTAAAAACAAACAAAAATGGAATGGAATAATTTGACATCAGTATTAGCCACTTACACATACTAAAAACAAACAAAAATGGATAACATTTTTCACAATTAACATAAACGTCACGATTGAACGATGGCGGCTTAAATATACAAACATTATATTGCGTGAAATACATGTTGATGGTGGATGCGTCGGGTCCTTAACGGAAAGAAAGTTTTAGAATATTATTTATTGGTACACCATTTTTAGGGCACTGTAAGTAAGTTCCACTCAGCATGGATACATTTTCATTGTTATTCAGTTTTAATAGCAGCGTTTTACCTACCAATAAAACGCTTATTAAGCGATAACCTTATTTGAAACCTAATTAAACAACAATTGAGAGTAGCGAGCTTGACTTCCGGTAGCAGGTCGGCTATTTTACCGATTTTCCCTTACGACGTCGGCTAACTTCCGGTGGCCAGGAGGGGGGCACGTGGCGCCGCGCCACTGCTCTGAGCCTCATTGGATCTCGAAATTGATTCGCATAAGAAACACCTGGCAGTGATTGTGTATTAGGTTTCAAATAAGGTTATCGCTTAATAAGCGTTTTATTGGTAGGTAAAACGCTGCTATTAAGCTTATGAACCGTTATTTGAAACCTAATTAAACAACAATTGAGAGATGGTCTGTTATCGCCTGGTGTACCGGTTATAGCCAATAACATGATGGATATGATATCATGTGAAACTGAATAGTTAAATAAATCAGATGTGAAAATAAAATGCATGACAAGACTGAGTTACAAGAAAGAATAATAAAAAAAACGTTATTTTACCAAAGGTTAGATCGGACTTTATAAACAAAAAAATTATCATATAGAAAATAAAAATTATTTGAATGATAATAAAGTAAACAAAGACTGAATTAATAAACACTTGTTTAAGTGTCAAATTCATTAACAACACAGATGGTATAGGTAAAGCTTAAATATCAAATTTACAATAATATAAATGGTAATGAGTACGAATACTATACCTGGCCAAAAATAAATGACGAAATTGAATATAAATTACATTCAGAACCATTAATATTTTTATAATAAAAATATTGTAAAACAGGATTTGTATCAGAACATCAAATAACCATCATATGACGTAGGTACTTTTCCTTATTTCATCGAAGATCAATAATAACCGAACTACTTTCAATAGTAAAAAACAAAAGAAATCACCTGGAGGAAAGAACTTCAAAAACTCACTTAACAAATTGCAAGGTTTACCTTGCGAAAAATATTTATTTTTCTATAATCTTTTTATCATACAGTCTTGTTGTCACGTGCAATAAGTTTCAGTATCCATGGTATAAAACCATTTGAATTGCATGTTCAAGTCCTATTACGTAGATATGGAAACAAATAGAATAATTTGTTAAAATTAGCCATGAGTAATTCTGTTCCATTTTCAAAATATATGACATATATGTACATTGGTTAGAATAAAGCCAAAAAGGTAATTTTAAAGTAAGGAAAATTGAGATGAACTTTGACCGTTTTAATCTTTATAAAGTAAAATATGCTTGTGCACCGCACTTAGCAAGATGATAGCCGTAATTAGGACAAAACAACTTCTTTCTGGCTAAAATATACCCAGAAGATTTGTAATACAAAGGCTATATGGTAGATACAAACAGCTCTCGCAACTGTATTGTCTTTGATATGATAAAATGCAGAGGAATGACAAACATTTTATTTTTACACATGAAAAAGTAAAACTAAACCTCAAGTAGTAAGTAAACTAAGAAAGTAATAAATTGAATTTTGACTACAAATATCTTGCTTTTCTGTTGCTAGGCTGGAATAGTACTAGTCAACTTTACAGAGGCACAAACGGGAGACCGTTCATTAGTAAGATGAATAAATAGTCTTATCATTATTGATATTAAAAACAATCAAACCTGGTATTTCAAATACTTCGAATTTTGAAACAGGCAAAAAATGTCACATAAACAATATACCTTGTTAAAGCAATATGATCTGGATTTCCATCCTAGTATAGGATTAAAGTTCAGATTTGAAAATCTTATTCGGATTGTTCCTATATTTAAACAAACATAAAAGTTAGTGCGATATTATCATTTTAAGTGATAAATAGTGTCAAACACACCTTTTAATACCATTTTTGGTAAGACTAAGGCCAGCTAAGAGTTCCTTTATAAATTATTCAGTGAAGATTAGTAGAACCGTTTCAATTAAAGAAGCAAAAGAAAGCAAGTTTAATAAGATTGTTATACGAATTTTTTTATTTATGGTAGTTTCTTTACGTACATTAAATAATTCAATAAACTCCAAATACTGAGATTGCAATGAGATTTGCATTCACTGCTCAAATATATGTGGTCCAATAAAATATTTTATGTTGTCCAATAAATAAATTAATTAAAAAAATTAATAAATTACAAAATGTCAAATGCTGTTGTAAGCCTTAAACCGTGATAAAGCCTCAAAACTGAAACAGATTTAGACTAAAAGAAAATCGAAGATATGTATGTCTGCAGGCCCCGGGCCATGGGTGTCCAAAGCACTCCAGCTGAGAATGCAACCGGAAAAACGCTCAGATGAGAGAGGAGTCGGGCAAACGATACAGGACAAACCAATCCTCCATCACTCAGCGAAGGGCCTGGATGAGATGTTAAGAAGCTAGTAGCTAAAGAAAACACCGAGAATTATTGCTTAACATGCATGTCTTTTAAATTTTATTAAACTTTTAAAAATATGGTAAACTGAATTTTTTAAATATATTTTTCAATAAACTGATACCAAACATTTTTGTAAGAAATATTACAACATAAAACCGACTTTGCCTTGTGAAATTAGAGCGCATCTTTAACCTGCCAAGCCCAAAAATAGCCTTTTGATATGACGGGGAGGCTAATCTACGACGAAAAGCTGCTAAAGTTTTCTTTAAAATATTAAAAATAATTTGACGAACCGTTATAATCACCGCCTGAGGTCGGTAAATAAAATAAGCAAGGTCAAAAGACGAACTCTCTTTGTCGACTTGAAGTATATTCTAATCTTTTTACTATTGTTGCACATTATGAAATTAGGCAAAATGCTAGGAAATGCTAGAATCTAAAGATAGAAAGGAGGCTTATAGTATGCAGTGGGCGTAGAAAGCTGATGATGATTATGTGTTATACGTTTGCATTAAATACCAGTGTAGCAAATACCGTGCATTCCACTTATTCATACATTACGGTAAAGGGACCATAAAAAAAATCGATAGTCAATTTTCATAGCTAGTGTCATAGTTTGAACATGAAAAATATCTGCGACATTACATTATAGTATAATCAGAAAAACTCGCCTGGCCGGTTCGACTTTGCAATGAAAGTTGGTAAAAGTCTTTCTTAGATCAAGACAATTATTTTTATACGATATTAATATAAAAATATTTCATTATCAATGAGATGGTGAAGGATAACTAAAAACAAGTTCGGTGCAAACTACGAGTACTTTCGTAGAACACTTTATTGTGAAACTCCAGCAGTGAATGTGTTAACCAGAGACTGCGCCTCTTCTGCAAAGTTTGCGATGTAGCTTTTATTTAAGTTCGTAACTGATTCAAGTGGCTAACTTAAACATTAATTTTATAATGTCTTGGGATACAGTTCAATTTACTGTGAAAGTTTTTAACTAGCTAATACCGCAACAGGTCAGATCTGAGCCTGTGTGTTCAATTTAACGTTAGCATTATTCATAAGGAGCCAAATCTAGATCATACACATTTGGCTTCAAGTATAGCCCAAACGACTCTAAAATTCATAATTGACAATATTTTCAGCATTGGAAATACTGCTTGACCCGAGCCCATGAATTAAACTGAGCTTTCACATTAGTTTTATGATAAAAAAAAAAGCCCAAGTAAATAAACATGAAAAATGTAGTTACTTTAATAACTTCATGAACATATTTAAAGAGATCATTATTCGCGACGCAAAATGTCGCTCCACTTATTATAAAAAAAAAAAAAAAATGTTATGGCATGACTAGACTTGCCCTGAGCCTGCGCATTAAGCTGAGCCTACGCAACAGCTAATCAATTGCACTTAAATAAAAATTGTTATACAACCAGAATGTAACTCCTCTTGATTCATCGCGATTGGCGAGTTTATTTGAGCTTTTGCTGCAGTTTTACTCATCATTAAATAGTTCTATTTACGTCATTCATAAAATAATCCGAAATTGCGACATGGCTTGGCTTGGCCTGAGCTCAAGCGTTCAGGTGTGCTTACGTAGCAGCTTTGTTTCAGCAAAATAAAAGTTAATATTAAGAACCAAAATGTATTTTATTTTACTTCATGTATTGCATGTCTATAATTAAAATAGACGCAATAGGCAGCATGACTAGGCTTGAGCCTGAGCCTGCACGTTCAGCTGAGCTTGTGCAGCAGCTTTATTTATTTGCACTATCAACAATACGATGTTCTGGCATGACTGGGCTTGACCCGAGCCTGCACGTTCAGCTGAGCTTGCGCAGCAGCTTTATAAATAATCCAATATTCCAGCATGACTGGGCATGACCCGAGCCTGCACGCTCAGCTGAGCTTGCACAGCAGCTTTATTTATTTGCACTATCAACAATACGATGTTCTGGCATGACTGGGCTTGACCCGAGCCTGCACGTTCAGCTGAGCTTGCGCAGCAGCTTTATAAATAATCCAATGTTCCAGCATGACTGGGCTTGACCAGAGTCTGCACGTTAAGCATAGCTAAGCTAACAGCATTATTTCGATAAGGTGGTCAAGGTATCACCCTATTATATAAAATTCACTTATGTATCAATTCTCTATTCCATACAAAGATTTTGTTCCTACAAAGAAATTAGTAAAAAGAAATAAACAAAATTGTCCACCGTAATAGACAATTGAATAAACTAGCAATTCAATGATAAGTTCACACTTCAAATTTTTAATGAATACTATCTTTTAATATACTTAATGAAATGTTTAGTTACCTCTAGAAACAAAATTAATATACGGAATTGATCTCCATATCCTCATCTCCTTGAGGGTAAGTGATATGAAAACAAAACAAAAAATCTTCGCAATCGAAAAGGATTTTCCGTTAATTTAAATGTTTTATTGAGTAGCTAGTTATATTATTCATTATGCAGCAAAGAACCAGTTTCATGAAGTGATATAAATGAAAATCATTCATATCTATATTAAGTTTTATTGTTAATCTTGTCAATCGCTTATTAACGTAAAATATTACGCAGTCTATGGCTGCACATTTTCTTGACATATAGTTAATCTTTATAAAGGCAACGGCCTTAACTTCAAAAAGGCTTAATAAGCAACGCCAACGTGTTAATGTAATCTTGAATATCACTTACATGCTCTGCATAGCAACACTACATTCCTTGGTCTGGATAGTTTCTCAATTTATTCACTGACACAGTCACTTTAAATTATATAGGAATATAACAACTTAAGAATTCAACATTTAAATAGTACTGTTTGTTAATCAGATGGACTGTTAAATAACCAATATATAAGTAACGAACGATTTGCATCGTTAAAATCCTTTAAAAAATCCGTTATTATATTGAATTTTTGAATTCAAATAATAACATGTTTCAGGGAAAATCAGTAATCTGAAAAATAAAAAGCTGAAAAGCGAAAATATAAGTAATAAAAATGTAAGTACGTGCACTTACCAATACAACCGACTGCTACGATAGTCAAGACGCCAATGAGGCTCAGAGCAGTGGCGCGGCGCCACGTGCCCCCCTCCTGGCCACCGGAAGTTAGCCGACGTCGTAAGGGAAAATCGGTAAAATAGCCGACCTGCTACCGGAAGTCAAGCTCGCTACTCTCAATTGTTGTTTAATTAGGTTTCAAATAACGGTTCATAAGCTTAATACAAAATAAACCATTCATTTCTTATTTCTATGACCTCCGTTGTTTCGTTAGATTTCCCCAGAGTAGGGATAACTTAGATTGTAGATACTATTTGTAGCATTGGCAACACTGATCGGGTGCTCGTCGGACTCGGACGATATCGATCAGAACGTGTGTAGGCTTGCAGGATGGTTGTTTCCGACGGTAGGTAGTTTGTCGGCTCCTGCCAAACGGAACGTGTGTTACGGGCTTAAGTTTTCGTGTGTTGTGTATGTATTTTTTTCGAACTTCCAGTTTTTTTTAAAGTATTTGGCCTGGCTCGGCTGGACTACATGACACCGGGTTGAACCGGTCCGGGCGGTACAAAATTCCGGAGAACCGGAAAGGAAGTCCGGATTCCGTGTAGTCAACCAACACACGAAAATTTCATACATTTATTCGAGTGACGGATTAAACCCGGGTGGGTCTGGAATTTTTTTTGCCCCGGACCGGCCCGACCCGTTGTAATGAAGTCCAGCCGGGGGGCTGTTAATATATAATAAATAATAAATAGGGGTATTTACTAACTCGGATGACAGGTGTCGATGTCTATCAATCTAGGATTTGCTGTTACATTGCGGGTTTTGCTTGCTGGAACTTTTTATTTGGAAAACAAAAACCGCATTGTAAAGGAAAATCCTAGATTGATAGGCATCGACACCTGTCATCTGAGTTAGTAAATAGGGGGGCAGGACTACTATTTTTGAACGCGTGACTCACTAAAGCACAAGTCGTGCACGACTACAAGTCACACTCGTCTTCAAAGTCACGAAATGCCATTTTACCATATTTTTGAAACTATCGACTGTAGTGCTGCCAACCTCTAACGAAAAATATTTCATTTCTTCTTATTTCACTTGTATTTCACATAGATTTTTGTTTTACTTTTTAAAGGTTATTAAGGATTTTTAAAATGTTTGAGAAGTGTAGCGTCAAACGGAACGTAAAATGATGACAGAGTGACAGATGAACTTCAAATTGACAGGAAGTGACTTTGACATAAAAGCGTTCGTCGCCTGCTGAAACGAGCGGTCTCAACCACTCATTACACTCATTACAATTAGTATCTCTATATAGTTTGTGCATGCAGATATAATGTGGACAACACATTTCAGGAGTGCTATTTTTGAACGCGTGACTCACTAAAACGGAAGTCGTGCACGACTACAAGTCACACTCGTCTTGCAAGTCAGGAAATGCCATTTTGCCATATTTTTGAAACAATTGAACTGTGTGCTGCCAGCCTTCAACGAATAATATGACATAGGAACTTCAAATGACAGGAAGTGACTTTGACATAAAAGCGTTCGTCGCCTGCGAAAACGAGCGGTCTCAACCGCTCGTTGCAATCACTCGTCAACTAACGATTCAAAAATGCCGCCTTTTGGAAACACTCGCGTCAATCACTCGTTTAGTGAGTCACGCGTTCAAAAATAGCACTTCAGCCCACCTATTTACTAACTCAGATGACAGGTGTCGATGCCTATCAATCTAGGATTTGCTGATACAATGCGGTTTTTGTATTCCAAATAAAAAATTAGAGCAAACAAAACCCCTTAGAGTATAAATATTAACTATAGAGCGCGCGTCGACGAGTATGAACCGTAAGCACGGGTATGAACAGCTTCAAAACAGTGCGAACGTCGCGATTAGTCACCCGAGGTCACGCGCACGGATTGTTTCTCCCGCCATTATCTTACGTTTTTTCAATAATTATGGTGAAATGTGCAGTGCCGAGTTGTAAACATGATTCCCGGAAGCAAAATAAAAAGAAGAATGATATTTCTTTTCATCGGTGAGTAATATTTTGCCTCTAAAACACTGATTTTATTGTAATTGACTAGGGGGTAAGAGGGTGTTGCGGGAGGCGCGCGGGCGGGTAAACGCAGCACATGGTTCCACGTCCCCCGCCTTACTTCTTCCCGCATTAGATTTAGTGTTGTACCACATCGGACCCGAATATTTGTAGTTTTACTCGTATATGTATTACAATTATTATGATAAATATTGATTAATTTTCTATATGCATTTTTATTTTTTAATTCCTTAATGTTAAACAGACGAACTTTGGAAGGTTTTTAGGGTTCCGCAGCCGAATGGCAAAAATCAGAAGAAACCTTCGGCTCTTTCACGATATTTATTTTATAATGTAATTGAAATTTGATTTTTTGATACTTTTTATATTCTTGTTATTTTGTAACCGACTTTAAAAAGAAAGAGGTTTTGTATTCGACTGTATGTTTGTTACCATTTGTTTGGTTTACCTTCTACTTTTGTTTGGATGTTAGGAATATTTTTTTGTAGTAGAAACATGGAAGTGGTAGCCCAATGGAATTCGATGGGAACTGATGTCACACGATTGTAGTCGATGGTAGCCGATTGTAGGTATCCGATGGTATCCGGTCATGCCTATTAGTACCTAGAGGTGCCTGGCCGTACCCGGTTGGAAACACCCGGGTACACTCCCAGTGGTAATAATAATGATAACGATGAGGTTGACGATGACGATGACGTTGACGGTGACGATGACATGGATGATGACGATGATGCCGACGACGATGACGAGGACGATGATGACGATGACGGTGAAGGTGACGATAACGAGACGATGACGAGGACGATGACGATGACATGGATGATGACGATGACGATGACATGGATGATGACGATGACATGGATGATGACGATGACGAGAACGATTATGATGACATGGATGATGACGATGATGATGATGATGATGATAACGATGACGATGACGGTGACGATAACGAGACGTTGACAATGACGAGGACGATGACGATGACATGGATGATGACGATGACGATGATGACGAGGTGATGATTAATTTCATATCTAAAAACTAACAACAGATTGAAAGATCCGAAATTTATTAAAAGTGATTTACATCCAAAGACGTCCTCGGATGTAACTCATTTGCGACGTTTCGCACGACGCGATGCACATCACTACCGACCGCGCTACATCTATAGATACAATCTATAGAACATCTGCTTACGCTCTGCACAACGACGAAAAACATTAGGAGCGCTCTATAGTTATATTGATACTCTAAGCAAAACCCGCATTGTAACAGAAAATTTTAGACAAAACATTAAACCTTTCGTAAAAAAATGTATAGTACTCATATATGTACATATGTTCCCATAACAAAAGATTTTTAAGTATTTTGCAAACATAACCTACAATTATATTTTTTGTAATAGTAATAATAAAATATATATGCCAATTTGTGGGAAACTAGCTATTATAAACAATTTAATAGTTTCTTTCACGAGATTTGTTCTGATTATGAAGAAAAATATTGATTAGTGTAAAAGTCCATACATTTGACAGTTGTATCGGAACAAGCCTGCTAAACTGTCAACGTGACAGTTGCCATCCCCTTTAAACGAGTGTCACACACACCTAGGCACTCCGGGTAGCTCTGGAATATTTTCCGCCCCGGCTCAACCGGAGTAATGTAGTCTGGGGCTACAAAACTTGTATCCATAGCCGTAAAACAATTTTACTAACGTTATAAAAAGAACCCAATAAAAAAAAATTTAATGTCATGCGAACTAAACAGATGTCATTGTCATCATACTACTATCAGACTACCGACTGCCTTAAGTTTTCTCTAGGCAGGCACTAAGGAATGACCATAGACAAGACAAAGTGAGGGTAAAAATGACAATTCCTTTTTAGTTTCTATGTGGGGCCACAAATTAAAACTCATTTGACGTGTGTTTTATGTCCTAAAATCCATAAAGGCAGTTTTTCGGCAGTGATTGTCATATCCAAGTCAGGCATGGTCCCTTCCACAGAACAATATTACTCCAGTATCTCTATATAGTTTGTGATTACTCCTGATTCTAAAAACTTGCAAGCGTCTGTATCTCTAAATACCTATCATTTTAGTATATTTTTAGTACAATGAAGAGATGCAAACCTAATTTAGTTGAAGAAGAAACCAAGTATGTTCTTTTTGTTGTATTCAAATGTGTGGATAAAAAGTGATTTTATTTGAACAATGGATTTCTTGTCAATTATTCAAACTTATAATTGCAATGCTTTAACAATTCATTCATTATCAGGTCTTTTTAATCTCCACTGCAGGAGCATGAGCATCTCTGTACTACTAGAGCCATATATTAGCCAGAGCAGTTAGAGGATTTGTCGTACACTCTCCACGCTGGCCGTTTACGATGGGTTAATGATTTGGATACATTTTTAGCAATATCAATCTGTTTGATGCCATACTTTGTAAACTAATAATTTTTATATGAATTCCCTTTATTGTTTTAGGTTATCTGGATTGCTATTTAATAAGTCAAAAACCTTTATAGATAAATTGAAAGGAAATGTTGACAGTACTGAAGATGTTGAATATAAACCTGTATGGGTTGATGAAGATGACATATATTTGGCAGCAAATTCTATACCTAACAAAAAGAGTAAGGCTCTCCAATCTGAGAGACTCAAACAAAAATATGAAAGTATTATGGGAACTCCGAATTGGGCAAAGCTGGGAAAGAAACAGGATACTGAAGATGATGTTAAAGATATTTTGAAAAAAGTTGGACATATTCACAAAAAGAAGTCTTTAAACTTACCTAAAGATTATCTGGAAATAAGAAAATTTCCTAACATAAACAATGAAACTAAATCTGAGGGCAAAATAATTTCTTGCATTGAATTTCATCCAAAATTGAGTGTTGCCTTAGTTGGTGGACAGTCTGGAGTGGTATCTTTATTTTCCATTGGTGGTGATGCTAATAACAAACTTCATAGCTTCAGACTCAAAAAGTGGAGAGTTACTGCAGCTTCCTTTTCACCAGATGGATCAGAAGCTTATTTAGCGTCAGTGGCTGACCATTACTATTGCCTATATGATCTTGTTAAAGCAGAACCAAAGTTAGTGCAACTCCCACATTGTGTTAAAAGACCTAAAATATTTAAATTATCACCCAATGGGAAATATCTTGCAGCATCAGATGGGTTTGATGAGATCCACATCATTTGTTCCAAATCAAACGAAAGGCTGAGGTCTTTAAAACACAATTCCAATGTAGAATCTGTAGCTTTTAGTTACAATAGTGAGCAGCTCTATTGTTATTGTGTCCAAGGAGAAGTTACAGTATGGGATTTATCTACTTACAGAGCACTCAAAAAGTTTTATGATAATGGATGTGTCAATGCTTCTTACATAACTGACAGTCCCTGCGGAAAGCTGCTGGCCACAGGAAGCAAGGAGGGTATTGTTAATATCTATGAAACATCAGCATTGGATGGCGCTTCACCCTTTCCCATTAAGACAGTGTCAAACTTAACAACAAAAATAACAGATATAAAGTTTAATGCTACCTCTGAAATAATGGCTGTAACATCAAATTCTTATCCAAATGCAGTAAAACTTGTCCACATTCCCTCGTACCATGTTTTTGGGAACTTTCCAAAACAGTCATTCAATTTTAACAATGTACAAACTGTAAACTTTTCCCCTAACAGTGGCTATATGGCACTTGGTAATGATAAAGGTGTTGCTTACTTGTACAGATTGAAATATTATAAAAATTATTAAGGCATTAAATGTTGTTTTATCATTGACTTGTACTTTCATTCGCTTTTATACCTACTTATATGGGGTGGAGGTGGAGCTTATTCGTAGGGTGGAGATATAATATTTGCAGAAATAAACCACAGCTACAGGCTATACTAGATCATTATATTGACGGATCGACATTGATGGCCCCTGTGGCACAGTGGTTAATACGACAGCTTGCGACACGAGTGATCCTGGGTTCGATCCCCGGCCAGCCCCCCTATTTACTAATTCGGATGACAGGTGTCGATGCCTATCAATCTAGAATTTTTAATTACAATGCGGGTTTTGCTTGCTCGAACTTTTTAATTCCTAGATTGATAGGCATCGACACCTGTCATCCGAGTTAGTAAATAGGCCGGCAGGTCATGATGAAAATATGAAAAGCCATTTTTTTCAGATTGACCAGGATCTGGGATGTTTGTGGCTTCACATTGGCGCAGAGTCGAGGCAACGAATGGAAAAATTGTGATGAATATAAGAGTGAAGGTAGGCTATAGGTGAAAAACATGACGCCCCGCGTCGCTTCGACTTGCGCCATTATGAGTTGACCCTTAGTATACCTCCCTATTATAAAATTTAGTATCGCGAATTCGTGTCACAAGTTCACAGTTTGCTGTGAGGCTAGCTCAATCTGTGTGATTTGTCCCTATAGATATATTTATACATACATATTATCCATATGTATCCCTTGCGGGGTAGCACAGACTCCAAGATCGTAAAACCCAAAGGCCCCGTTGAAGCGGAATCAAATTAGTGATGGGTCGCTAGCCGCATCGCATAATACGTGATTACTTAGATTTTCGCCTAATCCCTTGACCGGCTTTTAAGGTCTGCACAGGAAGAAAAGCAGCTGATAAGGAATGTTTAGTGGTTCATCATCATCATCAGGTCTTATTTCGTCTCCACTGCAGGAGCACGATTTATTTGATTTGGATTTGTTTAGTGGTTAAAATAAATAAATATTTATTATGTAAATAATGCTGTTTGGCCTTCATCATCATCATTATCAGGTCCTTCCAGTCTCCACTGCAGGAGCACGACCCTTTCTGTACTACCAGAGCCATATATTAGCTTGAGTAGTCAATGGATCCGGCCTACATGTTTGGCCGTCGATCACATATAAATCACAAACTATATAGAGATACTACGTATATATAAATGATCAAAGCGTTTGGCAAACCTTAGTATGAGTTGAAAAACATCCAGTTCATCGAGTATTTGTAATTTTTAATCTCAACTTTATTCCAAGAGTTTACAACAGAATTTTTCATTAATTACAATTTTTTAATGAGTATATCAACCATTATACAACGGTTACCTTCTATATTAAAATATACTCTATATAGGTACCTACTGAATCTAATTTCGAATTCATCAGCCTGTCGAGTCGAGAGAGATCAAACAGCTCAAAAGCAGCAAGGCGAGACCGACCCGAAATTTTCAATCCTCCAAATATCGGAGCAGGATAGGTACTAGTTCAAAAATTATAAATTAGCAATTATCCCTCGGCTTCGGCCGCTTAAATTATAGCCTATGTCACCCGCAGATAAATTAGCTTTGTATAGGTGAAGAATTTTGAAAATCGATCCAGTAGTTTCGGAGCTTATTCAATGCAAACAAACAATCAAATATTTCCTCATTATAATTATCATGTCGAGATATGGTCGAGATAAGTCGTCTAAGAATGTACTTACCTCACTTGCGATCTGGAACGACACTCACATTTCCTGCTTTGTGTTTGTACTTGTTTTTGTGACTTCGTACATAGGCAATCACCATTTTTCATGTTTTCGAACATCGTATCATTACATAGAAGAACTTGATAGCCCACCAGGCGTAGTTATAGTGCTTACGCAAGGTAAGCAACTCAAGGCATGGTCCCCACAGAGATGTGACAAGTGGCAAAAAAAAATCTCTCCAGCATTACCATGCTTCGAAGGCCAACGGTGTGGTATAGCAGCTATGAATTATAGTATGAAATTTCGATTCCATATATCCGGCTCAAAAATCTGATTAAGTGATATAACTCTCACGTAGGCACGAAAAACAAAGCAAGCGTTACACAGCTACATGTTAATCACTTCCACATCCCTGATGTAGACAGGACCAGGCACTTGCGTGCTGAGAGCATATAATCACTAGTGGCGTGCGCCAACCCGTTGCTTCCGCGCGCACTCGCGGCCTTGTAGCGTCCTGCTACTCTACTAATGCTAAACAACCAACCATATTAGTTTAATCAGGAGTACAGTCCAGAGAGAATATACAGGAATCTAATCTATTTCTAGTCTACAAATAAAACAATATACACGAGACAAAGTAATTTATTTTAATATATAGGGATGTGAATAAATTTTCTTTAGTGCAGAAACCAAATATGTGGTTTAATTCAACCCAATAAAATTATTACCTACAAACATACATGTTGTAAATTAATACAGGTTTATATTGTAAAAAACAAAGCTTTGACTCGTATGTTACAGCCTTAGCATCGGGGATGTGATTGTCAGATCAAAATGGTGTATACGTACGTATATTTACGACGAAATGGAATCAATTCATAAAACAAAACTGGCTTCAAAATTAGTTTACATCTATGCATTTTCTCTAGTGATAGAAATAAGCAATAACTTATAAACATAAATTATCTAAACAAATAGTTGTAAATCAAAATCACAGTAACGATTATTCAATTCACCTTACACCGATGGACCCCGCTGAAAATGAAAATGTAATTATAAACTAATTGTAATACTTTACCCAAGCATTTTACCATAAATAAGCTAGCATTTGTTGGTGAGGTCAGGTTCTTAAGAGTTAACAGATTGTTACCCTGTTTTGTATTACTTTTTATTGCTAACTGTCACATATTAGTGATATTTCAACTCACTACCAAGGATGCCATAGATCGTACGAAAGTTCTGGGCTCCAAAGCTAGCTGAGGATGCTACCGTGATAGCCTTATAACACACTCAGATAAGCGAGACAGAGTCATATTGGTAATATTAATTTTGTATATATTATACATTACAAAACAACTGTTTTGAGTAAAATGTTTTTAATCAATGCGACCATAAGCCAGTGTACTGCCTAGATTTTTATACTATGTCAAATTTATAAAAAGAAACATTACTTGTTTGTACTACTAACAATTAATTAAAATTATATGTTGACAAAACCTACTTTTACTTAAACATCATTATCATAGTCGTAGTGTTAGATGGAAAAATAATCCTAATACTTTAAGCCAAATAACATTAAACTAATTTGAGATGGTCGTAGGTACGTCAAAAAGTAATGTTATATACTACATACATTATGCGGTTAAGCCTAGTTCGCACACAGCTAGTATTTAAGTCTAGTAGCGAGTATTTAGTGACTGATCGTGTCCGAACACCAACATTTTAGTTGAGTAGATTAGAGAGGAATTGAGGAATTTAGCCCCCCGGCACTGTCACCGCCCACTACATCACCAACTTAACAAATCTGAATGGGTAATTTTAGTTGAGTTTATTGTGGCTGCTAAATATTTACTTAAGATTTTTGGGCAGTGACGAGTGTTTAAGTCTAAAATACTCGCTACTTAAGTAATGAGGGTTTCCAGAAATGCTTGCCACCAGATGACAGCATTGAGACGTCGACCTCGATAAGCCATCTGTCATTGGATAATATTTGACAAGCAGCAACGATTGACACATTGTAGCTATCCAGACCCGACGCACCAGTGCTGCCGCCGAGGTATTCCTCGTAGCGCAATCATTTTGAAGCGCACCTAACGAAACGCAACTAAATTATTCCTCGGACCGCACCTAGTTGCGCTCACTATAGCAATTTAAAATATTAAAATTTTATTCCGCGAAGCGCACCATCTTTAACTTATGAATAGAGCTGGGAACTAACTGAAACTATCGATAACAAGTAGTGCTACGTTCTCTTTTTGAATGTGGGTGCGCTTAGCGGAATAAAACTTTAACTTTCAA
Organism: Rhodophaea formosa; assembly: GCA_963082605.1. Classification (NCBI taxonomy): domain Eukaryota; kingdom Metazoa; phylum Arthropoda; class Insecta; order Lepidoptera; family Pyralidae; genus Rhodophaea; species Rhodophaea formosa. The sequence continues at coordinate 11,760,627 of OY720206.1, read as the reverse complement.
AATTGCTTTTTAGAGCGCAACTAAAAGGTGCTCCGAGAAATAATTTAGTTGCGCTTCATTTAGGGTGCGTTTCAAAATAATTGGAGCTACGAGGAATACCTTCTGCCGCCGCTTGTTTCACAACACGAAAAACGAAATACCAAAACATTCTCTCCTCCCATTTGTAACACTAATTATGCACAGAATCGATTTCTAGGGAGAGCTTGCGACAATTATGACAAGGCATATGGCCACGTCGATATATTTCATGAAAAATTGGGTAGATTTAGAAAACTCTTAAATGATTAAGTGTTTATTAGCACATTTTGTAAAAAAAAAAGTTCATTTTCATCTCTTTTGTTTAGTTAGAATTGTAATATTATCAAGTGGTTTTTTTATAATAATCTGTATGTTCATACTAAATATGGTAGACTCTTATCGACTTTATAGGAATAAGCTAGTTGTAGAAACGTTTTGGCAATGTAAAATTTATAAATTGTTTAGCATATGTAACATTCAAGCCTGTTTGTTTCTCGTAATAAATAAAAAAAAACACCCTCTTATTTCCTAGGAGTGCGCGAACTAGACTTCCGTGGTGCTAGCCCGTAGCCCGTGCAGCGGGGTCCTGGCGCCGGGCGCCTAGCTGGTGGCGCACTGCACGCGGTTCATGCCGGGGTGCTCGTCGTCCTCGTCGTAGGCGTTGGCGTGGTGCGCGCGCCGCCGCCGCGTCTCTTGCTCGGGGTCCAGCTCCATCAACTGGCACTCCTCTGCAAGTTCAGGGATCTCCACCTGGCCAAAGACAATATAATACTAACGTACAGTACTACCACTTTCAGGAGTTACACCAATGTACCTGCGCAGAAATCAAATATTTTGCATGGCGCGAAAATATCCGTCCGCTATCGGCTGATACGTATGCGCCATGCGGCGTCTCGGCAGGCGTACAAGTGTTGTGCGCGAGATAGCAATAGTCCTACTGCTTTTGGATTTAAAATCTTATGTTGTAGCAATAAGTTCTTTATTTTACTAATGTTTTCATTCGGCCCGAGTCGGCGGTCGGTTGCGCTACTCTGCGCCATCGAACAATACCGAGGTAACTTATAAACGTGGTACTACTGTACAAACGTAATAGACTGCCGACCTCATCCAAAAAAATTGGACCAAATTAAGGTGGCGAAAAGTGGGCGAATGTATGGCGCTGCAGAGTTGCTTGCTACTCGATAATAGATGGCGGTAATCTGCGTTAGCCTAAACTTACTAAAACTAGGGTGTAATTTCAAAATATTATGCCTAAAATATTGTTCTGATTTTTAATAAGATATATTTTGTGTATAATGTTTTTATATTTGTGTATAAGTATTTATTTATTTATTTACACGTGGCGCACGTGGCTTATTCGCTACACGCGGCGGTGTAGTGAGTGTCACCACTGTGACCTGGGACCATTCATACGTCAACTGTCGGTGTTGGGCTCTTGGCACGCTTCGCGAGCTACGTCAATCGGTGCTTTAACATTTGGCACAGTTCGCATTAGCGCCATTTTCCATGACGTAAAACTGAGTAAGGCTTCCGCTTGGTACGATAGATAAGAAAAACTGAAAACTTAAATTCAACTATCTTGTAAATTAGGGAAATAAACTTTGTCACTAAAACTCAACTCAATAAAGTGCAAAGTTGAGACGCAGTGGCGGAATGGGTTTTTTAGCCGGTAAGAGTCCGGCACTACCTGCGCTTCCCTTCCCAGGTGTCCATGATGGATTTTTCCCTTTTCGCCATTAGTCTCAAAAAAAAAACCCGTGTATCGTACGCAAGCGTCAATGTAAAGTCATATGACATCTATTTAAATATTTAACATTAAAAGAAGCGAATCAGCGGTTATGGCGCTCAATGGGACGTCATCAAACATTTAGACTGGATTGTAAAGCTGATGTCTATGACAACTGTTGGTATTTTTAATAGAAATAAATTTGCAATTGTTTTAAAGAGTACTAAAATAACCTACATAATACTGTGAAAATCTAGCTGTTACCCGCGACTTCGCCCGCGTTATATATAGCCTGCTGAAGCTGTGTGGTTCCCGGCAGAGTACAAAAGGACCACTCCAAGTCATACCGTGGATGCCGTAAAAGGCGACTAAGGAAACACAAGCTAAACAAAGCTTATTAACATCAAAGAGACCTCTCCAACCCGTCTGGCCAGCGTGGAGAGTATAGGCCAAATCCTCTGACTACCCAGGCTAGTATATGGCTCTGGTAGTACAGAGAAGGTCGTGCTCCTGCAGTGGAGACTAGACGGACCTGATGATGATGATGATGATATATAGCCTATGTTCTTCTCCGTACTCCGGACAACGTGTATGCAAAATGTCACGATGATTGGTTCAGTAGATACGGCGTGAAAGCGCAACAAACAAACAAATATCATAATATTAGTTAGGATTAAAATATATTGTACTTAAGCTGTGTCTCAATAACTAGGTTGAAATGTTGAATATATAGCTACTTACCCTAGGCCGAGGTGGCAGGCAATTCTCCAAAGCAGGAATGACTTCAGGCGGAATGCGATTAGGGAAATTAACTAGAAATTGTATTATCAGCTGGCCTTTCTCAAATGGATTTTTGTACATTGGCATACCTAGAAACAAAAATAAAATTTATAAATACGTTGGCAATAAATAAATAAAAAACATAGACAACACAAGAAAGGATTCCTGGCTTGGGGAGTGAATAAGCCCTTTTGGTTTGGTCAGATGAGACATCTATTCAAGTAGAATTAAAATTTAGATATTCACTATCCTTAGAACTTACCCTCATTCAAAACACATTTCACTTCACCATGTTTGGTCACCTCGCCGGGCAGCACAGTAATTACGATATCTCTATCGTCTAAAGTTCTGATCACTTTTTGGAAGCCACACAGAGACTCCACCAACTCAATATTCAAACGCAAAATGAGATCATTGCCGGATCTTTTGAACACCTGTAAAAATATTTTTTATTTAAACTATGCTAGTTGAAGAAAATTACTAAATTATCCCATATTCACAATTTTCAACAAGTGATAAATAAGCAAACTTGTTTTATTTACTAAAAAAAAATGTCTATTGTAACTTTGAATCTTTCCCAAATAATAATTTTGATATTAGATGTGAGGCTGTGATGGCACTGGGTCACACAATACAATGTAATTATATTGTGTCAAGGTTTATTCACATCTATTTGTGTTTAAAAATGATCTTATATCCAAATGTAACTTATAATTTAGCTCAGAGCTTATTTAACTTAGCACAATAAAACAGTCACTGATGATAATGGTTGAATTAAATCTAAGTTGCCAGATTAAAGCGCCCTGCTTTAATCTGTATTTGTCGTTTCATCGTATTTGCTAGCAATTGACAACATAATAATGTAATAAACAAGCAGCCCTCCCCTCAGACCGGCTGCACCCGGGCATTTATAAACCTTCCTCATGTATCACTCTATCTATTGGTGAAAACCACATGAAAATCCATGCAGTAGTTTTTGAGTTTATCGCGAACAGACAGACAGACGCGGCGGAGGACTTTGTTTTATAATATGTAGTGATAGGTCTACTTACATCATGTTCCTTTTCGTCTAAAACAATAATGAGGTCTCCAGGTTCTAACTCAGGCTCTTGGTCACCCTCCCCACTGAACACAATCTTCTGTCCATCAGTCATGCCCTTGTCTACATGAACCTCCAAAATCTTGCGATCGCGGACAGTCTTACGACCCTGAAAATATTACGTCATCTATGTAATTAATTTGAACTTCGCAGTGGAATAATAGCGATCTATGTTAATGAGACTATTTACAATGACTTATATATAAATAATTATCATAAAACCTACTGTTTCCCGTGATTATGCGTAACTTCCAATATTATTATAGCACAAATATTTCTTCATTATAAAATAAGTTTGGATGGTTTAATCATGACAAGGGTTAAATATATTCTTCAGACATAAAATATTGTAAGAAACCTGCTACCAAGTTTGCTATATTTGTAGGGTGAATAACATGTACTTATGAAATTCTAATGTTTATTCAGAAATAAGCCTTTGCAAATACAAGTACTGATAGAGTGCTATAATATATAATATAAAACAATGCGTTCTATTATTAAAAATAAGCATATTATTACTAATAAAAATGTTTTTGGAAAATTTATTTTTTTACTAATCAGATTTTCCTCTACATACGTCTCCTAATTTCACATTATTTCTATTGATGCAACTATCAATGAGGTATGATTAAGAATTTTTATTATAATTATCTATAAATAAATATGTAACAATCACAATCCATTATTATTTTGATACTATTTACCGCCTATACACAAGGTATGTGCTAAACATGGCCTTAATATTTTGTGGTGTCAAGCTCAGTTTACTCTGTAAGTGCTAAAGATGTGATAATATAAATGTCACAATTACCTGACAAACTTTGCAGCGGTCCTTGGGGTCAATGATCTCCCGCTGGCCACGGCACTCACTGCACATCGTCTGGTTCTGCTGGATGATACCAGGAGCAATCTGTTGGATCTGAACCTGCATACCCGTACCACGACATGTGGGACAAGTTTGTACCGCGCCCTGAAAAATAAAACACTTAGTAAAACTTCTACCACACACAGATTTTTATTTAATAGAGACGATTGATTTATATACATTTTTTAAAATAAAATAATGTCAATTAATTTACATTACCACAACTTTCAAGAGATTTCTTACTTCTTTGAACATATATTTGGTTAATATCACCTCTATTGTACACAATATTTACCTCCCTGCTAATGAAAAACAAATGTTGTAATCAACTTATGATGGGCATGTCTAAGAAAAACGAAAATCTTGTGATGTCTTTACCTTCTTTCCACCGCGGCCTTCACACTTATCACAAATCACATTCTTCTGCAGCGCTAGCTTCCTGACAGCGCCGCGGTAGAGTTCCTCAAGTGTGACAGAGAGCTGATGGATGACATCCTTGCCCTTGCGCTCGCGGCCGCGACGACGCCCGCCACTGAAGCCACCTCCAAAGAACATGTCGAACAGGTCCATAGGAGACGAGAAACCGCTAGCACCCGCGCCGCCACCCTTGAGCGCCTGCTCGCCACCTATTGAATGTAATTTAAAAAATGTAGCACCATTCACAAAGAACTGATGAGTATAATACTCAACAGTTCCTGTAAATTTCAATTTGTACAATTTTCTTTTTGATAACAACAATTTATAAAAATTTAATAAAAATGTAGCTATTGACAAATAATCTTTGTTGGCTTAAATGGAAATATTGTAAACCTCGATAGGATCTGATCTTCCACCTTGAGGCTGAGATTACAATAGCACAAGGACAATTTTATGCAAAAGAAACTTTCCAACAATTTAGGATTGGTAGGAAAATAGATATTTCATTATACATAGGTAATAACCTCTTTTAAACCTTTAGCAAATTTAATCTGATATAATATATATATGCATTATATAATAACTGTAGTAATTAATGAGTAAAAATAAAATGTCTTACCCTGGTCATAGATACGCCTCTTCTCTGGGTTTGAGAGAACTTCGTAGGCCTGTGAGATCTGCTTGAATCTCTCCCCTTCATTGGGATTCTTGTCAGGGTGGTATTTAAGGGCCAATTTTCTATATGCTTTTTTAAGTTCATCAGTTGTACAGGTTGGCTTAACCCCGAGGATATCATAATATGTAGTCTCTTTCACCATCTTTACTGCCTGTATAAAAAAATACATACTTTGAAAATGGTTCTACTGAGTTAATCTTAGGTATAGTATATCAAATACCAAGTCCTGTATTGTATGTATATAATATACTATATCAATTATAAAGTGTAGTACCTATCCCATGATAAATGTTGTGAGCTTCTGTTATGGCATAAACATCAATAAATAGGGTCAAATCACACAAAGTCATTAATTTAAAAGACTAGACATTTGCAATGTGATAAAATGTGTGGCAAAGACAAGAGAGAGCATAATTTTTTTCACACATCTTATGTTTATCTCAATGAATATTCAACAAAAATTGGTTTGTTTGTGATATAGTCAGCAGTTTTTAGGTTTCCAAAGCCCTTACAGTAGTTGTCATGTCTATTTGCTTGTCTCTCTCTCCATATGTCAAAGCCATTTTATTCCGAAACTATTAGGCTTAGACTATCTCGTAATTAATCTGAGCTATTAGGACTACACTTTTTTAAATTATGATGTATTCTGTGAACTGCTTTAAAACTTTCATACAAAAATAAAGAAACGAAAAAGTATAAGAGGAGGCTTCATAGCATACCAAAGTACCAAAGAGTCTGCAAGTTTTGAGATATACAACTTTAAATTTTGAGGTCTATATAAGATCTGTTTTATTATTGTAACAGAAAGCAGGCATCAACATAAACATCTTTTGTTCTTTTCAATTCTTCTGTACAGTGCTTGGTTTAGCTACAAATCACTTCAGGGTAACGGGGCAATGTAGTTGGGCTTATGTAGACCTCAAAATTTTTGTAAGTCCTAAATCTTGCGCATCCTTGAGGTGCAGTGTTGAGATAAAGCACATTTTCGTATATCAAAAACAAAAGTAATTTTTGCCGTCAAAAAATGATGTGGTTTTTTGGCTAATCTATGCTTGCTAATACCCTTCATGGGCGAGCCCGGCTGGCACCACAAACGGACCCCACTTGTCGTGTTTGCCCCCCTTAGTCTTAAAAGACAATAAGAAAACAATAATACACTCTGTGAATTATATCAGTATATGTATATATAGATGGTGTCCTAATGAAGAGGAAAAAAGAGGAGTTCAATTCATTTGAATCTGCAGGAATATCCTGCTAGGCTATTCTAAAGCCCAACCAAACTGAAAACTATACCATCTAACAATACTGCAATAGTATAATTTTAAAACACATGTAGGTAATCTACATATAGGCTTAAATAATGTAATACAATGTTTGTTACTTACAAATTATAAATAAGCAAGTTTAGAAAATTCTAGCAACTTCATTTCACTATGATAAAATCTTAAATGTACTTTTATGTAAAAAAATATATAAAAACGGTACCTAATAGAGTAAGTCATCCTTGTAATTACATAGAGCAAGGATACATAATCAACTAGGTAGGTAGGCATCCAAAGGCTCATCATATTGATAAATTATACAATCATAGATGTAAGAAAAAGCTATATTCTACGACATGATATGATAATCCAATTAAGTATGACGAAATAATCAATTTGGAGATTGGGAATGGACATAACACAATGATTTTGTGGTTAGACATAATC